>JACEFO010002261.1:0-600000 GCA_015342445.1 Digitaria exilis | reverse complement strand
TTGTGCCCTCTAATGATTCTGAGGTTGGTTATTACTACATTTTACTTGCAGATTCTTTGAAGTTTCAAGTCAACTTCTTTGTGGTGAACTAATAGATTGCAGTTCCCTGGCTTCTGGGCACTCTATGTTTTTTTATTCATGTTTTTTGTTTACTTGTTTGATATATGTGGCATCACAAGCAAAACATATGGGCCCTGCTCAAAGCAGAAGTTCTTCTTGTGCATTGTTACTTATAATTTTGGATTAGTGCTGTCTATAAAATCAGCAAGACTTTTTTTCTGTTTCAGGTTTTACTCCAATCTGGCCAATTTGAAGGTGTCATACGATTCAGGTAACACCATACAAATCTATATTTCCTTGAACAAAGTTTGCCCTCTAACCATCAAAATAGCATAGCGAGCTAAACCCTTCCGAGGGACGACATTATTTAAGGAAACCTAACACTACTGTGGTACAGCTGTTTTTCTTATACCTTAATCCTTGCTTCGTTAATATTTAAATCACCAAGCTAGCATGCATTATACATGTTCCATCTTCTCTTTTGGGAAACAGAGTCGATGATTTGCAAAAGCCTATTGATAACCCAGAAAACATAAACTGGGAAAGCTATGCAAGAGGTGCTGTTTATGCACTGCAGAATAGTGGATATGATCTCAGCAAGGTAACCCCATTGCATTTATCTCTTAAACAGTCCAAATTCCCTTATACTTTAAAAAAAACTAAGAGATGACTTTTTGTAGGGTATTATAGGCTATATTTCGGGTGTGAAAGGTCTTGACAGCTCAGGGCTTAGTTCTTCTGCAGCGGTAATCTAACTGAGATGTTATATACATTTACTTGAGTGAAGTTATGGATAGACCTAATGTTGTATTAGGCGATGGCTCGTGGTTATTGATCTTTTATATGTTGCCTTGTCTACTAAACCCTGCCATTTAACTTGATTAACTTCACAAGCATATAATTTGAAAACCATCCTCACTTTACTTGGAAACCTTGGTAAAATTCGCGCAATACCACTGATTTTGCACTATTACACTACCATATGTCCTCAAAAAGTTCTTTAAGAAAGTTTGTCTTGACCAGTGATATGATCATAAGCTAATTTTCTGTCTGTGTTCCTCATCAGGTTGGCATTGCTTATTTGCTGGCTTTAGAAAATGTAAATGATCTGGTTATATCATCAGTGGATAACATTCAGTTGGACAAGTAAGTTTGTTCACTTTCCATTAATATCCTACGAGGATGAAATTCATGGATGCATGTACCCTATTGGAACCTGTTTTAACTACAAATAGCTTTGTTGAACTTGCTGCAACCATAAGCTAATGCGTTGGCAATGTTCTGTTTCTCCTTTAGACATTTTATATAGTTCTATTTATTTTTTTGTGCCCCCTTAGAAAATATCAGTGGCCATTAGGGTTTAGGCGGTCAAATTAACTCAATACCCCTATTTGTCAGGTCCATTGAAAATAAATACTTGGGTCTTGAAAATGGCATTCTAGATCCATCTGCCATTTTGTTGTCGCGTTATGGCTACCTCACCTTCATGGACTGCAAGGTAATGCTTATTTTATTTCTTTATATGATATAGCTTTTTAAAATAGTGTTTCAAGGCTGGGATTGTGTTATTTACTTATTTAAGAAACACATTTAAGAAATAATCTTTCAATAAAATATTTAAGAGAAACATCATGATATATGTTTGCATGATTAAATTGTGCTCTATTACCATCTTTTCACATCGGAATGATTGCGTCTTCAATGGGGCTCAGCCTAGGCTCAGTTCAGCCTTGAGTATGGCCAGGGAGGAGGCTATGGCTTGGTCTATGGCTGGTGCAAAGGGGCTGTCCCGGCAACCAGCCATGTTGGAGAGCTAGAAGGCTAGGGGTCTTTTTTGGTCAGGTCTTTTATAATTGTCCTTGGTGATTAGTTTTAGGATGTAAGGGGTGTGTTGGTGTGCGTTTTTGGGTCTCTGTATGGCTCTTATCTCTTCTACCAATACAATGATACGCAGCTCTCCTGCGTATTCGAGAAAAAAAAACCATCTTTTCACATAAGTTCAAATTGTTGATGATTTCAAACTTTGGGGACCCGTAATTATGTTAACTCTGCCTCGTATCTCCTTAATTGTTTTGTGTTTTTTATGAATATAGTTTGTTAGATGGTGTTCATTAATAATTAGTGTTCTCTATTTGCATTTGTTGTGACTGAGATTCCCTTGCTTCAGTAGACCGCTTCACCTTCCTACGTCTACTTCTCAGAGCTGAGTAAAAGTCAACAGCTTCAGGGGCAGCTGCCATTCAAGATTTTGTTGGCATTTTCAGGCCTGCAGTATAATCTGCCTAAGAAGCGTGGATATAATACTCGAGTTTTTGAGTGCAAAGAGGCTGCCCGTGCTCTTTTGCAGTGAGTACCTGTTAATGTAGCTGAATTTGCCATGCAGAAAATATAGTTTATGTTTCAGCTACCAAGGGGTTGAAATTTATTGCTATGTGTTATCTTTTAATAGCTACCTTGTTCATAATGTAGACAGTTTGTTGACTGTATTTTCTGTTTGAATTCTCAGCGCTTCAGGCTGTGAAGAAGCATCAAATATACTTCGTAATGGTACATGATTTAAGTAATATTAGTTGTTGTAACCCAATGTACTAGTACAATTTGTCTGAAATCCATTGTTTTTGCGATTACAGTTGACTCGGTTGTATACGAGGCCCATAAGGTAATTGCCAATTTTAGCTCCAATTTATTATTTTTTTTCATGTGATTCCAACATGATTTGTTCCTGCAGTGTGTGTTGGAAGAAAATCTTTCCAGGAGAGCTGAGCACTACTTTTCTGAAATGAAGCGGGTTGCCAAGGGTGAGCTAATCACATGTTTAGTGTTTGGATTTTGACGTATCTGATTCACCAATTTAATTAATTTCTCATGACACGATTCCATGCACAAATATACAAATTCACAGTTCATCATACTTCTTCTCACTGCATATCTTAGCATAGCGGCTTACTAGCAGTAGTCTAGCATTACTTTGTACCGTTTCATGATAAAGCCGTTTGGAAAGAAAAGAACGGTTGGCATTATTGATGGCATCCTTTTCTTTTTTTTTTTGTACTGTTTGAATCTATTCTATTTTCACGAGAGTAAAAAAAATGGGTATATCTGTATATTGTCATGTTACCCTTACTGGCTACTGATTACTTTATTTCGTGTTGATCATCATACAGTTTCGCTGGGTATGCTCCCCAGAGAACATTTGATACCTCACTCTTTAGTCTTTACCTTGTATCTCAATGCAAGTCTCAAATGGTCACGCAATGTCTTGACAGTTTATTGCCAAACTTTGTTCAGGCAGAGATGCATGGGCTCGTGGGAACCTACAAGAACTTGGGCAGCTGATCTCTGCATCTGGTCGTAGCTCCATACGCAACTACGAATGCGGTATGCTGCTAAAAAAACACATCGGATGGTGTGCTTCAATTTCATGGTATCGTGACACGGTGACGCAATGGTTTCTCTGAAACATCTGCAGGGAGCAAAGAGATGATACAGCTGTACGAGATCCTCCTGAAGGCCCCCGGCGTCCTTGGTGCCCGGTTCAGTGGTGCCGGCTTCAGGGGCTGCTGCCTCGCGATCGTGGAGAGCGACCGTGCCGAGGAGGCTGCCGCGTACGTTGCGGCCGAGTATGAGAAGGCCCAGCCCGAGCTGGTCTCTAGGATACCCGCGAATCGCCGCGTGCTGGTCTGCGAGCCCGGGGACTCCGCTTGCGTCATATTGCCCGATGGCGACCGTCTCCGTTCCCGATGGCATTTCGTCTCCGAGGGTGCAGTGCAGGTCAACAGGTGATCCATTTGTTTGTTTGTAGTACGAAGCAATAAGTGTAGCGTTTGCGTCTGTATCAAAACAAATAATAATTTTTCAAGCAAAAAGAAGTGGCTCTACTATCAGTAATCTAGTCTCGCCGTTTACCGGTGTGATTGCAAGTCATTTTTGTTCCATATAATGATTTTTCTGAGTTCAATTTTTGTTCCACATAAACATATTATTGTTCTTCTTTATGGGTGATTTGTTCTGGCTATTCAATTTTTTTCCCTCATGTACAGCTTTTTTCCACTTCAACAATTATTTTGTTCCTTAATTTTTAATAACTAGCAAACATGGTCGTGCGTTGCTATCGGCCTTAACAAACATATTTTTATTTTTTTATTATGCTATTTGGACATTTGAAATATATTAATTTAAATATTTATGTAATACTCTTTTTTTATTAGTTCAATCTTTTTCTCTACTCGATAGAGAATCCAAAACCCAACCTGATCCTTCATGATGGGTCCCCGCTGGTTGATCTTTAATTTAGTACGTCCACTGCTAAGACATCATAACTATTCTTCATTGTTTTCCATTAGCCAAATTATCTTCAACGGTGTTGATTTCTGTATTGAATGAACCGTTGTGTGACGATGGAGCTTACCCAAATCTCTGTATCTTCGATTCATTAGCATATTAGCATGTTGAAGGCGTAAGCACGTTGATCTCTGAGTGTCTTCCATGCTCATCCTCGACACAACGAGCATCTTGTATTTTTATTTTCTTAAAAAGTCTATTATTGTCTATCCACCTTGTACATTTAACCCCCTCAATATTTTTTTTTGTTTGAGTTGCTCCCCCAAACTATCCCAACAAAGTAAAAGATGAGTTGAATGGAATGTTTTTTTTTTTCAATTTTTTTTGTCCGTGCGTGATGCAGGTTGGGCGTTTGGCAGCGTCGGGCCACGTATCCAACGGCCAACGCTTGCGACAGTCTTTTTCTTTTTGTTTCAACGTTTTGAGCGAGTTGATGAGCAGGCAACGCGCCGCTCGTCACTCGGGTGGCGCGGCGGTTGCCGATTCCTCAACGCGTCCTTCCCGCGGTGGCCTTACGAGCAGTGACTTATGCTTAGCTTTCTTTTCAAACTAGTATACGGACTACCATATTAAACTAGAGTAATCGCAAGGACTGAACCGGACCGTCCTGCCAAGCAGTCGTGCTCGTGCCAGTGGCATCTCTCCGCTCCCGGACTAACGAACCCTATCTAGCGTTAAACTAGGCGCATTATTGCTACACCTCCATGAGTGAGTAATAAACTAGTTGCAAGCCGAAATCATAGGCGGGTGGCGAAGTGCAGATGCATCGAGCGTTTCCTGTCTATGGTGTCTCGCTCTTGAATTTGCTGGGTTTCATATATTAGACGATCTGTTCAGTCGAGAGGCTTTCAGTTCGTGAGAAAGAAAGAACACTACAGTTTTTTCCCCGACCTTTGGCTTGGTTACAGAAATACAACAGAACACACACACACTCGATAGAGATTCTTTACTGCGATGTGCCGGCGACACCTATGGTCGTATACTTACCTAGTACTAACGCTGACGCCCTACTACCTGCCGTAGATTGCGCTCTGCACGGACAGGAACTGATGATCGACCGCCGTCGTGTACAATATGTCCTAGGCCGTACTGTCAGCCTGTACCGACCGTAGTACACGCCCTCTCAAGCTCAGAAAGGACAGGGCAACCATCAGATCGGGCCGGGCCATCTGTGTGTACTATAAGACGATCGAAGATTGGAAGCCACGCCACGGAGTCAGTTGACACATGGCCGACGATGACTCGCCACGACAATCATGCAGCAGGTTCCGTTCCGTTCCGGCACCTACGGTTTCAATTCGCTCGCCATTGATTGGCCGTCAGCAGGTGCGTTGCATCGCAAAACGCCGCGAGAGATGATGGTGCGTCTGATTGTTCATTAAGGCTATCCCCAACCCTCCTAGTAGGATGGTGTCCATAGAATTAATTATAGTGCCATATAGGATTTTTAGGTGATGTGTCATGTATTACATAACAGAGAGAGGAGAGATGGGAAGAAACTGGGTCTTGCATGAGACCCAGTGTCTATACGAAAACCAATGCACTAGACACTACTAATATTAGCATTGGGGAAGAGTAGTGTCTATATAGTTTATGAGGAAGCAAGATGATTGGTCAATAGAATACATAGAAAAAAGTGAATGAAGTGGCTAATTAATTATTTAGACTCTTGGTAGATGTGATGCATTGGACATTATAGTTTCTTGAGTAGTGTCCATATGACATGGTACACATAGACATCACTTGGGTTGGGGATAGCCTAAGTAATCTGGTCAAGCCCAGGGCAATAATGGAGACTTAGTAAACGCCGAAAAGAATAATCGCATCTGATTGGAGAACAAGGATATAGATGGAGAAGAGCAGCAGCTAGCGCAAGCATCGCGACCGTACCGGACGGGACAGGGAGAAGGCGTTCTGGAACGACCGGGGAAGGTGGCGGTCGTGTCCTGGCATCGTACGTCTGGTGGCGGCGGCAGGGGCTTGCATTGTGTGGCCGGTCCGGGTGCCGCCTGCCACGGCCGTTCAATACAACGAACCACATGGCTTGGCGACACTTGTTTCCAGGAGCTGAGCTCATGTGTGGGTTTTTTCTTGTTTGGTTGGTTACCATGAGATTGGCTGTACGGATTTGATAATCATCAATCATCAAGAAGAGATAAGAGAGAGATGTACGCAAGTGATTGGTCGCCCGGTGGAGCCCGGGGTCGTTAATTCGATCAGGCCATTGCGCGCGGCTCGCTGCACACTGATATAGTTTGGGTTATTTCTTCAATATAACTTGGCTAATGGCTATATACAAGTCATTTAATTCAGAGCACATATGAGTCATGAGCAGATGCTTCTAGTTGCGTGTTTATATCATCAAACTTGCACTGGCAATTTTGAGTTCTACTTTTACTAATTTGATTCATGATAATCGATGTGGCTGGCATGCTAGCTGGATCATGAAAAATATTATGTGACATGCTTGTGGTTAAGTATTCAAAACAATCATTTTTACAATACACAATACTACTATCTAGTAGTACAGGGTATAACTCCGATCTGACCATTCATTAATCAAGGGCAAATTAGTACTCTGCGTCTAACTAATTCTTCTCCAC
This sequence comes from Digitaria exilis, assembly GCA_015342445.1. Classification (NCBI taxonomy): domain Eukaryota; kingdom Viridiplantae; phylum Streptophyta; class Magnoliopsida; order Poales; family Poaceae; genus Digitaria; species Digitaria exilis. The sequence continues at coordinate 592,996 of JACEFO010002261.1, read as the reverse complement.
CGAGCCTTTCATATCGCGACATCCGTTTCCCCCATGGCGGAGCTCCTGCCCGCTCCCACACCAGTGTTGGCCCTACCCTACTCCGCACAGTGCCCGACAACCCCCAACCCTCTCCGCGAAGCATATACCGGGCGATTCCGGCTATCGTTCTCTATTGTTGTCCTATCGCCCGCTGCCAGATTTGGAGACGCGCTGTCGATCAACCACGCCAAAAGGGAACTTACGAACGAAATGCCTATTAGATTATTGATGCAAAAATATTGTTTCATAAATAACATTAAATATAATTTTTAAAAAGTATTGCACAAATGTCATTAATATGTTTCCTATATTACCCTTGTACTGGTTATACTACTCTCATATACTACTTATGCCACTGGTCAAATTTTAAGTAGTATAGAATTACTCTTAACCGTTAGATGCTTTTGTACTGGTCCTTTTTTTAACACTAGTATAGGTATAATATAGTATTGTTTACAGTAAAAGAGCTCATCAAGACACAAGACTAGTTAATTACACAAATAATGCATGCATTCTCAAACGCAAAAGTCACCATAGTGCCACATACTGATATGATTTGAGGTATTTCTTCAATATAAGATATGGATTTTAGATGCATTGCTTTGATGACAAGCTCATATGCAGCAGGGACTGGTGGAGTTTGCAGCATGAGCAGACGCTTCTAGTTGCGTATTCGAGTATATAACTGACAATTTGAGCTCTACTTGAACTAATTGATTCGTGATAATTGACACCTGACATGGTTAATCATGAAAAAACTTGTCTCTGACGTGCTTGTGGACTGTGGTTAATAAGTATTCAACAACAATGATTACTAGTTAATTACACACAATAATGCATGCATTCTCAAAGGTAAAGTCACTTTAGTGCTGAATGTCATCACTTTAATTATACACAATAATGCATGCATTCTCTGCTATTATGTCATTTAAATACTGGCTCATGGTTTATATATAGGTGCATCAAAGAAGTACTGTAGAGCCGGACGTGATATGGTGGCTATTAAAATGCGTTCATGTTGACACTGATGTTAAAAAACCAATCAAGGGTTCATATATACCTAACTGATTGACTATATATGTACGCTCAATTGTTGATCCAGGGCCCCTTTAAAATGCATGATTTTTTTCGATAAGTGAAAATTTGTTAATTTTCAGGGTGTTTACATCGAATTGATACAAGACCTTGGAAAAAATATTCCCAACACAACCAATAAAAAAACACTTAGTACAACTACACGTAGTACAACCCCTTTAAAATGCATGATACCATGGGAATTTGCAAAGGGGGTCAATATAAGCTGAGGTCAATCACATGTGCATGGAAGGAATTTCTACCAAGATTTGTATGCTATGCAGTATACATTCTGTACATTCTCCTCATTAATCAATTATTTTCAATAAATTGATTTGATATTATATTGATTCGAAGGAATTTCTACGGAGTTGTCATCTTTTGGTCCGCTGGAAGCTGAGGCAGCTAAGTGGTGGTTTCTTGTTTTGTCGTGTGTGGTGTGCGCAGAAGATCGTGGATCCCGTGTTGCCCTGTTCAGTTCAGACTTCAGACCACCAGCCGAGGCTGGGCTGATTTCCACCCAGCCGAGCAAGCACCTAGTGCTCGTGAGGTTCTGAAAACATTGGGCATATATCTTCCTCATCTGCTTAATCTTAGTGATGAATGAAGCATACAACTTTAGCACAGTCACGATGTTTCAGTATCTTAAGTTTGATGAATTATAGATAAAAGTGTTAATATTTATTATATCAAATAAATATCATTAGATTAATTACAAAATATAGTTTCATAATAAATTTATTTGGAGCCGTAAATATGAATGCAATTCTATAGAATTTTATTCAAATGCTAACAATTTAAATTGACACGTAACCCATAGTTGTGTGTGTGTGTTTTAACAGAGGAGTCAATCAACTTTAAGCCTCCTATGACCTGAAAGTGATTTCACGAGACTCGGTATATATAGCTAACACGATGTTCGCAGATGCAGTGTTACACGAGGATTCACATGATAGTTACATAATTCTTAGAAGTCAATCCCCAACCTTTTTTTTTCACTAAAATGATCAATGCTTAAATATGTTATCATTAACTTTGCAATAATGGAGTCTCTATCGCATCCAATCAACTTAGACGCAAAGTTGAATACTGGTTCTATGGTTGATATAGGTATATTTAAGCCGAGGAGAAATAACCTAATAACATAGTATGCGAAAGTTTCTTTGTCTAGAATGTAAAATTTAATAGGAACCTTAAAAAGGAAATAGTTAAGAAATCCCTACATGGAATAGAGATGGTCCAATCACTACCGGAAAATTGAAATTTGCCGAGTGCCCCTTGCTTTGCCGAGAGTAATTTATCGGGCACTCAACAAACAACTCTTTGTCGAGTGTTTTAATAAATTCACTCGGCAAACAAATAACACTTGACAAAAATACTCTTTGCAACACTCGGCAAAAAAGTGGCTTGGCCGGTTTCTTGATGCATCAAAGGGTGTTTGCTGAGTGTAAAATAAATAGCACTCGGCAAACAAGTATGCTTGTCGAGTATAATATTTGACACTCGGCAAAGAGATGGTTTTTTTTAGTATATTGTTTGAAACACTCAGTAAAGTTTGATTCGCAAACACATTTTGAAGCCCGAAACCGGTTCAAATTAAAAAGTTTTGAACTATAAAGTTGTATAACGTCTCAAAATGTACAACTTTTATATGGTCATATCATAATTCAAACAAATCAATCAATGTTCACAAAATCTACATCTGTCATATAGTTTTCAAAAACTATAGAAGAGGTTATGAGATTTGTGCACAATATTAGTATCACTTTCTCGAATGAGTAAATGATCATAATAAAAGTTGTAGACATTCAAAAGTTGTTCAAGTTTGTAGTTGTAAGCACTTTAATTTGAATTGATTTAGCCTCAGAAAAGTAGGTTTGACTCAAAATTCAAGTTTGAGTTTTTTCAAACGACGTCGGATCGAGAAACTCTCATAATGAAAGCTGTAGTTAACAACAAGCTAGGAAGCTTTGTAATTGACAAGTTTATCAATTGAAAGCCTTATGTCAACAAAAACTAAGTGTAGATGTTTCAAATTTGAATTTAAAATTTTGTAAATGACTTCAGATGAAGAAACTTCCATAATAAAAGTTGTAGATGTCAAAAAGTTATGAAAATTTGTAGCTGATAACTTTTGCATTTGAATTTGTTTAGAGCCTCAAACATACAATTTACTCTCAGTTGGGTATAATATAAGGTGAATCAAAACCGAGTATGGCCGCATATGTGAGGGTAGTGTAGTATTAAGGACGATTCACACAACAATGAGCTCTCGGGTTTGATTCTCACTGGCTGTGTGGCGTGCAAAATTGACGCGACTTGCAACGGGTGTGGGGCGGTGCCTGGCCGGTGGGGCGTCTCCTGAATTTTTTTTCTATTTTTTCAAACAGCTTTTGTCGCAGTAAACATAATTTGCCGAGTGCGAAAAACAAAACACTCAACAAAGCCTTCACCGAGCGCCCGACAAAAAACACTCAGTAAAGACGGTGTTGCCGGCATGGTTTGATGCCGAGTGACCTTTGCCGAGTGCAATACTCGGCAAAGCCTTTGCCGCGTGTATACATACCTTTGCCGAGTGTTGCAGGCACTCATTAAACTTCTTTTATTCCCGTAGTGAATTATTCCATGCAACCTGATCGTGTGAGAGGTGGGTGGGTTCATATAACTAGCTAGCTTGCTAAACATCACAACAGCTTATTTCTTTTCCTGACATCATGGCGGATGGCCACCGTAACCCGAAATTCTATGGTGCGAAAAACACATTATTGGTTTGGGCATGGGCTGAATTCAACGTACCACAACCTCAGTTCTTTATATCAATTATTGAAGCTATATATAGGACATGAATATCCATTGACATTATTATTCAGTGAGTATTTATAATGTAATGTATCTGTTTCCTTAATACAAACATACATAGACGTCACTCTTGTATATTCGAGAAAACATTAGTTATACATGCCATGTCTATTCTTATATTTTATCATACCGTTTTTCTCTAAGTTTCTCCAAATTAAAAATATTACTTAGACATGCCATGTCTATTCCTATATCACGCACAAGTGGAGTCCTACTAAGGTTAAATTTCTTGGGATGATAGGAGACACGGTGGAGTATATATGCAAAGAATACATTATTTTTTATAGGCTAATGACATTAATTAATAGATTAATCATTGGGATAAAAAAATTCTACAAAAACGATAACGATTAAAACCTCATAGTATGTATAATATGATGTCAAGTACTACCCTACAAATTTTAAATGAAACTTCACATATGTGTGGAGAAAAAAGAAGATAAATAGTCCGTTTGGATCCCTTCATTTTGAGGAATGGGAATGGACCTGATAGAGCATGTTATTTGTCTTGGAATATGGCATGGGGACGGGGGATGGAAATTGATTCTATATATCCTCATGGTATATTCCTAAAATGTGCAATTTATGGCACTCTTCAACCTACTTCCATGTAGTAAAAGTGCAATATTTAAGTATCTTTCCCATATGGCAATAATAATATGCAAATATATTCCACATACAACTATATTAGCTTGATTTTGATTATTAGAATGGAATTCATCTCAAGGATGCAACGGGCACTAAGGGATAAACTGAAGCAAGAACCCAGAAATAGCTTAGGAGGTTTTATTTGGACTTTGGCCACGTATACTTGAGGCAAGTAATCTATATTTTTCCGAAGAAATGGTGTGGCAACCTATACGGATAAGTCGAGGCACATGGGAACTCTGAACTCTATCTATCCTGTTCCTTCATCAAATATAATCCCGACCGGGGACATTTTTATACTTCGCGTCAATAACAAAATTGTTTAATCATGCATATATGACCATAGCGGGTGCACTACTGATGGATTGTTGAAGGAATCAACAGATCTAATCGTACTATGCTGCATTATTCTCGGACTCCGTCATTGAGATCTGGAAGCAATGTGGCCGGCCAGCAGTCATATGCATACATCGTATCCGAGTTGTGCTTGCACTCAGCCGTAAGCCACCACTAGTGTCAGAGTATGCCTGCCCTTCCCGTCTTTGATTTCTTCAGATATGGCTGCTGCTAAACCGCCGGCGGCAGATCACATGCATGCGGTGACCCAGCTGCGCTGTCGATCGACGAGCGCCCCCATCGGCCACCGGACGTTATCCTCGCCGGCCATGTTCAAGCTGATATGCATGATTGGGCACAGGCCAGCCAGGCGTGCGTACTCCACTAATAGCGAACGCGGCAGCAGCGTCCCGGGCATTTCGATGGAACAGCGAATGAATCGACTGCAATGTGTATGTGTAGATTTCCACGGAAGACTGCAGTGGGGGCAGCTAGCGGTCGCGTCGTCGGCCGTCCGATCGGCGTGCGCTTCCGGCTGACGGCCGGCCACAACCGGCCAGTGGTATAGCCACCAATGGATGGAGGCAGAGGTCAAGTGGGGGATGTAGTTTTATCTGCAAGCAAGTCTAAATTCTGTAGTTCTATTTTTCTAATTCCGAATAATTTTTCACCAGGCAGGCAAGTTGAACAAACGTCACTACTACATGTACCCACATGCAACCTGTCATGTTGGCATAGTCGCATAGATAAAGAAGCTGGAATAATCGAGCCCAACTTTGCTACTTTCCACGTGTTGGACTAACACAACAGATGGATCATGGATTCTCATTCGCTCTCACTACAATTGGTCCGATATGGAAGGCTAAAACGGAACCAAAGTGTCGTTTCTTCGCTCCTGTTCGGCTAGCTGCTGTGTAGCCAGACCAAAGTGTTGTTTCTTCGGCCTTGTTCGGCTAGCTGCTGTGCAGCCAGCGCTGTCTGTTGGTGCCTAGTGGGAGGCTGACGGGTGGGGCCCTGTTCGCCTGAATCCTCCTCCACAGGAAAATCTTGACAGGCCTAAACAACCTTGCAAAGCGAGGTTGGCCCCATGACCCATTGTGTTGGTTGTGTACAACGGAACCAGAGACACCAATTCACTTTTGCAAGAACTGCCCTTACACAAGAAAAGTTTGGGATTGGTTGGTCACCTGGCTTAACTTGCAAAGCCTCCCACAGAGCACGGAAGCCTCATCGATCTATGGAGGGTGGAAGAAATGCAGAGCTACACTAGACAAAAAAAAAAGACAAACCTTTTTTCGAAGGCCTTATTATATATTTTTGGTGGAACGTATGGAAGGAGCGTAATAGAAGAACTTTCGATAACAAAGCTCTAGCTGAGGAGGGTGCCGCCTTTCTCATCAAAGAAGATATCCAACAACACTCTTTGGCTTCCCAGCCCCAGTTGCTCCAGCAGCGCCAGCAAATAGAGTAGTTGTTGTGTTTGCCTTATTTATTTTCGAGTTATTTCTCGAGCATTAGTTGTTTCTCTTTTTCTGTTTGTTCTAGTTGCAGGCAGCGAGTAGTTGCTCGAGTTGTAATGGTCGTTTGGGTTTTGTTGGTTCTTTTCTTCTAATAAAAATTTGGTAAAGCTTTTGCCATCCGTTAAAAAAAATACTACTACCTCCGTTCTTGAATATATGACACTATTGACTTTTTTTCTTCATTTGACTATTCGCCTTTTCTACAAATATTTATACAACTAGATAAGTCTACTAGTTAAATCCAAAGTATTATCAATAATAGATGTAGTGGTACCCATTTTACGCTATTTAACAAAGTATCTAATAAAATATCATTGGTCAAAGTTGAAGGAAAAAGTCAATGGTGTCATATAAGAAGGTAGTACTACAGGATCGTCAAGGCCTCAGGTACCAAGTCACAGAAGAACATTCATGCAAGTATAGCTCGAACGTTCCAGAATAATGGCCGGAGCACAGAGAGGCTTGGCGAGCTCTTGCACCACCTGCACCGGTATGGTGCGCGTTGTTTCCTGCAGGCATGAAACTAGCACAAGTGGGGGATGTAATTTTATCCGCTAGTCTTATTCTGTATGTAGTTCCATTTTTTTTTCTAATTCCGAATAAATCTTCACCAGGCAATGCATCAGGCAAGTTGAACAAACGTCATTTTACTACCAGCGCCCACATGCAACAAGTCATCTTTGCATAAAGATTAAAGAAGCTCGAATAATTGAGTCCAACGACTTTGTGACTTTGTTTCCACGTGTTGGACTAACAAAGCAGATGGGTCGTGGATGCATCCCCTCTCACTAGCATCGTGTATAAATACTGCAGGGTGCCTCGTGTAAGCTCTCAGGTACCTGGGCACAGAAGAAGAACGTACATGCAAATATAATCTAGCTCCAACACAACGACGTCGTTCCAGACAGAAATGGCCGGAGCACAGAGGCTTGGCGAGCTCTTGCACCACCTGCACCGGTGCTCGTCGTGGGTGCTCGGCTGGGCAATGTCCCTGCTGTGCTCCCTCTCCAGGGCCTACGCTCACCACCAGGTCACGGAGCGCGTGGCGCGGTCGCGTTGCGCGCTCCGTTCCGGCCTCAACTCGCTCCTCCTCCACGTCATCTACTTCGCCGTCGTCTCCTTCACCGGGTGGGGCCTCCTCTCGGCTCTCAACGTGCGGGCCCCCCACGCGAGGCCCCGCCCCATCGACACGTTCTTCACCGCCGTGTCCGCCGCCACGGTGTCCAGCATGTCCACCGTCGAGATGGAGGTGTTCACCAACGCCCAGCTCCTCGTCCTCACCGTCCTCATGTTCCTCGGCGGCGAGGTCTTCGTGTCCCTCATCGGGCTCGGCTCCAAATGGTACAAGCTGAGGAGGCAGATCACGAGCAGGCACTCCTCCCAGCGCGTCGTGAGCCACGACGGCATCGAGCTCGCGACACCGCCGGCGACCATCGCCGGCGCCGGCGACGAGGACGACGACTCGAGGTCGTCGATGAGTGCTACGGTCGTCGTCACCGACGAGTACAACAACAGCCTGCTGGACGCCAAGATGCGGCGGCGAAATGCGGTGAGGTCGCTGTTCTACATCGTGCTGGGGATCCTCGCGGTGGTGCACGTGGTGGGCGCCGTGGCCGTGGCGGCGCACGTGTACACGACGCCCAGCGCGCGGCAGACGCTGCGGCGCAAGTCGCTGGACGTGTGGACCTTCGCGGTGTTCACGACGGTGTCCACCTTCTCCAGCTGCGGGTACATGCCGACGAACGAGAACATGGCGGTGTTCGTCCGCGACGTGCCGCTGCAGCTGCTGCTGGTGCCGCAGGCGCTGGTGGGCAACACGCTGTTCCCGCCGCTGCTCGCCGCGTGCGTGTGGGCGGCGGCGGCGGTGACGCGGCGGGAGGATCTGACGGAGGTGGACAAGAAGGGGAGGGAGGTGACGGGGTACTGCCACTTGCTCCCGGCGCGGCGGTGCTGGATGCTGGCCGCGACGGTGGCGGCGTTCGTCGGCGTGCAGGTGTGATGAGGACATCACTAATTCGGATGCACATGACATGCCTACGCCTTTCATTTAAGGTCCAATCACAAGAGCTCGCGCGCGACAATTAAATTTAGAGGTGAGCTCGCTTCTAAGTGTTCCTTTTAATAGATTTGAGAATAGATCGCTACCTATTGTTTATAATGTTGTTAGGAACCAAGGAGAAGACAAGGAGACGCATGGAGGGAGGCTTGGGGGCGTGGGAAACAGCTAAGAGTCGGCCAAGCATCGTGGAGGTCCATTACAACTCGACTTCGGGTCCAACTCGGAGTCCAGGAACAGTCTGGAGTAAAACGGACGCCCAGGCCGCATACGGACTCGGATTTCGACGATCCACATATGGTTGGAAAGAAGATTTTATAGAGCTTCCAATGGAACCAGAACCAGGCCCAAATTCACTCTTAGTCGACGGGAATCGTCCGAGGAAGGTGGCGTCCAGAATCTGTCCCGGTGCTGCGTCACCGATATTTGGCCTTTGGGCCGTGTATCTTCGTTGAGCCCATTAGGGGTGCGTGTAGGGGGTCGACCACGACCCTAACCTCTATATATCAGTAGCCGCCACCCTCGTTAGGATTTGGGTATTGCTTAGATTAATCTGTCAAGAACAGTTTCGCCGTTGCATCGGTTTGTGAGACCCCAACTCGTGAGATTAATCATACATCTGCAATTTGGTTGCATTCTTCTGTGTTCTTGCTTGTGTTCCTCGATTCGCAGGCAAGGATTAGCCTTCTGGGCAAGATCGACTTAGGTCGATAACCTGAGGAGACGTGGTGCTGCGATTGCGGGGTTCAGGACGTGTTGTTCGGAAGCCGGATCGAATTGTGTCGCGACTCCGCCAAAATCGTCGCTTATCTGAACCTTTCGGAAGATCGGGAACCCTAGTCCACATCAAGGTGGCGATGGTGTGCGCCATGGAGTGGGGTGGAGCGCTGCAAGGGATGAGCGCAGGGGAGAAGGTGTCCAACGCGCTGTTCCTCGCCGTGAACTCACGGCACACCGGCGAGTCCACGGTTGACCTTTCCACGCTCGCGCCGGCGATCCTCGTGCTCTTCGTCCTCATGATGTGAGTGCTCACCTCTACCTCTCGTCCTCTCCTTGCACATCGCTGTTCATGATGAGTAGTGCTTCCTTGACTTACACGTGGTTGCATAGCGGCGGCTGTGGCTCCTATGCAACTTGTCGATCGATGCCAACGAGAATGCATGCATCCCATCCCAATGCCGTGAGCGTGCGATTAATTAGTCGACCTAGACGTATAGCGGTATAGGTCGTCGATGGTTCACTCGTTCATCTCTTTCACCCGGTGCTGCCTATGTGGGTTATTGCACACAATTGTGGATTCTACGGACAAAAGCTAGTGGGATTCTGCTTGTTAGCTTCTTCTGCCTCTCCATCACATTTTTTAGATAAAGGAAAAAATCCGGCCTCTACAAGTGTATACAGCCCAATTATTACCTCAGCTTTAATTACTGATAACACGAGGGAACAACAACCTGAAAGAGAAATTAAAATTGAGCCACTCTATTATTAATGTTTCCATCCTCGATTGGCATGATCCAAGGCGATGACCTCTAGCATTAAGCTCGCCTTCCGTAACATCTCCTCCGTAACATCATTATGTTGCAGCTGGGACCAAAAGCGCAGCCAATATGTCCCCCTGAAAAGAGCCTGTATAAATGATGAATACCTGGATTTGTTAAAAATAATATCATTCCGACATCTCCAAATAGCCCAACATAGTGCAGATGCTCTCACCAAAATCAGCGATTTTAATTTTTTATCGTGATTCGTTAACCAATTCCCTAGCATCTGGGAGGCTGAAATGGGTGGGGTTAACCCGGTCGCATAGAAAACTAATCGCCATATCTCCATCACATGATATATTTTTCTTTTAATAACGACCTCTTCTTTTATTTTTTGCGGGTTAATAATGACCTCTTCAATAATTCGTTTGCCGTCAAATCTATAGGCGCCACATCGTATTCTATATCTTGATGGCTGCTGGTTGTCGCTTTTGTTTCAGGCATAGTGGTTGCTAATTTGCTATGCACCACGTACTTGTACTTTAGTAGGCTCGCGAGCTAGCTGTTCGATCCCTTGACCCTCCTTGACCTATCTCCAATTCCTGGCTAAAGTATAGGATCAAACTCATCTGAGCTTAACCCAAGCTACAAAAAAGATCAAACTCATCTGCTGAGTTTAGTTAACCCGAGCTAGCTATGCTTTTCTTGTTAGCGTAATGAGCCGAGCCCGGTGGACGGTGGCAGCCCCTCGTAAAAAAATGAGCAATACGAGTTCAAGCAGTGGTATTATTGGATATCTAGGTTATTAGTTTGCTAGTTAATCTGTATCCTACTCTTATTATTCGCAATTCAGATCGATTCAGGGCTTTAGCCTTGCCTAGAGTTCAGAGTTTCTTAGGTGGAAATTGCAGGCTCAGGTCATATCATAAGTGGTGCAACATGTATAAAGCTTAGAGTATCTCCATCAGTCTACCAGTCTATATTTCTCAATACCTCTTTGATGGACATCTCAATAGCAACTACCATGTTGGGAAAGACTAAACTCTCCCTATATTTAGGAGAGTTAAAGTTGATTATTAGGATGTCTCGATAACTTTTAGGGAAATGTATTTTTTCCAATAACATGTTATTGGAAAATATATATTAGGATTGCTGAAGATGCTCTAATGAGATCTAATGAGTGCTTGATCACTATTTTTAGTCTATAATGAGAGTTTGGTGGAGCACTATTTTCAGTCTTCCAATATAATAGTTGGATTGGGAAAAGGAAGACTGCTGGGATGCTCTTAAACGGTCATGCTGATGGTAGTAAAAGGTTTACGCTGGAATCTCCGCTGTAAACGGACAAGTTGGACCACACCGAGAGCCCGAGCCAAAACTGAATTTTCAACTCATGAATCATTGCAACTTTTTTATGGGCAAGCAGTTCGATCGGTTTCCATCTTAGGTAGTTGCGAAGCATGTGATGGCAAAGATTTCTTATTCTCCAACCTCCAAACAACTTCTCTCGTGCCGTTTGTCAGTACACGGGCATGGGTTATCATTGACCGTTCTGCCAATAATAGAGCAAAATAGTAATTAACAAGAAAAAAAAGAAAAAGGATGGATAACTTTTCCCGCCCAAGCACCCAATATAGTACTAGACATGGACCGCAGCCGGTTAGCAACTTAGCATGTAACCACAAAACGGTACTCAATTCCAACCTTCCAGATCACAAAGATCGAGATGGCGATTGATATTCCAAGTCAACATTCAAAACGGCCCATGTATCACATGCTGCCTTCATCGACCTACGGAATATGCTCTCCGCGTCTGAGAATACCCAGGCGGCGAGAAACCTCCTTTTTCCTTTCTCGGCAAATGGAAGCCTACCTTTCATGAATGCCAAAACTGACGAGTTGATGAGCGATGATTCTTTCCTCGTCAGTTCATCAATTTTATGAATCTGATGTGCACCACCATTATTACCATCAATTTGGTTCAAAGCTGGCTACTTGAAGTGAAATAATATCTAGCCTGCAGGCAGTCAAGTAGAGACCACACCTTGCCTTGTATAAGATCAAGACACGATCCAAAAGGGTCGACAATCATGAGGGCAGCATCACATAAAACTCCACCCTGTATTCTCTCAAGGCCATACAATACGCCTCCCTTCAGTGAGATGGATGGGTATCAGGGTATATCCAGTCTGTCGTGACCAATCACAGAAAATGAAGGCAGGCTGATGTATCCGTCCCCCTTGCACAAGGGTGCGTTTAGTTTCAAAACTTTTTCAAAAAAAAACACTATTCATCCAATTTTTTCCTATTCATCTCATCCCGCCCACCCACAGAACATTATTCATCTACAATGTTTTTTTGGGTCTACAGTGTTTTTCGGGTAAAGTAATTTGATGTGTCCCAATGATCTACTGCCAATCGTAGTCAGCATTGAAATTTTTTTGGTGACCAGCATTTGTGGTAGCCAGTAGTGCCTAAGCCCAGGCACATTGTTCTCTGAAGTCCATTCATATCAATGGTCCATGCCATTGATGTTTTCTGACCAGCAATTGTAGTAGAAAGCCATTCCCATATTGTTATGATGTTATCCGAAGTCCATTCATATCAGTGGTCCAAGCCACTATGCAGCCACGAGCAACCAAACCTCTCTTTTATTTAACTGCCAGCAGGTTAGCAATCGAAATTCATCAGCCTGGTTTCGGCAAACCAAAATAAGACCATGAGTCAATTTCAGTTCAGCGACTGTTACAATTTTCTTGTCACTTTCCATTGTCCAAGTATAAATCAAGGCACCAGAGTGTTCATCGAGGCAGAGTTACATCACCTTTACTGAACTTCTGTCTAATGACTTCCAAAGAGAACAAAAGATATGTACCATGATGTAGTCATTTCTGACCAACCTTAGTACAAAACTGGATGCAGGGGAATTGCAGTAAATTAAGCAGTCTTGTACTGGACCTATAGTCAAATGCTAGATAGGCACTACAATTTTTTTAGTCATTCTTGCCTCAAATTCTGCTCACTATTGCTTCCAGGTATCTACCTCCATACACGACATGGTTTCCCTTTGAAGAGAATTCAATTTCTAGGGATCATTCCACGGAGAGCCAGGGAATCAAAATTCTCAAGAGCACAGTTTTGTCACAACTCTCCTACCTGACCATCTTTGTCATCGCCATCTGCATCACTGAGAGGAGAAAGCTCAAAGAAGATCCCCTCAATTTCAATGTGCTCAGCATTGTTGTCGAAGTTGTCAGGTATTTGGCCCCTCCTAGTACTTAAACAGAAAATAAAATTCTCATGCATATATGTGATAAGAACTTCAGTTGCGATTATGTGGTAAAAGTTGTCTAAGGAAATTTACATGTCTGACATGAACACAGACTGAATGAAACACATTTCTATTTGCATCTCTTTGTAAGGTTGCTGCCTTGAATCTGAAATGTTTTAGCTACGTCTTGCAGTGCTTATGGAAATGTGGGGTTTTCAATGGGCTACAGCTGCAGCAGACAGATCAATCCAGATCAACTCTGTACAGATAGATGGACTGGTTTCGCCGGGAGGTGGAGTGACTCTGGCAAACTCATACTAATTATTGTGATGTTCTATGGGAGGCTGAAGAAATTCAGCATGAAAGGAGGCAAAGCCTGGAAGCTTAGTTAGATGCAGCACCTGATACATTGCAGGAGCCTGTAGTTATGGAGTCTGATGAAGAACAAAAAGGAAATGTGATCTGTTCTCTTCTCTTCCCTCATTTTGTATTCCTTTTCATGTAGAAGGGAACCTTCTACTAGTAATCCTTGCACAGATGCTCGTACAAGTGATGGTTTTTTTAGATTAGGTAAAGTTAATCAAGATGTGCCAATTAGCCTGATTCTCTTCACACGATTTTGCCAGTGCAACAATAGTTTCTTGCAATAGGTTGATGCCAAAAAGGCCGGATCTTATAGTGATGGCATGCAATTTAAAATGCCCATAGCCAAAAATCTGTTACAACTGCTTACAGAGATGCCAATCAAGTGGTGGGCAGTTATATTGTATATCTAGAAGTACCTGACATCACAAAGACGGCTTTTGGTGGAAACAAGAGATAGAAAAATATCCCAAAATCAGTACCTTAGAAAAAGAAGGTAACGCGTGTGCAAATGAGGTTACAATACATTAAAAAAAAAAGAGGGGAAGGAAAAGATAAAGCTCCACTAGACTATGTGGATGCTGGCACATATGTTTTCACAACAATAGATACTGTATACAATGAAGCTATAAAGTTCATGTTTTAATTTTGGGAATCTGGAAGTTAAAAAAACACACTTACAGTAAAATTTAACAAGATTAAAAGAATCTGCAATCTTGTGCTGTAAACTTCTAAGTCAATTAAGAGAATGCATAGGTTGCATTTGCAACCAAGGTAATGACCGGCCTTTATATTGACAACCAAAATATTGCCATCATGTGTGGTTCATTGCAGAAGAGAAGCTAAATACAACAGTTTCCATCAGTAATTCAAAGGACATTATTAGAACTGAACTTCAGAAAAAGAATGAACTAGTAATTCTCTGGTTAAAATTTTAAAAAATTGATGCCAAACCAGAATGATGCAATTGTGAAAGATAGTATAAATTATTAAGACATCTGCTCGTTGAGCTAAAGTGATAAATCAAAATAAAGGACATCCTCAGATGCAAACACAATACTGAATAAAGGATTCTAATTTCCGAGAACCCTTCCACTCAGGAACAATAGTGGTTGCATATTATAGTACTTGACGCACATGCTTGCCCATACATCAATAATACTTGAGTATGGGGCCCTGTTGACACAATCAGCATCATAACTACAGAGAGTTGGCACCTTGTCTTGCTCCCTCCTACATATTGAGCTCCAGAAGCTCCAGAACTGAACCACACTGGAAAATGGTGACAAGAGAGAATCCTTGAGACGTACTCAACCCTATTGTCAACAACCACAATTCGAACTCAAAGCCTACTGACCTCCAAAAATGTTCCGATTCAGTTCAGTTCTAGTTGTCATGAAGCATTTTCCATCGAACGTAGCCATGAAGATGAAGCCCATGCTACCCAATTCTGAAGTTGTTAGAACCATCAAGGAGAAAGTTGAGCATTTCTATGTGTTTCTGTCATTGATGCTTGCTTCCATCTCCAAATGTGCAAACTATTTATTCAGACGCCCTTACATGGTCCTCCAAAGATATCCATTGTTAGCTCACCTTATTTACTTCATGTCAATATCCTTTACTGGTTTCCTTGCCCTTAAGAATCTCACTCCGCAGCATAAGCCAACTCCAAGGAGCCTGGACCTCATCTTCACCTCGGTGTCCACACTGACTGTCTCAAGCATGGCAACGGTCGAGATGGAGGACTTCTCTGACCAGCAACTGTGGGTTCTGATCCTTCTGATGTTATTGGGGGGAGAAGTGTTCACTTTAATGTTGGGGCTACACTTAAAGAATGCCAGGGCCAACACATATGGTATTCTCCAGAAGAGACTACCTTCAACATGCAGGGACATTGAATTTGTTGATTCTGTAAACAGGAGTTGTCGGAATAATACGGAGGACGTCAATCAAGAAGCAACCTCATCTCACAAACAGGTACAAGAAAGCAAAAGCATGAATCAGAACTATTGCAATATTTTGGCTCATGTTGTGGCAGGGTACTTTGTAGCGGGCATTATTTGCAGCTCTCTAGTTATTACCATTTACATTTGGACTGATTCGGACTCAAAATATAAGCTGAAGAGTAAAAACATCAAAATATGGACGTTCTCCATCTTCACAGCAGTGTCCTCATTTGTAAACTGTGGCTTCACTCCATTAAATGATAACATGGCAATATTCAGAAAGAATTCTGGTCTTCTCCTCCTGGTCGTCCCACAGATTCTAGCAGGCAACACGTTGTTCCCACCACTCTTGAGGTTAAGCATATGGGCCTTGGGGAAGATCAGCAGAAGAGAGGAATATACCTACATTCATCAGCACCCAGTGGAAACTGGCTGCTCCCATATTCAACAACAGAAGAATGCTAGTAACCTAGTTTTGACTGCATTGGGGACCATTTTGCTGCAAGTTATGTTTCTTTGCTATTTCGGGTGGGACTCAAAGCCCTTGGAGGGATTGAATTGGTTGCAGAAGTTGGTGTGCACACTGTTCCAGAGTGTGAATACAAGACATGCTGGTGAAGCTGTCATTGACATCTCAAACCTTTCTCCAGCTATTTTAGTGCTGTTTGTTCTTTTCATGTCAGTAAGCCCTCCAACACCTTCACACGTAGTTAATTTCAATGAGTTCATTGCTACTTAGATGAGTAGATATCTTCTTTATATATGTATTAGTACCACGAGTATAAGAAACGTCATAATTACTGCATTTTCTCAGTTAGTAGCAGCAAAGAGCAAATTATGCACCTATGTAGTGAATAAGAGAAACAAAATTAGTTATGAGCCTAATATGTGCAGATTAATTCTAAATTCAAGTTGCTAATGGCTATAATGGACCAAACAAAGAAACAAATTGCTTAGCATGCCAAAAGGCCATCTCATATTCTCACAATGATTTCACTGTTTAATCGAAATACCAGATGATAACTTGATACTCCCTCTGATCCAAATTATAGGCCGTTTTGGCATTTTTTATACATAGTTTTTAGTATGCATCTAGACATAGTGTATATCTAAGTACATACTACTAACATGTATCTAAATTTGTCAAAATAACCTACAATTTGGAATGGAGGGAGTACATGAATTGTGCTACCTAGCTGATCCTTATTGCATAAAAGTCGTCAGAAAACCCACGCAAGCATGAGCATGACAGAAACACACAGATAGACCAGAGTAAAAAAAGTATATAAATGCACCTTGACAACTTCATTTTAATAGAGGCCAACAAGTGAGCAACATAGCAAGTTCCAAATCTACATGATCAGTAAACAAGAAAACTGATGAAGTCAACATGGCACTAGCGCACACAAAAATTTCACATCAATATGCAGAGTGCCCATAAAAAAGAAGTAATTATGGCTCACATTCATTTTATAGTTATACCTCAACCAACGTGCGGCCAGTAGACTCCAGTGACAACAGATAATTGCCATGCAGGTACCTTCCTTCTGATGGCTCACCTCTTCCAGACAGTGTTGCAGATTACCAGACCCTGACAGAGAAAGGAGAAGATAAAAACAGTGGGGCATTATGGAAAAAATTCATCATTAGCAAGCCCATTTGTTTAGCGACATTCATAATTTTGGCATGTATAACAGAAAGGAAGTCAATGTCACTCGATCCACTAAATTTCAATATCTTCAGCATATTGTTCGAAGTGGTCAGGTATGTTGACACCCTTCACATATTGGAAACAAAAACAAATAGGAACTAGTTTATAGCATGAATAGGCAGCATCAGTCAGCACTCCACAGGAGCTAGAATCAACGAAATTCCAGACACACATCAGATCTGGAAAACATTTGAATATCTTCATTTATCTTAGCTGCTTGGAAACAATAATGGTACACGTTTCATTTATCTTAGCTGCTTGGAAACAATAATGGTACACGATTCCCCCTTTTGCAGCGCCTACGGAAATGTGGGATACTCACTGGGCTACAGCTGTGAGAGGATGCTGAAACCCGATGCCACTTGCAAGGCTGTTTCATATGGGCTTGTTGGCAAGTGGACTGACGAAGGTAAAGTGATCATCATCTTGGTGATGTTCCTCGGGAGGTTCAAGAGGTTCAGTCTGAAAGGGAGGAGACACCCTTGAATGTCCGCGCAAAACATCGCGCCCATCGAATGGGGGAAACTGTGGTGCTACCAAACTGTGAGCCCAAAGCAAAACGTTTGTAATTGTAAATCGACGAGAAAATGACAATGCCTAATAACATTACAAATGGGGGAAAATTGCCTGGCCTTAGTTTCAGTTTACCCCGTGTTTTGGGCGGTGAATACTTTTAGGAACAGGGGTGAAAGCTCGGGCAAGTCGTGTGGGAAGCACTCGAATCACGTGGAATTCTAACTGGGTTAGGAATGCTGGTGGTAAACCATCATATGATTGCAAGTAGACATCGATGAACGTTACGCTGGAACGTACCGTGTGTCTGAAGAACAGAAGATGAACCGAGCAAGGCTAGTACGGCGGTGACGCCAGGAGGTGGGCCGCTCCAAGGAAGGAAGGGGACGGCGTCGGTGACGTCGCCGGCGTGGGAGACCGATCCCCCCGCGCCGCACATGGATGGCCTCCAGCTCGGCGCGCGGACATCGCCGTCGCAGCGGCTTCCTCGTGTCGCCTCCGCTCATTTGGTTTGGGGGGAGGTTCTAGACCGAGACGAACGAAACCAAACGACGCGCCTCCGTCGCCTACTCGCCTCCGCTCATTTGTGTGGTTCGGGAAGCGACGGAAGGCCCAGTGAGCCCACCATAGTATGGGCCGTAAACTATGGGCCCAAAACTGTGTGAATCGGCCCAGTTCACCCGGGATAAGCAAAGCAATTTACTACTAAGAATGGTAGCTTTGATTTGACTTCGCTTCTTAACCAGCAGTGATGACAACGACGTCCCCTATAGGAGATTGAAGAAGACTTTGTAGCGAGCAAGCGTGCGCACATGGCTCCGAGCAGACACTGTGAGAGATGCGAACACGACAGCCAGTAGAGGTCGATCTAGACGGGGCGGAGAGAGCATCCCAGGAACCAACCAGGGATGCGTTCAATAATTGGACTCAATTATCGCCGATAGTGTTTCGGCCAGCACACTCTCAGATGGCTATCCCCATCCCTCCCAGGGACCACCGGTGAGGTGAGAGCACGTCAGCACGAGTTGAGTTGGGCGGCCACACCAAAATGAATGGCCCGGCGTGTGTGGGTGGGTGGGGGGTGTTCTGCGGTCACATGTGTGCATCGAATTCGCTGGCCAGCCTTCTTTAACCAATTGTGGGTCATCTTTTATGTATATATTGTAAATTAGTATGGAACTAATTTCTTCCGGAAGTGATTAAGACTGTTGTGTTCAGCAGGGTAAGTAAAATATCAACTTTAACCAGTTGTCATATAGGTCACCTTTTATGTACGTATTGCAAAGTAAAAAAAGTCTATTTTTGGCCATCCAATTCTGGCCTTAGGCCCTGTTCATGTTACAAACTAAACACTATTCATTTCAACTTTTTTCTATTCATACTATTGCTCCAACACATAGAAACACGCTTCCCAAGACTTTCTATAGTGTTTTTTTCTAAAGCTACAGTAAATATTTGGAAATCTGAACACAGCCTTAGTTTGGTTTTGACTATCAAACTCCAAAATCGGGTATGTTTGTCCATCCAACTATGAAAAGTTGAAAACCATTCAAAATTAGCCATTAGGCTATTTTGATGAATGGTTTTAATTTTTTATTTACAATTTAGTCCATAGATCTTAAAATGATTATTACTTTTTGTTTGTACCTCCGATTTAGGTGACTCTTGCGTTCACTCGTTCATAACGGCGAGCTTTATCTTTTGAATGCTCTTTATACTATTTTACCACTATTTGTTATATTATTTTTATATCGTTGTGTCGAAACAACAACATAAGAAAAGTAAAACAATATGTTACAAAATAATATGTCCATTATTTTAAAAGATAAAGCTCATCATTACGAACGCATGACCACAAGAATCACTTTAATAGGAGATTCGAGAGAAAAATAGTAGTCATTTTAAGATTGTCCTTGGATTCGAATAGGATGGCTTCCTTTTATAAGTTCACATCAATTCCTATTTGAATCCATTGTTCACATATGAAACGACCCGATTCTCCGATGACGGAAAACCGATCTCTCTGTACCTTTGTGATAGTCCCTGGATCAGTAGCTATCACGTACAGAACTCATCTCAGTACAACATCAGTTCCGAACAACGGCTACAAAGCATAATATGAATAATTACACTCGATTTACCTCGATACACAGCTCTAGAACAAGCCCCTAGGGCTAAACAAAGAGAAATCCTGCGCAGCGGTAGCTAGAGCTTCAAGTCCTCGTCTTCAATCTTCACCACAGGCGTCCTTGAGCGAAGCTCGCAACCCTATCTTCTTCGACATCCCTGTGATCGAACTCGACTTCGACCGCATACCTGCATGCTCACGACTGTCCCCAAGGAATGGGACAGGTCCACGTCACCAACTGTATGCAAGCTTTAAGTGGCCTATATTCTAAAGGGTAGACAATAATAGCAAGGAGTAGAAAGGCTCGAGGTTTCCTAAGCAAGCGGCATAATAATAATAGTATCTTCATCCCTCCAAATCCCATATATCTGTCCCGGGCTAGTCCCATCACACGACGGGTTCCCGGCGGCATTCTCCTCGACACACACCTTCAACTCTCGGCGATGCGCAGCTTCATTCCTGGCATCTCAAGAGGGATAACCGGATCACAAGGCAGGCGGAGCACAACTTGCCTCTCCCCGGCTACCCCTACGCCCTCACACTCTCACCTATAGGGGGAGAAAAGCATATCCCAAAACAATGGCCGACCACACTGAAGAACACTGCGCTATCCATGACCAAGATCACGGCTATACGTATAGATCATAACACTCAGCAGAGGTTGTACACCTGTACCCAACTCGGGCTGCGACTGGGGATCAACCAGTCGAGACGCAGCCCACAACTAGTAAACCTCCTAGTAAGAATGGCACCCTCCTGGTCTCCCGGGTCTGGATACCTCCGCCCTAAGGTGTTGGTCCCAAGGAAATGTGAAAGCATACCACCAGAGCTGCCCATCGGGGGTGTAAGGCACGGGCACTCACCCCTTACACATTCACAAACTGTGATCTCCGCATTCGGGTGCCACCTTAGCTAGGCTAGTCGTTACCGGTCACATCTCAGGCAAGTTGGCGTGTACGGTACAGTGAACACAGGACAGTCAACAAGGTTTAAGGTACCGGTACGGGAGGCAATCTTCTTCCTCACCCTCTCAAGTAACCTCCTACACCTGGCTCCAAGTCATAAAACCACTAGGGAGTCCAACCCTCCCTAGGGTACCCTAGGGGGCCATCTCCCCTAGAGCCCACGAGGTGACCCAGAAGTCATCTCACCCCGATATAAGATCAGGTTGTTATTACCCGCACCGGTAAGACCTAGTAAGGTCAAAATCGCCATACACCTTCCCAGTTTTATCCCCACACACACGCCAAGAATATCTACCACATATCCCGCACACAAGCAAGCATAGCATCTCATCATCATCATATAACAAGGTACGATATGATAAGCAGTAGGTAACAAGGCATACGATGAATGAAACAGGCTATGCAGGGTTCACAGCTCAAGCAACACATGCAAGCCTAGCATATCTAATAAGCAATGCCTATAGGTAATCAAAGAAGCAGTCGGGCGTGAACCTGGAGCAGGTTCTTCACTTCAAGTCTTATGGTGGTTGTCGCGTTCGTCGAGGTAGTCCGGCCTTCCGTGAATTCCTAAAGAGCGGATGAAATAAATAACGACATCTAATTGCAAATGAACTCCGAATAAGAGGCAATAAATATCCAAATAACTCCCAACCACTATACTAACGGGTTAGTCCAGATTTTAGGGAAGTTATGAAATAAGTTTCACATTCCATAAGCTATTATCAATTTATTATTTACTTTCAAAGATTGGAAACATCCTTTTATTCGATTCGTCTAAGGAAACGAGAAACACTTGTTAGTGGGTCCCGCATGTCAACATGTGGGCCCCAACAGTTAGCTCGGGCTGGTCTGGTTAGTCTCAGGGCTCGGTTGTTAGAGGCGGTCCAAGGTCAGCGACCTTTAGGCGACAGGCAAGGTAGGGCAGTCCGAACTAGGTGGAAGCATGTTCGGTAGCAAGCAGAACAGGTTGGGTGGTTGTTGGAGAGGTGGCAAAAAGGGGTGGCCTGATGTGCAGCAAGGAGCAAAGCGAGCGTACTCTCGTTGGCGCATGCTGCGAGGCAGGGGCATGGAAGGGACAGGTTCAGCCTTGGAAGTGTACGACAACCTTGAAGTGTGTGTTTGTGCGAAAGCGGTCGCGGCCGTGCGAGCTTTGGTTCACAGCCGGCCGTGCGTCAAGCGGAGGCAAGACTGGCAGGCGTCGCGCAACGACCGTGGCGAGGTGTTGCCTCGTGGCGTTGCACGACGGAGCCACGACTTGGTTTTAGGTTCAGGGGCGTGTGAGGCTTGGCAAGCAATGCAGCACACGTCTGCGCCTGCGGCTAGGTGGATGGTTAGCGCGGAGGCTAACACATAGGTGCTAAGTGAGTGCAGCATAAACACCTCGAGTGTCTGTGTTAGCTAGGTGGCCTTCTACGTGTGGTTCAGTTAGAGGTCGCACTCTGGCTGCTTGACCAGTTGATGTGATAACTTGGTCGTGCCCAGAGTGCGGCGTGTGCAAGCACTAAGCGGGGCAACTAGTAACAAGACTGGCTATGGAGCAACAAGACTCTGTGATCGTGCGTGCTCGTGCAGGTAGGAAGGGCAAGCTTAGTCCTGCAATGCGTAGACGCACGTCTACGCCGCAGCTAAACAAGGTAGCCGGCACATGACTCTGTGCAACGTGAGGCTCGGTAGGGTTGTGAGGCATGGGTCAGGTTAGGGGTTAGGCAGGTGATGGTTGGCTTGACTTGGCTTGAGCACTCAAGGGCGATGGCTTGGGTTTCGACCGACGTGCAGCTTGGATGGTCGGGTCCGTGTTTGCAAAGTCTATCAACTGCTTGGCGAGAGCAAGGTCGAGGCTTAGGGTGGCACAGGGCTGGAGCTCAGACTGCTAGCTAGACGAGCTCGTGCGCGGATTCACGGTGTCCCGTGGCCGCCGCACGGCTGTGACACGAGCGCGGGTGCTCGGCATCCCGAGGTCGCGGAAGTGTACAGCTGCAGCGAGGGGGATGGCAAGGCTGCAGGCAGGACGGTCAGACAAGTCAGATCAAAGGGTCGGACGGGTTTGGGTGCACAAGTGATCAGGCAAGGCATGGGTGAACGACAAGTGTGCAGACCAAAGGTGTGGCCAAACTCCTCGCGGAGCGGTGCATCAGCAACGGATCCTATTCTCGTGAAAACGCTAAAGTCTAGGGTCCTATTTGCAAAAGATCCAAAAAGACTAGCAAAAGGCTTTAAATAACCTCAACTTCATTTTTAAAGTGTTACTCAGATTTTTAGAGAAATTTAGAAAGTGGTTTCATATTTTTCTGAGTTAAAATGATTTAGTTATGAATTTTCCAAGTTTAAACCATTTTCTGAAAATGTTAAATGTTTATCAGAAAAAGAGAAAACCCAGAAATTACCAGAGGGTGACACGTGGCATGCTGACGTCAGTATGACGTCATGATGACGTCAGCACGGGGTCCACCGGATGATGACGTCAGCAGTGGGCCCTGCTGACGTCAGCGTTGACTGGTCAACGGTCAACGTTGACCGGTCAACAGGTCAGTGGGCCCCACATGTCAGCATGTGGGCCCCAGTAGTCAGTGGGGGTCATCCACCGACAGGTGGGCCCCCGCGGTCAGATCGGTTCGGCTGGGCTTGGCTCGGCCTTTTGGGCCAAAAGCCCACGCGGGCCTTAACCGCGGCCCAGGCCTGCTAAGGCCCGAGGCCGGGCGCGGCAGCCCAGCCGCGGGATCTGGTGCGGCCGCGCACCGATCCCGTGCGGCTGGCGCCGGAGTGGCCAAGCGCGCGCGCAAGCCGGGGAACGGCCGGGCGTACGCCTGCCAGGCGCTCGGCGAAATGCCGCAAAGGCATGGCCGAACGCCGGCGAGCGTGCGCTCGCCGCGTTCCCGAGCGCGTGCGCTCCCGTGTGCGTGCGTGCGGGTGTGCGTGCGTGTGCGCGAGCCAGCGCGTCGCGCACGAGTGCGTGCGCGAACGCGAGGAGGCGGCACGACGCGGCTCGGCGGCCGGAATGGCTCGCCGCGACGGCGAGCTCGCGGAGCGGCGGTTGCGCGCGCCCGCGGTCGCGTCCAAGGCCAAAAATGCCTACTTGGGGCTCCTGCAAAGCGGCTCGACGGCCGGACAGAGGGGATGGAGGTCCTATGGCGGCGGCGTACTACGGCTAGCTCTCACGGCGACCCGCCGGAGCAGAGCGAGGCATGGCGAGGCGAGAGGCTCACCTAGGGCTGGAAGAGGACAAGGCGAAGCAGCGCGGGCTCGAGGTAGAGGTGGCAGGCTCGCGGTTCCGCTCGGCGTGGTCGACGCCGAGGCTCTGCTTCTTCTTCTCCGGCGTGGTGGTGCTTGGCGTCGAGGAGGTAGACGAGCGGCTCGTGGTGGCGTCGTCCTTGACGGCGAGGTACTCCTCCTCGTCGTGGCGGCCTCCTTCTTCTTCTTCCTCCCTCTTCCCCTCTTCTCCTCCTTCCTTCTTTCTCTCTGGTGGCGGCGGCGGCTTGGGGAAAAATTCCCCAATTAGGGTCTAGGGTTTCGAGGGAGGCGGCTGAGGGGTTTTATAGGGCGTTGCTAGGGCTCGGGGGACTGGTCTGAGGTGATGGACGGCGGTGGTCCTCGGCATCCGGGTCATGGCTACGCGGCGCACATCCAACGGGTCGCGGCTAGGGTTTCAACGGGGAGTTGGTGGCTGGTTTGGGCTCACGGAGTGCGCGTGAGGCGCACGCGAGCAGGTGGTGGCGGCGGCCTTTGTCGCGGAGTGGGGAAAAGCGTGGGCGACGAGAGCGGGGCGGCCGGCGTCAGCTCACGCGCGGCGCGTGAGCGCGGCGAGAGGATAGGGAGAAAGCTGACGAGCGGGCCCCCGCCGTCAGTGGGAGAAGTGAGAGAGGAAGAGAGCGAGCGCGCGGGGAAAGCTGGCGCCGACAGGTGGGGTCGGAGCGTCAGCGAGAGAAGTGAGAGAGGGAGAGCGCGGCGCGGCGGTGGAGATCGGACAAGTGGGCCTGCTGGGTTGGGCCGGCGCGAGCGAGCTGGCTGCGTCGGGGTGGCGCCGACAGGCGGGCCCCACCAGCCAGAGAGAGATAGAGAGGGGGAGCGAGAGAGAGAGGGCGCGCGGGGACTGGCCTGATGGGCCGCGTGCGGGGGAGAGAGGGAAAGAGAGAGAGAGAGAGATGGGCTGGGTTGTAGGCTCATGTGGGCTGGTGAGTTAGGTTAGGGCCCAACTAGATAGGTTAGTGTTAGATTTAGATTTGAATTTGAAACCGAGTTCAAATTCAAATCCCACTCAAATAAAATCCAAACAAGCCAAATAAAATCCAAATGGTCACTCTATCATAATTGTCCTTACCAAAAATAAAATACCATCTACTTGCTTCTAAGATTTTTAGGGGAGAAAGAAGGCACTCTTATTAGTTTTAAAGAAGTTTTTCATATTCACTCAAAAAGTTTTTGAAATTCCAAATTTTCAAACAGTCAAAAACCTGGTCTGTTACAACATACACTAGGCACATACTATTTGGTAGATTTTTTTAATCTATCCATGCTATTATTCAGCACCAATTCCTCCAATGCCAAATGGAAAATCTAGTTCAAGTGGACTCTAACAGCATGGCTTATATTCCTTGCAGTTGCACCTCCCTGAAAAACAGATATTCGAGTCCTGTCAGGATTTGGCATATTGGTTTGAATGGAATTTAGATAGTATAAAACTATATGAGTGCAATAATCCAGCTAAAGACTAATAACCTATGATATAATTAGTTCGGCGTAGTGATACCTCATAGACGCAGAAAGTTGGACCTAATTGAACAAACATTGGCATACACAAACTTAACTTCAATTTTTAACTGTTCATTCTTGTTCATTAACTGCAAAATACACAAATTGCTAGCTGTTTATTCTTGTTCATTTTTTCTCCAAAAAAAATCTTGAATGCTCAAAGACAAAAAAAAACCTTGAATGCTCATTATTGTTATTGAATGTTCATTTAATTTAAATGAGGTGGCATAATTGTTTTAACATGAGGGTTAGGAAGATTCCAGTATAGGCTAAGTGTTTCTCAGAAGCATACTATGCAGTGAAAAGGACATTTCCTGAAAGGACATCTGCTGAACATGAACTTCAGACGTAACATATGTTAGTGTAGAGTATTATCATTTAGCATAAATATGATATTGACTTATGAAACAATTCAAGCAGATAAACTGCATCTAATCACTTTTTTTCTAATCTGCCGAGGTAATTTTGCAACCTACCTTATTTGAAATACATAAGGAAAACCTTTTATGCCTGATTAATTCAGGGGAGGAATCGAGCACTGAAATCGCTAATATAATTAGACACCCAGGTGCCATGGTCAACCATATCTAGAGACATGAAGCAGGAATGCAAGGTAAAGACCATTTAAAATAGGAAAAAGTGTAGATTACCCCTTAAACTATAAGAGAAGTGTAGATTAGCCCCTCCAACTCTCAAATGGTGTACTTTTAACCCTTAAACTCTTCAAACCGTGGAAATTACCCCCTACAAAGCCTTAGTGATAGTTTTTTCTCTTATAATACAACAATATAGATTAGCCCCGCTAGTGCTAGGCCATGAGGCATGAGGGAATGTCGGATACAGATATCATGGGCATGGGCATTGAATAAAACATGTTGTCAGCTGTAAGCTTAGTAATATGCCTAGTGTCAAGCAACAAAAATACCCAATAAACCTTAAGTTTCAACATCATAAGCACATCAGAGCAAGCAAGTAGGTCTGGCATTACATTGCACATGAAAAACATGACAAAATATAGAATCTAATAATCTATACTCATGATTTATTGAAATGGAAAGAAATTTATTTGATTTTTTTCATAACAATAAGTTATTAGATTATGTGCATACTAAGCATGTCATTATCGGAAGAAGGGGGCAAGTATCATGTAAAAGTTAGTTTAATTATCTAGCGATTACATGTCACTTTGAGAGTGAAGACCAGAATTTATCAACAATATACTGGTCAAAAGGGGGTAATCTCCGCGATTTAGAAAGATTAAGGTTAAAAATACACTCTTTAAGAGCTTAAGGGGGTATATACACTTTTTTAAGAGACTAGGGGGTAATCTACACTTTTTCCTTTAAAATAATTCAGGATACCATCACTTCTTTCTTTTCTTAAAGAGGTAGTAACTTTTTTTCCAATAAAGCACAACAGTTGCTTTCTCAAGTTAAAAAAAAAAGATAACACTTATGGGCTATGCTAAAGGTACTCCAATTACCTCCTAGGAGGTAAGACCCAAACGAATCACAACCCTTGATTTTTGAAATAATTAAAACAACTAAAAAAAGCAGGAAACAAAAAATATACAATCAAATGCCACCTATATGGGACATCCTTTTGGAAAGACGGCTCCTTTCCTTCTAAATGCAAGAAGCATCGCCGTGACATTCTGACAAATATGTTGCCTTGCTCTGATCAGTTTCAATCTTGGGAGATAGATGAAACAAGTCATGTTACGGTGTGACTGGGGCTCATTGGCAATTACTGTGGCCAGGAAGAATAAATGTTTCACAGCGCATGTCCCAGGGCGCACTATGTGTTGTGGCACGTAAAGATTCACATGTACAATTACCAAATTAACATGACTTTAGTAATAGTTTAACTGTATTCAAAATATGACAAAAATATATGTCACGTTCATTTGTTATTTGACACGTGAAGACATGTTGGCTGGCCTGGCCATGAGACCATGTCACCTTCTTTTCCTTTTCTTTTGTTAAAAACGATCCGTGCAAATCCATGAGACCAAAAATAAAAAAAAGGAAACTAAATTTAACTCGATCAAGTTAAGATCTAAGAGCAATTATTATAAGAGACTGAGAGTAGGTTGTATCCTACGTGTAGGAGAGAGAAGAGAGCGGGCGCCTGCCCAAACACCCGCTCGAGTGGGCGAAATGGCTCGTTAGCATCTCCTATTTGCTGTCCTCCTCTGCAGAGCAATAAGTGCTAGTGGACCCTGCCTCTTCTGCGCCCTCTCCCAGCCCGCAGCCGGCGAATGCTATTGTCCTTGCTCTAATATGAAGATATTTTTCCTATTATTGAATTTTAAAATATAAATAATAAACATTAAACATATATTACCTAGTAGGAGGTAATATGTCCTCGAACTTTTCTTTTATAGACATTGGGAGTACCTTAGCAAAAGCCAACAATTCAAATCTTTATATGAGAAAGAGCATTTGAGCTAAACTTTTGTAGTCAGCATCAAAGCATAGATGTAGTCCATCCGTGGCATGTAAATGTATTGGAAACATGACCACATACAACTAACAAGTGATACATGATGCATGAAAGGAACAATTGCCAACCAATGGAGATAAAAAAAATATTACTGAATGCTGGTACAGGATGAGCAAGAATAAAGGTCAGAGCTTTCATCTAAGAAGTTAGATATATTTCTAGGAAAAAAGATAAAAATCCCTGTCACAAATCCTCCTCCTACCGGTGGTCTTTGTCATCGCCACCTGCGCGCGTCGCCGATCGAGAGGAGGGCATGGTCATCGTCCTCTCAAACTCAAGCTTACAGCGTGCTCAATAAGCGTTGGCCGTCGTTGTCACCGGGACTTCACGAGGAGTGAAAGAATCAAAACACTTCAGTTACATCATGGACTAATGTCGGCACCATCAACACCATAATTGTGTGAGGTGGGTACGTTTAAATTTTTTTTCGAGAACGTCGTGTGTCGGGGGGGAGGGGGGGGACCTAATCACCTAATGCATTAAGTCTTAGACCAAAGAGTTTACAAAAAGCTGAGGTTTTCCCAGACGGGAAAGTAGCTAGGGAAAAATACAGTGCAAAGCAGCCTAATTAACATTACCACGCCAACATTCCAAGCTCCGGTTTTTGGGCTGGCGTTTTGAACCGATGCTTCCATACGTCGATATCACCAACTAGGAGCCTCGGCACCTTGTTGACAGTTGATGTCGATATCACCAACTAGGTGGATACATCTATCTTCCTCTGGACAAAATTCTGGTGAAAGTTCAGCCCATAGTCACTAGATTAGGATACGATGCCCTGGAATCCCAACTCGGATTAGCCATCCAAATGTGAGGTTCGGAGATGGTCAGGTTCGCCGTCCATTTTAGGTGGGTTCTCCACCTTCGTCCCCCTGTCCCGTGGCTCCGTCCCGAGTCTCCATCGAATCGGGTACGGCGGTGACTACGGTCCAGCCCCACGCTCCATATTAAGCTCCATCGCATGCCCGCATCAAGCAATGCTGGCAAGAGAGGAATCGTGAACCCTGCGTAACCCTCCTGGAGCACATTCCGGTTGCCAGCTTCAACACCATCAACTGGAAGCCCACAAGCCCTCAACCTCGAGAATGCATCCAGCCAGTTCATTCTCCATACTCTGCAACGTGTCAAATCGTATGTAGCCACAAATCTCTCGTTATCAAATTTGGAGTCGGCAAGGATCTTTGCGGAAAAATTTCAGAAGCTCATAGGATTTCTGTCCATGAAGCTTGCTACCCTGTCCAGATGTCTGACAAAATTCATCACACACACTTTCTGGCGTCTGGTTTTCCAAAGCAGTCCTTTTGTAGTTCAACTAATTTACTTCGTGGCAATCTCCTTTGCTGGTTTTCTTGCTCTGAAGAATCTCCACCCACATGGTAAGCCAGTTCCAAGTGATGTTGACCTGATGTTCACCTCTGTGTCCGCAGCAACTGTCTCAAGCATGTCCACAATTCAGATGGAGGACTTATCTGACCAGCAGCTTTGGGTTCTGATTCTTCTGATGCTA
Organism: Digitaria exilis; assembly: GCA_015342445.1. Classification (NCBI taxonomy): domain Eukaryota; kingdom Viridiplantae; phylum Streptophyta; class Magnoliopsida; order Poales; family Poaceae; genus Digitaria; species Digitaria exilis. Next base: position 563,346 of record JACEFO010002261.1, on the reverse strand, counting down.
TTGGGAGGGGAAGTGTTCACTTCGATGCTAGGGCTTCACCTGAACAATGCAAAGGTCAACAGAGAAGAGCTCTCCCGGGGAAGTTTGAGTTCGATCAGCAGGGAAATAGAGATCAGCGTTTCTGCCAACAACTTAGGTCAGATTGATATGGAATGTGGAGAATCAGAATCAGTTATATCACACGACCAGGTACAGCAAACCAAAATCACAAGATATAGTTCTCGCACTATCTTGGCCCAGATAGTGACAGGCTATTTTTTAGCTAGCGTTGTGTGCAGCTCTGGAGTCATTATTATTTATTTTTGGCTTAATTCAGATGCACGGCAAGTCTTACAAAGTAAAGAGATCAAGATATTCACCTTTTCCATCTTCACAGCAGTGTCCTCATTTGGAAACTGTGGCTTCACTCCGCTAAACAGTAACATGCAAGCTTTCACAAAGAACTCCACTCTTTTGCTTCTAGTGATCCCGCAAATTCTAGCTGGCAATACTTTATTCTCACCACTCCTAAGGTTAAGCGTGTGGGCCTTGGGGAAAGTCAGTGGAAAAGAAGAGTGCGCGCACATCCTTCGAAATCCTGAGGATACTGGATACAAGCCTTTTCCCACACAGAGAAATGCTGCTTATATTTTTCTGACAGTAGCAGGGCTGATTTTGCTGCAAGTTATATGTATTTGCTCTTTTGAGTGGAATTCAAAGGCCTTTGAAAGAATGAACTGGTTTCAGAAATTGGTAGACGCATTGTTCCAGAGTGTCAATACAAGACAAGCCGGTGAAGCTGTTGCTGATATCTCAAGCTTCTCTTCGCCTACTTTGTTGCTATTTGCAATTGTCATGTCAGTATCCCCTCAAACCCCTATTTTAGCATGAATCATATTAAGCTGTCCACCCTGTACCCAAATCAATCCTTATCTGTAGCATATTGCCAAGAACACTTTCAGAAAGTTTGCACACGTAGAATAAATTCAGAAATAAATTTCAGAACGTATGTTCGAACTTGGAAGTTGGAACCAATGCAAATGAAAAGTTAGATCCTTAAACTAATGCATGTAACGTTTATAGTGAAAAGAAGAAGCATTCAAAATAATAAGTATAGAATACAGATACTCTATTACACAAGCGCGCTCAATGCTTCTTTATTGATACTTACTTATCTGCAGGTACATTCCTTCCAATGCATCATTTCTCCCAATCAATGGTGATAAACAGCCCTTGGCGGACAAAAATCCCAGTAGCAGAAAAATGTGGAAGGATTTCAGCATTACCAGCCTTGCATGTCTCGCATTATTCACATTTTTGGCATGTGTAACTGAAAGGAAGTCAATATCTGCCGATCCACTAAATTTCAGTGTCTTCAGCATAATATTTGAATTGATCAGGCAAGTTCATATCCTTGCGAAAGCAAAGGCATGCCAATTCCAGTTATAGTGTCTTTATATATTAATCCTATTGACAAGAGAAAAATGCTGGACTGAATTTTCGTTGAAGTAGCAAATACAATGTGTAAAAAAACATAAAAATAATTTATTAATCCGTTTAAGTTTTTTTCTTTTAACTTTTATAAGCAGTAACACACGTCTATTTTACAGCGCGTATGGCAATGTGGGGTACTCGCTAGGTTACAGTTGCGATAAACAGATGAAACCAGATGCCACTTGCAAAGCTGCTTCATATGGGTTCGTTGGCTGGTGGACCTACGAAGGTAAACTGATAGTTATCTTGCTGATGTTCATCGGGAGGCTCAAAAAGTTCATCATCAAAGAGGAAAAGCTGGACCGTGCAAGCACAACAACACATCAGAAGGTGGAAGCTGCGCGATTCCAAGAATCATGAAGCAGGGAATCAACAAAGCCAGAGCCTTGCCATGTTGACGATTATGCATGACGTGGGGGAAGATTGTCTGAACAGCAATTTCAGCTGATGAATGAATAAATAAATCTCGACTGTAAATCTCGAATGAATAAACACATCACCGGTCTCGGCTTACATGGTGGAGAGAGAAACTGTAAAAAAAAACTTTTGCTAGCGCTCGTTTCGCCGCTAGCTGTTGGCGCCGTTCCCGGATAGCAGTCAGAGCGAGCGTAGCAGCCGTCAACTTTGTCGATTTATTTTGTACATCGAATGTTTGCTACTAATGAGAAGTATTAAACATTGGTGTAAAAAAACTAATTACATAGATAAATTCCACATCGTGAGACGAATCTATTAAGTCTAATTAATTCGTCGTTAGACACTGTTATGCTACCGTAACCTATCATTAAAATTGTGCTAATGACGCACATATTGGGCTTAATAGATTCATCTTGCGATGTAGAGTCCATTCGTGTAATTAGTTTTATAATTAGTCTATATTTAGTACTCTTAATTAGTGTCAAAAGGATGGATGCGACAGTTCACCAACTTTGCACCCTAACTTGGTGCCAACTTAGTGAAAGTTGGCGTTTTCTATGAGAGGAGGCACGGTTTTCAGTGTAACAAGTTGGTGGAAAGTTAGAAAACTAAACAAGACCGGCCACAATTGACGAATACTACATGCAACCGGGATTCCTTTTTCTAGTGTTCCGCGTGTACACTTCAGCTAACGATGTCGTAAGTCTGTTGGAGACAGTCTGATAGGTACTTTTAGACTTGTAAGGCCTCTTCCAACAAGGAACCTCAAAGCTATCTCCTAATTATTTTAATTCGTGAATAGTAGGTGCACAGTCCATGCTAGCGCTCGGCCACGCGCTAGTCGCGAACACACCCATCATTGCCTGTCGCGTGTCCGATTTATTTTAGGAGGAAGCAACTTGCTCGGTTGTTGTCACTTTTACATAACGTTAGCAATTGTGTCACCATTAAAAAAACTTAGTTTATTTAACTTATGTACAGGCTTTGTATTCACCATTGTATTTCTTGTACACGATCTACGAAATAAGACCCATATATGATACGTTTTGAAGTCATCTTATATAACTAACAACTTATGTATATGAATATGTGGCAACTTATGTAGTATAGTGTTGTAACTTGAATGTCTGACAACTATTCCTAACTTATGTACGGGCTTTGTATCAATCTACTAGTATCCATTTGAATAGAGAGCATGTGACTAGTATCCATTTGAATACAGAGCATGTGACCCATATGTAGATGATGTATTGATTTATGTAGAGACCAATCGTCACTTGATTTGAATGTATAGTACTAAACTTATTTAAAAAATGTAAAATATACATATAATCAAGTTATACGAAGACCTTGTAGCAACTTGTATATAGAGAGCGTGTTCGGCTACGCTTATATTGCCTTCTTAGGTTGCGGCTGTGTAGCCCAACAGCTAAGCCACAAGTCTATGCTACAGTACAGGCAGCGCTGCGCTGTTGCTGTGTAGTTGAGCACTCCCAAACATTGACATATTTTATAGTAACTTAATCTTATATTACATGTCTATTTATCCAGTAGAAAAGTTATTCAGGAACAAATGTATCAACTTAACAAGGATAAGGATTGTGCAACGACTTATGTGTAGACATCAACAACTTGTGGTCTACTAGCACGTAATAATATTGTGTCAACTTATTTAGATAGTCCAGATAGATAAATAACATGAGAAGAAATTATTTTAGCAATTTATGTACATAATTTATTGGTAGGTTTATAAAGAAGTTGCTATACATTATTATAATAAGTAGTGAGTTCACATTAATATAAGTTGTCATTGAATAAAAAAATATTTCAAATTATATGCAAAATGGGTCTTATTTTATATATATCAACATAAAAAATATAATGGTGCAAACGGAATTGAAAATGGTGACTCGATGCACAATTTATTACATTTTTTAAATTGATATAAGGAAAAAAAACAACGGGCCCAGCAGCCCATGTTCCTCCGTTGGGCCATAGCAGGCATTTCCTAAACCAGGAGGACCAGTCGTCCGTTAGTCTTTTCGCAAATTTTGTGATCTGCACTGCGGGTAAACTCGCGTCCAAATGCCTGCTGCCTCCATCTGGATGCCCCACCAATCGGTGACCGATTGGGACTGTTCTCCTCATTCACTAGAAACCTCAGGCGCGGCCGTCGCCACGCCCCCTACCGAGCTCGCCATTTAGGCCGTGTATTCTTAGAATTGGCCATTGAATTAGTGCTGATCTTAATCAAGTTTTTTTTCTAAAAAATATACAGAAATATAGAACCTGTTCAAGCAAGGAAACATCTTCTGCGATGGGATGTAAATAAAATAAAGTACCAAGCGTAGAAATGTTGAGAATTAAGACATTATTGAATTAATTTAATTAATGAATACTCCAACCATTCTAAATTATTAGTCATCCTAAGTGTTATTTTGAGTGTCTAAGTTCATGTCATATTCTATAAACCTAGACATATACTTGTCTAAATTATAATTTGAAACGAAGGGAGTAACTATTAGTACCACAACAAAATTCTATGAGAACGATTACATCAACTGTTAATTTAATTAATGAAATGTTTACCTTGGCAATATAGGTATATGTTATATGGTAATGTATCTTATGAGAACTCAATTTCTGTGAAAACTCAAATATGAGCTATATGATCTTGATCCAAGGGGAACGAGTACTCGAGTAGGGGATAAGGGATGACGAGGAGAGAAATAGCGAGCCAGCACCGGAGGAGACAGATGCGATGAATTGTGGCGGCGGCGGCGACGACGACAATTCGGAGCTGTCAGCCGAGGAAAAACTGTGCCTTGCCAGGCGCCGAGAAGATGTTGCCACCGGCCAGGAACGAGGAGCTGTCACGAAATGAAGACGCCGAGACCTAGCCAAGCTGAATTGCGAGCCGTCGCCAACCCTGCCTGCACCGACCAGCACCACAACATCGACGGCGGCCTCAAGCAGGAGCAGCACGGGGGAGAAGGTGACCGCAAGGAGGACCCCCGATGACGATTCTATCCGCGAACTCGCCGTCCACGATGAGAGACGCAAGGGAGGCCGACGCCCTGATCCTGGAGGACACAGAACTGCGAGCAGCCATCGACCTCGAGTAGAACCGCGAGCACGTTGTTTAGTCACGGCCTCGCCGCCTCCGAGCCTCAACTTGGCCTCCTCGAGCCCACGGTGAGCAGCCGCAATCCGTGCATGGCTGGGTCTGGGTGCAGCCGCACTCCACTAAAAGCAAAAAAAAAAAAGTTAGTACATATAAATTTTGACCGTATTTGCACCCTCCCAAAGTCCAAGGGCTTGATTGGTTTCTTGCCACCACAATCTGGCTCGCACCAAAGATACACGGAGATGCAGCACCTTATTGATTGGTTGGTGTATCTATGCAGCCAGTTTTGTTCAAGAATTTGATTGGCGGCCTACTCCCCTGCCGATGCCCAGCATTGTTGTTTGTCTGGCCCAATCGTTCGACCACGCATCCCGTGAGCCAGGCTTCAGGAAAACAAGAAAAAATCTAGCATCTCGTAAGCCAGGCTAGGAAGACGTTTTTGCATCTATGGGGCCAAGCCAAATGTCTGTTCCAAGCTACCAAACATGGCTCTCCTGCATCCGGTGGGTCTGGTTGGCCGATATGCAGGGAACCAATCACTCCCAAAGTTCTACACCCCCACAAGCCAAAGCCCAACGAAAAGAACCAAAAGTTTGCACTTAGCAGCCGAATAGGTAGTAGGCAGCAACAACAGATCGAATTCCTTGCCCAGATACCCACGCAATCACGTATGTCTTTCTACCTTCCACGTTGTTATGCGGCCTTTTGCCTTCCGCCGTTCGCCTGTTCCCCGAATTCAGCGTCGCCACCCTCCTGGCTACCTGCTCCTCTGCACAGCGCAAGGGAGCCAGTTCGTCATCTACAGCTCGGCTGCTCGCGAAAGTCCCAAGGAAGGTCCCTCTCAGGCCGTCCCTAACCCTTCGGGCCTGATGGTGTCCATAGCATTTATTATACCGTATAAGCAAATTGTTGAGTTGGTAATGGAATCAATGAAGAGAGAGAGGAAAAATCTAAAAAAACGGTGTCTCAATGCAGGACTCGGTTTCTAGCGAGCTCGCCGACCACTGGAGCGCCGGGGAAAGAGAGAGGAGAGAGGAAAGAGAAAGAGGGGAGAGAGAGGAGGGAGAATAGATAAAATAAGCTGACAAACGGGTCCCACCGCCACGTTGCGTCCACGTCAGCGAAACTGGCCACCAAAACCGCCCGATGACCAATTGTAAACGGTTTAAAAAGTTAGATGGTCAAATATTGCTGGTTTTAGAGTTTGGTGGTCAAAATCAAACCGAGGCAAGAGTTGATAGTAAAAAATACAGTAGACTTTTTCCTTTGAAAAAGCTTAGAGATACCAGGTAATTTCCCTTCGAGCGCACTCGATGACCCAGCAGATACTTGCCGCTGCTTGCTCATGCCAGTGGAAGGAACCGCATGGTTTGGGTTGATTTTGGTCGAACCGAGTGGATGTAGTATATGTATATGGTTGGTTTGGTTATACAAGTGAACTTTTACCTGCGGATGCAATTACTCGGTACAAATGTTTGGTTTCAGTTACCCCCAACAATTTGCTCATAGTAGTAGGGAGTAAATATCCACCTCTGCAGGGTCGGATTTCCCACGTGAAAGCAACCAACCCCCCTCCCCCCCCCCCCCCCCCACCAGCATTGTTCTCCGCCGGGACAGCCAGAGCGCCATCAACAGATTTTCCATTGCACCAGTATTCACCCGTCCTTATCCCCTGCAAAGACATTTGCCAGACGGACGTCCAAATTAAAAGCGAAAACGATGAGAATATGCACGCTAGCTGTCCGGATCAAGAAAAAGAAAATTGAGATGCTTAGCACATCTATACCATCAAAGATTACAGCTCCAGATAGATGGATGCTAAAGGAAAAGGGCATATATGCCATATCTTGATAAAACAAAACAAGTAAATCTGACTGGACCACCTACGTCTGACCTTGCAAACCGAGAGATAAGACCGGGGGCTCACTACGCCCACCGGCAGAAAACGGAATGAAAGGCACTGCATCGCATCTCTTGGCTAGTGCACCACCACCGCCGATTGCAACGAGCACCTAGCTCGGCGAGAATCCCCGCGCGGCTGCGCGCCCCGTGCGCTAATGGCATCCAATCAGATGCACCATGTGCTCCGTTCTCCAGTTACTGATGCTACCGCTGCTCAATGTTCAAGCACGCACGGACACTGATACTGTGATACACGAGATGCCCTGATGGACGGCCGGACCGGAGCACACACTTTGCTCGGAGGCTCGATCTATCTCGGGTTTGAAGAGCTGCCTGCGTGGCCGCATGTGCCGGTTATTCCCTTCCCTGTCTTCCATGCACGACCTTTCCAGTTCTCGGTAGCCGAGCCACGCACACGCAGGGTTTACGAAACCACTGGGAACCGGTCCGGTTCCCATGGTTCCAGGTGAAACAGCCCCAGACCGGTAGCGGTTCGGGACGGTTTCAAACCGGTTAAATTTCAAATATTTAAATTTGAATTCAAAAAAGAAAAAATGTTGAAAAAAATCCTAAAAATACTTTAAGGTACGTGTAATCTTTTGTTGTAAATTTTTTTCAAATATTTTCTCATTTGGTATTTTTTGCAGGCATTAGAAGTTGAACCAAAACAGGAAAAGAAAACAAATCGACCGACTGAACTTCTAATGCACACAAAAAATACTAGATACACTAATATTTGAATTTTTTTGACACCATTAGATTCTACGTACCTTGAAATTTTTTTAGAAAATTTTCTTTTATTTTTTTAAATTTTTTAATTAAATTTGAAAACATAACAAATTCTTTATTGAGCCAGCTTACTGTCCAAACCGGCCGGCTTACCGCCCAAACCAACCGATTTACCGACCAAACCGCCCGGCTTACCGGTTCAAACCGACTGAATTAGGGATTCATATAGATTTGAATTCAAAATTTGAATTTATCCGGTTTCCACCGGAAACCGCTCAAACCGCTCCAGTAAGCCGCTACCGGAGGGCGGCGGTTCCCGGTTCTGGTTCGAGATAAAAAAAACCCTGCGCACACGTACACCAACCTTTTTACTGGTAGTACTACCAGCTGCACTGGTGCTATCATTTGGGTCGTACATCTGCGGCTCAAAAACGTGTCGAAGCTTCAGACACGAACACATGAAGGCCACCAATCCGCGCAAGCGGGTCTGCCACTAGAGCACCATGTGAAGGCCAAGAGGCGTCGCGTCGAAGAGGTTAATATGGCCTATGGGGGTCGTCAGTGGACGGCCGGGGTGGCATCAGCACCGGAAAGAATCCAATTCCCAAATCCCGACGAACACCAAACCAGAGAGATTGGTGACCCAGCGGTGTGGTGCATGAAAAAACAGGCAATGTGCCGACATCCCCGCGCCAGCAAGGAGGGGAGGCACAGAGAAAGGTGGGCACTGACACCCACAACAGCACTAGCCAGATCCTGATTCCTGAACATCATTCAGACCTCCAGCCTAAATAGAACAATAAGTAAATGCAATTGGAGATATAACAATACAAACCCTAGGATTAGAATACTTGTAGGTACCATTTCTTTTAACTTATCCTAAGTGTGCCACTTCCAGACCTGCGAACTTTTTTTTTCTTTGCAGCAAACAAAGCTCAACCGTTGTATAAGCATCAGCTGATCAACAACCACTTTAGGTCGATCCGTCTAGTTTTTTCTTTATCCAAGTTTGTAGAGCGTAGGAAGATATTACCAGCATGATATGAATGGATCGTGATATGCTTCAACTCACAGCATGCCCATCTATTTGTTTGGGCAATAGTCGTCGCCCTCCAAATGCACCTTAAATCCAAAAGTCAATAGGAGCAATTATTTTGGAACGGAGGGTGTATGCAAGAAGGCCATCATGGACACCAGCATTGCGCATGGCAGCTTCGTGTCGTAGTAAGTCAGTATAAATAAGAGAACCCAAATGCAAAATGCGCTGCTTGATGCCGAACAAAATAACAATTAACCTAGAAGCATAACAGCGACCAAGTACAAGTCTACAATGTGTAACTTGTTAATTTTCCGGACGTTAGTCCGTGTAATAGTAGCCGACATCAAAGAGTGATCGGATCTAGTCCTGGGCCCGTGGACCCAAATGTCAAGCAGCAATTCCAGTCTTGCACTGACGTCTTCCCAATTGTAAAAATGGCATGCTAGCTATAAGATTGTCCACATCACTAATAGATAACCTATCAAATGGTCTGGATCCATTTCCTAAACTAGTATGGATCCATATGTAACTGGGTAGTTTAATGCTGCAAGCACATTAAAATGCGTCAAAGCCTACTAGTAGTTACATTTTAGCTCTTCGTTATTTGAAAAATATAATGTTGATCGTGTAGCTGACAACATGTGATTGTAAACTACTCTTGTTGGTAATTGATATGATCACAATGAATCGACCACCCAGTCTCGTTTCTCATCCATGCATCTGTGGGCTGGGTTCTTTTAAATATGCGTCACCCTTTCTTGCAGCTATAACCACAACAGCTAGGCCACTGCACGCATTATTGTACCAGTTTAGAAGTGCAAAAAGAGCTGAATCCATCAAACGGTCCTAACACCGTGCAACTGAAGCTGACAGTATACAGTGCCAGATCTATAGCACATCCATAAACATAAGCAGACATCACCTGCTTATTGACAAAGGGGGTGATTAGCTATGCCTAGTTGCCTATAGTTACCTGCACACATATCACCACCCTACGAGGTTGCGCACCAATCACAATCAGGCAATCACTTTAGGCAGACCGACTGACACACACAATCCGATGGGGATACGCGGGGCATCAAATCAAAGAAGGGTCAGGGACCCATGCAAAAAGAAGATACTGCCAAAATACCAATTGCGAGGTGCACCAAAATATGAAGATGCTGCCAAAATACCAATTCCTCTATCAATGCTGTAGAGGGGTGCCTGCTAATAGATTTTGCGGTGATTTTCTTTTCTTCCAGACGGTTGTAGTGTCAAACTATAAGAACTTTATGTTTTGTCCTAAGCCAACTAACTATCTTCATATTAACTAAACTTATAGAAAAGGATAAAATATTTTTATTTACATTATCAAAATAGTATCATTGGATCAATTATAAAATGTTTTTCGAAAATAAATATTTATTTGCCATGTCAGGCGCAGGGCCGGCTCAGGGGCTATGCAGCCGAGGCGACTACCGGGGGCCCACAGCCAAAAGGGGCCCACTACTGCCAGCTTGTAGATAGAAGGCCTTCCTGGCCCCTGCCACACACCTGCGTGACCGTGAAGACCAGTCTGAGGAGATGGACGGGATGCCAAGACCTAGGAGGCCAAGATGCAGCAGTGCAGCACCCCAGCCGCATGTAAGAAGCAGCAGGCTAATTTTTCCTTCAGCCATCGCCGCCGCCGGTCACTCGGCCAATCATCTCTCATCCCTTCTCTGATCTCTCACATCCCAATCCAGGGCAACTGCAATTTATTTTTTTTAACCTTAAATTCATGATTAACTACTCAATGAGTAATTTCATTAATCATCCACTTAACATGTCAAATATTCAATTATAAACGTTAAATCTCAATGACTACATAATTTATTTAGCAGCTCATGATGTTGTCAAAGAAGCATGTGTTCAGAAAAGGACAAAAAAAAAAAGAAAACAAGATGATCATTTGGTTGAATCGCAAATGGGTGCTTTACACAGGGTTTTTTTTAGCTTCAAATAATGCTGATCATGGACAGGAGGATCATTTTTTTATGGAGTCATGTGGCTTGGTTATTATTTGAGGTAATCAAACTAGTTCTATTTTTCTGTTGTATTAATTTGTACTATTGGCATTGTTTTTCGAGATGTAAATATATTATGAGTACTGTTATCTTATTTATTATATTAAAAAAATTTAGTTGGAGGGCCCATAACATTAGTTCGCTCAGGGGCTCTTGAAATCAAAGAGCCAGCCCTGGTCAGGCGAACAAACCTCTAGCTGGGGATTAGATGGCCTCAATAGCAATCCTCAGGTCCGGGTTCGACTCCCCGTGGGAGCGAAGTTCAGGCTAGGGTTCTAAAGATACCTTTGTCACTCACCATGCCAAAGCAAAGTCTAAGGCCTGACCCAGATCGTTTGATGAGTCGTCCAACTCCAACATGGACAAACGGTGATGTTGTGCAAGGGCGGGTGGTCGTCTCAACCTGTGTGAAAATGACTTCTCTTACCAAAATGCCCGGGGGTGTCTTATTACCACCCCCACTATTCATGGATCTCCAACAGTACATCAGTGGCCTTTTATCTGATAAAAGAACAGACAATGGCCTGTTGGCATGTAGCCAAAAGCCCAAAACCACCTAATTTCTCAGCTAGAAGAGGTAAAATCGGAATACCAAAAAAGGCTGCTGCCATGGTAAAAAGGAATTCAAAGCAGACGCACGCCGACATGCGCACTACTGCAGGCAATAGCACGTCTCAATCACACGTCTCAACCAATGAACGAGGCACCTCATCAGTAAGAGCATATCCAGAACATGCACAAGTCCATGGGGCCCACAAAATCAATTTAAAAATGGAAAAATGCACACAACTAGGCCAGCCAACTGGTGAGCCATGTGCTATCGCATCCCAAAAATGGAAAGCTTTTATGTTGAAACTTCTGCAATAAAGAATTCATTGATATCTATTATTTTCCAAATCCAACTTGTCCGCGCCTATAAATACACACCATACCACACCCCATAGCAATGCACACTTGCAGAGACCGCACAACACAAGCAAAGCAGCCATGGTAGGGGGGAGAGAAAGGGAGAGGGGGGGAGAGGAGTAGGTACCTGTAGCTTCAGAACCCGGGTGGCTTCTCTGCTGGGTCGCCATGCGCTATGAGGCAGAGAACGGGATGCAGCCAAGGATGACTTGCCGGCTCCTGGAATTTAGGGCGTCTCAGCTTTGCTGAGGCTTAAAGAGTTAGCCGGCAAGTCTGTCCTTGGCTACACCTAGTTCTCTTCCTCTCGTGTGTGGCCCCCAAGCACTACCAAAAGCTCAAGATTTGTATTCGTGTCAGCTCGACTAAGGAAATGTAAGAACAAGTACAGAAGTAAGCCCTAAAAAGTCTGAATCTCAAGCTAAACTTCTACTTGACATTTATTTGCAGCTTTAGCTACATTATGTATTATCAGAAGTCAGAAACATCTTTTATTTCTTCTTCAATTTGAGATATATGAATGTTGCAGGTATATATACATTGCTTATTTGCTTTGCATACAAACTCATCTTTATCTGGCATCATTTGTCAAATTTTATATATGCATCTGTGAGACAATATTCTCACTATTTTGTACCAATATCGTATGCTAACCTTTGATGTTTGATGTAAAAGAACTACTTGTCGCTTCATGATGAAAACAAAAGGCCAAGGGTACGGCAGACACTGCATGATGAGATTCCTCGAGGTTCCTGGTCAGCAACAGTAAACGTACTTAAAAGCATTAGTATACAAATTAAAAGAAAACATGTAGCATGCATATGCACTATGGGAGAAGCGGAAAGGTGCAGCACTACGACGCAGTTCATGTACCACATTGAGAAAGTGCTGCATTCCTAATTCAAAAGAAAAACAATGAACAGATCCGTTACCACTTTCCTCGAGTAATCAGTAACCGTGGTCCTTTCATGTAAAAAAGAAGTCTATCTTATCACTACAAACAGATTGGACGGCTAAAGCTAAAAGGAGATCTAACACATCATCTAAAAGGAGATCCAACACATCATCACAGTAGCACCTAACTGGTGGCCTTAACATCATTAGACCTGATGATACCTTATTTCTTAATGACAATATGAGGTGCAAGGCTTAACTTCATTGAAATTCAAGATTACGGTGGTATATATTGGGGTAAAGTTACAGGCAACGTATACCTCAGACTTGTATGAGATACCAATGCAAATAAGTTTCAGTTTAAGGCACCCTTCACTACACGCCAAGACTGATTCTGATTTATGAGATAAGCTCCGTGTCGTCATTGGTGTCTACAGTTATAATTATACCACAAGCCCATGAGACTCCATGGCTCTGACTTGATGAACCAAAAAGAATTGTGTTCACATGGTAGATTTCTGTATATGCAGTTTTTCTCAGGACATTAGACAAGAAGTTAGTAGAGATTTTCTTGTCGGAAAGAGTAAGGACAGCCATCAATGTTTGAATGTATTGTGTGATGATGACTTTTGCAGTGGTTCAACTATCGACGTGAAATACAACAGTGTTATGAGAAAATCTTTGCTAACGAAGCATGATCTGGCTAGGTATACATACAGCCTCTATTGCAATTTTGTACAATCCTCTGTTTTTTACTGTGAGGGTGAACGCCACACTATAGCAATGGCCAAGGGATTGCAATCTTCTTTCAATGACAAATAAATAATTATTTCTATATACAAGCATTATCATGAATTTGTAACAGGACTTGTTGTCATCAATGCCATAAATTAACAATTTTAATTATCAAGATAAGTAAACAAGAGATATGAAGATATTACGGGTTGCCATTCCTTCCTTGCAAGGTTCTAAAAAACATCTAGTTGTGATCATATACAAGTTAACTGATCCAGTTATGCGGCTCAACCATTAATTGCAGTAATAAGTAGTGAACCCGTTCCTTGTATATGAATTAGTAGACCTAATTTTAAAACATTGTTTCCTTGTAAGAAATTATTTGTAAAGGCAGAATCATCCAAGATGAGAACAATAATTTAATAGTGCCAGAGCAAAAGGCTGCATGTAGACACAGCAAATTTAGAACGGATAAACAACAATAGGTCTCCTTTGCAAATATAGAAATTGGCACAACCCTATTGCGGCTTTTTAATTCCAAACTAATCATCCATTTATATTAGTAAGCGTATTAAAAATTACCACTAAGGTGCTGTTTGGATAAAAAAATAATTAAGCTCATTCATCCCTTCAGATAGGAATCGAAATCATTTCATCCCATTTGAAAGGATGGTCGATGATTGAGTTCATGTAAAGAAAGGATTGAGTTCAATCCCTGCCTATATAAATAAGCTCTAAGGATGCCCAGAAATAAAGCTGTGCATGAACCACTGAGAGAATATATAGATCTGCTAAGGCAGCTTAGTAGTGTATTTTTAAAAACTGGATACAAGTTTATTTAGTCTTTAATTCTTTATCTGCCTCATGCCCAGTCTGTGCTAATAAGTTTAGTAGAATTATTATAGACGAAACCAAAAGCTATAGATCAAACTGAAGCAACAAAGATTGCACTATACTGAAAATATTGGTTATAAAATATTAAAAAAGAAATATAATTAGTGTTGTCTAAATAAACAAATTAGGGTCAAGAAACAGAAGTATTATCACAGGTCAGATAAATAAGTAAATAAACAGTGTGATATATGCTGATGGGGTGTGTACTACTAGTATATTACTCGTGCTCTGGTCAGGTCAACCACACCCATGGGCATCAAAACGTTTCTGACACAAACAAACTGGTAACAGAGCAACATATATTAACACCTAGGAGTGGAACAACTGTTCCATTCTAAGAACAAAACAAAGAAATAACTAAATAAGGATTATATCTAAATGTTAGGGTCAAGATGCTCCCACTCTCACATTAGTAGACTTACCAATATATTGGCATCTTTGAGGAAATTGGTTATGGGTGTGGATGTACGCCCAGACAAACCAACTCCACATCCTTGTCAAGGCGAATTTCATATTTTCTTAGTCTAGGGTTTTTTTTCCCAAATGGCATCTTTGCATTGTCATGTTCTACTGAAGTTGCATTTTTTGATAGACGTCTGAAGATTACATGCTATATTCTTCTAAAATCACATACTCAGAAGATTGCCTGAAAAAGCAATAGGCAAAAGTTACTGATATCATATTGTTAGACATTTAGACCTCAGAATAAATATAATAATGCATATTAACTTTTCAATATTTCCCAATCAGGAAGAGAACAGAAACGATGACAGATGACGGAACACTTAGTAGACCTAACAATTTTGAGTTACATCAAGAACTCTATAACCATTTGGGAACATTTAGAAATTAAATATATAGCTTTCTCTTAAATTAAGGCATCCTGCTCAACACACCACAACACCTGCAATAATTGAAATAACTTTGCACTAAAATTTTGATGGATTTTCAGGCCTCAGAGATCAAATTATTAATTTCATTTCCTGTTTATACTGTGTTCATGGTTTCCATACAGTGGTGGGCAAGGCAATGACGCTTCCATGCAGCAACACACATGCAAATCACAGTGATAGAGAACCTAGCTAGCAATAGCTTGTAGACTGAAATACAGTGCCCATTTTTAGCTTCATGCGTTATACATATAGTGGATGCATACCCCACTTGCGCTTGCAGATGTGATTTAGCTCTGAACAAAGTCATCACTGATCCTGAAAATCTGAAGGCCAGGATTTACTGAACACCTGCTGACCTGCAGATAAAGCAGTAAAAACCAATAATTAATTTGAATAAGGACCAGAACCACCAAAGTATCGTGGTATCAAGAGGTCAGCAATAAAGTGAGAAAGGAGTTGTATAGTTTTTTTTTTCGAGAACACGCAGGAGAGCTGTGTATCATTGATAGTGTCACAATAACAGATTCTCATGTGATAAACAAAAGGCTGAAGCACTCTTCATCATGCACAATTAAAAATAAAAGGGTCATGAGCCACATAGCTGACTTTGTTGCCAGAAGTATGGGTCCATTCTTGTGTGATTACACATATCGTGCAAAAAGACCTATTTTTCTTCAACCTAATGGGCAGGTGCGAGCCTGCACCTTTCAGTCAAAAATTGTAACTCACAATAGACACGAGATGCAAGCTTAGACAGGACAAAACAAAACCACTGAATAGATGCTTCACACAACAAACCTGACAAAACAAATATGTAGATGCCAACCTCTTGGTCCACAAATCTTTTTGGAAAATGGAAATAAAAAAAGGCCCAATGAATGGAAAGGCTCCAGAACCTTCAGTCTAATAAGATAAAGTTTATGCCAATAATTTCAAACTTTTTATCACAAGGAGAGGTTCCAGAACTATTCCGGATCAACTTGCAGTGTGTATATAATAAATGTCCTTCTCCATATGTACACCATAAGGACCTAGCAAAAATTACTGAGAGAAAGCAGAATGAAAGAGTGCAGCAAGGGCCATGCACAATGGATAGACACGTGGGATGCAGCCAAGGATGACTTGCCAGCACCTCATACTGAAATGAAATCCGGACACCCCTGATTGCCTGGTAAGTCTGTCTACCTATCGTGTGTTGCTCTTGCAGGCCTGTAGAGAACTTGAATTTGGTCAATGTACATCTTGCTCTTGCAGCACTTGCAGGGCAGGCTAACGGTAATTCATGCACGCAAACAAATAACCTAAAATACAAATTTCATATGATTGCAGACCATATTTGCAATTATTCATAGTATTCCCTCCATGATCATGGATTTGATTTGTTCTTAACAAAGCACAGACCATTTGTTCTACTTGATATCTGTCCAAGGAAATTTCACAAATTGCAAGTCCAAATCAGATGGTGTACTTAATAAACCAGAAGGGGGTAATCAAAATGAAGGAAATACGGTCAAAAAACAGTTTGGCTTAAGAAAAATACTAAATTGTAATTAAAAGATAACAGAAGATGATTAGCAAGATGTGCATGCATCTATATTTTATAATGTATTCCTCTTTGGCCCTTGCAATGGAATGCAACAGTGGCTACGTCTGTGTTCCATCAGATTTTTTTTATATATATGTTCACATAAGATTTTTTTTCATATATGCTTTATCTGTAACTGTGACGCGTCAATATATCTGGTCGGTACAAATCCTTATACGCCACATTTGCCAACAATATATAAAGGAAATAGAGCAATAACGCTTGACAATGCAATTGTGCAACACTAAATTGGTAAAAGAAACATTAATTTAATAATGCATATACACCTCAGAGCCACATGTAAGCTTGGTCCTCATCATAATCATCATGGAAACAAACCCATCACAGCAAGGTAGCTTCACACCACATAATGTAAGGTATCACATGGGATGAAAAGCAATGCCAGAAGTTGCAGCTGAAGATATATTATCTATATTATTCGTTCTACAAAGGATAAGCCTATGTGAATGAACACTGCCATATGGGTAAGTATGGTAGCAGGTGAAGACTGAAGAGACATATTATTCGAACGAGATATAACATCAATATACACTATTGTTGAACAAAATTCTACTGTCTAAACAATAATAGCGAGCTCCAAATGGAGGTTACCTTGGAAAACAAAATCAACATCGCCGCGTGCAATTGATGCGCGCGCCGAACGACCACGCCGTCGACTCCAATTTCGCAGCGGCCACGCAAGTTCCCAAGCACCGCATGTATCCGCGCGCGGCCGGAGGCGGGCAGGAGGCGAATGGCGAGGCGGGTCGGGTTCTGCATTCGCCGCTCGCCGAATTTGCCCGCAAACTGCCGCATCCCGCAGCCACGCGCGATCCCACGCGGCCAATTCGATCCATCAAGGCCTCCCAAGTAGTCCTCCCCCGAGTCGCGCGAGGGGCCAGGCGCGCGAGGCGGGGAGGCGAAGCAGCATGCCGGCGAGGCCGGGCTTCCTGGTTCGAGAGGGGTGGTTCCGGTGGCGTTGGCGCGGAATGCACTCTCTCCTCTAGACGCCGAGGCGGCCAGTGCGGTGGGGGAGGGAGGAAGATGACAGCGAGGTTTGGGCTGGGAAGAGGGAGCCAGGGGGCGGCGGCACGTTGCCGCGGCGGTTCTGGCCTTCTGGGAATTTGGGCCTTCTGGGCCCCCAGCCTCCTGCGATTTTCCACCATTTTGCGTAAAGCACCTCCAACAAAAGCCTTATTTCCGTATGGACCAGGTTGGCCTAGTAGGCCGTAGTCTCTTCGGCGGCCGTCCTTGTGCACGACGTGTCATCTCGTCCTGCCCGCCGGAAGGCCACGTATGCGGCCTAACCTGCCACGTGTACGGCTGGGGACCAGAAAGCCGCGGTCCCCACGTAGCAGAGAGAGAAAGCGCCTGCAAAGCAAATTCGGAAGCTGACGCCTGCCGCTCCCGCTAAAATCTGTTGGAGCGAAGCCACCCCCATGAACAAGCCTGGAGATTACTGAAAGGCAGGGCGTTTTACTGCTATCCGAAGAACTGAAACCGTTGCAGTGAGTCGAAGAAGAATCTGGAGCGAGGAATCGAGCCATGGCAAATCGCAAGGCTCCAATCGCTGCCGCAGTCCTCTGCCTCTTCTTTGTTAGAGCTCAGTGCAATCATTCGCCAGAACAGGAACAGGAAATTCAGATGCTCAAATCCAAGGTCGCGTCCTTAGGTGAGTCTTCACGTTTTTTTTTTAATAAACCGTCTGTCATTCTGGCCTTTTCGTTCTACCATCTCTAGTATTCGTCTGTCTATCTGATATTCATCATGGTTAACCTCTACATCACCTACATGCATGGTTTGTGAACTGAGAGATTTCCAAGTCATACAATGAGTCGTTGATGTGATAACTGATAAAGAGACACTAATAGCTAGTACGAGTACTTGCTAGAACTTGGCTGTTTCAGTACAAGAAGGCTGGTTACATGTTGTTTCCTTGTTGAGATTAGCTGTGCATGGGAAGAACTACCCGATTCCCTTGTTGTTTACTGCCAATTAAGTTCTTTTGTTTTAGAGGATGAGATTAGCAGGAGGAAGGAGGAGACCTCGCAGCTGGAGAGTGTTGTCAGGGAGAGGACGGCACAGATGGTAGCACTGGTAGGCGAACTAGAACTTTTGCAGGTGAGAAAGCCTCTCTTCTTTATCTTCTGAGTAAGCGCTGCCTAATCTTGTAGTCGATGTTGCCTAACTTATGGCACAGCCATGTGGCCTAATGGTAGAGCACAAGGCTGTTGCATAAGGTTCTGGTAGTTAAGATTATTGTTTAAAATCTGAGTGACCTGACCTTATTAAATTCAATACATCAGTCCTCCTTCCATTTACTCTCGTTTCTTTGTTGTGTTTAAGAAGAAAAAGGGTCTCCTTTGTTTGTAAGTCTGTGGTCTTAATTTTCTCTTTTTACACTGTCCACTCAGAAGGTAAATGTGGCTGATGATGAGTCTGTGATTAAGGCAAACACGAATGTTGATATGCTAGAAGAGCAGGTAACAGAATCGCTTTTACAGTAGCAGTTGGTGTTCCAAAAAGAAATTGTTGAGGACTAACTATTAATACAAACAGATCGACAGGTTGGGTAATGATTTGGAAGACCAAGTTAGGAAAGGAGAATCATTAGAAGCCCAGGCTACTGAAGCAGAAAAAAGATTGCATGAATTCAGCCGCAAGTTGGATCATGTAAGTATATGTTATAGTATGGTAGGATATGAATATATGATGCAGTACCCGCAAAAAAAAAAAGAATATATGATGCAGTGTTAATATTTTTTCAGGCAGAGAGTATTAATGTTGAGCAGAGGAAGAAAATTCGGGACCTCGATGACAAACTTCAGGATGCACAGGTTCGTATGCACAAATGCATACTCACTCTCACGCTTTAACATTTATTATTATTATTATTATTATTCTGTGTTTTTTATAGTCCTCAGAAAAAAAAAATGCATTATATGTGATTTTTTGAACGAGCATGCTTCGTGCGGTTTGAATTGCTCAGGATAAAATTTCTGAACTGGAAAACGAAGCAAAACTGAGGGCTGAAGAGTTGGCAATGGTATCAATATCAGAGTTGTTTCGTTTTATTTAGTATAAGTTTTCTGGTTTCAGACATACTGATTTCTTTGTTGCCCAGTGTTTCCATTATTCATCAAAGTAGAATGTGTTGCTTTCAGGTTCATGGCACGTGGCTTCCACATTGGCTTGCAGTACGTGTCCTTCGCTGTCAGGTTAGGTGGACTCCTACATTGAATTAGCAAAATTCTAGCAGATTTCAACTTAAAATCTAATTGTATTATGTATTTGCAGGAAGTAGCATCTGCCAAATGGCAAGTCCATGGGAAACCTGTGTTTGACCCTCTGGTGCAGAAGGTTATTTTGTTGGCGTGTTTAGTTCTTGATGATTCCCACAGTGTTTTTTATTCTGCAATGATTCATAGACAAATTAATTTCTAAGTGCACCAGTTGACTTCATGTCTTTTGAACAGGCTGCTGGGAAATGGACATATGCTCAGCAATTAGTGGAGCCACGCTTGCAGACGGCACATAATGTAGGTTCCTGGTGCCTGCAGACTTGAAACATCTATTCCCCTTTTTTTATTCCAAAAACCGTGTGTACTGATTTTACAAAGTTACTTCTTCCATTTTCCCTGTTTGTTACTCTGTTGGCTCCCAATGTGCATATTCGATGTGTTCATGCGCATTGATAGAGCAGACTTGTTGGATTGAGCTATACACAACTCTTATTCTACATGAACTTCCTGAATTGCATGCCTTCTTCCACTTGAAGAAATGGGTTCCTGTCGCCAAGGAGCATCTCCAATTTCTGAGGAATACTACCACCTTATACGCATCGGCAGTATCTAAGAGGAGTAGTGCAGTATACAGAGTCTGCAGAGATGCTACCCAACCATATACGGTGAAGGCAGGAGAATTTGCTGTGCACTGTTGGCAGGTCTGTCGCCTCGTCGGATGCATGGCCTCCTTCCCACATCTCATTGAGTTGAACAACATAACTCCCATTCTGAACCTAGAACCTGAACGAATTCACACATTCAGGAATGGAAGACGTTCACCCAGCCGTACGTCAGTCAGATCGTCGCAGCATCTGAACCTCATCAGTCCAGAGCAACCATGGTTATCCAGCCTTACATGAAACCTGTGACATCCGGTTGGAGAAGATTTGTTTCGTTAACGAGCGAGTACCATCATAAGGTAAACAGCCTTCTGTCCCTTACTGCATTGCTTATGCCCTGTTCAGACTTCAGATATCTCTGAAACTCATCACAGGTGCCATGCAGGTTCAGAACGGAGTCGAGGGCTTCCTGGAGGAGAGTCGGCTGGTGACACCTCTTCCATCTGACAAAGTGGCGTGGCTCATGGTAGGTTCTCGTGTGGCATGTGTGATCTCCGTGTTTAGTTCGCAAAAGTTCTTTTTACTTCCTATTCATCCCCCTCACGGAACACGCATCTCCAAAAATTCATTTTTCACCTTTCCTATTCATTCCCCTCACATAACACGCATCCCAGAACAAAAAGTATTTTTTCTACCCCTCAACTAAACACAGTGGCTCTGAAACTCGCTACTCACCAGTGCTTCGCTCGTTTTCAGGCTTCGGCTTTGTTCACGCTGCCGGTGATTTCCATTTACAAGGTCTTGTCAGCCACCATCCGGTCAGTTCACACCCGTAGCTTCCTATTTCGAGACACATCAGTAGTGTGGCTTTCGTCGTCCTCTTACTGATTCTGCAATCCGCCCTTTAGTTTGCTCTTCTGCAGCAAGAAAATTCAGGCAAGGAAAGACGGAGGCAGCAACCGCAAGAACAAGCGCTCTAGTCGACAAGCAGAGAAGCCCCTAGAGAGAGCCACGTGAGGTATGTATGAACTGGACTCTGAAAAAAAAAAGGAAAACAAAAGTACGAACTGGTACGCAACGCAATTGGTCAACCTACAGCGACACATACTCTTGGCACATTTGACGGAACCGAGACTAGAAGAACATACTTGTTACGGTGGTCGACGCTTTGTCTCGTCAGACCACGTACAAGTTGGTCCCAACGGGACGACCCGTTGTCATCTCTTCAGATCCTGCGAGCCCGAAAGAAGCAGCTAACCGATCGTGCACGGCTACACCGAGCCTGAAAGAAGCTCTGAGAGGCTGAGATGTTTCTGTCTGCATGCAGGTGTGCTCCTGGTGGAAGCCGACGACGCTCAACAAGTCAATAGCAGAAGAAGCTTCCTTTTCTGTATAGAGGCGGACAGCGCCGACCTTCCGAGATGTCGAGAGCGTCGGCGTCTTCCGCCACATACGCGTACAGCGAACCAACAACATGTATACATCGCGTATTCGCATGTGGTTTCGATCTCTCCTTTGACACGGTGTATATACCTAAGAATTTTCACTTAACCTCTGAGTTGGCTGGCATCTCGGGAGGCCCCGTGCATGTGTGTATGTTTTCGACTATTCACGTGAGTGCGACGCGCGACCGGCGCATGTTCTCCGTTGCTGTTTGACGCGCGCGGCCGGGGCGCTTGTCTCGGCGAGGTGTGTGGCCTGTGGGCGTCTTCTACGCCTGAATCTGACCCGGCGAGCCGGCCATGGCGGGCGCGCGGGGTGGAGGGAGGAAGGTGTCGGGCCGGGTCGACCACGACGGGCACCGGTCGCCGAGAGCCGGCCAGGCCTCCTGCCCCTGTCAAAGGCGGCCGCACGCTTATCGCTTGACGCGGGGCGTGGTAGGACGTGCCACTGTGCCAAGTGGAGGCTGGGTGGCTCGCGTAGCCGCGTCGCGTCGTGTTGCTTAGCCGTGGGGATATATCCAGGCTGGTTCGGCATCGGCTCTCAATCTCGTGTAGCAGCAGCACGAGGATTTCACGGCATACCTCCCTCTCTGGTTGTGAACGGCCCTCCAAAAATCAGAAGAACAAAGTTGCCCAAGCGTTTTAACCTTTTTTCGACCCTGAACATCGAAGGAGATGTTGAGTGTACACCACAACAAAAACAAAGAAAGGCCAAATGCTTTATAGTATGTAATGGCGAACCAAAAAACATGCGACAGTATGCAGCCTCAATAGTCAATAGCAAGCACATCAGGTTTCTCTGTAACTTGTATCAGAACCAAGAGAAGTTTGTTAGGGAACCAGGTAAATAACTAGCAGTGGAGTTTGATGTCCTGTATCGAATTGATATGGGCAGTTTAATGTAAGCAACGTCCCTATCGATATAGAGCTAGACATACGCTGTGACTTCATCAAGATAAATTTCTCGAATGACAGCAAACGAAGGAAACCCAACAGTCGTGTAAGGCCCATCTCAACGGGGGTTTCATGGGAGTTTCATGGACATTAAATACACTGCCACATCAGCAGTTTTGCTGACATGACATGTAATTAAGAGGGAGAGTTTCATGGGATGTGAGGGGAGTTTCATCACCATGAAACCCTTGTGTCACAGTTACAGTTTTCAGTCTAAGTAACTGTGTCCATGAAACCCCCATTGAGACTGGCCTAACAGAACTGAGACAAGTACTGGAAAAAAAACAATCAGCAGCTAGTATAAACACGTTCTCCTATCTCCAACGGGGCGTGTTTAGCTGAGGTTGGAAAAAAGTTTTTTTTTTCTGGGATGCGTGTTACGTGAGGGAGATGAATAGGAAAAGGAAAAAAAAGAATTTTTGGGATGCGTGTTCTATGAGAGAAATAAATAGAAAGTAAAAAGTACTTTTGGTATCTAAACACGAATTTCGTCTTCTTTCATTTTTTTTTTCCGCGCCGCCGGCCGTGTGTGTACCCTCCCAAATCTCGTACTATAAATCTATTGTTCGATTCGTGGACTCGTCACCGACATCCCCATCGGCCATCGCAGCCGCGCCTCCCTGCTCGCCGTGAAGCGGATCAGCGGGGCCGCACGGCTATACTTTCCACCGCTCGCCGCCACCCCCGCCCCCGCCCCGGTCTTTCCTTGCCTCGCTGTTTGTTCCCCGCGCTCCCTTCTCTCTCTGTCTCTCTCGGTCTTCCTTTTCCTGCCGGAGACGACTGGGCGAGCGGCGGCGTCATCCGCCAGCGACGAGAGCACCCACAAGGTATGCCTGTCTCTTCCTTTCCTGCTGTGCGAAACCGAGCTACCCCAAACCCTAATGTAAGATGTATTCGGATCTGAACCAGCTACAATAAGGAGTACCCACTAGCTCCGAGTTTGTTTGCCAAAATTATATCATGGGTCCGCCCCTGCGATAGTGTTAATCAGCGGGAAGGCTCGATTTTGTTTGGTTTGTTCGTAGAGTAATTTCTGTTCAGTAGATTCCAGTTTCTTATAAGATTGAATTTCCTCAATTTTCGTTTTTTATGGTTTCCATTATATTCTGGGCAATTTCTTTATATTTATCATGGATTGGGATTTCAAAAACAATCGGCTCTCTCTCCCCCTCTTTGATTTGTGAAGTGCTTAAAAAACTGATTTTTGGGAAGTGCACGGCCTCCAAATTGGCTTCTTGTCGCTTATTATGTATTTTAACTTCCTGCTCATTGCACAATCATCTTACATATCTATTGTATCAGCATATCTTTAAGCACACCAAGGCACCTCTTGATGTCACCTTTTTTATTGGCGATTTTCAGCGTAGCCTACTGTCATTTTGATCAACCAATATGTCAATACTTTTGCAGGCGAACTTGTAGAAGCACAAGGAAATTATCTGCGAGCCAGTTCACTAACTCTGGTGAAGTCTGAGAGTAATGAGAGTTTGGCCTTAACTGTGAAGGTTAAATAGATGAAGCTGCACCAATTTTGGCAGTTAGGCATCAAGGATATGAAGACCATTCCACTTCCTCGCCCGAGAACTCAAAAAAGACGTGTGTGGATACTTGCCATTGCAGCTTTCATCGCCATCGCAATAGTCTGGGCATATGTCTATCCTCCCCCGCATTACACTTCTCCTATGAGAGACTGGCTTCCGGCAGAGCCTGCCAGGGAATTGACTGATGAAGAAAGAGCTGCACGTGTTGTTTTCAGACAAATACTAACAACACCTCCTGTTCGATCTAAGAGTTCGAAAATAGCTTTCATGTTCTTGACTCCAGGGACCTTGCCATTTGAAAGATTGTGGGAAAAATTCTTCGAGGTACATATCCATTGTTTATTCTCTTGGTAGATTCATGCATTTTGTCAATTTTCTTTGACCTATTAGCTTTGATAACTGATGTTGGCGTTTGCATATAAAGCTATATGCAAGGGAAAACTAGGCTTCCAGTAGAAGTACCTCTGAGATTCCAATACTGATAAAAGTTGGTACATCTACAGGAAGGATGTAAATATTTTAATTTCAGTCATTCAAGCTAATATGCAAAATGGTTGTCTTGATTCATCTCTGATTCTTTGAACGTCCTTCCTCTACATTACTATTATATAACGTCCTTCCTCTACATTACTACTATATGCTGAAGTGACTCTTTGTATGATGTTGTGTGAAGACCTTTATCTAGGATCGTTAACTGTAACTTTGTTCGCTGTGAAAGTGTAATTTAATAATGATAGCTCCTGAGCACTTTATATAAAGGTGTCATATGGGTATTGCCAAGGTCCATCAATCTTTGAAGGAATATCGTAATGCACTGTCATTATTTTTCGCTCAAAGTTTGTTTCTCCATGACCTGCTATTTCTGCAGGGCCATGAAGGAAGGTATACCATATATGTTCATGCCTCAAGGGAGAAGCCAGAACATGTTAGTCCCATATTTGTTGGCAGAGAGATACACAGTGAGAAGGTAATGATTTGTAACTTAAGTTACACATGAATTACATTATGTTTTTGACAAATTTCTTTCTTATGCTCTGTATTGTGTGGAACTTATCTGGTCCGTGTTAAATGATAAGTGGAATGGTCTTATTACCATTGCAGGTGACCTGGGGCACAGTTTCTATGGTTGACGCTGAGAGGAGGTTGCTGGCAAATGCTTTACAGGACATTGACAATCAGCATTTTGTCTTACTATCTGACAGGCACGCATTATTGTTTGCTTTCATTCCTTTTAAATTTATGATTTATTATTTTCAGATCTCAACTCTTGTATATGTTTACACAGCTGTGTACCTTTGCACAATTTTGACTATGTGTATGACTACCTGATGGGGACAAATCTCAGTTTTATTGACTGGTAAGTTATATCAAACTCATCTCTAACTATGAAGTGTACCCTTAATCCTTATTTTAAAGTGAATGGCAAGGTTAGGGTGTGTTTAGATTGGTAAAGATTCCCCGAAAAAACACGGTAGACCCAAAATAACACTGTAGATGAATAGTGTTCTGTGAGTGGGAGGGATGGGATGAATAGGGAAAAGTTGGATGAATAGTGTTTTTTTGGGGGAAAAACTTTGAATCTAAACGCACCCTTAATCTCTTCACTGAATTTCTTACTTCTCTTTTCCCATACACTTAGAGTAGGAATATCGTTTAGAGTAGGAATAATACACTTTCAACTTACGTTATCTTTTATATTGGGCAGTTTTTATGATCCTGGGCCACATGGAAATTTTAGGTATTCAAAGAATATGTTACCTGAGGTTACAGAGGCAGACTTCAGGAAGGGTTCACAGGTAAGCTTACAGTTCTCTCATGGTGCAGAATCTTTTGCCTATATTTTTATTTGTCTACTTTTTTTTCTCGAAATTTTTTTATTTATCTACCAAGAGACATTCTGATGGGATAGTGTGTTTTGTATCAATTTCAGTGGTTCTCAGTCAAGCGCCAACATGCGTTGATGATTATTGCAGACAGTCTTTACTATACTAAGTTCAAGCTTCATTGCAGGGTAAGATGCCTATATTTTTGTGCAGTATAGGATAGGAGCCATATATATGTTTGTCCTGTTGTGGCACAAAAATTCTTCGGTTTTTTTTTACATGCACATTATACCTTGGATTTCTGTTTTTGTTCTCTACCATTTAGTTTTCCTCAAACTTCAGGATGTTATCTTGTGCATCTCAACTAATCAACAGATGACAAGGTTTTGATCTAAAAGTCAGCTGCACTACGGGTCTTATTGTACTGTGTTCAGTTTTTATCGATGATGGCTGTAGTACCCCCCCCCCCCAATTGTTTCACCCCCAATTGACTCTGCTACATAGCATGTATATAGGTAAGTGTAACATATTTGTTATTTTCTTTACAGCCGGGGATGGAAGATGGTCGCAACTGCTATGCTGATGAGCATTATTTGCCAACATTATTCCATGTCAGTGCACAATGACAATTCACATACTGAAATTTGTTTATCATCTGTAATGCCCACTGCAGCACTGCTGATATTGCATCTGTGTGAACCAGATGATGGACCCAGATGGAATTGCTAATTGGTCTGTGACCCATGTTGATTGGTCTGAAGGAAAATGGCATCCAAAAGCTTACCGGGCAAAAGATGTCACTTTTGAGCTTCTAAAGAAGATAACTGTATGTGTTTTGTGTGATCATCTTTTGTTTATTTTCCATGTGGTCCGTTGCCTATAGCGTCCTTTTTCTAACCTTGAAACCTTTTGATATTTGCTGCAGTCAATCGACATGAACTACCATGTCACTAGTGATAGCAAGGTACCTCCCTTCTTCCTCTGTTACCCCATACCGATGGATAAAAATCACAAGTGCACTTAAATGTTTTCCGCTTGCTCTGCAGAAAATGGTTACAGAGAACCCTTGCCTGTGGAACGGAGCAAAGAGACCATGCTACCTGTTTGCGAGGAAATTCTACCCTGAATCCATAAACAATCTGTTGACATTGTTCTCGAATTATACACTTATTTGAGCTTTATGGGCGCAGAGGTTATAGGATATACAGACATTAGACATCTTTGTACATTTGAGAACAGCAGAATAGCAGTTCGATTGACAGTAGCTGAGCATAGCAATAGGGGAGGAGGAGCCATTGGCGCTCATTTAGACTCGAGTTACATTTTCGTAGTTTCTCTTGATTTTTAGCTGCAGATTTTTTCTGTGTGTATCAAGCTTATTGTGACAGGGAAAGCCATTGGAGATGAGGATCTGAAATAGTGATTGTTCAGAAGCTGTCACATAGATATATATATTTCTGTCAGTTCATAAGCTACTAAGCTAGGTTAGCAGTCTGGTGGAAATTCTCTCTCAACTCAGAGTGGCAACCAGATGGGATTTGCCATGGCTGTGGCTTGCCCCCTTTGTGGCGCGCGAGCGCTTGTGCGCTGCGGCGGCCGGCGGTGAAGTTGCCCCTGTGCAAGCCGCTGCTGCGTCGGCGGACGGCCGGTGGACAGCCGGAAGTTACACCACCGTGGTCCGTGGAAATGAACGATGTTTGGTTGTGTACTTTGTTCAACTTCAACCCAAGTCAGATGAAATCGTACGGCGGAAATTCCAGTTGAATGTCGGATGGTTTTTGTTCACGTGGGTTGAAAATATCGTGTTTTGCAAACTAAAAATTACCCTTTTTAACTTGCTTGTTTGGGATGGCGGAAAATATGTTTTACCTTTTGAAGCTGTGGCACACACAAAAGTCCTCACCCAGGATTTTTTATACAAAAATAAAAAATAGAAATAGGAAGAGAGGGACGAGGTCCAATTATCACCACAAGAAGCTCAGAGGAGAAAAAATGTCCGCTTCCGCTGCCCTCCGCTTCACCTCCGCCACTCCCCCGCTTGCTCCTCTTCACCGGCCGCTCCGCCGGCGGCTCCCGTCCGTCCGGTGCTCCCTCGCCGCCGCCCCCGGTGTACGGGCGCCGCCGGAGCTTGTGGACTCTATCCTCTCCAAGGTGAACACTGTCGCCAGTTAATTTCTTGCTTCTTGCTCATCCTCAGATTCACGGTTCATATGCTTTGCTTCTGCGTCGCATTCGTACACATAGCTCAAGAAACTACCGAGCGTTGGCATTACCAGAGGCAGTCTAGTTAGTTCGCCCCTGAAATTTCGATTTATTCAGTCTCAGACTCGTGTAATTGCGAGTTTGCAGCTTTGTTGGAATGCTAAAGGTGCTTTCTTAGCTTGATACCAATATAGGTGAAAGGAACTGATCGAGGAGTGTTATTGCCTAAAGACGGGCACCAGGAAGTGGCTGATGTCGCGCTGCAGCTGGGGAAGTACTGCATAGACGAGCCCGTCAAGTCCCCACTTATATTTGGAGGTAATAAATCCAAGCTTCGTGTGCTCAATCACTCATGGTGCCGTGCACTGTCAGACACTTAACACACTGTCAAAAACAAATGCCGCATTGCTGCAACGATCCATAGGAGAAGCTTGCAGGTTGCAGCAATGAGAGCATACGCTAATTGAGCTTTTTTTACGGTGCCTTATACTACCATCGGGTAGTATGGAGTGTAGATCAAATCTAACCATTCATTGATTAGAGTAGTTTAGTAATCTTTCACACCATTATACAGGGCAAATCTGACCTTCCTAATATTTTATTAAGAAACAAAACACCCGCGCCAGCAGCTGCATGCAGGCCAGGAGAAAAATACACGCGCATGCATACATGGAAGCGGGAACGATTGAATGGCATGCATGCATGGATGGGAGAAGAGAGGATGATGGGCGCCGTACAGGGCTTTTAGATTAACAGCTCATGGCGTAGAATACGGAACTGCAGTTAATCAGGAGGCGGAATCAAAGCAGGTTTCGTATTTGAATAGGTGATCACAAGACCCGATTGAATCTGTAGCTAGACACCGCGGCCGATGAGGACGGCATCGATCCACCAACGACCATCTGGGGGTTGAAACCATGGTCACGGACGCTAGGATTAGCACGAACCAGCTCGCCGTTGGACTGCAGTACTGCACGCTGCCGCCGTGCACGAACGACAGGGTTCGTGTTCTGGCCCCTCGCATCGCCATGGCCGTGCGGCTCGACTCTTTACTGCATTCGCCGCCATCGGTGCCCGCCATGGCGAAGAACAAAATCAACACGACGCATACCATGGCTGGCTTAAATAGAAAGCGTAGATATTAATGGAAACAAAATACTCTATATGATATGGAAACAAAACAATATGCAAAAATTATAAGAATATTACACAATTGCCATTATAATTTTGGTCCAAAATACCCTCATATTACCTATACTTACATTTGCATACTACCTATACTACTAATAGACTTGTCAGTAGTATATAATTATTCTGGACCGTCCGATCCTTTCATACTAGTCCTTTTTTAACAATAGTATATGGTAGTATAAGGCACCGTAAAAGTCCTCACGCTAATTAGCCATATATATGTTGCATTTCGCATTTGATTTTGATATTTCAGTGTAGGATCTTTAGTCATGTCTCAGTGCCATACTTCCGATGTGGCTTTTCATAATTCATTTAATTGAGCAGAATGGGAGGTCGTGTATTGCTCGGTGCCGACGTCTCCAGGAGGGCTATACCGGACACCTCTTGGCCGCCTGCTATTCAAAACTGATGAGATGATACAGGTGGTGGAAGCCCCTGACGTCGTCAGAAACAAGGTGTCATTCTCCGTTTTTGGTCTCGAGGGTGCAGTATCATTGAAAGGTAAACTGACAATATTTTATATCAAGCCATTCTGAATTTCTGATATGTGAGCAGTGTGTCAATTTTAGTAATTTACAATTTCATTTTCGCATGTTCTTTCAATGTTGATCATGCAGGTAAGCTAAATGTATTGGACAGCAAGTGGATTCAGGTCATCTTTGAGGCCCCAGAATTGAAGGTAGGCTCCTTGGGGTTCCAGTACGGTGGTGAGAGTGAGGTCAAGCTGGAGATCACTTATGTCGACGAGAAGATCAGGCTAGGAAAAGGATCTAGAGGCTCACTTTTCGTCTTCCTCAGACGAGGATAGAACGACATGTGTGCTCTGGCATGTTCTTGAGACCACAAGTACAAGGGATGGCACTGATGTAGTCGTCTGTACAATATTGTATTCGGGATTTCACTTGTAAAATTCAGCAGCCAATTTGAGTAGCATTTTTTCTGCATATTGTAACCTGAAGAACGTTGCCTCGCCCTTGGTGTACGACAATAAAAATCCATGTGGCATTCATCGTTGTTGCAAGATGATGTTTCCTTGACTCAGTGATTCGTCTGGAACTTGAATTGTTCGTTGACATATCCTTCTGATGGTTGGTACAGATACTTGGTAGGGGTGAGCAGTTTTAACTTCAGATTCAGACACATCAGGTTGAACCATGCATGAATGCCTTTTTGAGGAACAGTGAACCTTGAATGTATGAAGTATGATGAGCTATATGTATTGAGGGCAGTACGATTTTGCAGGAAATGTCAGCTCCAGATGAGGCTTGAAGCGTGCTGCTGTGCTGGACTTTGAAGAAACTGCGATTTCGTTCGCAGAAATTACGTTTTCTACTTCTGTTAACGTCTTCCGTGACGTGATCTTAACCACGTGAAAGACGCCTCTCCAGCATACACGCGTCTTTGCGGATAGACTGCTGTTCTTCCCCGCTGAAACAGGACGGGACGCCGGCTGGGTGCGCCGCCGCGACTTCGCGAGCCTTTCCCAGTCTCCCCCTTATTTCCCTCTCTTCTCCGCCATGGCCATCTCTACTTGGAGGTGCATATGTGGGGCCCAGCACTCCCTAAGCAAGGACCGTGGCTCGCCCGCCCCTTCTCTCGGTATAGGATCACTCACCCTCTCCGTGTGCTTCCATTTTCTTCTTGCTAGCTCTCCAGTTCTTATCTGTTAATATGTTCTTTTCTATAGATTATGCAGTTGCCTTGTCTACTCTTCCGTTCTCGATTACCTTCTAACTCGCTGAGGATTCCGAATTCTAACACTGGCATTTTAATTTTCCTCTCAATGCAGGAAGGATATCCAAATACTCGGGACAATCTGTGGTAAGGTGTGCACGCATTGATCTTTTCTAGCTACATCAATTCATTTGATCCATTTTTCCCCAGGAAAAAGTAGTCTGCATTTTATGGGACAATGCAAAAGCTTGCTGAAAGACGCCTTGTATACTGAACAGAGCTTCACTGCTTCAGTTGTAATTCATGTAGCCTTATAATGGCCAAATGTGTTTATTCAAGTCTGTAAGTTTGATGCCTGTATGTCCATGTTGCAGAGAACAATGCCTATGCGTGTGTTATCGGTTGGGAAGAAGCGGTCTCGAGGGACACAACTTCTTGTTGAAGAATACAAGGAGAAGCTTGGATACTACTGTGATTTTGAGGACACCCTTATCAAGTCCAACCCAAAACTCACAAGGTAGACGTCGTCATGTGATCCTGCCTTTTAGATGGTAGCTGTACACAAAAGAGGCTATCTTTTGCTGTAGCGTGATTATAAATTTGTGCGGCATGCGCATACAGCATACTGTGTTTTATGTGTTGTGAAGTTGATCATGATATTGGTAGGGTGGCTTTTTAATATACTGATATTACACATAACTAAATGTGAATTTCTGTTGGTGCATAAACCAAAAAGAAATTCTCACTTATGATCTACATACTGACCTTTGAGGCTTTCTTCAGTGATGTTAAGGTTCAAGTTGAAGCAGAAGACAGAGCTATGATGCAGCAACTCAAACCTGAAGATTTTGTAAGTTTCAGTGTCTTTTTATCCTTAGCTCATAATTATGAATTATGATGTTGCAAATTATTCTTCTCTCCATAGCTTCCTATGGCCTGTTAGTGTCTGATGTTACTGCATATTGTTAGGTTGTTGTGTTGGATGAAAACGGGAAGGATGTCATATCTGAGCAGATAGCTGATCTGATTGGGGCTGCTGGCAGCACAGTAAGCTTTGCCACATTTTTTGCATTTGAAATATCTGTGATCTCAGTATTTCAAACTCTTGAAAAACTCTAGGAATAACATGGTCCATCAGGCATTAATAGTGTTTCTCATATCTTTTAGGGATCATCAAGGCTCACATTTTGTATTGGTGGACCATATGGTCTTGGGGTACAAGTGCGAGCGCGTGCAGATGCAACCATTAGGCTGTCCTCATTGGTTTTGAATCATCAGGTTGCTCTAATAGTTCTAGTGGAGCAGCTCTACAGGTCAGAAATTCTCCTATCCGATGAAATTTTGACACCTCAACGTAGTTTCTGTGGATCAACTCCTGTATGGTTTGAGATAGGCACAATGTAGCAATACCGATGCAACACAGGCTTTCTTTCTGGACACTACTTAACACCAACACATCTCTATCAGTAAAAAAAATACTTGCTGATAAGTGACTGGTCATTTATTAGTTATTGCATTAACTTGCAGGGCATGGACTATAATAAAAGGACAGAAATATCACCATTAGGCATATGTGTATCATCGTCGTCATCCACTGCTGTTTGAACAGATTAAGAATTGGGAAATGGAAGACTGTATATGCATAAATTTGCAGGTATAGTGTCAAGGATTCATGGCTGTATTTTCATTCATACAGAACCCCAAATTATCCAAAATGATGAACTTAATATGTTCTTTGATTGAAGTACGTCACTTTCTAGCGCAGCATTGACAGTGTACAGACAAGATGGAAATTGTTGGGTGATTCACTGGTTGCTACATGCTTACATGCATCAAGTTGTTAGCAAGAAAGGACTGGTGCAGCTTTACCAAGGAACATATGTGCTAAGCGAAGTTTTGCAAATAGAATGGCAGACGTCTAGAACTGGGATCAAGCTGTCATAGAGTTTAGTCTCCCTTCAGTTGTGAACGTAGCTCAGGAAGTAAACAGAAATGAGCATAGAGAACACAGATTTTTTTATAAATTTATTATGGTGTTATACTTCTGCAAGGAAACATACATACATAGAATAAATACTTGCTGGCGCTGAATGTGTATCTGCCCACTAAACTGAGTTCATTTGTCAACAAAGCCAACTGAAAATGCTACAAATGGATGTACTTCACTCTAACATTAATGTTCTGCTAGTGTTCTGAGTATAAGAGAGCATCCTTGCCCCTCCTGGATATGAATCGAATGTTACAAATCGAATGTTTCAGCCCTGAAAAATCTCTTGCATCCTTTCATGTTTCTGACAATTTACAACAGACACTGATCCTGTGCTTGGGCACGAGTATCCCATGTTTCGGCAACGCAAATAATAGTCCATCAGGCTCTTCTTCTTTTTTTCCCTTTTTTACTGAACCGCCATCCACCAAGCATTGCAGGATAGGTTCAAGCGTTACCAGACTACCACAAGTCCACAAATGTACCATCAAAGAGGAATAACACAAAAGAAAACAAAACAACATCAACAACCACACATTGATATATAAACAGAAGTCTTTGAGCCGCTTCATATAATTGTTTTTTTTCCTCCTATGTCACAATAACTACATCACTGCTGATAACTTATTCCACAGAGACGAGATGATGCCTAATCATTGTGCTGAAAACCAGGAAGAAGAGATGCAACAAACCCTACAACAACCAGCTGGACCTCTTTCAAGATGCCTCCAAGCCAATTGCGCTGGTTGCCTTCTCCCTCTGCCGCCTGTGGGTTCTCGTTACCAACTGCAGCCCCAGGTTCCTGGTTCTCTGCAGCTTGATCCGGATTCGCAGGGTCTGCAAGGTTTCCATCATAGTAAAAGTGATTATATATACGAATAGTTATGCTCAAAATTTCCTCACGAAACAAGAAATATGACTTTGCTGGTGCATGTTAACAAATGAAAAGGTGAACAATCTGATCGTTAAAACAGGAAACAGCATTCCATGGAAACATAAATCAACATGATAGACTTTAAACAGCTTTAAAATCGACATCATTAATTGGTGCTAGCTGCGGCCTATTACAAATCTCCTATCATGCAAGTGCTACTGCAGTTTGCATGAACCTCCAATCAAATAGCAGATAGTAATGAAAGGGAAGGTTGCAATATTATGGTCATTTCATTGAGGTAGAAAAGAGTACATGGGTCTTAGCATTCGGCGCCACAATATGTTGAAGATTCATGCACCTGCACACAATACAGAGAGCAGTACATGGAAAATACCATTGGGTTGGTTATTGCCATCATTCTGGGCAGGTCGAGGAGCACGGTTTTCCACCCGAGCAGGAGCCTGTGGTGGACGAGCAGCCGCACCTCCCGCCCGCTGAAGCCATCTTACAAAAGGTGTAATTGCTCCAGTTTGATACCTGCAGGACACAGGACCACGAGATTATCTAGCAGCACAATATAGGCTATAAAAGAAATGAAGAGCAAAGTGTAAAAGCATAACATGTTTTGGAGAAATGAGTACTCACAAGTAAATCAATGAGGCAAATAGTATGAGAAGAAATAGCCTTTGCTTTGAGCCTTCTTGGCTAAACAGAAAAACCACTGCCGCTAGTTTGATGATCAGGGCCAGGTCAAGCTGAAAAGCAAAGTGAAACCTCCTCACAACAACTTGTCTTTGAGGTCCATTTTGCTGCATAGCATCCTGTACATTCTCTTCGCCAGCCGGAGCACCGAGACTTTCCCTTCAAGCACAGAATGGCAGAAATAAGCATGTAACTGGAGAGGTCATAAATCAATAATGATTTTCACTAATCCTGAGTATCCCCGATGGTCAAATGAACATGAAGGCTAGGACATAGTAGAAAACTACATGGGCTCTATATTCTCACAACAAAAGTTTTTGTGGTCTGCTCAAATCTCTAACCAGGTCTGTCCTGTTCAGTTGTTCACTGTAGTTTCATTCTAGCTCCCAGCATCAAAAGCAGCGCTGACGCAACGTTCATGTAAAACTTAGCTTATAAAGAAAAGCATGTTAAGGTGTTGTGTTGTGATATTCTCAATTAATTAGTCACTAAGGATTAACTAGGCACTACAATCAAATTTAATCCCACAGTCATAATGATGAAACACTATAGATTACTTTAGGGCTGAAGTTACTATCAATGATTCAATTTATGTTCTGCCTTACTCCTATTTCCACATGTTCATGTCCTAGGTAAATAAGAGAGATCGCTGAGATAATTCAGCTTGCTACAACAGAGATCTTTCTACATGTCAAGTTAACGGGTCAATTTACTAATCACAGGGAAAAGGCGGCACTAGTGAAAGTTGATTTACAGTTATATGGATATTCAAGATTGCCGTTAGCCCGCAACAGATCTTATACATTACATATAATTCAAAAGAAGAATAAGGATACCCCTTTAAGTAACATCATAGTGTGTACTGCTGCTGAGCATGCTTTTATTAACTTCTACCCAGGACAACGGGAAAAAACGCTCTTGGATCTCAACATAGATATTGGAAACCCCTTATCGCACAAGTCCCACACAGCTACCCCAAAAGTAATTTCAACAGTATAGCCGCATATGATTTACTCCAACAGAACATGACGACTACTAATACTATGCCATGTGAACAGCCTCGCCAATTCAATGACGGAGATACAGAACTGGCAAATGTAGTAGACTGTTCAGTACCAGAAGTTAAACAACTTACGTTGGGATCTCGTAAGTGAGTGGTACGAGTGTTGTTGGAGCATAACATCCCATTCCCATGGCTGCCGCTAGTTGATTCTGCTGTATGGCATATATCCCCGGACCCTGAGCCTGGTCATCACCGGCTTGCTGGGGAAACGCCCCAGGTGGGTAGAAGGGGTACATGACCATCGGAGAAGTAGCAGGCCCATTCGACGCGGCCATCTGGGTTATTATGACCAGAATAACAGCAGTATGACGTATCGTCAGAAGGCAGCACAAATTACAGGAGGTTTTCATTAGGAATGAACTATGCTACAAAGATTACAGTGGCCGAAGAGATCAATGGGGTTTCCATCGAATCCCAATTCTGTCTTTTCGACAAATAAACCGGTATCAGTACTCCATCATTCGCAACAAAGTGGATTTCCAATCCAGAAAGGAATTCTGGATTCATAGTGTGGGAAAAAAAAAGGATTTTTGTTTGAAAATATTTGAGTCAATGGCTGAGGAGAAAATTGCTATTATGACACAGCAAACAAGTATGCGTCGAACCAAACGAACAATTAATCCAGGCAAAGCTAGGGCATACAGCATACTCACCGTCCACGTGAAGAAGAAATCAACAAGACCGGATGGATCACCACTCAGCCGCAGTGCAGTGGGCACGAAGGTGGCGAGTATGGAAAAGGGAGAGAGGGCGGAGCACTCCGGTGAAAGGATGCCTGGATCTGGACGGAGATGTGCCCGTCGCTGATGGAGGTAGGGAGGAGCCTGCAAAGGCTGGGGAAGAGGAGTGGGGGGGGGGGGGGGGGGGGGCCTTGACTCCGTGAACCGATGACACATATGTCTCGCTGACGCCTGGGGCCCATCAGGCAAGTCTCCGCAAATAGGAAGATTACACGTCATCGGTGGTCCGTGTACGCGCCCCTATCCCCGTCGGAATCGCCTTCGTCCTTCGTCTCGCTTCTTCCCCTTTCGAGTCTCGACTCTTCCACCATCGAAATTCTTCTTCCCCTACGCTCTCGCAGAGCACACCATGGCTCGCCTCCTCGCGGTGCGAACCCTAACCCCGTCCCGCGCCACGGCCGGGCCCTTCTCCGTCCTCCGCTTCCGCGCCTCCCGTGCGCTGTCGGCCAAGGTGGAGTTCGTCGAGATCGACCTCTCGGAGGAGTCCCCGTCCTCTTCATCCGGAGGGGGAGGAGGCGCGGGCGACTCTGCCAGGGAGCAGGCGCAGATGGGGATGCGGCGCCTGGAGGACGCCATCCACGGGGTTCTCGTGCGGCGGGCGGCGCCCGACTGGCTCCCCTTCGTGCCGGGGGCGTCCTACTGGGTGCCGCCGATACCGCGGCCGCTCGGGGTGGCCGATCTCCTCGGCGCGGGCGTATACACCGGGAGGGGTTCCCCGGGGATGACTGCGGAGGAGGCGATGAGCTTCACCACCGTGCGAGGGTGGCCGTCCGCGGCTTACTTTGTGGAAGGTGAGTGGATTAAGGTACCATTTCATTTTGGTTGCGGAATGATGTTGTTTTTAGAGTTCCATTGTTTTGATGAGCCGGTGAATCATGCTAAATTCGGAACTCTTGGTTTGGGGATGTTGAAGTTTTGGAATTTAGCCAATGAGGTGTGTTAGCTTTGTATTAAATAGGCTATGACAAGTCTGCTTAGGATTTTGATGAATCACTGTTAGAGAATCGACATGTTTGTTCAATATTTTGAATCACTGCTTAGCATTTGGAATTTGGATGTAAGACTGGAAGATATAATCCTGATAGGTAGTACTCAAATGAACAGAGTTAAATCACCAAAGTGGTCTACAGTTCCTCGTTTTTATTTATGCATGGGGTATAATTTTCTGTCTTAACCATGCTTGTTTATGAATTAATGCAAGGTTAAACAATGTTTGTATTGGAATGTTATATGGCTCTGATACTAGTTTAGGCAATCAAGCTCTTGTAACGATGAAAACTGGCTATGTGCATTCTAGAAGATTCGTAGAATTTTACTCGTTTCATTCATAAATTGATACTGAAGAGATAAGCTTGAAGGCTTAGTGTCTACATGTGAATATTATGATGAATTATGCATTATGGTAAATGTTATATCATGGCAACCCTTAATCCCTGATGAAATGTTCAAGTGGAGATTTGGTACTTCATTCATGAGTCATTACAGTGGTGTTGCTTTGGTGTATCGGTGATTCCACTAGTATGAAACATGTTCTGTGATACTGTAATGATAGGTTCTGAAGACAAAGAAACATGTAATGCTTTTTATTCAAAGTCATTAACCTGAATTCTGAGGGATAGAAGCTTCATTTTTCTTTATGTATGCATGATATCGTGATTCCCTAGCTGATTGGAATTTTATGCAGCTGTGTATTCTTTGTGTATATCCTCTCGAGTTTCCTTGAAACAGAACTCTTTTACCCAATTTTGCATTAAAAGATGTATCAATACATGACACCTAATAAGCAGAGCTATTTCAGGATCCCAAAGCAGTATAGGAGAGGGATTAGTGTTCCTCCCAGTGCATGTCCATTTATTTGGATTTGCTGTGGTAGCTTACTCAGTCATCTTCCTGTTTGGTCTTTCAAGTTGTTGGTAACAAAGCATGGTGTCGAGCTTTATTTCTCTTGATTTCAAGAATTTTAATGGTTGCTGAGTCAAAATGGAAATTGAAGAAAAAATTGGTTGGCTTAAATGGAAATCAATTGGTGGGTATTTGATAAGCGTTGAGTTGGATTGTTTTTTATGGTGACCAACGACAAAATGTTATTTTGTTGGGTGTAAAAGCAATCCTTGTTTGGTGTAGGATCCATATTTTGATGTTTTCCAGTAAAGATGACTTGTCTCAATACATGAGTACAGTTGTTCATATTGTTCTTTTATCTGTCAAAAAATCCATGCATTTGCTAGATCTTTTTTTAATTTTAAAAAGGAACTTTTACTTCTATGGTAAATTTCTGAAGTCATGTTGATTATTTAAGCCGCTCCAACAAAACTTTTCTTTTACATTATATGAGGATTTTGAGTCTGCACTTAGAAGTTAGACCACCATGATCTATGTTATTCTGGACTTGGTTCTTCATTTTGCTCAATCTACTTGGCATTATTTAGTCTAAGAAATATATATTCTTTGAAGGAAAATTTTCACATCCTGTGAAAAGACCAAGGAACGATGCTACTCAAACTGATGATGATGAAACCTAATCCATCGATATTACTTTACCTGCTTACTGAGGGTAAGTTGATTTTCTTTTGTCAAATGAATGATCAATGACCACTTTGTTTACATACCAGGGCTAAATCATTTGAGGCCACAATTTCACCCATGCCTAACATTTCGTCAAACACTTTACCACCACAACTATTACCCATGCTTTGCTCTTTCACAGCGAAAGATATACTTTGGAGCTAATTTTCTGTGGTGCTTTCTGTTATAAAAAAGAACTTTGCACCTGCAAACTGTACCATGAGACTAATCTGGGCTCGGTATTTTGTTTTGTAGGCTCCTACAAAAGAAGTGGCAACTCAGAGCTCTGAAACACTACTGATGGTTGTACATATAGAAGCTAGGGAGCCCAGCAAGCCTTTGAACTCTTTGGCAGGAATATGATGCTTCCACACTGTTGGCGAAATGCCATCCATGTATTTGCAAAACCTGGTGCACTAGCACCTCGACATGGGGGTGTGTAATGTTAGATTCGCAGTAGCTGCGGTGCTTGATGTAATAGTCCTGGTATCATGTTCTTTCTTCTGAATAAAAACATGCGCTGGGCTTGAAAGCTTGTGGCACATGACAGTTCTTGTTGTATAACGTCCATTTGGTTGTGTGTTCTGAGTTCCGGGTTCCTAATGTGGTAGCAGCTTTGGCCACTATTGAGTGTTTCTGCCTTTCTGGTAACCACAACCTCTGGTAGTAGCTATGCGCTGCTGAAATGGTTCGTCAGGTGACGTTGAGTCACTGGCACGCGGGCCCAGCATGTTTTGGGGCCCCATGGCAATGGCCTTACGTCATGCGCTGATGAGCATTTTGGTGATTTCCTCCTCACGGTTATTTCTTGATAATATGTTCGTCAGGGCCCTTATGATCATTGTCATTATGTACTCAACTCGTACTTAGCTGGAATTTATAGCCCTGCATGATGGGCCTGTTGTGTTTGCTTTGAAGGAATGCTACATACTGTATTCTTATCTGGTTGCCACAGCAGTACAGCGCCCAGCTGCGGCTTCGCTCACCCGAATATCAGTTTGTACTGAATCTATAGGCAAATTCCATCTGATTGCGATTCTCGAGTCTTGACCAAATCGAATGTGACATGATGGCTCGTGAAGTAACACGTACCAGGTGTAAACGTCGCGGTTGGTGCAGTGCTGGTCGGCGTTGAAAACCGAGGTGCCTTTCCCGTCGCTGCCTTGCCGACTCGAGGGTTTGTTTTTTCTTAAGGGAAACTCGAAGGATTCTGCATGGTGTACGTGCCTTACGAGCTAGGACGATGAAACGCCTTCCTTTTTGTTCAGCTTTTTTTTCCCCTTTTCCGAAGCTTTGTTATTTGCACCCTCCGTTCCTATGACGTGTAGCTGCACAGCGCACACCATGCATGGCAGCATGGGCGTGCTAGGCTGCTAGCTGCTATGGCCTGAGCTCGCTCGCTAGGGAGCTGCTCGTGCCATGTTCCCTTACAGCGTCGCCGTCCTTGCTTTCCTCTTTAGTTGTTGCTCCAATCATGGAGCGAAGCCCATGGTTTGAGTCGTATCGATTGTGAAATGGCGAAAGATCATCTATCTGCAAAAGAAGCTCATGCATGAAAGCCAATAGTTCGAGCGACTATGGGCCCTCATCGGCAGGAGCAGCTATCACAATTGGTTCTTTAGTTGCCCTCCGTTCATTTCTATCATAGTGTGGTTTGGTTTCGTGACTTATTTGGTCAAATGTTTGGTTTCTGTCATCATCTTGTCAAGACTGGGAAGTAAAACTGGACATCTATGGGGGTGTTCGGCTGGCTGTAAGCCAGCCACCGCTGGCTGGCTTACAGCCAGCCGAACAGGGCCTATATATGATATATCACACATCACCCTGTGCCTTTATATGCTACTATGATTATATATAATTACACCCCTATAAAGTTTAAAATAACTTCAACCCCACAGCAGCACACCCTAGCACTGGTGTTTTCTTGTTTGTCCTTCTAGAGTTCTAGTGGACTGATGATTTAATGCCTACAATAATCCACAACTAATGTCCTAGCTAATCTAGTGCCGTGTCGGCATTCTGTCTTCAGTGTCCAGAGCTTCACATCTCCCAATAGGTTCACATTTGCCACGGGCCTACAGCAACACTTCCATTTCCTATTGACCTTCAAAATTAGCATAGCCACCCAATATAATTGGGCTGTTTGATAGAACTCACACTATCTGGAAAAATCTCAAGTGTTGGATACATGCACTGCACTAGTGGCAGTAGTAGTACATGTATGTAAATCTTATATATAGACTTGGTGAAAACTAAGAAGACCCTTTTATCGTCCAACGCGTAGCATAGGTGGTAGTTGCCTCATTGCCTGCATTTGCATGTAGAATAGTGTGTACGCAAGCAAGGCCAAGGAGAGACTAAAAACTCGTGTCTTATCTGTCTCCGTCCCTGCATATCTTTTTCAACGGGTCGCATCGCCTGCATGTGCCGGGGCGCAGTCCCTCCCTGTTGTATCGTTTTGTAGGATGGCGGAGCCAGCCAATCAATTCAATATTGCACCTGGCATAGCTGTTCCCACGGAGCTTTCTGCTTCTCCCTACCTACCTTCCGACAGTTTTTTTTTATAAGTAATTTTCTATAGCTTTTCCGTTTTATCACAGCCATTTCTGAATGTCCCCATCTATAGTCACATCCTGCGTTTTTTTTTAGCTTACCGTATATAATGAAGAATTGAATATGAAACGAAAATCTTAAAAGGTTTTTAACGGTTGTAGTCTGAACATGTACCTGCGGATGTCTGCCGAAGGCTGCTGCTGCTATGCAGCGTTTAGCCGTGGTTAGTTGCCCCCCTCCCCTCATCTGTCCTTTTCTTGAGGTAGCCATCAAATTATTTGACGATGGGGCATCGCCGCATGTGACCCCTCCCTGTTCTTGCGCTCGGTTTGTAGCCTCGATGGAGATAAAATAACTGCACGAGTGAAACTTATCGATCGCAGGCAACACCTGCATGTAGGTTTTTTTTTATAATTTTTGGCAGACACGAGATCGAGATGGGCTTCTTGTCTGTCTGTTCTTGGCTAGCTCGACAGTAAATTCCAACTGCATCTGGTATACATATAGCTTCTTGGGCTCTTGGCCTTTCTGCTCGTTTGCTTTTGGCAACGCTACATACCGGCACGATATTGTCATCTTGGGGCACTCAAGGGTAAACGGCGACCTGGTCTTTTCCATAGCATTGCCGTTTGCCGGTCCATTTCAGAGAAGATACCTTCTGGTTCGTCAGCAAGCTTCACAGGCTCATCTTTTTTGGTTAGGGATGCACTTGCGACATGTACAAATGAACAGATGAGTAGTCAGTAACCGTTGTAGTGGTAACTTTTTTTTCTAAAAGACTAGCTCTGCCGTGCGTCATATGTTGGCTGGTGGTTTTGCCTAGCTAGCTTTTGGGGAAGAAAACCTACCATTAAAATATATCTAAACAGTGTGTTGGTCGTCGTAGTAGGCTGATGATCAGTATCAGTAGATAATGTAATTTACATGTCGTCGGTGCATGATTGAATATTGCTGGATTATGGAAAACGTGCGATGCCTCTCAAGGACTCCCGGCCCACAAATACAAGTACTGGTAGTATATATAGGAATATAATTTTTAAGATGAACAGTCATAGGTAACAATAAGTGTTGATTAAATTTATAAACTACAAAGTTCATTGGTGTCGTTCTCTTCTTTTGTATCTTCCTTCCACTTGGCTTGACTTGAGCTACTCGTGTTTGATTGGTTTATTGCAACCTCTGTCATGTGGGGAAGAGACCTTACATTACCATATACAGCTATCCCGAAAACTTAAATAAAATTCATTCTTGATGAGCTATAGTTTTGACTTTGTTTGAGTTGTATATCTTGCAACAAGTTCAAAATTCTTTTTGAAACAATCAAGTTCAAACTTCGCATACATTGATGATATGCAAGGAGAGATGACGTACTCGGTTGCTACTTGCTAGATATATTATGAATCCGAATAGATATATGTTTCTTTTGTGGAGAAGGTACACGCACCAAGGCTAATCATCCAGTCAAAGCGAATTAATGCCTCTTACTAGCCGGCCTACTACCAGTTCCACTTCATCAACCAATGCTTATTTGTTTGCATTGCATTCCTTTCTTTTCCAAAAAGAAAAGGAAAAGAAAGCAACCGACCCATATATCAACTCTCGACAATAA
Source organism: Digitaria exilis (assembly GCA_015342445.1). Taxonomy (NCBI): domain Eukaryota; kingdom Viridiplantae; phylum Streptophyta; class Magnoliopsida; order Poales; family Poaceae; genus Digitaria; species Digitaria exilis. Next base: position 519,943 of record JACEFO010002261.1, on the reverse strand, counting down.
AGTTCAAAGCAAACATCCTACATATATGCTTAATTTGCATCACAGGCGTACACTTTTGTACTGATCAATATAATGCAGCATGCATGAAGCCATCAAGCCCTGATCTCACCATCACCTGTAAGTCGTACGAGTACCTTCCTTTAGTTTCTTTTAGGACAGGGAGTTAGTGACCTAATCTCTTTAATTTTCTAGCTAGTTTTTTATAACACTCTTGAAACCTGAAGACATAATCATCACACCAAACCATCATGTGTTTAGCTCAAACAAACTCATAAACTAAAAAACGACCACCAGGGATAGATCGACCCTGAATGGTCCATGGAGGGCATGGGTTGGATTAACTAGGGCTCCTCGGATTCAGTTGGGCCTAACAGGCCGTTGCGTGTACGTGCGTGTGGTCAGTACCAGGACGTACGCGTGTGTATAGTGAAGTCGTGGGAACAAGCGTGCATGCATGTGCAGTTGGGCAGGCAGGAAGGCGTGCGAGCTACAGTACACGTACGCTGCTGGGGTGTACAAAGAGTAACCCGTGTCCACGCATACGATGCAAAGAACGCATGGTGCGCGCCACAGTGCGTGCAGTACCGACGGGCATGTGCCGTGTCGTCGACCAACCGCGACCGGCTTACGTGCGTATACTGTGTATACGAGGTGGCCTCCTCTGTCCATTACCTGATGACGACCCTCTGCTTCTTCTTCTGGCGTGCAGCACGTTCACATCCATGTGATGAGCTTTCATCGGCACAAAACAAAAGATATACGTACTGATATGTAGAAGCTTCTTTTTCTAAAAAATAATGAACATATAAAGAAAGAATATAAACGTACATTGTCTACCCGATTCAGCCATGAATATATCCCCAAATTTACACCAACTTTATCATGCAAGCATGTGTATATAGTCCGGTGGCAGCATCAATTTTTGCATCAGCAGCGGTTGTTGGATGCATGATTTGTTTTGTTCGAATTAAACAGAGCATGTTTTACCAGGTAGCCAGACAGGAACCGAGCAATACGTACAGCACGTACCTGCATCTTCCGTGTGCAGTCAGCCAGTGACTAGACGATCTGTCTGTCACCTGTGCTCATCACTACTCCTGGCTGCCATGAGTACCCCAATTAAACTTTGGCGATCACGTAGCATATTCCGAGGTTCCAGCCCAGCAGATTCCAAATCCAACCGGAGCATGCATCCAGCATCGTAACGACCGAGACGTGTTCATCTTCATGACCTCATCCTCATCCAGATGTACGGAATATGTGTTGTCAGGCAGGAGTAAAGGTGGCTAAGCTAGAAGATCAGGGGTGAGGTTCTCGAAGAGATAACGAGGCACGTACGTACGGGCCGCGACTTTTTGTGTTTAACTTATCAGAGGATTGCACATTTATCGTGGCCGGAATCATGAGCGGTGTGCTCTACGTACGACGTGCCTGCACGCTGGTAATCAGTAGCACCGACTAGACTAGTAGTGCTTAGTCGTCGTGCCATATACTATACCTCTACATTTTCCTACGCCACTTTGTTTTCCTTTTCAATAAGCAAAAGCAAAGGAAAAGAGACGGCAATGTGTATAAGCAAGGTCGGACATACGATGCTACTTCATCTGTTCCAAATTGTCCTTTTAAGACATATATAACGTATATCTAAGTACGTAACAATATGCACTTATTTGAAAAAGCTAAAACGACCTACAATTTAGAACCGAGAAATTACAAGAGTGATATATGTTTCCTTTTTTTATTTTCTATTTAGAAGCATGCTACATCATTTCATATTTTTCTTTTTTAAAAAGAACTAGATTGTTCTTTTATTTGATTTTAAAAATAGCTCGGATTTCCTTTGTGCACGGTTCATTTTGGAGGCACAGGAGCGCAAAGCAAAGGAGGACGGTTATCATGAGACCGAGCTCAAAACAAGGACACCGGCCAAATCCTTTCATGATTCTAACCACCATGCATGCCTAGTGTGGCATTTGTTTGGTCGGGTGTGACGTCTTGGAGTTGGAGTCCTTGAAACAACAAGCACAAAAGTCACTTGTCTTGACAAAGAAGCTAGAGCCGAAGCTAATTCTGTAATACATCTCTCCCTCCTTCCTAGACACCGTAACCATATGCTCTTTTCGCATGTATGCACAGTGTGTATGGACTGGTCGAAGTGAGATGATGATGCCAAATTAGGTGGCAACAACCAGACCCATGCTCAAGCTCCATGCATGATGAACTGAGTTGCTGCTGGGGACCTCCACACATGCATGCATGCATTGCAACCCCCTACCATGTGGACTTCATTCAACCTCCAACAGTCCAATGGCAGCTCGGAGGTCCTCCTCCCCCGAGCTGTTCTTCTAGCTAGCTTGTACCTCAATTGCAAATCCCTCGCTCGCTGGGGTGCCCCAGTATTGATTTATTGCTCTAAGTTCGATCTGAAGATTGGTCCTGCTCGCGTAGTTCTCAGTTGTCCTCTGACCACCACCGTACCAGAAGAACCAACGACAGAAGGAACACACGAACAAAGAGGAGAGACAAACCAGAGGCTCGATCGATCAGAGAGATTCAGAGCAGACGAGCATGATTGCTGCCATGTCAGTTGTCATGCGCATGATGGGATCGGAGCTGGCTATCTCTGAACAGTTTCCGGGACCGGACCGATTCCTCCGTGCTCCCTCCCTGCATGCATCGCCTCCCTGCATCATCAACCACCGTGACCAAGCAACTGGACGTGCCTTAGATCAGTCTCGAGGGTTTTTATCACAGTTACATACACACGAAACTAAATGATTGTGTCATAAGAGTTCCATGATAATTGTGTCAAATTAGCAAAAATGATGATACGGCATAAAAATCAATATAATGCTCATAAAAATTCTACGAAACTAAATTGCCGTTACTGTGTGCGCCTTGGCTGCCTGCGTCGGCGCGCCGCCGGGAGCCCCATGGCCGAGGCCAACCCGATCGATCCGACCGTTGGCTACCAGCAACGCACGCACGCACACGCATAATTCCCTCGCTAATCATGCACACCGCTCGCTCGCTGCAACTTGCCATGGCCCAATCGTCGTCTCCTTCTTCCACTCAGCTCGCGCAGCTCCGGCGCCGAGTCATCAAAGGTTTCGATGGATTGATTCATGTGCTTTCAAAAAGATTGATTCATCAGCAGCGATCTATCCCGGCCGTTGCGGGACGCGACGCGGCGTGTCCTTCCAATTCCCATGCCTTCGATTGCAACCTACTCAAAGACCGGCTACGGCTAGGCAGAGTGTGTTCCTTGGAAGCGATTACCGATTGATTACGCGGTAGAGTACAGCTTTTTGCGGCAGCAACTGGGATTAACGTTCTGTTGCTGTCGAGGCCTAGTACGTCGGCGATCTCGCTGCAGAGTGGCGTACTAGGTCTGCCCCTGTCTCTCAACAGCCCGCCAAGGTTTTTTTCAAGAAGCATGGCGCGAGCAAGCAAACAAGTTAAGCACGGGGGAAAGGAATGTGCACTTTTTTTTAAAAAAAAATTGTTTCGGATTGCGTAAGAAACAATGCACTCGAGGGATGGTGAAAACGATGGTAGAAAAAAAGGAAGGGAGGAGATGAAAATGATGGCAGCCACTCCACTGACTGCGGTGGAGCGACAGGCCGGGGGGCACAGCGGGTGGAAAACGCCAGCACGCTCCGTCACAATCATCTCGTTAATGGCCAGCGCCACCCACTCAATTGACACTGCCGCAACTAGTAGTACGTGCGCCACAGAGCATTTTAGAGAATCCAATTTATTCATCATGCCCGGATTATAGAATTCATAACATTTTTCCCCATTTCTTCTGGCAACTAATTAAACTGCTCGCTGCAGAATCCCCGTGAATTTTAAGCGGATTTATTTTCTGCGTTCCAACCCCAACCGAGCATTTTTTTTTTTAGCATTTTCTGAACCTCCTCGTTTTTAACTTTTCGTAGTTTAGAAGCTGTCACTCGTGCAGGTGCCCCAAGGGCATTATGGTCTTTTCTCGCCCGCGACATTAGCGGGCAGTAAACAGAGTGTTACAGTAATGGTGGCACCATTACAAGAGGTGAGGAGAGAGAAGATATTGGAGGGGGAAGAAGATAGAGAGAGACTGACTGTTGTAACAGACAGAGAAGCTGAAAGGTGTGTGCTCCCTCCCACCTCCCTCTCTCTCTCCATTATTTTCTCTCTCCTCCATCTCTCTCCACCTCCTTCCCCTTTAGGGTGGGTGCGTTTAGTTTCACCCAAGTCCACCAAAAAAACACTATTCATTCATCTTTTTTCTATTCATCCCACTTTTCTCACTCATAGAACACTATTTATCTACAGTGTATTTTTAGGTCTACAGTGTTTTTTCGGAGAATCTTTCCTAATCTAGATTCTAGACACACCCTTGTTCTCTCTCCCCTCCCCAGCTCCTCCTCCCTGTCTGCTTCCCCGCCCCCTGCTGCGCTGCGCGCTTGCTCTCGCCTCACCTCGCACCCCCACCTTCTCCACATCCTCCCATTCCGCCACCGCACGAGCGGAGTCTCGTCGCCGAGGAGGGAAAATAAAGCGGAGGACGCGAACCAGGCGGCGGCCCAGCGGCGCGACGTGCCTGCCATTTCGCTCCAGGTACGCAGAGGTGTTCCACTCCCCGCCCCTCAACCCGCTCGCTCTTGTTTCCGTCCCGGCGGTTTCCTGCTCACTCGGGAAGAGCTCCTGCATCGGTGCGGTGGCTGCTTTGGCGGCGGGTGGGATCTAGGCGGGCGGTGGAGGCCAATCCGCGGGTGTGGCAATGCGGTGCTTGGTGTCGGTGGAGCTAGAGCGCGGTGAGATTCCGTGAGGTTCGTCCGTCGCGGGGCTCGGATCTGCGCTCGAGCCGCCCCGAGGCTTCGGTTGGCCGCTCGCCGACAGAGCCTAGGAGGCGCCGCCATTCCTTCAGCCACCCTCGGCGGCGACCGCGCGTCGGTACAGATCCAGGCGTCCTTTCACAGCAGCCGCGCCTTCCTTGCTTCGTCTGTAGCCTTGCTTGTTGTTCTTCTCGCCTCCCTCGACTCGGGTGTACTGGAAGTCCCTGTGTGTGTATTTTTTAATTCCTTTTTTGTTGTTAAGGACGCCGTAGCTCTGAACCTCAAAACCAAATCTCTCATTTGTGGGATAAAATGCGACATGTTACGAATTTGTTCTGCCTGCCGAACTGCTAATATTGGCTTAATTTGCCCCCCCTTTTTTTGGTTTCAGCTGAGACTCCTGCTGACAGATCCTTTTATTTTTAGTTTGCTTCCCCAGCTTACTATTTTACCTTGTCCATATTGGAAGCGGATGCTAAGCGGCATGCTAATCGATAGCTGGGGCAGTAAATTATTATGTCGGCAACTGTGAGTGCTGAGTTCTTTGCTGAAACTTTAAGCATCATCTGAGATCTGACAGTGTCGGTGCCAATTTTTTGTTCATTTGAGGGTATGTGCTTGGGTAAATCATTGGAGAACATTTTTCACTTTGCTTCAGACACGCTTTCACTTGTTTCATAGCTTTGTTATTTTTTTTTATATATTTCTGCTTAAGGTCGGTGGCAACTGGCAAGTATATGAGGAGAGACATCTCCATAAATTCTGCATGTTTTGGGGGATTGCCTTTACCTTATTTTAAGGGGGAGTTTATGCATTACTTTATCCTGACAAAGCATTCAGTGGTATAATGTTTTAACTGGCTTGTAATAGGGCTAATAACGTGAAATGTTTGTGTCAGTGCATGTTTTGTGTAGTTACTACTGACAGAATAATATTTGGTCAACCATATACTTTTCCCTGATTAGATTTTGGTTTTTGGAAATCATGTTCATTTCCTTTCTATTATCAGTTATCACACATAATGACTTGTAACTGCAACATGATTTGTTTTCTGAAATTTGATGCCATGATTTAGAGAAAAGATAGGCCTGATACATGTATGAATGTATCACTGGTTCTGTGAATTTGTTTCACTGTACCATACTTTATTTGAAGATCCAGTACAGGTTCCAATTTTTTCACACTCTTTCTCAGAAGTATTAAGATCAAACTACGAATTTTACTTACATCACGTTTTTACTATGTGTGAAAATTGCCAAATTTATAATAAAGGTCACACCATATGCTAGCTGACTAGTTATGAGTTGTTAAGTTACCTTTCGTCTAAATCCTCCCCAATTTCATAACGTGTCTTCATTATTTATGGGATTAATGCTCTTTGATTTTCTCTTATGTACATGCTATTTTTGCAAGATGATTTCTTTTTCGTGATCACGTAGTGCCAGAAGTTTATTCATTGATTTATTCAATGCGTTCTTTCAGGAGCTCATGCAACGTGTAGGTTTTACAGTGAGAAGGGCAGCTGTGTGCCTCACTTGATTACATTAGGCGGGTGGGGGAAGCATTTGCTATATTGTTGATCTTCTGCTTCAGAGTATGGGTTCAAGGTTTCCATCACATCAGCTGAGCAATGGCCTCTATGTTTCTGGCCGACCTGAGCAACCTAAGGAGAAGGCCCCAACCATTTGTTCCACCGCCATGCCGTATACTGGTGGTGACATAAAGAAATCTGGAGAGCTGGGGAAGATGTTTGATCTCCATGTTGAGAAGTCAAGAAAATCTGGCCCTCTAGGCAACGCTCCTTCAAGGAATACTTCATTTGGAGGTGCCGCTTCAAACTCCGGACCTGTATCCAATTCTGGTGGTCGGTCCAACTATTCTGGTTCACTTTCGTCTTCAGTTCCTGGTGCTGGTGGTTCAGCCAGAGCAAAATCAAATTCTGGACCTCTTAATAAGCATGGGGAACCAACAAAGAGGTCATCTGGTCCCCAGTCTGGAGGAGTGACCCCAATGGCTCGCAATTCGGGGCCTCTACCTCCTGTGCTTCCCACCACTGGGCTCATCACATCCGGGCCTATCTCTTCCGGGCCATTGAATTCGTCTGGTGCCCCGAGAAAAGTTTCTGGTCCACTTGATTCTGCTGCATCCATGAAATTGCGGGCCACTTCTTTTGCTCACAATCAAGCTGTAACTAATCTCAACGCCGAGGATGGTTATTCGATTCAAGGAAGCTTTCCGAAGCCAATACTTTGGGCTGTGATTCTTCTCTTCGTGATGGGTTTCATTGCAGGTGGCTTCATTCTGGGTGCTGTTCACAATGCAATTTTGCTGATAGTTGTTGTGGTGATATTTGCTTTTGTTGCTGCACTGTTAATCTGGAATGCTTGCTGGGGAAGGAGAGGCGCCATTGGGTTTGTTAGTCGCTATCCTGATGCTGATCTCAGAACTGCCAAAGATGGACAGTATGTAAAGGTTACAGGGGTATGTGAGATGCTGATGATATTGTTTGATTTGTACTCATTTGCTTACTAAATGTGATTTATGCCAGGTGTTTTTATTCATGATATCTGTTAGTTCTATTGCACTGTTGGAAATAATCCTACCCTGAAACATTATAATTGAAGTGTGCATTTTGGCTCCTATTGTAATTCTTGCATATTTTCTGTTACATCAGTAATTGTTCTATGCCCTTGCACATAGCTCACCAGACTGGCATTTTGATTCAGTATTCCCAGCCAAATGAGCCTGATAAAGGGGAAGCTTCTAATTACTTAAGTTGCATAGAGCATACAGTTCTTCCTAATTCAAGATAACATGCTCGCCTGTATGTTCACTGCTTATTCTTTTCTAAAGATATCCTGAAAGCATGCTTCATTTCCAAACAGTGATATTTCTCTTATAATTTAGCACGATAGTATAAATTAGATAGTGGAAGGGTGTTTTGTGGAAATTTACCTGTTTCTTCTTTAATATAATGATACACAACTCTCCTACTTGTTCGAGATTTTTTTAATGACTGTCAAATCCACAGGTTGTTACTTGTGGAAATTTCCCCCTTGAGTCCTCATTTCAAAGGGTTCCAAGATGTGTTTACACTTCTACTAGCCTGTATGAGTACAGGGGTTGGGATTCCAAAGCTGCCAACATTGAGCATCGCCGTTTTACCTGGGGTTTGCGTTCAATGGAGGTGAGTATTTTTTTTTTCATGAAATGGAAATAGTATGTCATATTTTGAAATCATATTATAGAACACAGGTGCAGTTAACAGACCTTGATCTCTGATATTTGACTGCAACTTTGGCAGCGTCATGCGGTCGATTTCTACATTTCAGATTTTCAATCTGGGCTTCGAGCATTGGTGAAAACAGGATATGGTGCACGTGTGACCCCTTATGTTGATGAATCTGTTATCATTGACATAAATCCTGACAACAAGGATATGTCCCCAGAATTTTTGAGATGGCTGAGGGAAAGGAACCTGTCGAGTGACGATCGTATAATGCGCCTCAAAGAAGGGTACTTGTTTTCCTCTTTTGTTTTCATTCAGAATGCATTAGAGATAACTATTTCCTTAAGCATATACCTAATGATATTTGCAATTGATTGCACATGCTTCGTCATTTACCTATAGGTACATTAAGGAAGGCAGCACTGTGAGTGTCATGGGCGTTGTGCAAAGAAATGACAATGTGTTGATGATAGTTTCTCCATCAGAGCCCATCTCGACTGGTTGCCAGTGGGGCAAGTGTGTCCTCCCAACGAACATTGACGGGCTAGTTTTAAGATGCGAAGATACGTCAAATATTGATGTCATACCAGTTTAGCGAGATGGGAAGCAGGAAGAATCATAGCCAAAAAAAAAAAAAGAAAAAAAATGCTTGTGAAATATTTGGACTTCAGATTTATTTTGTGGAGTGCTAGAATTGAGACAAATGTGCAAATGTTGGGTGTGATTATGGCAGGTTGAGGGTGGTTGGTTAAGCCGAGATTTGGTTGTATAGTTTCTTTTGAAATGTGTTTTTATGTTTTTTTTTCTTTTCTTTTTGCCATGAGCTCTTAAGTACTTCTGTAACATGATGGTTTGATTACTACCATGGAGATGCAACTGCTTATAAAGTCTAGAATTGGGTTCATATAACCATTGAGCATGATTTCTAGCAGTTTGTTGATTGTTATATATTCCTGTCATCTGCAACAGCAGTACGTCTAAGATTTGAAGATAAACAAGAAAACAGAAGAAAACGAAATCCTAACCACTCGGTTAATCATAGCAGATAGCGTTACTGTGATGCAATGGTTTAGGGCACCCGCAGTGATACAAAATCACCGATGCTGGGTTAGAAAAGTGAGAGCAATCACCGATGCTTGTACCTGTAAGCGATGATGCTTGAAAGAATTTTCTAACCTTGAGGTCTATACAGACCCCGGTGCTCCCAAAGTAAAATAATATTTTTCTCTCCTGAACACAACTATTTTGTCTTCTTGGCTGTAGAAACTAAGCCACTCAATAGAAGACACGTTGCATACTGGACCCTACAATCAACCCCGCGATCGATGATAGCACACTGTGGCATGTAAATTTGAAAATCGATTTAGCCTTGATGTGACATTTCCTATGATAGCACACTGTGGCATGTAAATTTAAAAATCGATTTAGCCTTGATGTGACATTGATGACAGCCACTGCGGGTGCCCTTATGCCGAGAAGAATAAACCACATGCTGTCTGCAGCACGAGTACGGTTAATCATAGCAGACACTACTCCGATGCAAAAAGAGTTATCCCCAAAAGGACAAACCTGTGCTAGTTAACAACCAAAACGGAAGTGTTGTCACCCTACCAATCGGGTTCTAATTAACGAAACAGTGCAAAGACTCACAATTGCAAACCGTCCACAGAAGCAAAAGAAAAAAAAACAGGCTGTTCTGAGATTAAAAAAAGGGGAGGTTCTCTGCTGTTAGACACCGACTGAAGAGGCTCTTTTGAAACCAACACCACCAGGCAGCACAAGACTGAAATTAGGGAATTTGGGCCAGCAGAGCTGCAACTTCTTGCATCATTTGAGCATCACCATCATAAGCTGGCGCAGGTTGATCATGAACTTGCATGCCTTGAGGTGGAGCTGGAGCAACAGGTTGGCCGTGATGCTGGCCATGGCCTTGAGGTGGAGCTGGAGCAACAGGTTGGCCGTGATGCTGGCCATGGCCTTGAGGTGGAGCTGGAGCAACAGGTTGGCCGTGATGCTGGCCATGGCCTACACCTAGAACAGGAGGCATTGCATGCAAGCATAGCTGCTCCAGAGCATTAACGTGCCAATCGATTGAGGTGAATAGATTCATGGCTTCTTGTCCTACGATCAACAGCTGATTCTCCAATGCTGACAGAGCTTCTTTGATCGCCCAAAGCTTTCAAAACAAAACAGGAAATCGAGTCAACGATATGTTAGTCCAATTTCAAAAATTGCAGAAAACGCAAGAAAAAAAACGTACATACCGCTTGTAGAACAGCTGGTGCATAAACCATCCCTCTGAATAATCCAGGAGCCATGGAAACTTGGCAGCACTCCAGAATGGCATGCAGGGCTCCTCTTGCTGGCGTTACAAACTCCAGCACTGGTAAGAGACGAACCAGCGCGTTCACAAGAATGTTTATGCTTCTCCTTGAATCGAGGACGACCGCCACATCCATGTAGCCTGGCTGCAGCTCCGGTGCCTGAATCACAAAGCCAAGGTGCTCTGGAACCTCCTGAGGCAAACCAGCAAGTGCACCATGGAGGTTCAGCTCCTGCGCCTGCACTGGAACCTCCTCCGATAAACCAGCAACAACATCCAGCGGTAGTGGGTCTTGGTTCAGCTCACGCACCTGCGCTGGAACCTCCTCAGATAAACCAGCAACAGCATCCAGCGGCAGTGGGTCTGTGTTGGGAGCAACATGATTAGATGTTGATTGCCCTAGATGATCTGAAATCAAATGATAGGAGTGATAAGTGTAAGATCCTACTCAATTCACTCAATGTATGAACTTGATGGAAACAGCTGGAATTTGATGCTGCGTAGGATAGCTGCTTTTCTGACTCTATTGCTCTTTTATTATGCGCTATTTACATGTAGTGGTCCCTGGTGCCTCTGAACTTTCAGACGCACGCCTGTGAACTCAGCAGACTAATAATCCCAAAAGACTTGGCAAACAATAAAACAACTTGACCACTAAGCCTAGAACCAAGCCATCACTCAGCAGACTTAAATGAAAGCAAATGACAGGCCCTGAAATACTAAGAAAGACTCTGAAACAATACTTGACACATTTAGAACACTAGGATTGCCAGCAAGGATAAGCACAAGGATGATTGCTAACCTGGAATTTGAACCTGACGAGTTCTAGGAGGCTGCCTCTTTCTTTTCTGACCTGCACCGAGCATTGTCCTGGGCTCAGCACGACGCTCTGGCAAACGCACTCTCAAGAGGCGATAAATTCTAGGAGTGGTCATCTCACAGGATGCATTGCCACGCCCTTTATCTCCAGTAAGATGGGATTCCTGAGCTGCGATACCACTTTTGGATCCCCCCTTCCAGCCACAGGCCAGGCAACGGTAATGTGTTTTCTTCTTGGATTTTATAGGAACTCCTTCACCATTCCTGAGTATCATGGTCAAGTTCCAAAGATCTTGGATTCTTCCGTCGGTAAGTTGATTGTGCCTAGAACACGAAGGAACAGCCATAAAGCTCCGCGCCTAAGGAATGCACTATGAGTGTTGCAATGCTGGAGGTTCATTACCTGATATTCAGAGGAAAATAGAGCCGTATGTAGTCCAGGATTTCTTCAACAAAGCTCTCATCCCCTGGCCAATCGGTCCTGTAAAAGCAAGGCAAAGCAAATTCATTGAATAGGAATCACGCGCATCCAAAGAAAACATTGCAAGTTTGCACAACTACCTCCAATCATTGTCCTTCAATTTCTTTTCAATTAGATTCACTTCTCTCATCAGATACCCTGATAAAGGGACGAACATGCCAGTGTCTTGGCGGAGGGGTGTGATTACTGAGGTGAACATTCCCACTGCAGCTTCTACGCTGATATATCGCAATGTTCTCATCACAAGCTCTCTCCGCACCGGAAGAAGCAGGATTGGGTGGTTCTCAGGAATCTCCCCAATGGAACGTAAGAAATTGCAGAGATAAGTATCCAACAGAGCCCACCTTTTTGCTGCAACCAGATCCGAGCACTTCTGTTCGTCAAAATACCTGCAATCATCAAGAACACTGACCAGTAAGAAAGACGGTGTTAATACGGAACACAAACAGCTAGCTTGCACAAACAGCTCTTTTTTTTGAGAAGGGGTGACTTCATTCATAAGATAAGTATACAAAAGTTTATACAAGTACAAGAACAGCACCCCCAGGAGCTACCACGGAAAACCTAGCGAAAATAGTCTTGAACCAGGATTTTAAGCCACGTACGTTCACCACAAATCGGAGAAGGAAAGCGAAAATTGCTGGATTCAGGCCGTCAACAAACACGCCTTCGCCCGTCGGCGAAGGCATTGGAGCAGATACAGAAGTAAATTCCCATGGCACCACATCACCATGAGAGAAACAGGACACAACCTTCCTAGAACTAAGAGTTACACAAACTATCCGGCGCAGGCGAGCGTACCAGAGGGGAATGGGAACCAGAGATTTGGCGCCGGATGAAGTGCCTGGATCTGGGCCATTCCTGGGCCGGACCGCACAAACTTGACGAACACAATTTCACAAAAAAAAAAAGAAGGAAAACAACATGCTGTGATGGAGAGCGCCGAGCGCGCTCGACAACTAGCCCAACAAGTCGACATCCCAACCCAAACCAAAAGCCCAAGTGTTTCTTAAAAAAAGAAACCCAAGTTTCAGCAAGATCTAACATTCTACATGCCCCAGATAAAATAGTAGGGCGTCAAAATTAACAGCAATCACTTCTTTCCGCACGGACACAACACGGCTATTCCTAAAACCGACTTGATAAAGCAAGACCGTTTCAATAAATCTCTCCGTTTAAAAAATATGTTGTTTTCCAAGTAAATCTCTCGTACAACTCCAAAACTAAAATCAGAAAAAGAAAGCCAAAATCCTAAACTTTGAGGGAGGATGTAGAACTCCAAACCCTAGTCAGACCACGAAACCAGATCGAAATCCAAAGAACTTGAGCAGCACTTTAAAAGAAGGGGAACCCCCCCCCCCCCACACACACACACACATTGAAAATTGAAATCCAAAAAAGGAAAGAAAAAAAAAACTCCATCGAAATCCAAAGAACCTAACGAAACAAAAGAAAAACCTTATGCTGGACGCAAATCGCGATCGTTGTTGTGCTTGGCGGTCGTCCCCCGCATCTCCTCCTCCACCATCTCCGCCCACTTGGCCATCATCGCCACCACCTCGTCGAGCATCACCATCAGTGTCAGCAGCTCCGCGGCCGCCTCTGCCAGCAGCAGCAACAGCAGCACTTCCTCCTCCAGCCACCAGCACCACCCTCCTCTCTTCCTCCGGTGGTAGGGACGTAGGGTTCTTGCCACCGTCTTGACCCTCTCCCCTTGCGTCTGGCGTGGGAGCGAGGGAGGTGGGACTGGAAGGCGGTGGCGGCACTTCCTCAGCGACCGCCGCCACGTCCACCCCCGTCTCCTCCTCCGGCGGTAGGTCCATGGCTGGCGCTGGTTCTTTGGGGGAGAAGAGAAAACCAGGAGGTGTGGGTGCGTTTGGTGCGGGACGGAGGGAGACGGGACTGGAAGGGGGTTCTTTGGGGGAGAAGAGAAAAGCTGCAAAGAGACCATATATGCAGACGCAGGCGAGGACGCCGTGCCGAGAGGGCCCCAGTGGCGAACGTGAGCAGCGGCGGAGTGTTACATGCCTATCCTTCCTGGGTATTCTACCAATAGTTCAGTTCATAAATTATCCATATTCTTTAAAGTTTGGCTGTTGAAATAAACTATGGGCATTTTGTGTTGATTCTGCGTGTCTTATATGGAAAGTCACAAGCATATTTGTGTAATCGCATGGTAGCAATAGCGAGATTCTAGACCTGATGTTACACTAAAGCTAGTTAGACGACACTGATCACCTCCTATTATCTCGCATGCCGTGTTTGTGCACTCCCAGCTACATTATGCAGTAATAATGATCGGTTGGAGTAGAGATACAAGGGATAAACTTTCGCTCGTGGAAATCGATTGGATCTAACATGACCAAACATGAGCACCATTCGAACGAACACGCAGCGATTTGATAGAGATCGAAGGACCGGTTCAATTTGAATAATGGACCACACGGCCATGTATCATGTAGTGTCTTTATCTAAAAAATGTATCATGTAGTGTTGTGCCTTGCGAATCGATCCCTGTAACCAAGGGTGTGTTTAGATTGTAGGAAAAAACACTGTAGCATAAGAAAAACACTGTAGCATTCGCTGGGAAACGTGTTTTGTGAGGGAGGAATAGTGAAAAGTTAGAATAAATAGTGAAAAGTTGGAATGAATAGTGAATAGTTGGGAATCTGAACATGGCCCAAGGGACAAAGTATTTGTATCCTTTGCGATGTTGATCTCCCAAATGAAAGCTAGATGACTTTACTGCTAGTCTGTGTACTAGCATCATGCTAGAGGGAAAAGCAGGGCCTGCGGGCACCAGCTGTCCCCTTTAGTTGCGGTAGTCGTCAGCGGTAAAAATCACGTAAAGATTCTTTCTTCCGAGAAATAATGCCAATCACTCCACACACTTGACCTTACGGTAAAAATAACGCTAAGAAACAAGCCTTAAATTTTATGCATACACCCAAAACTATCAGTATTAAATATGTTCAAACGAGTTGTCTTACGGTCTTAACATACGATAAAAAAAACGAGATTGTTTTACACCCTAGCTAGCTAGCTCGGTTATATGAATTGAAGAACGAAGGAGTGTCTGCAACTGCAAGCGCGCATGCATGTATGCAGGATGCAGCATGCCGATCAAGAAAGATGCATGGTGTCTCTTCAATCTGCTGCCTGCTGGAGGCTGAAGCCCTGGAAGACCAGTGTAGACGTGTGTCTCATCTGTTAATTGGTAAAATTTAATGAAAAGTTTTCACACTTCTTAGTCCCGGCCTGGACACGATTTATTACCCCTTTGGTGCTACCGTGCTGATTCGTTTGGGCCTTTTCTTTTCAATTTGAGCGAATGCACAGACTTGAATCGGCCGCCGGGTTGATGAGGTTAACCATGTGATTATAACCACTGGGTCAATAATCTCCCATGATGCAGTTGGCACTATATACATGCAACACAAAAATATAGAATGTTCCACACGTACGGTCACAGACTCACAGCAAAGAGCCAAAGACTGGCGCCATGGGCAACACATACCATGGCCGTGTTTAGTTCCCAAAAGTACTTTTCACTTCCTATTCAGGGGCTGTTTAGTTGTGGTGGGGAAAAAGTACTTTTTCTCTGGGATGCGTGTTATGTGAGGGGGGTGAATAGGAAAGGGGAAAAAGGAATTTTTGGAGATGCGTGTTCTGTGAGGGAGATGAATAGGAAGTAAAAAGTACTTTTGGGAACTAAACACCCCTCACAGAACACGCATCTCCAAAAATTCCTTTTTCACCTTTCCTATTCATCCCCCTCACATAACACGCATTCCAGAAAAAAAGTCCTTTTTCCACTACTCAACTGGGTGTGTTTAGATTGGGGAAAGATTCCCCGAAAATACACTGTTCACCAAAAAAAACACTGTAGATGAATAGTGATATGTGAGTAGAAGAGGTGGGATGAATAGGGAAAAGTTAGATGAATAGTGGATTTTTGGGGAATCTTTGGGAAACTAAACGGGGCCTAAACAGGCCATTACAGGAGTACTGTAGTCACCAGACTACGAGAGCGCTGCGCTGCGCAAGACCACTCGCTCGATCGCTATTCGTCGACACGCTGCGAGAGAGAGCTACAGTACGCATGGGATCCCGTCGTAATTGGCTGCCACCGCTGGCAACTAGTGGCAGCGCTCAACACCCTCCTCTTCCGAAAAGAAAAAGGCAGTCAGGCCATGTTCAGATTCCTAACTATTCACTATTCATTCCAATTTTTCACTATTCATTTCAACTTTTCACTATTCCTCCCTCACAAAACACGTTTCTCAACAAATGCTACAGTATTTTTCTTATGCTACAGTATTTTTTCCTACAATCTAAACACACCCTTAGCGTTTGACGGGCTGTGTTCAGATTAAAAAAAAATACTTCTCCAACTAATTTTTCCTATTCATCCCACTCACAAAACACGCTTCCCAATGCACTATTCATCTAGCAAAAGTACTTTTCACTTCCAATCTGAACGCAGCCACGGTCTATCGCAAGCCGACATGGCGTGCGCAACACGCAACTTTATCTCAGCAAGCCGACACGTCCTGCAGCAGGCCAGCAGAAACCACGCCCGGTGACCCCCGCGCCGGCGAGGTCTAGGCCCGTGAGCGGCCGCGAGTAGCCGGAAGCGAGCGATGACGGCCGCGAAACCTGCCCTTTCTTTCTTCCGGAGTTAGGCTGCGTTCAGATTGAAAGAAATGGGTAGAAGTTTTAGATGAATAGTGCACTAGAAAACATGTTCTGTGAGTGGAATGAATAAAAAAACTTATTGACAAGTACCTTTTTTTAATCTGAACATGGCTGCGGACACACAGCAGACACCCAGGAAGGGCCGAGACTGCTGTAGCGGTAGTACTTTTTTTCCAGAATGGGCTATGTTCAGGAGAAGGTGGGAATAAGTATTTTTTTTCTGGAATGTGTGTTATGTGAGGGAGATGAATAGTAGAGGTGAAAAAGGAATTTTTAGGGATACATGTTCTGTAAGGGAATGAATAAAAGGTAAAAAGTACATTTTGTACGTGAACATGGCCATGAATCCATGGACCTGGGAGCAGGGTTCACAAAACCATTCAAAACCGGCCGGTTCCCGCGGGAACCGTTAAACCGCCCCGGACCGGTAGCGGTTCGGGGCGGTTTCAAACCGGTTAAATTTAAAATATTCAAATTTAATTTAAAATGGAAAATATCAAAAAAAATTCCTAAAAATACTTCAAGGTATATGTATTTCTATTGGTGTCAAAAATTTTCAAAAATTTGCTCATTTGATATTTTTTGCAGGCATTAGAAATTCAACAAAAAAAAGGAAAAGAAAAAATCGGCTCATTGAACTTCTAATGCACACAAAAAATACTAAATACACTTATATTTGAAAAAATTTGACACCATTAAATTCTACGCACCTTGAAATATTTTTAGGAATTTTTTCTTTTATTTTTCTAAATTTTTAGTTAAATTTGAAAACATGACAAATTATGTATTGAGCCGGCTTACCGTCCAAACCGGCCGGCTTACCGGTCAAATCGGGCGGCTTACCGGTTCAAACCGATTGAACTAGGATTTCATATACATTTGAATTCAAAATTTAAATTTGTCCGGTTTTGACCAGTTCCCACGGGAACCGGACCGGTTAGCCGCTACCGCCGACCGGCGGTTCGGCCAACCGGTTCGGTTTTGTGAACCCTGCCTGGCAGGGACCAGGGAAGAAATGCTTCAGCTCTCTGCTGCACCAAAATTGTCTCCTTCCGAGGGCAAAAGCGGGGCACCGGCTGGTCCCTGCCCGTTGTTGCGCAGCACAAGACGAACTGGATGGAATACGTGTGGGTGGTCCACTGGTCCTTGCTACTACAGCCAAGTCCAATAGGGCAGCCCTGCACTGACCAAAACCCAACCCCATCTGCCCTGGCAGCCCTGCACTTGCGCGATCTCTCTGCACACCGCACTGCCGAGTCCGATGGGGTCCAGGCAATAAATGGAAGGCTGCGGCCTGCCAGCGTCCCGTTCCAGCTGCCACTCAGGACCGCAGAGGAACGAGCGCCCGGATGCAGCTCGGCTCGGTGCATGCTGGACGCCAGATCGCAGCTGTGTTTACCAATACTCGAGACTTATTTCTTACTCCGTCCCTTTGTTATTATTTGACGTTTCCAGCAGCTCAATGTAGCTAACGGCAAGCCATTTCAGTACGAAACATAAAGTAATGAAAAACGCAGGTGGTGTGAAAAAACACCACTCCATAATTTAAAAACCAATGCCAAGCCGCCAACCAGCATGACAATCAATCAAATACAGGCTAGAAAAACAAAAACATCGCAATGCTTTCGATGTCTGCAGTAATATGCTTGAAAAGTGAACGTAGCGAGTAGTACTTCGATGTCTTCAGTAATATGCTTAAAAAGAGGAGTAGCGACAAATTAAACATGCCCCAACAGATTACATAAATAGCATGACATGCTGACAAGTTCCATAATAAAGGGTAGTTAAAGGTCTCTTCAGTTGACGAACACCAGGAGCAACAACGCCTAATCCATAACTCCATCATGTCCTGCTATTATCATTACCTGCAAGACAAAAACATTGTACAAACGTACTCAGCAGAGAATGTTATAGAAGAATATGCTACAACTAATGTGCATACAGCTTCTCGGGGGCAGGAAAACTTTAGTGCATACATCAAGCTTTTGCCTAAATTATCAAACTAAGTTTCCAATCCACTCTGCTTTCAGAGGGTCCAAAATTGTTGCAAAGTTGAAGTAAATCATCGTGCCACCATCTTAGAATAATATTTAAATAGACAAAAAAAACTCATGCACTGACCATAGAGAATCAAATAGGCAATAAAAAATTAGAACAGGAACCTAGCTGGAGATTAATGATAGTCAAACAGATCACAAGTTCACTACTGCTATGGAGCTAACTGAAGAACTCTTGTAGGGACTATTGCAGCTCCACTTGATACATGCAGTTTCTTCAAGGTTGGGGATCTAAGACTACCCACAGCGTGCCAAATTTACGATGCTGAAACACTCTCTCATCTCTCGGCACCGATGCATACCATTGTGGCATGCGATCCTGAAAAAAAAGGATTCCTTGCCTCAAGTCATGTAGGCTCCCCGGTGCTGAGACGTTAAACAAGAATTTCTCACGTACGAGCAGAGGAGTGATTCATCTGACATCTAGGGCCCTTGAATTTCTAGGCATCGACGAGACGCTGCACGCTTAAAAGTTTTTTGGCATCGGTATAACGTGTCGGCCCATTCATTTTTTCAACCTCGGCCACACTGTGGCTAGTCGAAGAGCAACGAGGTTTGTAACTTGGTTTCTCAATATAGAAAGATGCACACGAAAGGTGTGGATTTGAAAAAGTAACTACAAAACCAACCTATCCCCATCCATATAAAATTTGATTCAAAATAGACAGGTGAAATAGCCCTAAAATATGCATATGATTCTACTGTTGATGTTATTGATCTACCCTTGGTCTAGCAGTATGAATAAAAATTAAACCATTCAGAGTGTAATGGTTAATTACTTAATTTAAAAACGTTTGTTGGCACAATGCCGCATCCTAGTATTGGAAAAGCACATCTGGAAAGTATCCTTTCACATATTTACGCAATTACTGAATCAAAATAATGCAACTCAAGGAAAATACCTAAACAAATTTCACAGGGTTCTATGGGTCGTTCTACATTGAATGTTTCACAGAACTGCGGTGGAACTTACATCATAGCTCATAGCTGTAAATATTTGTCATTGCCATCAATAATCAACACAAAAAAAAGTATTTTTTCCAAAAGGACTTACTCCAGACAATCCCTGCAGTCCGTGGCCTCTTCAAATAATTTCCCTGATGGGCAGTATCTCCAAGAGGCTCCTGAAACATTGGGCGCTTCATGGCTGCCCAAACAGTGATCTCTTAGGACAAAGCATAGTCTAGCAAACATTTGCAGTAGCTTGCTACAATAAGTACCATATCTAATAAATAAAATTTTCAGAGGCAAAAGGTGCAGGGGGTGTCTTCTCCCCATTTTAATCAATCAGAACTGCAGTTAGAATTAGAAGACACGATTTAACCTAACTGTAAAAAAAACACAGTACATGTTTACCTTGGTTGGATGTCTGTCCAAGTTGATATCCTTGTTCTCTCAAGTATCCAGGTATAGATTTATAATTTAACACAGCCTCAAGTGGAAAAACTGCAGAGAAGCAACAACATCAGTAATCCAAACACTGCAGCTTTGTTTTGAACGGCAGAAATCACCATATTACCTCCTTTAATTAAATATCCAGGTGGATGGCTTTGGATATGCACCTTGCGCTTACCAGCTTGCAAAGCTTTCTCTGAAAATCACATCAGTAATTCAAGTAGTTTTGTAAATGCAGAGGAATTTTGTGATACAACTGGGGCAGTTCAAGTAATGCTTGCTTTCAAGCATGAAACATACAATGATTTGACATACATGGGTGTTTCAAGATAACACTGATGATTACATAGGTTTTCCGATCATCACGTGTAACGTAAATGAGTTTCAAGTGATTTTATCAAACAATGCAGCATTATAACAATATTGGGTTGTTCCAGAAATGCAAACTTGCAGGAGTCCAAGATCCAGTGAGAATCATTACATATGTGGGCGTCTTATGCTACCAAATCCTAATACTGATCAGCACAAGAAATCTACAGACACAAGAGCAATGAAACAAACTAGAAAATAACACGACTCCTCAAGATAGGAAATGGGGAAATACACTCTGTTTTAGCACACCAAGGATATGTGAAAGTAAACAAAATAAAGGCAGATAAAGCTGGCAAACTAGTTGCAAGTACCAAGTAGTGCTATCAGCATCTGTCCTTGGTCCCTTGATCCTGCAGTTGAAAAGCTCAGTCAATAATCGGCATAGCTGTGTCTTATGATTCTAAAAAGGATGGCACTGCCTAGCGATATCCAGTAACATTATAATACCTGAACGATCATGGCATACCGCCTGACCTGAAGAAGGCAGCCTGCACAAACCAACATTTACACAGTGCAGGTCTGGGTATAAAACAAGAAGAGGAACAAACAGTAAGCGAGTTTGAATATGCATGGTTTACCTCTTTTTCAGCTGGAGATAGAACTGGGCCACATCAGCTGATTGTTTCTGGCCTGTGTTCTTCAGTTGACGCCTTCGATGATAGCTACCAAGATAAAATCACAGCCAGTATGTCAGACAGTTAGTACTAAAAATGTAGGCGACACAATGCTGGAAGAAGCTTGCACCCGTGTGATGTGCACATATGTACCTGGACCTAATGGGCATTACATCGTACAAGTTGTTCTGACCACGCGGATAGTGTGTCGCGTCCCTTAGCTCAGGCGCCTTGTAGGCCATCTCCTCGACAAGCTCCGCTGCCTTGTTCCTTACGAGTTGCCAGTCCAGGGAGTTCCTGCAGCAGGAGTTGGAGGTAAGCATGTTGCAAATATCGACCATCGTCAACCAATTAATCGCTTCCAATGGAAGTTAGAACTTAAAAGTAGCATTGACAGAAGATACCTGACATGATGTGGGCGCAGGAAGAGTACATGGGCAACGAGGGAAGCGAAGCAGGGATACTTGGAGAGCAAAGGATGCTTGTACAATTTTTTGAACCAGTCGCAGACAATCCCTGCTACCATGATGTCGCCTTCGGCGAAGCTGCTGATCGCCATGAGGTCGTACAGGAACGAGACGAGGAGTTCAGCCTCGTCGCTGGATTGCTCGAGGGGAGCGTAGATGCGGACGTAGCTCAACGCCTCCCGCAATTTGCCTTCCTTGACCTGCTCCACCAGGTCGTCCACGTGGAAGATCACACCCAACCTAGCTCTCACCCTGCAATGTTAATGGACCAGCGGACCAATCAGCCACACTAATTGACGAACGCCATCGAGGGAGAGAGAGAGAGGGTTTCGATGGGGACATACACGCTGTATAACTCGCCGCGGCGGGAGGTGTTCTCCCTGAGGTACCCGAGGAGTCGGCGGAAACGGAGGCGCGCGGTGCAGGGATAATCCAGGGAGTCCAAGACCTCGACCGCTGCACGCTCGCCATGGCCGGAGACCGCCAACGCCGCACGCTCATCATGGCCGGAGACCGCCAAAGCAGCAGGCTCTCCATGGCCGGAGACCGCCAGCTCACGCCCGCCGTCGCCGGAACTCGCCATGGCTGTCAGGAAGATGATGATTCGTCCAACCCTCCGGCGCAGGCTCTGTTTCGTGCGTTGGTTGGGTGCGGACTGCGGAGGATTCGGGAGATTGCCAGGAGGCCATGGGTTATATGTTTGAGTGGAGGGCGAGGAATGGAGGCGGTGGCTGGGAGAGAGGCGGAGGCGGGGCGAGGCGAGATTGGAGAAAGTTGGAACGGCCAACGGGGGAACGGGGGCGAGGAGAGTCACTGGGGGAGGAAGGGGACGCGCGAGTCGGGCGGGGCGGGGGCGGGGCGAGGCGAGATTGGGGAAAAGGGGGCGAGGACGCGAGGTGGCGACGGCGTGGCTGGTCAGGACTCTGGAGTGGCCCGTGTCCTCGACGGACAGGTTGCTTTCTTTTCTTTTTCGGATCGGAGGATCCACAGAAACGGGGTCGCCGCCATAGGGATCCGTTCCGTGTAAACGGAGCTGACAGGGTCTTTTTTTTTCTCTCCATCGAAGAAACGGAGCAACGTGTGCGTGTATCTGCGAGCACCATTGCACGAGCAACTCATGAGCCTATGGAAAATGTGCGACAGAGTTCACGTGCTTTCTAGCAATTATCTAGACATGAGAAAAATCCAACGCAATCCAATTCATTAACTCAATGTCCAAAGTTCACCAAAATTATCTTATAAACAAGGAGCATTCAGAAGTGATCCGATGAATTTACCCGTCTGGATACAGGCACCTCATCCTCCGCTGCCGCCGCTGTCGACTCTCCCACCGCCAATGCCACCACAATCGCTTCGATTCTCCGATTGGAGTCATCTCCGCAAGCAGTGTCTAGCCACGTCATTAATTAGATTTAATAGATTTGCCTCGAGAAAAAAAGAGACTAAAGATTATACAATTTGTTTTATAAATAAATTATATTTAGTTCTCTAAATGGCATAAAATATTTAATATGATATGACTTATAAACCAGAGAACCAAACAACCTTAATTACGATGGATGGTTGCATGCAACATGCATATAGGGCGGATAAGCAAGCTAGTGCGCGGATGATATGAGAATTGGTAATAAGAGAAGCAGAAGTGTTTGATTGAACGATGGGCAGCTAGCTAACCAGTTACAAACGTACATACACCTGTGTGAGCAGCTGCTATTGTATGCCTTTTTTATACTACTAGTATACATGGATGACCGAAGCCAGCTCACATTGTCTGACTTGCTGAAACACAATCGCACGTGGATGCATCAGGCTTCCCTGCTACAGTGAAAACGTTAGGAGCATGGTCAAGACAAAAAAAAAAAAAAAAAAAAAGACTTTACTTCAGCAAGTCATACAAAATTGAACCACAGACAGCTAATGTTGCTTTTTCATACTAACTGTTGCTTGGTCACGCTAGGACCTTTGGCTTCTGTTGCTTTATGGCTTCTGAGATCATCCCCACCTCTTCATTGATGCAGGGCCCTGTTGGAGCATAGGGGCCGCGGGCATTGATCAGCGGCTTCACGAAAGCCTCAAAGCAGCGCTTTGCATGATCAATCTGACCATTAAGCAAAAAAGCCAATACACTCTGTCTGCGAGCATGCCTCATCAACAAAGGGTGCACCTCGTGAACACGTGCTCCATCCTGTGGTGCCTCAATAGCATGTATGAATGCAATAAGGTACTCCTCCAAACCCTTCCAGTCTCCGGTGTTAAGCAGTGTAAGCAATTTGCCAGTATTGAAGGTGACCCTACAGCCAACAACAGTATGAGCCTATGAGGTTTCCAGCTAAAAAAGATAGCGCTTAGCAAAATTTCTTTAGGGTCACGGTTAATTTTTCACACTATAAAATTTATATGTATGCTAACTTATATGTATACAAGAAACGACAAACCAACTGTTGCAGTTTATTTTTTTAGTCAGGGGAGAATTGACTGGCTTTACCTAACAATGTAGTTACCTTTTTGTTGAATGATGATGAACAGACAAATACTCAAGCTAGCCTACCACTGTACAACAACAACATAACCTACCACTGTGTACGAAAAAATCCCTCCAATGTGTTAATGTGTCTAGACAACAACAAAAACTTGATTACTTACTACAACAGCTAGAGCAATGCCATCTACAGAAGAAACAAAGCACTGCACTTAATTAAGATAAAAGAGATGAAAGGCCTCTATACCAAACAGATCCAAAGATTTGCACGAAAAGGAAAAGACTATAGATGAAAGATGATACAAAGCTAGTAAATCAACAACAGTTTGTCTCCAACCTGAATTTACATATTATCATTTCTTGTGAAAGAAACAAAGAGCCTAGATATTGCAATGGAACCATATTTAAAGACATTGTTGTGTTCCCCATGTTCTTCGACCTTTTCTCCAAATGTTGTTATGCTACATTTACATACTGAAATAATAAAATCAATACTAAAAAGCAAACATACAAAACAGCAGGTCCCTTCGTACAGATACAATACAAGAATCATTTAAAAAACAATTATCAACAGCCCCTTTTGTGGTTTCATACTGTTTACGGTATGCATCTTATTTGATTTTTTAAAGAACCAAATCTGCATTGAACCCTTTATAGAACCAAAGGAATAACAGGGTAAATCAACAAACCTGCGAAAGAGCCATTGGAAGATATTAACTGACTGTAATGCAATTTGGAACAAAAATAGGCTAAACCTGGCAAGGATTTTTGTTATTATACGTGATACCCAAATACTAAGCTTTGTACTGTATGAAAACATGTAAATAGTAGATGTTGTATATGCTTGTAATTTCTGGATGATGTGGTAGAGATGAAATTTTCAGGGGTTTAAGTTTCAAAGAAAGAAAAATCCACACAAGGGACCAGAGCATGGTTTACGCTTAACTGGGCTTCAAATGGGCCATTGTGCGTCGCTAGACTGAGCAAAACAAGGCCCAGAACAGCACGAGCCGAAGCCCATCCGAAAATCCCGAAAAGCAGGCCTGGTTCCACGTTTGGACTCAAAAATAAAATAAGAAAGTTACTCCAACAAAAGTTCATTTGCACGGTTTCCCCCATTCTTCGTCAAAAACAAAGCAACAACAAAATTTTTTTCGTAAAACCTAGTTAGATGGTAAAGATCTAAGGGCAATTAAGCAAGGACACATCTAGATCCAAAACTATAAGGAATCATCAATCATCTAAAAATAAACGCAAAATTCTTTCCAGTTGGCTGGATGAAGAGAAACAAGAGTTCCTAAAACCCTTGTTATATACGAGCAATCTAGATCTCCCTCTTTATAATGGGATAAAACTTGTGTTTGTTAGCTGCGCGGATTCCTAAATTCTCTATTTAAGAGGTAAAAGACCTAAAGTCCCACCAGATCCGTCACCCAGAAACCAGAATAAAAGGAAAGAATTTATGCTCGTCATCAGTTGGGGCAACGTAGCCGCTTCCAGCACCAACGCCGCTTCCTCCTCCTGCGGGAGAGATCATGTTGGCGACTGCCGAGGCTTGATTGCCCCCTCCCTCCCTAGCACCAGTAGCACCACCACTTCCTTCTCCTCCCCGTCCTCCTCCTGCGGTAGAGATCGTGATGGCTCTCGATGATTCCTTGCCCGCTCCCCCACTCTCAGCAGCAGCACCTGCTGCTGCTACTGCTGCCGCTGGAGGAGAGATCATGTCGACGGCTCTCGAGGCTTGATCCCAGGTTCGCCTACGATAAGTACCGCCACCTCCTCGTCCTCCGGCGGCAGCGTCCATGTTTATGGTTTGTGATCAAGAGAGGGAAGGTCTGCTTGTGTGTTTGAGAGAGGAGGGGAAGAGAAAGGGGAGTGGCGAGGGCAAAAGAGGGAAATGGCATATACTACTCCTACTCCAAGGCAAGGCGCCCGGGAGCCAGTCTGAGTATCAGACACGCGGCGCACCCGCTCAGGCAACCCGGGAGCCAGTCGGAGATCCTATTTGGCATGGCTTTAGCTCTTTTGTCTTCAGCTCATCTGGTGAAATATTGCTTTAGTTTTTTTTGGAAAATATTTGGTAAGAGGGTTTCATATGGTTTCTTGTTGGCCAAACATTTGAAAAGACAAGAAACCATTTGTGTCTCATATGTTCTAGTGTAAGCAGAAAATGGTGTCTTGTTGGCCATATTTGTACATATTGAAGCCAATGTAACATATGGCGTCAAATTACTATGAGCTTTTTCTATAGAACTAGAGCTATTTTAGAATGATTGGCAAGTACCAAAATGTAATAATCGTACGGTGGATTTTTTTTATTTTTGAAAAACATGTTAAGGACTTAAAAGTGTACCAAGAAATACCAAAATTATATCAAGAAATACCAAATTAGTGGATCCAATATTTAATTTCTGAAATTTCATTCAAAGGTATCCACATGTACCAGCAAAAGTACCACAAGTACTGACAAGTATTTGCCAATCATTATAAAAAAAATCATAAAACTAAAGTTAGTTATGTAGTACATTGGAGACATTGCCGAGTACTATGTTCCTAGGAATGTATTACATTCCCAGCTGATTGTAAATATCCCATCATTTAAATTATAGGCAAAACACATTTTAAAAAGTCAAATGCTAGATTTTTTATATCTAAATTATAGGCAAAACACATTTTAAAAAGTCAAATGCTAGATTTTTATATATATGTGCTGCATTAACATCAATTTCAGTTGACAAGAATTAGCATACTTTATGAACAAAGTCGACCATCTAATGGTAAGTTTAAGTGAAATCCAAACGAACTACTAGTGTTCTATCAGCCCCACGATAAATATTAGGTTGGTCACTGTAAATGCAAATTTTTGTTTTTCCAAACAGGAGGGAAATACTTAATCAGATATTCGAGGTTTCTAGATGGCTTGGCTAGTTTGGTGAGTGTGTCTGGTTCAAAATTCTATTGAGGTATACAACTCTTTTCTGACGCGCGCGGTTACACTTTACCTGCTTTGCGCCAGTGAATCTGTCACCAGGCAATTCAACACAGCTTTGGTTGCGTGGCGATGGAAAAAAAAGTTCCCAAAAAAAGTTCAGCTACGAGAATTAATGAAGGTGAAAACCGGACTGCAGTAGGCGCTCCCGGTTCGGTCTCAAATGGATTTAGTTTTATGCTTTTTGTGTAAAGAAACGTATATTTTATGCGGGGATGACTCCTTTGGGAACCTGCACAAGCACAACTCACCATTTTGGTGAAAGTACGAGTACTGTATGCTGTACTCCAGGGCCAACCCAGCTAACGTTCATGGAAGGTACTGGAGTGGCGTATCAATCACAAAATTATGCTTATATATTACCCCTATCCCCACCATAAGATTACGATGTTATTTCTCCTGCTAGATCTTCAATATTATCTGATATGCCATTATCGCATGTTGCTCTGCTCCTCTATATTAATCAATGTGACAATGTGCGGCTGACCCTTTTGCTTGAGGCTATGTTCAGATTCCCAACTTTTCACTGTTCATTCCAACTTTTCACTATTCATTCCAACTTTTCACTATTCCTCACTCACAAAACACGTTTACCAACGAATGCTACAGTGTTTTTCTTATGCTACAGTGTTTTTTCCTACAATCTAAACACACCTCTGTGCTGGGAGGAGAACGGACAGGACAGGACAGGAGGATGGTATGGTATAGTGGGTTGTGGCTTGTGAGATCAGCGATTTGATTGGTTGTCCACCGTATACTACAGTAGTATTGTTTTCTGAAAAATCCCGGCCCCGTGGTGCCGTGCATTCAATGCAAAGGTGGAAAAGGTAACTTGCCATGACCCTACCAGGCTACCACCCCTTGGGTAGGGACGTGGGGTAGGCGTGCGGCGTGCCACAGTGCTCTCGCAGTACATCTACTAGACGACATACTAGAGGACGTCTGGGCGGCTGGGCGCTGTGCTGTAGTAGACCGGCCGGCTAACCCTCTTCCGCTTCCCTGCCAGCAGGCAGCACCAGCACTGCACTGCAGCGTGACAAGAGATTTCAACTAACTTTGGTTAGGAGAAGGAAAGAAAAGCAAGCAACAGTTAAAACCTACTCTCTTCTTTTATAAAGGCCATATTTAGATTCTCAACTATTCATTATTCATTTTAACTTTTTACTATTCTCCTCTCACAAAACACGTTTCCCAACAAATACCACAGTGTTTTTCTTATGGTATAGTGTTTTTTTCTACGATCTAAACACACCCAAAGTCACATTACATTTACAACGGCAACTGTGGAAAAAGGATCGCCGTACAGCAGGGTTAAAAAAACCGGTCGTACCGGTCCGGGATTCGCGAAAACCGGTCGTACCGGTCCGGTCCGGTCCGGTACGTAAACCGGTCGGTAAACCGGTCCTAATATACACTATAATACCGCTCCCACCGGTATACCGGTCCGGTTTCACCGGTTACCGGACCGGTTTTTCCGGTTTCTAAAACCGGCCATAGGGCGGTATTGTGAACCCTGCCGTACAGGCGAGAACGGTAACGACGACGGCAAGCAGCATCCCGCACCGTACCGGAGGCTCAATACGAGCTTGGAGCCTTGGACCCGAGTGGAAGAACCTCGAAAGGTGAAGGTTGAACTGTGAGCTGTCCATCTCCGCCGGCCCAAAATGAAGATGCAACCGGCGACGGAGCAACCAAGAGCTCATCCCTCGCTTCCAGTGGAGCTTGATGTAGATCGGTGCAGGGCTGGAACAGAAAGGAGCTTAACTTCACCACGCATCCACTGGCGCCGGAGAAGACAGCGGTGGCGACGACGGCTAGGGGAAGGACTCCGAGCTCCACGGGGCCACCCAGCAGTGGCCATCCACTGGTGAGTCCGCAGTCCGCACCCACTGGTTGAACTGAACGCAACAACATTTTTGTTTTGTCCAATAACTTTCGTCGTCGTCTCTGCAATCTGCATTGGCCTATTCGGCTGGTTGTTTTTGGTTGGGCTCAAGCAACCTGGCTGATGGCGTCCCTATTGGCTGGTCAGAATCAGCCACGGCTGGACAGGTTTGAAGTTTGGAAGTAGCGACGCGACAGTGAGCTTTCGCCTCTTCGGGCGCTAGGAAGAGGAGGATGCAATTGAGTACGGATTGTTATTTAAAAAAACAAGAAAAAAAGTCCATGTTACTCCCCTCAACTATAAACAAGGTAACCCCCTAAACTATCTTTTGGTTTATTTTATCCCCTAAATTATGTCACTTAGTTTATTCTAGCCTCTAATACAATGTCTTTTTAGAGTACCACGTTAACTTTTTAGAGTAATGAAACTATCACTCTTATAGTTTTATGGCATAGTTTTATAGACATATTTTAGTAATTAATTTCTACATAGTGATTGGTCAAATGTGTTACAAGATAAAACAAAAGGCTCTCAATGTGTTACAAGATAAAACAAAAGGCTCTCAATGAGAGTTTCATTAACTATGTACATGAGGAGTTCTTCTTTCCCCTCATTAAAACTATGTCATGCCAACAAACATGATGATGTGCCCAACGATTTAATACCATGAAACCCCCCATAACAACTAACTTAGACGGGCCTTAAGAGATAAACCCACAAGAGATAATTTGACGTTAATTTATTGACAAGATGCTCCTCAAAGTTTCGAGTGCAGTCCTTCAAAATTTATTCGGTAAAAGAGGGAACCCATATTTTTTAAAGGACGCTATATGGGAAGAGAATCACATCAAACAAAACATAAATAACATGATAATATGACATGACAGATTATGTGAGGTTCTTGCGATGGGTAGCAGCATATCACGACAGATTCCACACAATATCACATTCTAACAAATTCCTTAAGCTGATTAAAAATCTCTCAAGCTGAGAAGCAATAAGAGCAGAACCAAAGCCATCAGTCCATCACTTAGATGGCAATCCCCCCATCTCCAACCTTGCCTGAGCTGCAGTACTACATAAGAAACATAAAAACACTGTGAGCTGAGCTGAGAGTTTTCTACAAGACGAAATGAGCTAAGCGAATAAAAGATGTAGGACCACTTGTGCTGCGCATATATACTATGAAAATTTTCTTGAGTGCATCATGTTGTTACCAAATTCAGCCGCAATAAAGTTCCTATCTACAAGAGCTTCAGACATAAAAAAAAATCTTACAAGAATTCAGATAAGATATATGCAACAGTCATGAAAATTATTGATACCAAACTAGACAGTTCATGAAGACTGCAATGATGATAATAACAGATCAATAGCTCAATACTACTACCTCAGAGAATAGAGAAAAAAATTGCTTGCAGTTTTGAACTTCAGAATATCGATGCAATTCCTTCACTTATGACTAGAAATACTATCCCTTAAAAGCTTGGGGATTCCATGATTTGGAGTAGGTTTCACACTTTCATAAATGAAAAGGATCCATGCCAAGAGTACCTCTCCAACCAAAAGCAACATTAAAAACATATATTGTTAAAATTTTCTAGCACTACTAATTATAATAAAGACTGCATAGATCTTTTAATGACATATGATGGGATTTATTAACATGTCTTGCTGGATACTAGTCTATCATGACGACAGCATATCTTCATCTAGTCCAGATTACATGTTAAAGAAAGTTTTTTTTTTCACTCATAGGTAAAGCATGGCAGCACAGCATCAACAGTAAAATTTAAGCTGAAATATATAATTTATACAATAGCACCATACAAAAAATACAACATTAACCTTGCTGCATAGGTCTACATATTTCCAGCATTGCATGTTATATATATGTTAAGGATCAACAGACCAAAACTCAGTTATCCAAAAGGACTTACTTCGCCATAATTCTCAGTCCCAATTGCTCGTGGCCTCTTCGAATCATTCCCTGAATAAGTAGTATCTTGGCGAGGCTCTTGAAAGCTTGATCGCTTGGCTGTAAAAATAACAAATAATGGTGACATAACTAGACAGCAACATTGCAGTGTTGCCACATTCAGTAGCAACTTTATCAATGCCCAATAATTAACAAGTTCAGGGACTAGGTGCGACCTGAATAAATCAAAACCGTTACATTAACTTGCCTGAGTTCATTTCTGGAGAAGCCACAGCACCTAACTTGCATGACTTAATTTCTGGAGAGCCCACTATGGCAGGAACTTGTGGTGTATCTGCAAGTAGGCAACAAGATCAGCATTTAGAACCTGCAGCTTAATTTGAGCAGCAGCAGGCAAAATGCAAGTTACGTAGCCTGGATGAATGTTCAGGTCCATGTGCTCGGCTGCTTGGAGGGTACTCGACCATAGATCCACGAGTTAGCAAAACCTTGAGCGGAAAAACTGCAGGGAAGCAACCATATCAATGGTCTGAAACTGCAGCTTATTTTGGATTGAAGACCGAAAGTACCTTCGTTGGACAAATATCCATGGCGGTGACCTTGCTTGAGCACTTGGCGCCTACCAGCTTGCAAAGCCTCCTCTGAAGACAATGAGTTTCCAGTCACCACACATATACAAATTGAAGTGTTGTTGCAAAGTAATGGAACATGGTGACATAATTGAGGCAGTTCTAGTTACGCTAGATTTGCCAAGTCTAATCAGATCATAACATATATGCATATTTTTAGGTTGCTCCAAGTATCAAGCTAGCTACTTCTCCCAGTCATCACACAATGTCAAAATTCAAGTGGTTTCGCTAAATGATGGAACTGTATGTGGCATAACTGGGACTGTTCTAATTATGCAAGCATGGATATCCAATTGGATAATAACATAGTGTCCCTGACATATATGGGTGTTACATGCTAAATCATACTATAGAGCAAAAAAAAAACAAATGAAATGGGAGAGAAAAAAAGTAAGATTAGAAAAAAGGAACATGGACATGGATAGCTCAAAGTCAGAAATGGAAAAAAAAAATCACTGTTTAGGCCATCATTGACAAGTGGAAAACTAAAACAAAGGGCAGTGACCAATGACAAACTAGGCACACTTACCAAGTTTTGCTATCAGAATCTCCCCTTTGTACCATGTTGAACCTGCTGTTGTAAAACCATATGAATCAAGAGCTTAACTTGTCCTTCAAATCATATGTATGATGCAAAAAAAAAGATATATGGTATTAGCTGAAGATGTCGAAAAACATCATGGTACCTGAAAAACAATGATTTTCCCCCACATCTGAAGAAGGCAGCCTGCAGAAATTAAAGAAGCAGCATTTAATCATTTACAGGGCGGGTTTGCCAATGGAAAAGGCATAAGCAGCAAGGGAGCTTCAATTTATTGCATGTTGTACCTCATCTTCAACTGCAGATAGTACTGAGCAATATCAGTTGATTGTTTCTGGCCTGAGTTCTTCACTTGACGCCTTTGGCGGAAGCTAGCAATTAGATCGCCAGAAAGTCAGTTAGTATTACTGTATTAGACTGCGCAGGTGACACTACGTTGGAACTTGGAAAAAGCTCTCTCCCACCCTCCCCTGTAGGCCTGTGTGAATTGTGATGCGCACATATGTACCTGGACCTGACAGGTACCACATGTACCACGTTTTCCAGGTCGTTCCGGCCGCGGGGGTAATGCATCCTGCCCTTCAGCTCGGGCGTCTTGTAAGCCATCTCCTCGGCTATCTCCGCTGCCTTATTCCTGACGAGTTGCCAGTCCAGGGAAGCCCTGCAGCAGGAATAACAAACGCCAAGCGTGGCAGCGTGCAACACATATGGATCAGGAATAACACCAGCAGGTAAGCCGTAAGAGTGGCAGTGTGCAACACATATCTATTGATTGATCCCATTACATGGATGTGACAATAGGAAAGATGGTACCTGAGATGATTTGAGCGCAGGAAGAGGATATCGACAACGAGCGCGGCGAAGCAGGGGTACTTAGCGAGCACAGGATGCCTGTAGATGCTTATGAACCAGTCGCAGAGGATGCTCGCCACCGTGGTCTGGCCGTTGACAAAGCAGTTAATGGCCATGAGGTCTTGGAGGAAGAGCGCGAGAAGACTGGCCTCGCTGCTCGATTGATTGATGGGAGCAAAGCTGCGGATGTAGTAATACGCCTCCCGCAATTGGCCTGCCTTAACCTGCTTCACCAGGTCCCTCACGTGGAAGATCACACAGATCTTCTCTTTCGCCCTGCGATGTTAACTGATTAATTACAGGAACGATGGCGATCGAGGGGTGGATAAAATCAAGCAAAATCAAGGCCTGTTTTCGAATGGGGCATACGCTTCGTAGATCTCATCGCAGCTGTGCCCCCGGAGATAAGCGAGGAGGCGGCGGCGACGGAGGCGCGCCGTACAGGGATACTCCAGGGAGCGCAACAGGGTGCCACCACCCTCAGCGGAGCCCACCACCGCGCGCTTGCCATCGCCGGCGATCGGCACCGCGAGCTCTCCCTCGACGGACATCGGCACCGCGCTCTCGCCGTCTTCCAAGCCCGCCACCGCGCGTTCGCCCTGGCTGGCGCTAGCCATTGCTCTTCGAATATGTTGATTACTTCGAGTCGGATCAGGCGCAGCGCAGGCTGTGCTTTTCGTGTGTGCTTGAGCTGGGGGCGGACCATGGAGTTGGAGGGGGTCAGTATTGCTAGGTTACCGGGTGCGGGGAGCGGATGGGAACGCGCAACTGGACGTAGATGCGGAAAGGAGCGCGGAAGGGTGCGGAAAGGAGCGCGGAGTACGGTGCGGAAAGGAGCGCGGAAAATAACACGGGTGGAGGAGAGTTAGAAAAAAAAAAATCGGGTCGGGGGATTCCGTTGAGCACGTGCCCGTCTTCAACGGTACGCTGGGAAGTGGTTCCGGTATGCTGGGAAGTCTAGGGTGTGTTCAGATTTCAAAGTACTCACTGTAGCTTTAGATAAAAACACTGTAGCAAGTCCTGGGAAGCGTGTTCTGTGAGTGGGAAGAATAGTATGAATAGAGAAAAGTTGGAATGAATAGTGTTTAGTTGGAAATCTGAGCACACTCTTAGGCAAAACAGGTAAGGTAAAAAAAACCGGTAAATCCGTGCCTAAATTTTCGTCAAAGGTCAAGTATGTCCCTATACTTTCAATTTAGCCAATTTAGTTCGAGGTCAAGTCCGTCCCTATATTTTCGATTTAGCCAATTTAGTTCTCGAACTCTTGTTTTATGGTGCAGTTATATCCTCCATCTTTTTCACGTTAACACCAATAGTTTAACCCTAACAGCCTGCTGAAATTACCCTTTTGCCCCTACAGTCCTTTCTCTATTTCCCTAGCTCCATGCGTTGATCACACATGGTATTTTTTTCACATGGTCTGGCACATAATAGAAACAAATTTGTCATGGCATTCAGCTGACAGCAGGTGACTGGACGGCCTTGTTTAGATGAGAAAATTGGTGGAAAGTTGGAGGTGTGAATAGTGCATTGGTAAGCGTGTCTATGAGAGAACATGTGACTCGATGTGACTGAAAATTTGGTAAAAATTGGCGAACTAAACAAGACCTTAAACTTGCAAAAGCAACCATCAATGTTGCAGGTGGTCATACAACCGCGCAAATCGAGCCTACTTCAACTGCACGAAGACGAAAGAAAAAATCCAGATATCGTCGTGTGGATCTCGATAAGATCATTGTAATGGTTTATGTTTCTTTTTTTAAATAAAAATGGTTTATGTTTCTAGTGACTTTCTATTTGAACCTAAGACATTTGCATGTTTGTAATGGTTTCTGTTTGAACTTGACAAATATGTTTTGAGCATGAGACACTCAGTCACTTGTTGTCAGATGAAATACCATGATCATGGAGATCGGGGAAATCCAACAGACAAATCAAAGATTCAATCATATCCTAAGCAAATGATGTCAAAAGAGCCACATATGTGAAGGACATAAGTTACCAATATAGAGAAGAGTCCGCACGCGAAAGAGGAGACCGAGACGGGCCAGAAAAGGCCTAGGCCGGCAGGCCCAAGCCCATAGGCCGGCTGGCCCAGCCCATTTTCGTGGCGGTTCGGGCTCCTCTTTGAGCTAGGGTTCCCTCGGACTATTTAAATCTTATATCTTATAGAAACCCGACGCCAATTGCCACCAGAGAGCCGCCGAACTTGACAAAACCTAGAACAACACCGGAGGACGGCCGCAGCAAGATTGGAGGACGGCGAAGGGCTTCTTCGTCGAGGACTTCTACACTATGAACTCCGTCGATAAGACTAGTTTTATGGGGTGAAGGCCTCGTTTGTCCATAGGGTTATGAGGTGGCCATTGGTTTGTAATCGCCGACATACTTTGTGAATTTAATGTATCTTATATGTACATAGATTTTGGTTCCCTAGGTTTGATGTGCCTCTACCCCGAGTGTTGTGTGACGAGTGTGGGGCAAACGGCATCGGCTTTCATAACATGATAGATTAGATGGACGCTTTAACTTGGTGATTGCATGTAAAAACGATCCTAAAACCCTAGGGGCAAACGTTCTCTATATCTTATGCTCTCGCTAACCTAACCTCGCATTCTTATCCCTAGATTTATTTAGATTAGACTTAGTAGATTAGATCTATTCATACACCAACCAAAATCCAAAAAGATTAATAATCAACTTAGTTAGTGCTTAGATAAGAGTAGCGATCTTCTTGTTCCACGGATTGATAACCTTGGGGGAAAACTCTAAGGAAAAAGCTACAACCAACCCGTGCGCTTGCAGTATGAAATTGACGCGGCTAAGTGCCGTCAACAACATTAATTGTGATATTAATCTAATCTTATCTCGTTAGTTTGATCTTCTAAGATGCATGCTTTATCTCATATCTCTAGCTAGCTTTTGATTAGATGTAATTGTGGTGATTAGTCTATAAGTTTAGTTAGCATATGCTCTTAGTAAGATTAAATCTAATCGTGGTGATTAGTCTAAGCCTTGCGGATACATCTTAGTGGTCGCAGGAAGCCGGTCATGGAAGACCCTCGTGTAGTGTCAATATGCGGGAGGAGAAAGACTGACAGAACGTGTATTGTGGAATCATGTACCCTTATCGGTTCTCTTTGATTGATGACTGACTACCCCTAGTGATGTATAACAAGTGTGAGAGGGAAATACATCGGCTTACGAAACTTTGTGGGATCATGTCCACTTATCAGAGTATGAGATATGTTAGCTTATCATTTAGGATGGAGTTGCAATGAAGAAGACGGAGAGATCGTGCTACCGAAGGTCGTGTTACCTCGAGGAGGTCGGTTGTGATCATTCACTCATCTCACACAATGTATTCACATTCATCACCTTACACACACATGTTCAACCTTATATGCAATATGTGTTTCACGTTAGAATTAGATCCGTTAAGATAGGTAGAAAACCCTAGTAAGTTCATTGCCGATCTACGAATTGATAAACCTTAGGGAAATACTCTAAGAGAAGAGCTAGAATGATCCGTACGCTTGCGGGTTACAATTGGCACGTTTAAGGAGCGTCAATATAGAGCCAATTAGTTGTATGCCACAGAAATTTACATGATTTTCTTAAGTGTCATCAAATTTTCATTCTTCCCTCAGTGCCACGAAAGCCAAGTGAAAAGACCCATTTGCCCTCCATAGTTATTTTCCTTGCATGCCATTTTTGTTTCTCTCTTTTTTTTCTTTTCTTTTTTTCTCTTCTTTTCCACAGCACGACTCTTCTATCTTTCTCTCTCTCCTTTATCTCTTTGTTTTGTCCATCGGCGACCGAGGCGCGAGGTGGGAGATCACGGTCGGCCTCCTCCGCTCTTTTTTTTTCCACCGCCTTCCGCCACCGCATCCTCACATGCTTCCTCCTATCTGTTGCTCCTCTGATCCATTGCATGGAGGCTCGGATTCACATTGCAGAGGACTCGAGCTCGCGCTGGCGCCACGACTCTGTTGCTCTGGCGAAGGCGCACGCGCTAGACAAGGTAGTGCTGTTGCGCTACGCGGCCGCCAACGTCCCAGGCTTCCCGGGGCCACGCGCCAGGTCCCTGCGGGTGGGCTCGCCAGGGCCCATGGGTGGGCTCGTCGGGAGGATGGGAAGCGAAGACTGGCTGCTTTGGAGGAGGTGGGAGTGACGAGCGGCGGCCGGATGGAGGTGGGAGCAACGAGCGGCGACCGTACAGGGACGGCGGGCGGCCGAAATTGGAGCAACGGGCGGGGCGGGTCGTGGATGGTTGGTGCAGGGACCCATGGGGTGGATCCGTAGTAGCGATTGTAACACCCCTGGTGTTAATTAACACTAAAATAAAGTTTAAGTTAAGCTAAGCACCTTTCAAAAGTGGAATTAAGAAAAATGAAGAAAAGCTATCCAAATTGAGTCAAAAACCATTCAAATGAAGCAATAAAGAAAACTTTGAAAACTTCCTAAGAACTTGAAAAAGTGCAAATGTGAAAGTTGGAGTATGAGTCAAACCAAGAAACTTCCCTTTTCAAACCATAGCCTAAAAATGCTTGGAAGCATCTCAAATTTCAAACCCTAAACTGGAATTTGAATTTTCCAATTCAAATTCAAAGCTGAAATGGAATCTCAGTCAAATCTCATGATTTTACCACAGAACATCAAAATCTCCAAAAAGAAAAGTTGTACATCTTTACATTTCTGAACTTTGCCTCAATTGGCACTTTGGCCAATTTTGCCATCTAGCCCCTCGAATTTCAAAAATTCAGTTCAAAACAGGGTTTTACCCCCTTTTGAATTACGACCAAATTTTCAACTTTTTCTCAAAATCTCCAGTGCAGGGACGTGTCTTATGAAATTCTAAACAACTTTTATGTTGGAAGATTTTCGAGTCACGTTCAAATTTTTGGAGTTTGAGCCATGCCAACCAAGTTGACTTTGCACCGGGTGAGGCGCGCTCACGGGCTGCTCACGCCGCGCTCGCCGCCGGCAAGCCCCTGTCGCCGTCCGTCCTCGCCTGAGCCGGCCAATGGCACGGCTGTGTGTCTCTGCTCACGGAGCATGCGTCTGGCCAGCTCGTTTGGCCTGAGGCGCACTGTAGCGCTGACCTGAGGCGAGCTCCCGAGCCGCCGTCGAACCGCCGGGTAATTCCGTCGCCGCCGTTGCCCACCGGTCCCCCGAGCGACTTTCGCGACCACGCGTGCCTCTTTTTCCTCCCTGCCCTGTCTCCTCTCCACGCCCACGCGCGCCTGTCGCCTGCAGCTCGCCTGCGCGCGCGTTGACGCCGGGAAAAGGCGCCAACGGCCGCGACAGCGCTGCTACCGCCGCGACAGCTCACCGAGCTACCCCAGCCCTCATCCCGTGCTACCCGAGCACCCTTCTCCTCCCCTCTCCCTCCTACTTAAGCCCCCAAACAGTTCCCTCCCTCTCCGCGCCGGAAAACACTCGTCGGAGCTCGCAGAGCCGTCGCCGAGCTCGCTCTCGTGGCCAGCTCTCTCCGTTGCTCCTTCGGCCAAACCAAGGCGCGCAATAGCTTCCCCACCATCCACTGCCACTCCCCGACCACACCCCAACTCGCTTCCGCCACCACAGCCGCCGTCGCAGCTCGCCGGAGAAGCTCGAGCCTTCCGCCGCCGCCCGCGCACGTGGACAGCTCGCTCCGCTCCTCCTCCGGCTGAACCGAGGGCACCAACAGCTTCGCCGTGCCGCACTGGTGCTCACCGACCCCTTCCCCGACCTTCTCCGACCCCGGCGCCACCGGTCCCCGCTCGCCGGAGCAAGCAGAGCCGCCACCGCCGTCGCTGACCTCGTTTCCGGCCATCCCCGCTGTCGACTTCTAGCTTAAAAGGACCGCGGTGAGCCCCTCTCCGTTTTCCCCTACTTTCCCGGCCCGGACTCGCCGCCGTTTGCCCGGCGTACGCACGCCGGCGAGCTCGAGGGCCGAACTGCATCGTCTACCTTTTTCCAGGGGGCCGAGTGCAAGATGTAGGGACCTGTTTGTAAGACTTTCGAAACTTCTAGGGTTCACAGCGTAAAATAGATTCTATCTTTTAGGCTTAATTCGCTGAGATCTTCAAAAATTCATAGGAAATCATAGAAAAATCAGAAAAATGCCAAACCAATTTTGTAGTGACCAGTGATTCAAGAGGTCCAACTTCTTCCGTTGCACCTCACTCAGTTGAGCTTTAGATTTTGAAATATAAATTCAAATCCGTTTGGACCCTTTTCATCATAGTTCAAAATCTACACATGCACTTGAGCTGGTCTTGGGATATGTTGTTAGTGTGATTGTCATTAGCTTAATGCGCAAGTGGTGCACAAAAATTCCCAGTGGATTTAGAGTTATGAATTTCCAAACATATACCCT
Source organism: Digitaria exilis (assembly GCA_015342445.1). Taxonomy (NCBI): domain Eukaryota; kingdom Viridiplantae; phylum Streptophyta; class Magnoliopsida; order Poales; family Poaceae; genus Digitaria; species Digitaria exilis. The sequence continues at coordinate 480,990 of JACEFO010002261.1, read as the reverse complement.
GCTGTTTTGGCAAATAAATCGCAGAAAATAATTCACTCAGTGAAAAATAACCTACTTCACACAGAAACTTAATCAAGACATTAGAAACCATAGAAAAATGAAAATGGTAATTTTTGGACACTGGAAAATGGCTAAATGATTTTTGGTAGCTTAAACATGGTGAAATTCCACAAAAATAACCATAAATCAATACCACCTATAAACTTGCAGAGAGGTCACTCTTGGTACCCTAAGTCACTATGCCAAGTGGTTTGGACAGAAACCTTATAGTTATTTTTTTTTTGGAATTTAGTTTCTTTTTAGGCAAAAAGATAAGAACATTTTTAATAAATTATAGAAAAATCAACTTGAGCCAAATTTTGGGCTAGGCTCCTGCCTTGGCATGAGTAGGCCTCTGGCCAAATGGCACATGAAAATAATATTCCTAAGTTCACCTTTTGAATAATAGAAAAAGGACTTAAATAGTGGAAAAGAGAAGAAAAAGAAAAGAGAAAAACCTAAATCTCTAAAATCAAATTAAAGGTTCAAATTGAAAAGGGTATATTCACTTATAATTAATGTTTATCCTTTCCAATTCATTAACCAAGATTTAAATAAACCCTAACTATTTAAATCTCGATACTTAAGCATTTCATGCATTTCGTGTACATACGGGTCTCGCCGACGGAGTCTACGAGCTAGTCCCCGCTGCCGAGGAGATCGCCCAGGAGTCCGAGGTGAACGTGGTGCACGTGGATCCGAGCCCCGAGCAGGAGTACCGCTTCGAGCCGGAAGGCAAGCCCCGGAGCATAACCTAACTTTACTTACGCGATTTATTTGATTATATGTTTGTGCATTTAAGTTTCAAGGAGTTGAATGAAACCCTAGATTGCATGATCATAGGTTCCTTTGATTGAACACTAGTATGTTAGGTCCGATAGTCGCTATGCTTAAGACCGATAGAAGTCGAGTGTTTCCGACACTCGCGAGATATAGGAGTTGTATGTCTACTCATATCAGAAACACTAGAGATGATGGACGGATGATTGTAGATACCCGTCTATCGATGGTTTAATTGGAAACATGTGGTACTTTTGTGTCAAGCTTTTGAATGTACCACATATATGCACGGACTATGGGACCGGTAAGTCCCGGTATCCGATTGATGCGAGCAGGTCCGACAGCTCTCTGTCTTGGAAACTTTATCCCATGGGCACATGAGGGTAGTTGCGTGAGTCTCAGTAGTGGTAAACCTTTACCCTGAGGCATTGGGACTTGGGAGCCACTCGCAGAGAGAGGAGAAAGGATTGGGGTGTGTTGGCATTTCCAACCATTCCGTATGTGTGGGTTTTCCCTGGCCAGGTAGTAAATTCGGTTCGAACTGTCCGCTTCTCGCGGTTAATGAGACTGCTTGACCGATGTATGACATATTATGAAGTGAACTTGGAAGGATGAAATCTTTGTATGGAATAATTGTATTGCAAAACTTGCTTGTTTAGCTAGGCTCACCTAGAATGGATAGGTTAAAGGAATTAAAATCAAAATGGAGAAATTAGAAATCAGCTTAGTCGCTTTTGGCAAAAGAACCCCACTAGCCAAACAGCCTCTCATCTTAGGGTCGGTGATGTAGTGATCACCAGTCGGTTAAGTCTTGTCGAGTATAACTAGTATACTCAGCCTTGCTTGTGGCTAAACTTTCAGGACCGTCCCCTCAGGAGGTAGCTGCCTCTATGGCTTGGGCCTCCCAGCTTCCTCCTGGTTACAGCATCGAGTGGGAGCCGACCTCTCCCGAGGATCGTGAGGAGTAGCGTCACGGCTGACTTCATCGTGGCGATACTATGGATCGTCGCTAGTATCTCGTTTACTTTCCGCTGCATGAACTCAAACTATTTTATTTATCATTTCAATTTGGATGTAATAACTCTAAGACATGTTGTAATTTGAATTGTGGAATGGTGTGATCTTTGGAACTCACCTTCGAGTGAGCGTATGGACGGACGATCTTCAGTTGCAGTTAGTCGAGCTCGACTCGATGGTCGAATCCGCACTTGGGAACATTTTCGTGTATTAGCACCAATGGAAGGTGGATTATACTTAAGTGGGCCCATTTCTCGGGTAAGATCGCTACAGCGATGCCAGGATGGTTGAGTACCAAAAGTGCTTTTTACTTCCTATTCATCCCCTCACAGAACACACATCCTAAAAAATTCTCTTTTCACCTTTCTTATTCATGTCCCTCACATAACACGCATCCCAGAAAAAAGTATTTTTTCCCCACTTCATCCGAACACAGCCACACCTGTATCCATAACCGCACATTACCCATTTCTAATTACCCTGGTAATGTCCATTGGGTTTGGATAAGCCAACGGGCAATGAGTATTGTTACGCAAGCGTCGTCTTCTCCGTCTTGCTTCTCTCTCCTCATCTTCTCCGTCCTGCTTCTATGTGGTGCTTCCCTTCAGCCATCCAAGATCAAGGCACGTTCCTCCAATTCCACCACAAATCAAGCAAGTACAACCCGCCATCGCCTTTCCCCAGGTCATTGAGATCGATTTGGCATGGCAGACCATCAATTTGATGGCGAGGCTGTTAGCAAAATAAACCACGCCGTGTTAGGCCATGGTGTGTGCATATGTTCCAGGTCGAGTCGGCCGGAACGGTGTGTGTGTGCGCACACCTTCTGGTGAGGTTGTTACGCGGGTGCAGGATGGCCGATGCAGCTGTTGGCGACAGATGCGGAGGAGTGCTAGACTCGGATCAATTCTGGAAGAGACCGGCTCTCACGGAGAGGTGCGCAGCCAGGAACGTGGAGAAGCCCGGGTTGCCAGGACTGCGTACGTGCGCGGAAAGATTGATGAGTGTGTTGGCGTGGGCGCTGCGTCGCCAAGAGAGGCTACAAAAGGCCATGTAAACCCTGTTGTGTAACTGAGTCGAGTCCTTGAGATGGAATAGAAGCCAAACATACAGGCCATTCGGCGGCTGGGGCGTTCGTCGCCAATCTCGTGTCCGTGCAGTGTTCATCTTCCTCCTTCGTTCGGCGTGAGCGAGTGAGGGCTAGATTTCCAACAGAGGCCCACCTGACTGGGGTCTTCGCCGGCGGCAGGCACAAAGTCAAACAACAGGCCGCTAGCAGCTCGTCGGGAGGCGGCGGCAGTGCCTACGCTGACGACAGCTACGTCCCAGCATCGTCGAGCTCTTCGTCGAGGGTTATCCGGGAACCGAGCCGTCTCGCCGCATCACCATTCGAGGCCGCTACCGAAGAGCTCGATGCGGCAGAACCGGCCCACTGGGCCCCACCCTCTGCGGCGGTGAAAGGCAACCAATCCCGATTGGAGGAGTGTAGCTCTGGTCGGAACGTGCACCGCGTCGTGCTCACCGACGGGCGACGGCGGCGAGCGTACAAGGGAGGAAACGCGAGGGAGGGGAATAGCGCGGGTGGAGCGGGTATTACCCTACCCAAACCATACCCTCCCCAAATTAAACGGGTATGGGTGTGGGTACGGGCGCTGATTATCCAGCGGCAACGCTAATCCGTAGATGGGGGCGTCGGGGTGAGGATAAGGTTCTGGTGTCCTTTCTTTAGTCAAACAGGGTCACAATTGTCCTTTCAACCTATGCAAGAGAGCCTCACAACTAGGGTTCTGTCAAAATTAACTAAAGTATGAAGAAATTGACACTAAAAAAGAGTTGAAAATTTCATGACGCTGAGAGAAAAATAAAAATTTTAATAACAAGGAAGCCATGTAAATTTCTATGGCATATAACTAATTAGCTCAAATATACATGGGGTAGTGGTGCGTTGTTGAGCACATGTCTTGACTCCGGAGCAAATCAGAGCGGGGTACAGACGGAGCTATCTTCGGAAGTGGAACCGATGATTATTATGTCTGCTTGATTTTTTTATCAAGTTTGATCGCTTATTTTTGTTTAAAAATATTATATTTTTGTGATGACTTGATTTAACAATTAATTGTTTATAATAACTTAAATTTGATTTTGTTTGTATAAATTTTTAAGAGTGAAATGCACGGGTGGTCTCTAAACTTGTTTGGGTGTGTCATCTAAGTCTCCAAACTCTCAGAACATATTTTTAGGTCCCTAAACTTGTATAAGTGTGTCATCTAGGTTCCCGAACTCTCCTAACATATTTTCAGGTCCCTAAACATGTATGGGTGTGTCATCTAGGTCCATGAACTTGAGTAGTACTTCGTATAGATCCAAACGGTCTCCAAAACCGTTTTATGAGATGATGTGGCATGCCACGTGGTCACTAAAAGAAATAGAAAAACAAAAAATAATTGTGAAACACATATGTTAGGCACATGGACAAAATTTTAAAAAAACAAATTAATTATCCCTCTCTTTCTCTTAGTGTGACAATAATTGTAAATCCTGCTACCGACGGATTCGGGGGCTAGGGTTGCAGCATGGCGGGGGAGGGGGATTTAAGGGTGGTCAATATGACTGACATATCAGTCCCATGATTATTTTTTATTTTTTTGGGTAACCGTATGTACACATAGATGCCACGTGACATGCAACTTCATCACATAAAATGTGTTTGGAGACCGTTTGGACATATTTGACACACCGTAAAAGTTTAGGGATCTAGATGACACACTCATACAAGTTTAGGGACCCGATAATGCGTTATGAGAGTTCGGGGACCTAGATGATACACCCATACAAGTTTGGGGACATGAAAACACGTTCTGAGAGTTCGGGGACCTACTGACACACCGACACAAGTTTAGGGACCGCCGGTGCAACTCACTCAATTTTTAAAGAAGATGAGTAGTCAAAGTTAAAGTTAAGATATAATTGGTAATAACAGCTACCAGAGTCGACGCGAGGTGACTCTCAAATTCTGGATTCTCAAATGAATCTCCCTTTCCAAACTGATTTTTGCAGAAGGGTCATGCCCGAATTTCGTTACTTGTGAGGCAACGAAATTACGAGATAACAGAGTGCTGCAATAGTTTGAATTGTAAATCGCAATCGTTGTCGAAATTACGTTCGTTTTTGACCTGGATTTCACGCCCCGCCGCTGGCGATGGCGGCGAAGGTGCGATTCGGCCTCCTTGTGGCGATGTTCCAAGCCATGTCGAGTGACAAGGGCTCGGCGAAGAAGCGCAGCCGCCTCCGCGCGTTCCTCGACCGGGCGTACGTGCCCTACGGCGGTAGGGATGACTTCTTCAGCGCGCTCCGCCTCGTCCTCCCGGGGCTCGACCGCGAGCGCGGCACCTACGGGCTCAAGGAAGCCGCCCTCGCCGCGGTGCTTGTCGACGCCCTCGGCATCGCCAAGGACTCCCCTGACGCCGTCCGGCTCATCAACTGGCGGCGCGGCGGGGGTTACCGCAACGCCGGTAACTTCGCGCTTGTCGCAGCTGAGGTACAGTAGAACCCAGCCGCACTTCCAGTCCTCAATCTCACATTCTCTATGTTCCAGTCCTCAATCTCACATTCTCTATGTCTAAGACGTGCTATCTCACCCTTGTCGATGACAATGTGAACTCTGTTCAATTGCTAGTGCTTTTGCAGGTTAATCTATGCTTAGGTTTAACTTAGTCGTGTGTATGATTTTTTTTGGGAACTATCATGTGTATGATTTGGGAAGGCAGCATAAGTCTAGCTAGCTGCTGATAATTAGTGTCAGGTTTGCTTCTTTGAGTTGTATGCTTGTCATTTCGTCTCAGCATGTCCATTCCATATGCTCATGCTTAGCATTTTTCTTAGGGTGGATGCATTGAGCAATCAATCTTTTTTATGCGCACCATGTATCAATAATGTTCTCTTGCTTAAAGATGTGTAATCTTTCTTGATCTTTATTTAGTTTGTCCAGTTGGGTGGGCGTAGTTTGGATTGAAAAGTTTGGTTCAGTTCCGAATGATAGCTAGATTGATCGATTAAAGGGCCATCTTAGTCATTGTGGTTCATGGATCAGCAGCTACCTTAGCTAAGTTATGCATTGGTCATGGTTGTTACCCAGGTTTTGCAACGGAGGCAAGGTTTAACTTCTGGTGGATTGATGATAAAGGACGTTAATGATGCACTTGATCGTCTAGCTGCAACTGAGAACAGGTAGCTCAATGCAGCTATTCATATTTGTGTATGAAAGAAATGTCAGGAGTTCTTTTTCATCCTTGATAGATCCGAGAAGGCATCGATACTTTCTAGTCTGATCAAGAAAACAAATGCCCATGAAATGAAGTGGCTTCTGATGATTATTCTTAAAGGTGTGATTCTCTGCCCATTCTTGTTTGGTGATATTTCATATGTTGCTGCTGCAACCCTGTAGTATTTCGCATTGTCTTAAATGTTTGATGATACTTCGTAGATTTGAAATTGGGGATAAGTGAGAAGAGCATATTTGATGAATTTCATCCTGATGCACAAGACTTGTTCAATGTCACTTGTGACTTGAAATTCGTCTGCGAGAAGCTCAATGATCGAAGCCAGAGGCATAAACGGCAGGTGATTGTGCTGAATTTATTTTTATTGGACTTTTTGTTTCCATGATTTACTTTAATGTGGAACGCCATAACCCTTGAAAAATGTTATGTTGTCAAAAGCTTCTCACCCACTGTTTTGCTTGCGCATATTTTCTTGGATGGGTGAGCATTTAGATTTCACATGTACCACTCATAAAAATGCGGTGGTTTTATAATATTTTCTGTTGTTCTGCTGTACTGTAGTTTTTGTACTTATAGATATTGGTTATTTTTTCGGGGTTCTAAATTTATTGTTGCATGACGTCTCTATGCCGTATAACCAGGATATAGAACTTGGGAAAGCTGTCAGGCCTCAGCTAGCTATGAGAGTCCGTGATGCTTCAGCTGCTTGGAAGAAGGTCTTCCCCCCAACATCTCCTTTCCTTCTTCTAACTACTATTCTTACTGCACAAGTTGTAGCTGTTGCTAAGTGAAAACCTTCTCTATACTTGGTCTACATGATTTGCTTGGTCATCATACTCCTCCCTTTGTCCAGCTTCATGGAAAACAAGTGGTTGCTGAGTGCAAATTTGATGGCGACCGCATTCAAATTCACAAAAATGGGGAAGAAATTCATTTCTTCTCAAGGTAACCGAATTGTTTGCAATTTACTTCTTGCATATTCTTCTTGAACCTACTGGTTCCTTTTTGTTAATTTTATTTTCTTTTTCATCAGTACAGACAGGTTCATCTTGCTTGACTAACTTTATTCGTGTATATCAGGAGCTTTCTTGATCACTCCGAATACGCACCTGGGATGTCAAAGGTTATTAAGGAAAATATCCTGGTTGACAGGTAAAATTTCTGTTTTCTAAAAAAAAAAATCACAGAGTGTTGTACTTCTGGTGACAAATCTACTTGATTGCAATGTTCAGCTGTATCCTAGCATTTTATTTTCCTGTAAACAACTGTAGCTATGCATTTTAAAGATTTGGTCCAGACTTTCCATGGAAGAATATCCATCTCGTCACTTTCTTGTTTGTCGAAGCCGAAACCTGAACTAATGGAATTCATATTACATTTACTTGAATACAAGGACTAGGTATGATCTAGGTGAACCTGAGTTTTTATCATATTATGAACTTTAGACTAATCATGTCTCCCCCTCCCCCCCAACATACACACACAAAGGTTCTGGTCTGTTAGACATGGAAGTTTATTTTTGGATTCCTGTTGAGCCTTTCACAGTTCAATTTTCCTTGTAGCTCGTGTCAGTTCTGATGCTAATTGTTTTTAATAACCAGGTGTATATTGGATGGAGAAATGCTTGTCTGGGACACTGTTCTTAACCGTTTTGCTGAATTTGGTTCAAATCAGGAAATAGGTTTTTTGATATTCCATTGAAATCAGAAAAAAAATATACTTCTCCTCAATGTTTTTGCAGTGGATTAATCTATTTCTTTTTTGCAGCTAAGGCTGCAAGGGAGGGGCTGGAGACTGATCGACAGGTTATTTTCATGATACTTTTTCACATGCTTTTGTTTTGGTTTTAGAGTGATCCTTCCACAAAATTTCCTAACTGATTTTTTTTTTCTGTCCTTGCAGTTGTGCTGTATCCTTTGCTTTTAATACTTCTTGCATTCTTACTTTAGGTCCTGGTATTCAGCTGTTCATTTTTTGAATACTCTCTTTATGTCTGGCAATGTTATATACGTTTGTTTGAATACTCGGTTTCTGTTCATTTCAGTATGTGGTTATCAAGAAATTGATCCTAGCATCCCTAGGTTCAGCATTTCATTTCAACCTATCATATTTATTTTCTTTTCCTTTTTATCATGTTTTTCCTGACACTAGCAATGTGTAGATGTTGCTTTTGATATCCTTTATGCTGGAGATACCAGTGTTATCCACCAAAGCTTGACAGAGCGGCAAGAAATTCTACAGAAGGTTGTTAGACCATTAAAGGGACATCTTGAAATTTTGATCCCAACAGGTGGTCTAAATGCCCGTCGCCCTTCAGGTAGACGACTATTTTTATGGTTCTATGTTTTTTGATGAATGCATTTGAGTTGTCCCACTTCCAAAATAGATTGTAATCTACATTAGATTCCAATAGCTCAATCTAGTATGTTGACAGAACTATTTCGCTGTGTCTTTGATTTTTCTTCAGAAGAGTTACATGTTATTTTCCATTATATTTGTTGTACATTTGACCTCCGATTAGTATGTGGCACTAAGCATATTTGCTATCTGCAGATGAACCATGCTGGTCCATTATTGCACATAATCTTGAAGATGTTGAAAAATTCTTTAAAGATACTATTGATAACAGGTCTTGTCCCACCTTCTTCATAGGCAATAATCGACTTTTCACAGTCAAAAGAAACATCTTTTAGATTTGATCTTATGGCTGTTCATTTCATTAATTGTGTTTAGAGATGAGGGCATTATACTGAAGGACCTTGATTCCAAATGGGAGCCTGGTGATCGAAATGGAAAGTGGCTTAAACTAAAGCCTGATTATATACACGCGGGTTCTGATCTGGATGTTATTATTATAGGTAAGCATCTTTCTCTGTGTGAATAATAAACACTAAACGTTTTGCAACTTGTAATTGAATACATTGATTGAGGGTATGTTTACCCTTTGTTCTTAGGAGGATACTATGGATCTGGACGACGAGGAGGAGAGGTGAAATAGACATTCTTATTTTAAAAATATAGATACTCTTGGTTTATTGTTCTAGTTTCAACATTGAGGCCAGCTGGTGTGAATATTATAATGTCTGGCTGCTCCATAGTCTTGTACTGATCCTATATAATCATCGAAGGACAAAGAAATGCATTTTATTTACTGTCAAAGCTCACTTGCTCTTAGCTTCGCTCTAAAAAATTGCTGACCATCATTCTTAACTTAGGTCGCACAATTTTTAGTTGGCCTTGCTGTGCCTTCAGATGATAACAGTTATCCCAAAAGGTAAACACCGATTTCTCCTCGCAGTGTCTACAGTCTATATCCTGTAGACAGAACTGTAGATGAAGATCATAGTAGAATGGCAGATGTGGTTAGTATTTGGCTTTAATGAATTCCAGCGCATGGATGAATACCTTTTGTGTCTTTCATTATTACATATTCTGATAGTAGTTATATGTATCTCGTACCTGTATTTGCCAAGACATGGAAAATGCATGTTCATTGTAATTATTAAATGTGATGTTCCTTCCTTACCATTGTACATCTCTAATTAGGTTTTGTATGTGGTCAGGATTTTTTTGTCATTCCATAACGTTTCTCACTTGTTTTCTGTCCTCATGTACTCCTTTCAAGATTTCTTTCCTTTTGCCGGGTTGGTACTGGCCTCTCTGATGAAGAGCGCGATGCTCTTGTCACCAAACTGAAGCCTTATTTCATGTAAGTCTTATTCTTCTGTTGCATATTTACTGGTTCAGTAATTTGTGTAAGTATGTCTCATCAATGCTTGTCAGCAAACCTATTACTCTTTAAGGCTCTAAATTCTCTTCTAAATCACCTGTATTGTGGCATTTTTGACTCAGGAAAAATGAGTACCCCAAAAAGCAGCCCAAATTTTATGAGGTTACAAATAACTCAAAGGAAAGGCCAGATGTTTGGATAGAGAGCCCTGATAAGTAAGCTTTATTTAATTATTTGAGTCCTTGCTAACCATTTTGACAGATACAAGACACGATAGTCTAAATCACTAATTGCATTTGCAGGTCAGTCATAATGTCTATAACGAGCGACATTCGTACAATCAAGTCCGAGGTATTTGCTTTAAAGAACCAAACACTTTATTTACTGCAATTCAGTCTTTGACAGCATTATGCTTGCGATTGATTTTTCATGCACGCACAGCTCATGTATTTTCTAACTGACTTTTAAGAACTTCTCTTAATTATTTGTAGGTATTTGCTGCTCCGTACTGCTTGAGATTCCCCCGTATTCAGAGAGTGAGATATGATAAGCCATGGCATGAGTGCCTTGATGTTCAGGGTAACTACTTTGCATTAACTTAATATTGTGCGTTTGTACCAAGTTTTCCTTTAGTTTACATTAGGTTGCATCCGTTACAATGCCTTGATCTTGATTATATCTCAATGATGAATTCTCTCTATAACATGCTGATCATTGCAGCATTTGTGGACATTGTACATTCAAGTAATGGAACAACACAGAGAGCGGCAGATGATAATGGCCTGAAGAATGACGGCACAAAACGCTCAAGAACAACCAAAAAAGGGGAAAAGAAGAAGAATGTCTCAGTCATCCCTTCACATCTAATGAAGACGGATGTATCAGGTCTAAAGGGAGAAACAATGATATTTGCAAACATGATTTTCTGTATCCTTTCCTGCACTATTCTTTGCTAGCTAGTAGCTACACCTATTTTACAAGATGAAATCCAGAAAACTAATATACATTTACAGAACACTGCAAAGTAGAAGCTGATCATTCCTTATCTTACTTAGATTTTGTTAACATCCCATCATCATATAATCTCGATTATTTTCATAAACTGGTTGTGGAAAATGGAGGATCTTTCTCCATGAATCTGAATGACTCTGTTACTCACTGCATAGCTGCAGAGAAGAAAGGTATTTACCTTTATTTGTTCAGGAGTCCCCATTTTCTTTATTAATAAGATACTGGATACATATAATTTGAAGGGGATTTGCATGTTAACTTTCAGGTATCAAATATCAGGCAGCCATACGTCAGGGAAGGATCATTCACTATGACTGGATATTGGACTGTTGCAAGGAAAAATGTCCTCTTCATTTACAGCCTAAGTTTGACCCTTTGACTTGAGTCCAAGTTCATTTTGTAAATTCTTTGGCAAAATATTCTAATGCAATCATCATTGTACAGGTATATACTTTATATTGCTGATTTTGCTAGGCACAAATTTCCTGAAGAGATTGATTCATATGCTGACTATTACTTTTGTGACATTGATATTGCTGACCTCAAGCAGGTATGGCATCTGTTTGTCTCCAGCATACCCTTTATCCCTCCATATACTAATATACTATGATACTCCATCACATAGGACATATATAACAATAACTCAAAATTGAAGATGGGCCATTGGGGGCCCTGGATTAGCATAACTAAGTAACTGTGCAATCAGCCAGGTAGTGGAAGGTGCATAATCCCCTATAACAATTAACCATTGTAGTTTGTAGGCTACTAGATTATTATGTTTTGTCAATAACCTACCGCATGGCTATCTAAATCATGTATGGCATATCTTCTACTCCCTTGATCCCATAAAAGTCATTCTAGTTTTGTGTCAAACCATCTAAAGTTTGACCAAGTTTATATGAAAAAGTACCAATATTTATGATACCAAATATGTATTTAATATTTTTTCATAGTATACCTATTTTTGCCGTAAATGTTGGTACCTTCTCTATCAATTTGGTCAAACTTAAGATGGTTTGACTTAGGCCAAAACTAGAATGACATTCTTTTTGGGAGGTAGGAGTAGATAGTAGAAAATCATGTGTATGGATATGAAGGATTTCCCCTCTTGTAATCTCCTCTTAATATAATTCATTCAAAATTAGTGTCTGTTAGATTTGCACGACAACACCCAATTACCCAAAGAAGGGCGGCGATGTGATACTTCAGCGTAGCCTTCTGTTATTTGCAACTTTGCCCTGGTATCCTAAGTTTGTTAGTAATTTTGTCACAGCTGATTTATGTACCTGGAAGTATGTGTTTGGTAGATTTGCGACGGAGAAGTTGTTGCTGACTATACTTGAAATATTGTGTTTTGGCCCTCAACAAGCACATATTCACAATGAATTTCTTTTTCTCGAACCCCAATGAAATATTTTGATATTTCTTTATTCTAATTTTCATTCATCAGATTTTCAGTAACATCGACAAAGTTTCTGGTGATTCAAATATGGTTAATCAGTATAAAAAGAAGCACTGCATAGATGAGAGATTCTGCTTCTTCCAGGATTGCTGTGTCTACTTTCATATTCCACCCTTAGTGTAAGCCTCATTTACTGTCAAGTAACATCATCTTTCATATAATGCGTCTCATTTGTTTTTTTTTCCACCTTTTTCCCCTCCTGGAGGAATGCGGACTACAATGTAATATCTGATATTGCCCTAAAGAGGGTGAAGCAGGATCTAACAATGCATGGTGGTCAAGTCTGCAGCAGCATTATTCCAGCTACTCATTTGGTTGTAGTTTCGGTTTTACAGACCTACAACTTTGATACCCTGTACAGGAGGTACTGAATTAGTGCCTAGGATATCCTTTAGATTTGTTTTCTGACTTTTGAAAGAGGAGGGAAATGGTAACATTTATGGGACTCCATTGGTTGTTTATGCAGCTTCTCCCCTGCTGAAAGACGTTATCTACATGACAAAAGATTGCATGTTGTCAGTAATAAGTGGTTGGAAGAATCAGTGGAGAAACAAATGAAGCTGTCTGAAACTGCTTACAACCTTAAACCAGATACACTAGAAGAGCTAGAAATTGAAAGGAGGTAACTGGTGTTTTTCCAGATAATTGAATTGTGAAATATTTACGTTTTAGTAATTATCAGATCCCTTACAATCGTATCTTTCATCTATCTCTAATTTGTCTTAGTGAGGAAAATGTTCGCCCTCTGGATCATAAGATTGAGGAACACAAGGCGGTTGAAAGAGAGCATGCCAAACATGCACCAAGGAAAAGGAGCAGGGCAGCCAGTAGTTCAAGGGCCGCAAAAGCTGCTCCCAGACCAGTCAGGCGAACAAGGGCTACAAGAGGAAACCAGCCAGCAAAAATAGATGACGATGTTGGATCTGAAGAAAGCCTCCCTGGTGAATGTCAAGATGATCAAACTATGGACACAGATTACACCTCGAATGAGATTGGGAAAGGTATGAGCAAAAAAGAGCAAGGACTGCCCCGAGCTGCTTCCAGACCAGTCCTGGGAACAAGGGCTAGGAGAGACAATCAGCATGCAAAAATAGATGATGGAGGATCTGAAGGAATGGAACCTTGTGAAACAGGTAAAGACCAGAAGTTTGATGTGGATTACATGTCTAAGATGGAAGGAGATAACAGCGATAAAGACCTTGGACCACCTCCATGTGCCCAGTTTGTCACTTTGGGTGACCAAGAGCCCAAAGGTCTCGAACCAAATGTCCTGGAGGAGAAACCAGGCAGTTCTTTCCAGAGAACAAGTGCTGCTGAAGTGATGAGTAGTGCGCCAGGTGAGAAGATAGAACAAATGGTTGACCCGTTGCACGCAATGCTTCTGGATATGATTCCGACGCTGAGCCAGACAAGGACAGAAGACGCAAGCAGGGTGCCCTTGACGAAAACTGAGAAGGCTCCACCTGGGGTAGGGAGTTACACATCCAAATCTGATAATCCGGTGCCAGATGCAGGAGCAGGAACATCCGGGGTTCCAGCCCCAGACCCGAATGGAGCTCCTCCAAAGAAGAAAAAGGTTAGTTACAAAGATGTCGCTAGTGAGCTTCTAAAAGATTGGTGACTGCCACCGGTCGACCTTTGTCAACTGGGGATTAACTCTAATGCTGGACGTTTTGTAGATAGGACAACTGCATGTAAATATGCCTGCTCGTAGGATCACTTTGGTTGCTCGTCCTGCTCTATTGTAGCTCTTGTTTTGCCTGTTGAGAAGAGAGAACTACTGAGCCTGGCAACACTGATGCTGTGTTTGAGTTTGACCAATATGCATGTGGAACCTAAAGTTTTTAGGGTGTGTTTAGATTGTAGGAAAAAACACTGTAGCATTCGTTGGGAAACGTGTTTTGTGAGGGAGGAATAGTGAAAAGTTGGAATAAATAGTGAAAAGTTGGAATAAATAGTGAAAAGTTGGAATGAATAGTGAATAGTTGGGAAGAATTTTGCAGGGAAGAAAGTCGCATGAATGATGAATGGAAAGCCATGTCTGCTCTGCAACTGCCGTAGCTGCCAGGTTGCTTGGGAGGCGTGTTGCTTGGTGCACCGGTGCAGGCGTGAGAATGTGATCACTGACCAGAAACTAAGCAGAGGTCCTGCCTTTTGGCATTCCTTACTTGGAACGCACGGTCGGGGATGTGCAGCGCAAGCGGCTCGTGCTGCGAGGTTCACCTTACGGCGTGCTCCGGCCTGCGCTGCGTGGGGAGCCAACTGCGGCGGGGTGCGAAGGACAGATGATAGTGCTGGTTGGTGAGGATCTGGGCAGGTGAATCGGCCGAAGGAACATGGTGTGTTAGATCAACTGGCTAAACAACTCACCGAAAGATATCGGCCACCGTAGCAATGTGCATGGAGACCCTTCGCTGGATCAGGTCGCGCGTGTAGTCTTCGGATTGGACCACTGCAGACTGCAGGAGTACCGTTCAACGTAATTCTCACGTTGGCCGTAATGTAGCTGCGACCGCGCGTATTGACTTGACCAAACGGGAACTCGATGTCCTCGTACGCGCATGCTGTCTCCCTCGTCACGGCCATCGTGGCTGGGCTGGGTGGGAGCCGTCTCGGCAGAGCGCCAGAACACATCGCGCCGCAAGGAAATTCGGCCGCCGCGCACTCACGTGGCGCTCCGGTTCGCTTTCGGAGTTTGGGTGCACCTCGTGCTGGTGCTCTTTGGCTGCTGACCGAAATCGAGACGCGGCCTCTACGCAGACCCCTACAGGGCGTCCAAGGCGATGCGCTCCATCCGACAAGCTGCTCGTTGGCACCTACCTGACCCTTGCTCTTACCACATGGCCCAGCAGCCTGCAGCCCCCGCGTCATTTTAAATAGAAGCCAAAAACAAAACGACGATGAATCACTGGTATTTCGGCGGCCTTTGTATAGCATGCGTATAAATTACCCATTTAGCGTACTATATGGTCCGAAACATTTCAATCCTAGTTTTTCTTACCTAATGACAATTCTAAAGTGGGTTGATCTATTTTCGTTCGTAAATAAAGCCAATAAATATCCAGCAGTTTCATGGTGTTACCATTGGCATTTACCAGAAACAGCCGAACAGCAAATATATTTTCACGTCTTTATTATCACAAAAAGGGAATTTCTAAGAAACATTTTTCTCATAAACATAAAAATCTCTATTCCATGCTGTATAGTCAAAAAAAAAAAAAGGATAAGAAGAAAATACTACTGTGCCCAAGGTTCGAGTGGATATTTACCGGTAGGCCCCTCTGCCGATGACGCCGGCCGAAACAGAGACACACAGACACATTTCGACGCGGGGACGCCCGAGCGCACGCGCGCATCGCCGTGGACCTCGCCGGGGGCGGCGACGAGCTCGGATCCCGGCGATCTAGTCGCCGGAGGCGGCCCCTATGGCGCGCCGGTCGTCCTCCTCCTCGTCGGGGGCGTGGCGGTACCTGAACCCCGCGTACTACCTCAAGCGGCCCAAGCGCCTCGCGCTCCTCTTCTTCGTCTTCGTCGCGGCCACCTTCGCCTTCTGGGACCGCCAGTCGCTCGTCCGCGAGTACGAGGTGCGCCCCTGTCTCCCCGCTGGAGCTCCCCTGATCCGGGTTGGAGAAGTTCAGTGAGTGGGATCTGATTAGTTCATGTCGTGCTTTGCTCTGCATTCCGATTTGTCGTAAGGCTGATTTGTAGTTGGATCTGGTTAATCGAGATCGTACGTTTAAACATAGATCTTACTGCGTCAGTTGAAGACTAGAAATGGTTGTGCGGTAGTCTCTCGTTTACTGGAATATTATGCTCAGGATTTGGCTGCTTATTTAAGAATTTTGAGTTGGATCCTGTAAGATGAGAATTAGTTGTTCCCCGGAGAAATATATGTGAGGTAGTTGGGGGATGATATAGAACACGTACACTATACAATTTCTCTTAGTTTGGATTTTGCTTCGGGGGACTGTAATTTGGCAATGGAGTTTGGGTCTTCTCTGGTTACCAGGAAATGTACGAGGGTATTGAAATTTTGATGATCTTCAGAGTCTCAAATTGTTTGGTGAAGGTGGATCTGTATGTGACAGCAAAAGTTGAGCATGCTATGATATTGGATTATTGGAAAGTAGATTCAGAGACCTGGATCCCGGTGAGAATACATTGCAGGAAAATGAATTTTTCTTGTTTTGGTTTGTAGAATACTAACTGCAAAAATTGACAAATAGATGCTGAGTTTTGAGTCACTGACTCACTGTTATTCCGAGGCTTCTATTCTGATTACACTTGTACTTTCCTAGTTTTTTCTTCTAGTCTTGATTCATGAGATACATTCATCTTTGTTGCATTGTTTTCTTAACTTTGATTGTATGGACTTGATTTGTTTCTTTTTTTAGGGTGAAATGTTGGTGTGCACACCTTTGCTTCCTTTACATCAAGATATCCATACTTTTTATGCTTGGACTTGTCTTACTTGTTTCTGACATTAATCTTCTTCTGCCTTCATTTACAGTCTGAGATTTCCAAATTAGAAGATGATATAAATCGGTTGCATGATCAGGTAAATAATATCAAACTTTTCTTTGAAGAGCCATGGCAGCCTAGTTACCCCTTTGGTCCAGAATTTGTTTCCCTCTAAAAAAAACCTTAATTCAGTTGTCTTGATGCCCTTTCTACAGCTACGAAAAGCTGGAGTTCATCTAGATGAAAATCCAATTAGCAACAAAATTTTCAGAAAAGACCTTGTAGAAATAGATCCTGTCAATAATGAAAGGAGGGAAAAAGTTAAAGAGGCAATGCTCCATGCTTGGAATTCCTATGTAAAGTATGCCTGGGGAATGGATGAGCTTCAGGTTTGCTTACCCATTCTGAGCTGCAGCTTGTTTGCATTTCCTACCTGATTCTAGATCTAAAAGCTTCTATCTTTTGCTTTCTTTGACCCAATTCCCAGCCACAATCAAAGAATGGTATCAATAGCTTTGGTGGACTTGGAGCAACCCTCATCGACTCACTTGATACACTGTACATAATGGGCCTGAAAGATGAATTTCAGAAAGCTAGAGAGTGAGTTCCACTTCTTTTTCCATAGAAGATCCTTTTTATTGTTATGATGCTTTCGCTTATTTCCTTGGGGCAGAAAACTGAGTTAACGTTCGATTTTAATTTTATTGTACAAATATTCAGTTCTGTAGACTAGGTCAAAACACACACTTATAGAAAGCAAGCTTATTGGGTGCACTTACATATAAAATCCATGAATGTGTCTTCTAGACCCCTTATTATCGAATATGATACAATCGCTTATTAGCTTATATTTCTCTGTTATTTTATCATTTTCTTCTGTTTTGCATGATAAAGGACATTTATGAGTTTACCAAGTCTTTTGCATTTTCTATTATGAATCTCTAGTTTTCTTTTATATTGCTATTGCATGGCAATACTCCTTGGAGTCATTTCAGTACTTTATTCTGATTCCGTGTTGTACGTCTGATCTGACTAATATCTATGTCGTATAACAGCTGGGTGGCGGAGTCATTAGACTTTGACAAGGACTATGATGCGAGTGTTTTTGAAACGACCATAAGGTTGCATTATAAGGTTTATCTTTATTATGTATTTACCTTCTCAACTTGATTTGCTCCTTGCAGATATTTTGCTGTGAAGGCCAATTTTATCTAAACATACCATCTTTATGATTCTTGTAGAAAGAAAAAAAAACATAACTACAGCTATGTTTTCTCCTTTTTTATTTTGTTTGTTTGTATATTCAGGGTCGTTGGAGGTCTACTTAGTGCATATGATCTTTCTGGTGATAAAGTATTTCTTGAGAAGGCTCAAGATATTACTGATCGACTATTACCGGCGTGGGATACCACATCTGGCATCCCTTATAATAGAATAAACCTAGCTCATGGACGAGCCCACAATCCTGGATGGACCAACGTGAGTCACTGGTATTCTATATTCCACAGAGCAACCACTAGCGTTTCAAATCCCTTGTAAAACATGGTTTAGCTTGCAAGTAGGTGTACTAATAGTAACCTTATTTCCATCACATACATGCTGCTGACAAATGATTTTTAGACAACTGTTCCACTGAGAGGTCCTAGTTTGGCTATACAAACACTTTTTTACCTGAGCTATTTTCTTTCCTTACTCATAATACAAAGAATAAACTGCATATGCTTTATTGTTCCTGCAGGGTGATAGTATCCTTGCTGATTCTGGTACAGAGCAGCTTGAATTTATAGCCCTGTCACAGAGGACTGGGAATCCCAAGTACCAGCAGAAGGTGATGCTACTTTTTTACTCATATTTACAGATGCCCCACTAGCTTTATATTTTCGTCAGAGTAAATATAGAGTCATGTGAATTGTGAAACATAACTGGCAGGTAGTGTTTCCATTTTTACCGTACTGATGTTGCCATGCGCATTATTTTTCTTTAGATCTGAATGCTTTTGTTTTGGATGATTTACACCCATTCAATCAAACTAACGTTTTTTTTTTGCATGGGAATCAAACTAATGTTGGTGATACCTTCCTATGTTAATCACTTGGTATATAAATCCATTGCTGAAGGTTACTGTGTGCTGAAACCTGAAGAACCAGAAAAAGTTATGGGAAACCTGAAGAATTCATATTTTCTCATTCTGATAGTGTTTAATAGAACGTGTGGATAAATCTTGATCCACATGCATGGAATTTTTAAAAATTGGTTAGGGCGGGTAGAATATCTTATCTCTACCTGACAATATGGATTAGCTATTTCTGCTGTAAAATGGCTGTTAATTTACATTTACCATTTAAATCATGTCTTGATGCCTTTCTTAGCTAATTTTCTCTTAATGGTGAGCTCTTATTTGACTTGCAACAATCTAATTTTAGGCGGAGAATGTCATCACACAGCTTCAGAAGATATACCCAAGTGATGGTTTACTTCCTATTTACATAAATCCTCATTCTGGGACTGCTTCGTACTCAACTATCACATTTGGTGCTATGGGAGATAGGTAATGCCATTAATACTTTTATCATCCAGCTCAGTATTTTATTCCTGTAACTGCGGTGCTCTATTTTAGCATTTAGCTGGTAGACCGGTACTACGTAATCTTGACAAATCTTTAAGTGTATTCTATATCTTATTGGATCATTGCTAAGTTTACTGTTCAGACTCTAGCTCCCCAGAAATTTCAAAAAAATAAGCTGACTTATATTTTTTTGGTTCAGCTTCTACGAGTACTTGCTTAAAGTCTGGATCCAGGGGAATAAAACTGAGCATGTAAAACGTTACAGGTTCAAGACTATTGTCAGCCTGGTTTCACAGTTTGTCAAATAACCATTGCAATCTCTCTAACATGGATACCAATTCCATTCCTATTTTTTAAATTCAGACAAATGTGGGAGACGTCGATGGAAGGTCTAATAAGTTTAACCAAGAAAACTACACCATCTAATTATCACTACATTTGTGAAAAGAATGGTGCCTCGTTGTCTGACAAGGTAAAGTATCTCTATCCAGTTGATTTGACAGGCTTCTTGCTAAAGCTTAAGGTTCTGACAAGTTGTGCTTGGGTGAACACAGATGGATGAACTTGCTTGTTTTGCTCCTGGTATGCTGGCATTGGGAGCCTCTGGTTATGGTCCAGAAAAATCTGAGCAGATTATGAATCTTGCAAAAGAGGTAAATCCTGTATTTATTACGTATTGAAGATTTCAAGTATCCGCTTGTTACTTTGAGAATAAATATTATTTTATGCTTGCTGATCCAATTTTCTTTTTTTAATTTTCCATTCATGACATAGCTTGCTAGGACCTGCTATAATTTCTACCAAACGACTCCCACGAAGTTGTCTGGAGAGAACTATTTTTTCCATGCTGGACAGGTAGTATAGCAACCTCTACTTTTCCCCTTTCTATTGGAAAAAAAATATTATACCAACCCATACATTTTAAATTGTATTTTCGACCATAGGATATGAGTGTGGGCACATCGTGGAACATCCTGAGACCAGAGACTGTTGAATCACTTATGTACCTGTGGCGTTTGACGGGGAATAAAACATACCAAGATTGGGGGTGGGACATATTCCAGGCATTTGAGAAGAACTCCCGCATAGAATCTGGATATGTGGGACTGAGAGATGTAGGTTTTCCTGATGACTTCCATAATTGAATTAATGCTGAAGAATGCTTGTGTGACAAAATATTTTTGGAAAATTTCATGTTTCAGGTGAATACTGGTGAAAAAGACAACATGATGCAGAGCTTCTTCCTGGCAGAGACGCTAAAGTACCTCTACCTACTTTTCTCCCCTCCATCAGTCATATCCTTCGACGAATGGGTTTTCAATACTGAAGCGCACCCACTGAGAATCGTTCCGGTACATGATAACAAAGGCAATGGAACACCTGTCCGACCATTTGGAAGGAAACAGGGAAAACCTGAGTGAAGCTTGGATATAGAGCAGAGGGTTTTTTTAATCCGCCGTTTGATTTTGACCTGCCTGAAGCTTGGAGATGTTCAGACAAGAGGGGACTTTCTGCCTGAAGCTGTGAGGTTAGAAATCACGACAATAGGTTACTTAGAGCAAAAATGATAGGTAGAGCATGATGCAACATGCGGGGCGGTGACCTCTGTGGTATGATTGTGAGGTCAAAAGCCCCATAGATGCTTTTATCTTACGCGCACTGTGCCGCGTTGTTTACGTGTAACATACTGTCCATATGTTGTTGCTTGCCTAGGGCTGCTATGGAGCTGTATTTTTCATTATTTGCCCCGAGTTGCTACCTTTCTCGGATATGATCTATAAAATGTTGCATGTAATTTTTCATTTAATGATTCCTTCTTCTGCTAGCGACCGCTTTCCTTTGTTGCCTAATAAAGGTGTAGCTATGTTTGGTCTCATGAGGCTGAGTCTTGCGTTACTTCATTCGAGATGGGTATATGTACTGTGATTCAAAACGCTATGGCCATGAGCATTCTTAACTGGTGGAAGGTGAGCATCCTAAATTGAGGTTTATCTCTTTTTTTTTTCGAACTTCAGCGTGCGGATTCCCGACCTCTTGGGAAGAAGAGCACGGCGGTCGGCGGGATAAAGCCGAAGCGATCTGATACTTCAAGAGTTGTCTATCGCGCTGATGAGCACGCCACGTGACGTGATCGACGCTGATACACAGAAATGCCCAGGCATGGTCTGGGCCTTTCGTTTTGGGTGTAGCCCGCCCGCCCGCCCGACAGGCCCAACGGCCATTCTGGCACGACTCGAGTTTCTCACTTTCTCTCCTCGCGATCGCCCCCACCGTTCATCAACCAGTGTGTCCAGTGCCAAGACGTACAGTACGCCTCGGTCATCTCCAGTTCTCCATCCACAGAAGCCTCCCAGCTCGCCGCGTGTGGCAGCCCGTCGTCGTGTGCTCGCCGGCCCCGGATCCGACCTACCTCAATCACGGCTTGCTTTGCTTAGTTTTGCCGAGCCACGCACACGCACACGTTCCCCCTCGGCCGCGTCCGGCGCGCGCGTTGGCGCGTGAGCCCAACCGCTCATCTGCTGTGTGCTGTGTTCCGACCTCAGCGACAGGCAAAAACTAGCACGATTTCCTAATGGGTTGTTAAGTACTATCCGTGCACGGCGCACGCCCTTCGTACCGGAAATGAACTGAGATTTCCGCAGCGCGCCTTCAGAATCGACCGCCAAATGCCTGGTTTCGGTAGGCGTGGCGTGGTCAACCACGCACATGACACGCGCATGTGATGGAGGATGCCGGTTTTCTTTGTGGTGTTCCCTTCCATGTTTAACTCGATGCATCAGGGCTCGGCCGAGGTGATGGTGATCTCCGGTCCAAGGAACATTCTGGAAGGTTAATTTTCCAGAGCCTTTCCCTCCATCCGTCCATCGGCAGGCGCTGAGATTTTCTTCGGATGAGACGCGCCACTGCTCTCCATGACAAAACAACGCAATGCAGCAGTCCCTATCCTTGGGGTCTCTGTCTGATCTGATTTCTCTTCTGGTTTGGCAGAACGTAGAAGTCCTCGAGAGGTCACGAGTCGAGCAATACGTGCCCTGTGAGCCAATCTGACCCGTGTCGTTTTTCCGTTCATGGCAGGATATTCCTGTGAATCTACCAGCCGGTAGCTTTGTTTGCTTTGCATTTTCGCATGTGCCGTCAGGCTGTCACGTTCAGACTAATACAGGAGCTGCGGCTTGAGTCGTCCCTTTATGGCGGTATATCTCCAGACGACGGCTAAGAACGTGCGAGGCAAGCAACGGGAAAATTCAGCTCCGGCGACAACGGCGTGTGCTAGCTTCTGGAATTTGGATAGCCATTAATCGTCGCTCGTGAGTCGTATGTGATCACGACGCTACTTAACTAACTTCGTTGTGCAGTGTCACAGCCTCTACGCCACAGCTTTGCCCCCCTTTGTGTGGAAACCCTGCGCTTTTGTGTACCTTGGTCCGTTCGTCGTCGTCGCTCAAGTTACATTACAGGCCGGCCTTCGTGCCTGTTCCAAAAGCAACGGATCGAGCACGGAAGTCTTTGATCTTGAACGTTTAGTCGATCATCTCTCCTGAGCTCAGCTAAGCCGTTTCGTGAATGGCCGAATTTGCACACCAGTAACTCCACCACCGACACGTGTACAAACTAAAGCGGTGCGTCGCGCATGTGTGGTGGTGCGGCACACAGGAGATGCATGTACGGTGTACGCAACGAACGCACGCTTACTTGGCCGGCCGTCGTGGCGACTGGCCCGGTGCCCCGTACGTGCTGGTGGTGCGGGCCGTCCACCAGCAAGATCTTCGTTGGTGCCCGACGATTGCCCGTGGTGCGGTCCCCTGTCGAACGGCCAATAGCCCGTACCACGTCGTCGTCTTGCCGGAGATGACGCCCGGCGGTTATTCTCCGGCGGCCGCAGTAGGTAATTCGATCGGTATCGGCGTGCCGGAGCCTAGCCGCAGATTCTACACCTCCGATGCGCGACAGGTCACAACACCTGCCAAGCAGGTTATCAGCTCGTTTACGATCGAGAGCTCAACTGAACCTGTCAAACCTTTACAGCGTTCTGTCCCTATTTTAGCACGCAGGTCAAGGGGATAAAGTGGCATGTTGTGCGTCACCTAAACGTGCGGTCGTTCACTGTTGGTATTGTTACACTTATTTTTGAGCCGCGCGTTGGTTAACTGTAACATTCATGCATGCACAAAGCTAGGGTCAAATGCCAGAATGTTTCAAACTGCAAAGTGGCATGGTAAAAAAGAAAAATTCATAGCTTCCTAGGGTGTAGGGTGACGAATCCGTCGGTTAACCCAGCCGTCTATCCTGACAAGATGGTTAATGCTCTAACATATCAGATCGTAAACTTTGTCAAATCAAGCGTGTTCTTGAAAAAAATATCCATTTGCTTGCACGTGAATGCAAAAGACTATCCGTGGAAATTGGAGATTTGATCCATTGTAAATAGAAGTTCTTGCAAAAAAAAAAAGGGTATGAAATAGCACAGCTTATCTATATGTGTGGCTCGCTCTTAATTAATTCCATATTCGCATGACTAAGAGTTGAAATCGTTGGTTACTGTATGAAGCAAGTAGTATAGTTTTGTACGGGGCGGGGCAGTGCGTGCGTGTTTATACTGTACCAACGGTCGTTTTCTCGTGATCACATCAACCATCCCAGAACTTAATTGGCATCAGTGTAAGTAGGGCAGTTTTACAAATCCAAGTGCACGAAACTAACCTCATGGCCACATGTACAAAACGTACAACACGCCACCCCCGAAGCTCCTACAGATTAACACACATCACGCACGCGATTTGCATTGTCTGTTCGTCACACGAGAGTATCTAGCAAGTCTGGTCCGTGCACGCACGCCTCATATCCCTGAATCCCTTATTATGACCAATAATCAAAGCCGGCAGCAGGTTATTAGCTGGATCTCGCCTGCAGATTACCAGATACAGAAAGACGTCTCCGCGTGGGCGACCGCCCTAAAATACATACTTGGGGAAACGCAGCGCGCGGCACATGCGCCTACGACCATCCCTGGATCCTGCGCGGTTGCCCTCGCCGCGCCGCGCCAGCCATCATGGCCGCTGCTCGATGCGCTGCGCCACCACCAGGAGCAGAAGGGAACCCAACCCAATCGAGCTTGCTAGCACGTCCACCTGGGGGTGGTGTGGTGGGTGGCAGCAGCAGCAGACAGTAGCGAGCGTCTCTGCGCCCCTGTCCGCTATATATACGCCCAGCCGGCCACCGGCCACACACACCCCAGATCAACCTACCCGAGCCCGCCCCGGCCTCTTCTAATCTTCTTCCGATTCTCTTCTCGGTTTCTAATTTCTTGCTCTGGAGCCTGGAGCTTGGTTGGTTAGCTAGTGAAGAAGGGGAAGGGAGCAGCAATAGTAATGGCGATGGGCGCGGTGCGGGCGCTGTGGGGCGCGGAGGAGGAGCGGGTGGTGGCCACGCAGAAGGCGCCGGGGGCGTGCCCGCGCTGCGGCGGGGCGGTGGTGGCCACCGACGTGGAGAGCGAGCGGCGGATCCTCTGCCTGCCGCTCTGCCTCAAGAGCAAGCGCAAGTACAACTGCACCAGGTGCCTCCGCCGCCTCGTCACCCTCTACAGCTAGCCGCCCGGCGGGGCTTGCTGGTGGCCCCAAGTCGGAGTCCTGATGGTAGACAAGATACTAGTAATTAGCTAGTAGCTGCTTCGTTTTCTTGGCTCGTTGTTGAGGTTGAACAATCGTCATCACGTCTTCATCTGCTTGATGGCTGATGCGTTCTCGTGGCCGCAATCGCAAGGACAAGGCAATTAGTGAGTTTATAGGCCTGTACTAGTAGCTGGCAGTGAATGGTGGCAACAACCAGTAGGAAGCAGGAATATCGTGGTACCGCATGGCGACCGGCGCCGGCGGTCAGCCGAGGAGGGTGGCGAGCGAGCATGTGGACGCGCACGTGATCACCATCTCTGCAGGCATGTAAAAATCACCTCGACCTCGTTAAGTTCATGCTCTAGCATCTTGTAAATCGCAAGGTCGTTGCAGAGCAACTTTCGGCGGCGCTCAATAGAGATTTCTTTTTTCACAGTCCGCTTTCTTCAGCTCAATCTCGCAGGCCTCGATTTAGGGTGTGTTTAGATTGGGAAAAGATTCTTCGAAAATACAATGTTCACCAAAGATACTGTAGATGAATAGTGTTATGTGAGTGGAAAAGGTAGAATGAATAGGGAAAAGTTAGATGAATAGTAGTTTTTTAGAAATTTTTTTAATCTAAACGCACCCTCAATCAGGCTGAGTCATCGTCGGATGAATGAAATGCGAACGCTTTGTATTCGTCGAATCACAAACAGGCCGGAGATCTCTTTCGCTCACTGTAGATGTGTATCTAGCAGCTATTGACAGGACTGGCGTAATGACTCTCTTCGCTTTTAAAGCTGGGCCTGGCCGCCGGGGCCCTTTGTTTCCCTGATGGCAGTTGCGGCCGGTTGATGCTGCCCTGACTCCCAGCCTCCGGCTCCATCCTAGGCAGCCAGCGACATAACACCACGCCTAGCGACGAAAAGCAGCAGCTTCTTGGTTGCTGGATTAATTCCTCTTTACTGCTAACAATTGATCGATGGTAAATGCTCCATACAGTTCGCCTGTGTATTGTGTTTACTTGTACAGGGGAAAATGGTACATGCAGCCTGCATCAAAGGCGCTTTCTCTCTCTGGTTCAGAGCGATCGATGCCGCACCAAGGAAAGCAGGAGGCTGCCGAACGGCCGTCGCTCCGGACGTCACCTGTGCCTTTGGTGGGGCGCCAGAGAAATCACCAGGATTCGTCCTACCTGCCGGCGTCCGATGGATATCCATCTCCCTTGTGCGCGGCTGCGCCCATACGGCCGGCCATACCCACATATAGGCAGCTTCGCCGCGACTGCATCCACGAATTCGAAGCACTCGCTCCTGATCACCATCATAGTGCATGATCAGATTACATACTAGGGATGAGGAAGGAACCTGTTACATTAGCGGTAGACACATGAAATTCAGTAGACAATGACGCTCGATCTCGCGTCAGAAGGTGCGCGCGTAGAAATTCAGTACATGTTCTGATTCTCGATGAGGAGCCGATGCCCGATAGGAAATGAGCAGACAGATCCGGGTGACTCAGATTATGGACGACAGACAACATAAGTGCGCCTCCATGAACTACCACAGCTAGCCTAGCCGGCATCCAGTTAACGACACTGACAGACATGCGGGCTAAAGTAAGATTAGATTATCCTCCCAACCTCGAAAGTACTCTGTGAAACAGCAAAAGCGACATGGCAGTGCACACCATGTGCGTGCAGGAAAAAAAACACAGAGGAGACTCCTCTTTGGCACGCATATTCTGTGGACAATTTCTGGCTGGCCTCGAATCTACTCTTGCTAGATGCGCGCAACTGACCAGACTCGCATCTGTGAGATACTTGGCCACACGTCGATCGGTAGCCGTTTCACGGTGCGGGTAAACGTACAGCATTTGGTGCAATTAGGAGATGATCGTGCAACGTGTACGCCCCGCGAGAAGACCTGAATATACGCACGTGAGATGACCTGAGAACATTTTTCTATGCGCAAGTCGGCAAGAAGAAGATAGTCTTAAATGACAGGTGCAGTGAACCCGTGCCGATAGACAGTTTTGGATTTGCTTCACGGGTGCTGATACGAATATACGATAAGGCAGTGGATCGGAGTTGATCGGGTAAACGGCTTATCCTGAATGGAAACATGCGTGCATGGCCTGGATCCATGTTAGTGTTACGGTCACGGATGTCATAACGGACAAGCTACAGCGGCTGCTACGTGCTGTGCAGTGTTTCCAGCTTGGAACGAAGTTTCCGTCCCACTTGTTGGTTGGGACTCTCAATCACGAGATGCTGAAAAGCAACCTGCAGAGCCGCCGTCGCTGTCCGAAACTCATTCTCAGGTATGGTCTGGAATCTGGATCGTATTTGGTTGGTTCGCACCGTAGGCCAGACCGCCGACCAGCTTGAGCTTGACCGCCGCCGCGTTGATTCCGGCGGCCCTCGATCTCTTCCCTGCCGTCAGTCCACAGAATTTCTCCTAGTGCCGTGTCGTCTCCTCTCGTCGATCTCGATCAGAATTCAGAGGTGTTCAGTGCCCGGGGAGTAAGCTACAATTCGCTCGATCGGGGGATTGCCTGCTTCTGCTTGACCTCGACATGTACCGCACAGTCAGACTATTAGCATATATGGATAGAGTTCACCAGTAGCTTCT
This sequence comes from Digitaria exilis, assembly GCA_015342445.1. Classification (NCBI taxonomy): domain Eukaryota; kingdom Viridiplantae; phylum Streptophyta; class Magnoliopsida; order Poales; family Poaceae; genus Digitaria; species Digitaria exilis. The sequence goes on along the minus strand of JACEFO010002261.1, from coordinate 453,420 downwards.
GCATGCTGATATCTGCATATGGTGATCGATCGAGATGGCAACGAATAACATGCGACGCAAGCAAGAAACGACGCAAAACACGCTGGAGATTGCGGCGCGCGGTGACTCCCGCGTGTGATCACGATGCTACCGAGGCGAGAGCCAACTTTGCTGATCTCGACGTCGATCGTCACAGCTAATAAGCCCCCCTTTGTTTGCTAGCTGCTCCTGTACGTTCCTGGAAACATCAAAGATGGCTCGTTGCCATGCCATGCCATGTCATGTCATCAACATCAAAACCAAGCTAAAGCGGCGGCTTTGGACAGTGAAATGGCGTGGCAAGTGCAGCGCATCTTTTTCATACAAAGTCGGTCAAAATGTTGACACCGCTACACTGTCAAGACTCGCGTGACCGACCCGGCCGGGTACAAATATGTTCGGCCGACTGTATCATATCACGGACTAGCACGTACGTGCCGGGGACCTGATCTGCGCCAGTACCTACTGTACTGCACCGTATATATTCGTATGCATGCATCCATCCGTCAGGCTCCGGTCCCCTGGATCGGATCGGCCGATGATGATGCATCGACGCCCACCACGCGTGGAATCATGATGACGCCCACACGGCCGGCCGGCGGTTACGTACTAGCAGCTCGATCGACCGTATAAGAGGAAACATCGCGGAGCTTGCAGCATTCATTCATACACGAACGGTCACAGAAAATGCCCATATATGCATGGACGCACGGCGGGTCGTGACATAGGCCGTGACATAAAGTCCAAAACGTTAGTTGACACAAACTTTGTGAAAATCGCCACGACAAGAAGTAACAAGGACATGGTTGGAGCTAGCGCTTGTGGCCGCAACTTATCTGCCTCCGTATTGCCAATTAGCCAAATCGTGATTGATTTCCTTATAAATTAGAGCAGTATATGTAGGAATGCGTATTAATAAGATCTCGCCAAGGATGACTTTAACGATATCAAGACATATCGGTAAAATCTCCTGATGTATTAGCGTGTGCGGATGTTATTGATTTTTTTTATAAAAAAAATCAAGCGCATATATCTAAAATGAATGCAAATAAAGTTCATGCAAATTGCAAGGTTAAATATGTATTCAAAATTAGTCAAACAAATCAGAAGGGGTCTTGGTAGTTGCTTTCAGTTCGTCCTAATTAAGGCCCGTACTGTACCATGCATGGTGCGTCGCATGTTGATCATCATCCCAAAGACTGAGTTTTTACAATATTTAAGTTGCATTAGCAGCATGGTACAGAATATGTTTGTTCATATTAGTGGAGCACTGCTTTTTTTTAAAAAAAAAGTATACTAAAATGATTCATTAGTAGATTACTCACCAAATCACGTTCCACATATATTGTCACACTTCAAGGACAAGATGAGTTGCATGTGACTATGACTGAACTATATATGCTCATGCTTTGCTTTGTGTTAAATATGTGTACTACTAGCTCGAAACCTTAAATTATGAGCGCACCTTGCTAATTTCTTTCTTCCGGCATTTCGTCAACTAAACATCGCGATTATTGTAGACCATTACTGTACGCATTACAGATTTTCAGGCTTTACGCCACATGCATGCCCACAAAGAAAAAGGATCAAAGACTTTTCCCCAGCTCTAGCCGTCCGCGCATCCATGTCATACCATACCACACGGCGCCAAGTAGAAACCCACTCCAACACCTCCATCCATACCCATGGGGAATTAAACAGGCAGCAGCAGCAGTAGACCGGTGCGAGAGCGAGGCCGCCCGCGTCTTTCATCGTTTCTCTCTCCGCGGTCTGCGCCTTGCTTGTCGGCTATATAATATACCCATGCATCCCCTGCCATCACCGGAAAACCTCAGACGCTCCGAAGACAACCAATCCCCCCAACACCATCCTCATCGTCCTCTACCTCTCTTCTCTTTTCTTCTCTTCTCGATCGATCGATCGATCCCGTTCTGTGTTTTCTCTGAGCCAAGCCAAGCTTGCAGGAGCTAGCGCAAGATCGAAGAAGGAAACAAATGGCGATGGAGGCGGTGCGGGCGCTGTGCGGCGCGGAGAAGGAGCGTGTGGTGGCCACGCAGAAGGCGCCGGGGGCGTGCCCTCGGTGCGGCGGGGCGGTGGTGGCCATCGACGTGGAGAGCGAGCGGCGGATCCTGGGACTGCCGCTGTGCCTCAAGAACAAGCGCAAGTACTCCTGCAGCAAGTGCCTCCGCCGGCTCGTCACCCTGTACAGCGAGACCATCCAGCAGTAGCAGCAGCCGACCACTGGAGGCTGGAGCTCTTTTCTCTTCAGCTGATTTGAGGGCTGGCCCTTCTCATCAGGCTGGCCTCCCCTCCATGCATGTCTGTTGTGTTTGTTCTAGACGACTAGGACTAGCTGATCATGCATTTAGACTTGTAGTCGCCGCGCCTGACGATGTAAATTATGAATGGCGGTAAGGTTATGTTTGGCGACTGTCACCGCCGGTCTTGCTTGATCCGATCGATGTAAATTAGTAAATTAGTACCTCAAACATTAGCGTCCGGTAATTAACTTGTGTAAGTTTACTCAAGGTTTTAGAGTAAAATTTGCTAGTCGATTTGGATGAGTCTGAAATTTGTGCTGATTTATTGCTAGAATTTAATCTCCCGGCCGGCGCGCAATTGATTCAGAAGTCGTCGAATGAAACGCGCATGCTGCATCGGTCGGATATTCGAATATGCGATCGGAGCTTTTCTTTCTTGGCTGTCGGTTCAGATCATCCGATGGTTGGTGAAGGTGATGACTTCTCCATGCCATGAGGATGGACGACTAGGGATCCTTGCTCCCCTGTTGGGTACGGTGTTGGTGGCCGCTGATACGCCAGTTTTTATGTTGGCCCTGGGCTCCATTCCATCCCGTATAGCGATATATAAAATCAGAGGGCTTTTGTTGTTGGTGTACCTCCTCTCTTACTGATGGCATGAGGCATGGGTTCGGTTCGGTTTGTGGTCGGGCCGTCGGGGAGAGAGAGAGGTATCTGTCGCTGCCAAGTGCCAACACATGCACACATCGGAGTTGCCAGGTGTACGTTTGCCCGCCTAGCTCCGGCGATGGACGCGTCTGCCCAACAGATGCCCATCTCCCACCTGTTCCACGTTTCACGCGGCAGTATCTTGGTCTCTCGTCACTGGCCGAAACCCTGCTGCGCCCATAGCCTCAGAGCAACTACCAATGATCCAAACAAAATGCTGATCGGCGCTACTAGATATGTGAGGTTTATCCGGACACAATGGTCACCAAAAGTGATCGCACTGCTAGTACGTAGCTAGTGCGATTCGACATGCATGCGGCCAATTGGATTGCGAAACCATGCCGAAACTTCATTCATGGGCATATATGCAATGCAGCCATAAATTAGAAGATTTGCGCGCAGTGTGGGAAATGAGGCAGCTAGATTAGATAAGATGATGTGCCTCAACTCACACTGGCAACTCGATGCCTGATCCAATCAAGAGTATTGGAAAGGGGTGAAACCAAAGCAGACGTGTGAGCCAATTGGGGCTCCGGACAGGAGGTTAGTGCGCCTCCATCAAACAGCCACATGTGGCTAAACTAACGTTATCCTGCTTTCGTGCTTTGTCGATCTAGTAAGCGCGTGATCAATTCATGGTTCGCCAGTAAGATACTTTTGCAGTTTGCACCGCGTCAAGTGCGGCAGCTACCGCCGGCAAAACCAACCAACAACACAGAACTCGGACTGGATCGGATACTTGGTCCGGTATCAGAGATTCAGAGGTTCGGTCAGTTATCTCTGAAACTGATGAAAGCGATCGATAGGCTCGATGCAAGCTGTGTGCCTAAATTAGTAAATTTCAATTCTGGCGCGCGCATTTGTCGACTGATGTGCACCCGTTTGGAAATCACTGTGTATGCAAAAATCTGCTGGACTTGTGAGATACCACGTACACTACTCGTACCGCCATGACGACACACGACAGCAGCTTCAGACTAGACGCGTCGTTCCTTAGCCTGGTTGGCGGACGATCTAGCTTACATATCCACGCCACACGGGCAATATGGTATATATATACATCATGTACAAAAAGAGGGCAACAAAACGTGCTCGTGCGCCTCCCCTCGTGTCATATATATATATGATCGAGTAGTAGCGGAAAAGTGCAAGAAGGCACGGAGCAACTTCGATCAAATCGGACTGGATATATGTGCTAATGTGCACGTGAGTTGACTTGAGAAGTTTGTGTTTGCGCAGCCGGCCGCTGCCACGAGCCTTTGATCTCGCCGCACTTGAATGACAGTGACATGCGTCATTTCAAGCTCCACGCAAACTATACGAAAATGTATGAACAAGATGAACTAAAAAAATGGCTACTGGCTACCTTTTTTAATTTGTTACTTTAAATATATGCGTTAGGTGAGAAAAGCAAGTGGAGATAACGATATTCCTAGTTATTATTATTGTTTTTTTGGATTTTTTGCACAGGCTGTAGGTTGCATCGGTCGTACCGTGGTGTGTCACCGAGATCGTGACCTGCAAATTAAAGACTATCGAAATACTACCATGTTTGGCCTAAGTGGTGGCAGGACGTGCAAACTAGTTTTGGGAACTGGTAGTACATGACGAAATCTATCCTATAACAAAATTATTTGTCAATTTTCATTTCAGAAAGTCTTGAAAACCTTGAGTAGTGCAGCCTTTATATACTTGCATATGACAATGACTGAACTACAAATAACTCTTTCTTCCTCAAAGAAAATAAAAAAGAAGATATGTACATGTACCTTGTTAAATGTGTAGCTGAATTCCTTAGTGAGCTAGTAATACTAGATGTCCATACCCTTTATTCTACCGATCGGTTGGTTTCTTGTTGGCATTTCTTCAAATTAACCATTGGATTTTTTATAGAGTAACTAGACTAGCATTGCAGACTTTACACCACAAAGAAAACGATTATCAGATTATGTATTGTTGTATACACCAGTGAAAAGGACTAGCAACCACACTGATACAGAAAGACCCATTCCCATGGAGATGGAGGCATGGAAGATCACCTTCCAAAAAAACAAAAGCACACGGATCCTGTCCTGTATCCGGCACGCCTACCATGCGGCGGCGCCAACCGCCAAGTAGCCGTGTTTAGTTCCAGAAGTTCTTTTGGACTCTACTATTTATCTCTCTCAGAAAACACGTTTTCCAGAAAAGTTCCTATTTATCTCTTTTCAACTTTTCTATTCATCTCTCTCACAGAACACGCTTCAAAAAAAAAGTTATTTTCCTCCCTCCCAACTAAACCCACCCCTGAAACCCAATCGAATACTTCCACCTGTCGCTTGCCGTCCTTCTGCCATGTCTGCACCCTTTGTCTGCTATATATACGGCCACCCGGCCAGGCATCTTCCAGGAACGAGGCCAATCCCCGAAACGCTTCAAAGGCAACCAACCCCGACGGCCGGACCCATCAATCCATTCCTCTGCTCGATCCTGTTCCGCTTCTTGGGAGGGCGCAAGGATAGCTCGGAGCCCAGGATCAAATCTATAGATGGCGATGAGCGCGGTGCGGGCGCTGTGGGGCGCGGAGGAGGAGCGGGTGGTGGCCACGCAGAAGGCGCCGGGGGCGTGCCCGCGCTGCGGCGGGGCGGTGGTGGCCACCGACGTGGAGAGCGAGCGGTGGATCCTCTGACTGTCGTGCCCCGGGGATGTAGGCTTCGGCTGAACCTCGTTAACAAATATCGTGCCTCCGTTGTCGTCTCTGATCATCATCTCGGTAGAGGCAGGTGCACAGGTGCTCCTCCCCAATATGTAACATCGGTCGCTCTGGGGTCCTGGCAATATACCGCCTCCCCCTGCGAGCCTGTCGCTATGTCGTCATGTTTACAATATCGGTCCTCCTCTCATATTTATGAGGGGCCCAGGTTACAAGAATCCGACACGTACTCTACACACTACCGCTAGTACAACTCCAAGTCCAAACGTAACCAACTAGTACTAAAGTACTAAAGACACAATTCTAACATTAATCTGTGAGGTCCGTTCCGAAATATACACTGATATCGGCGAGTCGTTTTCACACGCGTTCCTGATGGTCGAGTTTATGTGCAGATAATAAACAACTCTATGTGCAGGCGTGCAGCTAGTTAACTACGTACTCCTGACGAAACTAACAGCTAGCTGCTTCTGGAATCTTCATAACTGAAGTGAATAAAACGTGCGCATCGCCTCTTTCTTATGCTAGTATATTCATAATTCAAGTACTCCAGTATTTTGCAGCCAGGATGCAAGAAACAGCAAGCGAGCACCTTGAATCCTATACATGCACGCGTGAGAACCTGACAAAATTTCTCCGTGCGCCGCCGCCGACAGAACCACGGCCATGGCGACACATGAAGCATAGAAAACTAATCGTGATGTATTTGCTGAACAAAGTCATTGCTGCTTCGAATGACAGGTGCAATGAACTTCCGGCGGCATATCGAGTCGGTCGCCGCTCGGTTAGAAACTTCAAAGCTGAGCACGCAGTAGTACCAGCAGCCGCAGCACCTTTTCTCAATCAGGATAAGTTGGGGCTCCGATCATCTCGATTAATAATTGCTCGTATCAGCATCGGCGAAAATTGCCTCTTCCGAAACAAACAAAAAAAAAAGAACAAATATATGCGTTTACTGAACAGTTGAACTCTCAGAAGCTGAAAGCAACCAGAGCCGTACTACTCCTAGCTTGCTGGAACTACCGGCCGAACTGCAAAACTGCACATACCGATATCAGAGGTCGCCGTCGCCGACATCTTTGAACACGGCGTATCCGGCGACCCGCGATCTACATCCAACCATCCGGGAGGGACAGGAAAAGGCCTCGCTTCATTCATCATGCGGTGGTCAACAACTCGACATCATATCGATCGAGAAACAAAGAAAAGCAAGCTGGAGCATGTAGGGTAAACCGCAGGCCTGCAGCAGGTTGCAAAAGTTAAGGCCTTCTCCAACAGAGCAAGGGTACATTTAGATAATTAGATCACCCAATTTTTCTAAAAAAACAATATTTATATCATCCCTCCCACTTACAGAACACGCTTCCCAGCACGACCTATAATGTTTTTTTTGGATCTATAATATTTTTTTTCCTAAACTAAACTCACCCTAAATAGTTTTCTAATCAATGAACAGGCTAGCGAGGTACTAGTTCCCATCTAGCGTGAAGGCTTTGTCTACCTACCCTACCGGCCGATCGTCGGAGTTCTCACCTGCTATAAAATGTGGCAATGATATTATGATATGTGAAGTGTGGTTTACTCACTAGTACATAACGTCGATACTGTAACACCAACTTATGTTACTATAGGTCCATAAAAGTGTTACAAGGCCATCTAGTAACACATTTTATTTGTGTTGCTAAGTTCAATGTTACTATAGTGTGATCTATTGGAACACAAAAAATATGTTGCTTTTACATAAAAATTGTGTTACTGCTTAGTAACACAATTACTTCTGAAGTGGAACGCTTATCAAGTGTTATAAAATTCTCCTTTGTAACACATTTTTAGCTCTTGTAACACTTTGACATTCTTGCAGTAACACTTTGTGAACAACATCATAATAAAATAGCTAAAAATTTTATGGACTATGTGGCTGGCAAGATTCGAACCCATGACCTCTTCCTCCTGCACAACCTCCTCTACCACTACACCACGGTATCAATTGTGTCAAAGTTCTGTTTTGGACCCCCACATATTATACCAGGTCGAGTGTAAATTGCTTATTTGAGGCCCTAAACGAATTGAAATTTAAAAGTTGTCAACTATGAAGTTTCATAATTTTTAGATTTGTACAATTTTCTATTTTGGTAGTTTCTCAATTCGATGTCGTTTACAAAATTTGAATTTCAAATTTTAAATAAAAAGGTTATCAACTATAAAGCTTTGCAACTTATTATGGTCTACAACTCTGATTTTGTCTGTTGCTCTAGCCGTGATCATTTGAAAAACTCAAATTTGAGAAATTAAAGCGTACTTCTGGTTGCCAAAATTAATTCAAATTAAAAAGAGTTTAAACACAAATTTGTATAATTTCTTAAGATCTACAACTTTTATTTTGGAAAAACATTACTATCGCTTTGTTGAAATCAAGAAATAACCATTGTCTCATTTATCGAAAAGATGTGTCCAAAAAGAAAAGGGACTACTAGACTAACACTTGTTAATTGTTTGTTCAGACTTTGTTATTCTTCTTCATGGCTACTCTCCATCAATTGAGGTTACAATAGGTTACATTGTAACACTTTAGTTGTAACAATATTTTATGTGTTACAATATGACACCATTTTGTAACACTTAAGGTGCAACATTAATTTTGTGTTACTATGACTTCTACTTGTAACACAAATTTGTAGACAAGCATTATATGTTACTAACTTATTATGTAACACATGATTTTGTGTTCCTATAAAACTTCTTTGTAACACATTGATCAATATGTTACAAGAGTGTGTTACAATATATGTGTCTTGTAGTAGTGAGTTTTGAAGATCTTATTATAACAAACATAATGGTTTAATCATAATTTAATTTAGATAATTTATTTGCATTAATTACCTTGGAGACACGGAAGCCACAGGCACAGAACTAGAGAAAGTGGATCGGATAGGGCCTGAGGCTCCTCCTGACTCCTGAGCCCATAGGACCTCGTACCCCAAGTTTTGATATTTCCTCTTTTATTCGTTAATATAAATAAATCTAGGTTTTCAAAAAACAGAAATAGGTAAGGTTCCTGTATTATTAGTTTGCATGGTTCACGTACAGTTCTGTCATGTTAAGTAACCTAGAACATCCCCCCCCCCCCCTTTTTCTTTTTTTGTTGGCCTTGTATCTGTCTGTCTCTAGCGCTTACGTTAGGTCCTATGAAAGGATCCAGTCAGTCGCTCCTGTGACTGCAGATTCAGTCATCATACTGAACCGTAGTTACTATAGCAATTCAGTATTGAATACTCCAGAAAACCTGCTCTTGAAAGCTTAAACCGTGTATCATTTTATTCTGCCAAAAAAGCTGACTAAGAAACATAAGCAAAGCTAAGCAGCCAACCGGAAATACTCACACAGAGACAATAATACCAGCATACACTAAAAAGCATAATAGCATGATTATCACAGTAGCTAGCGGTTTACTAAGTTCTAAGTAGTGGTTGCAGAGCTATTAAACAAACACGATATTGCAATGCATTCCACAAAATAGGACATTGTAACAAGACCCTACTGCATCTTAAATCAAGACCCCTTCAGCGGATGAGCACGAAGAGCAAAGCCAAATATCTTAAACAGATGCCAGCATCATTAGGCCAGTACACCATCCCTTCCCTGCCCTCCAGAACTGCAAGAAATGTAAAAGTTGCAAGTTGACAATGGTTTTAAAAGTGTAGTTTTGAAGTGCATATACTCCTAGGAAAAGATTCAGCGAACATCATGATGTTACTTAAATTCAGCAGCAACAAACTAGGTTTTGTATATATATCCGTTAGAGGGTCCAAAACTCTGGCTACAAAGATTAAAGGAAAAAGGAAAAACTCCCGTCAAGTACAACCAGATCCACGCAAACACAAGTAAACTATGCCATCGAGTTCAATTTACCTTATAAACTATTTCTTGTAAATTAAACCAAGTGACATAGTTTAAGTGGTAAACTGAACCAAAATATAGTTCGGAGGGTTATTCAGACTTTGGCTACACTTGAGGGGACTAATTTTGACTTTTTCCAAGATTAGATAAGTGGCAATCATGCCAGATAAATTAATAGATATTCTGACTAGTAAAGCATTAGAGTAGGGAATTACTTGGAGATTTATGATGCTAACAGATCATTTCTGATACCTCAGCGACAAGTAACATACAAAGAAGGGTGTAAGAAGATGCATTAGAAATAACCTTTGCAGGGAATGGGAACTTTGGAGCTCCACCCAATTTATGCAGCTCCTTCATTCATGGCTACCAGAGGGGGTGCCTTAAACCTTGATGATTGATCCTAAGAGTAAAGAAATTGTGTAATTTGGCTTAGTTTTCAACAAATATAATTTTAAAAAACATATGCACGCCTAGTAGATGAAAAGTGAAAAAGTACCCTCTACAACCATATGCAATATAAAAAAACGACTTTGTTAAAAGAGACATGTGTAGCATCCCTTGAAACATGATTATGCTTCAACTATTGATTGATACAACATACCTAGAAACAAATTTATTAAAATAGACATGCATATAGCACCTCTGTATACATGCTTATGCTTCTACTCCTGATGTTATTGACCTAACCAGGCCATATAAACCTAAACTTAGCTGCATTGCTGTGCATATGTGCAAATGCATTGTTACTGATGAAACATATCACAACTCTGTATTCAGAAGGACTTACTTCGCCAAAATTCCCTGTAGTCCGTGGCCGCTTCGAATCATTTCCTGGATGTGTGTTACCTCGGCGAGACTCCTGGAAGAATGGCCGCTTCTTGGCTGCCCAAAGACAAGAGTGCAAAAATAACTCATTGGTAACTTTTGTGGATTTTCGAGATAATGAAAACTAATACCGGTTTCTGAATATGTAGATGCAATACTCAATACTTTTATTAGAAATAGAAATGATTCGGCTCATAGCTGAATATCATCACAAAGATAAAGGTAACTCAATTTGCAGGCCAAAATAAGTTTGAACATACATCTGCAGTAGCTTCACATGGTTAGGGTCAAATCTAACACTATAGCAATTAATTATGGGAGAAGAAGTGTGGTTTGAATCTTGCCCACATTTGAATTATCAGAACAACTTGCCTGAGTTAGTTTCTCGAGAGACCACAACAGCAGGACCCTGTGATGTATCTGCAATGGAACAACAAGCTTGGCATTTTGTAATAACAGCCTAACTAGAACCTTGATGAAACATGATTTGTTACCTAATTTGGATGAAAGTTCACGTTTAAGTCCTTGGCCGCTCATGGTGTAGGCCATGAATCCAGAAGCTTGCTTAGCCCGCACCAATGGAAAACCTAAAGGTAAGCAACAATCTCAGCAATTTGAAACTACACAGCTTGTCTTTAGATGTGGGTAAGACAAATCACCTTCTTCTGACAAAAGTTCAGGGGGCTGCACTTGCTCATTCACTAGTTGTCTACCAGCTTCCAAAGATGTCTCTAAAGATCACAACGGTTTGCCAGTCATTGTGCATAGATGAGGTTCGAATTGAATGAGTAAACAAAGTAATGCGAGCTAATAACAAAATTGAGGCTGCTCTTGTTCCTGTAGCTTGCACATGGATCCTACTGAGATGGCAACATACATGGTGTTTTATGCTACCAAATCATCAGATCTATCAGGAAGAAAATGTTTCGACACCAAAGCAATAAAAGATAGGTTAAGAACAGAATTTTCTGAAAAGCGGGAAGCTAGTTAGAACACAGTTTGCATGTTCTTGTAAGGGGAGAAGGGGCCAGACAGGCAAAACTTGTGCATACCTAATAGCGCCATCAGTGGCTCCCCTTGTATCGCTGCTAATCCTGCAGTTGAAAAGCTTGATCATCAAGCAGTTCTTCTTTCATTCATGTCTATATTATGTTAGAAAATATGGCAATATCCAATAACATGATACCTGAATCGCTATGACTTCCCCCCTGACTCGAAGGCAGCCTGCAGAAATTGCAGGTTTGTAAGTATTAAAAAAAAAATAGAAACAGCAAGAGAGTATCCATTTTATGCATGGTGTACCTCTTCCTCATCTGAAGATAGAACTGGACAACGTCAGTTGATTGTTTTGGGCCTACATTCTTATGACGCCTTCAATGGGTAGTTAAGATTAGATCAGATGGTCAGCAAATCAATAGTTTATAGTGACTGGAGCACTTGCAAGTACCTAGATCCAATGGGTACCAGATTGCTAAGGTTGTTCTGGCCACACGGGTACTGCATTTTGTCCCTAAGCTCCGGCGTCTTGTGGGCCATCTTCTCAACCATCTTCGCTGCCTTATTCCTGACAAGTTGCCAATCAAGGAAGGCCCTGCAGCAGGAGTAAATCCCAGCAAGTCAGCATTGTAGCTGCATAATTCGATCACGCCGCATCAAATTATGAGAGAAAATTAAGGGACCTAGCATGATCTGAGCGCATGAAGAGGACGTCGGCAACGAGTGTAGCGAAACAGGGGTACTTGTCGAGCATAGGTATCTTGTAGATGCTCATGAACCAGTCGCAGAGGTAGCTTGCCACCATGACGTGGCCATTGCTGAAGTCGCCGAGGGCCATAAGGTCGTGGAGGAACATCATGAGGAGCCTGGCCTCGTAGCCCGATTCGTAGAAGGGAGCGAAGCGGTTGACGTAGTAGCCCGCCTCTCGCCATTGGCCTTCCTTGACCTTCTTCACCAGGTCCTTCACGTGGAAGATCACACGCGTGTTCGCTCTCGCTCTGCGGAGTTTATGGACCAGTGTGGATTGGTCACTTGGTCTTATATGTCGAATAATACTAGAGATAGAGACCCGCAATAAAGATGGGTTTCGATGGGGCGTACGCTTCATAGACCTCCGCGTGGCTGTGCCAACGACGGAGGTAGGCGAGGAGCCGGCGGAGACGGAAGCGCGCCGTGCAGGGATATTCCAAGGAGTGCGAGATCGAGCGCTCGCCCTCGCCGGGTCCCGACGCCGCTGCCAGCTTGTCATCGACGAATCCCAACACCGCCCCTGCCTGTTCGCAGGAGCTCGCCATCGCGCTCACTCAGGAAGATGTTGATTTCTTCGACACGAATCTGGTGAAAAAACTAGGGCTCGGCAACCCTCGTCTTTTTCTTTTTACACCTCGTCTTATGTGGACTGGGGGGGTCGCGCACGGGGGAACAGAAACGGCGAACGGGGCCGCTCCGCTTGCTCGTATCTTAGGGAATTGACAATTGAGGAATGAGCACGTCTCCTAATTAAAAAAAAAGGAAAAACAAATAAGCACGTTCATGGTATAGTTAGAACCTAGATGTAACGAACTCGCTCGGTTTTAGAAGGGATTTCAGGGTTTCGAGTTCAGGACACTCTCCTTGCATGTATCCCGCCTGATAACCCACTCGGCCACTCCAGCCATTGGCTGCCCCCCCCCCCCCCCTTACATGTACAGCTCAGCACCATTATGGAATGGTTTCGTCCTAAATTCCCTTCAGCGCCTTCTAGGTTTCGCACTTCAGTCTTTTCTTCACTCCAAGCTTGGTGGAGACAGATTACCCCAAGCTGGTGCTACAGGGAAACAGATGAACACAACTTGCTCAACCTTCCATGTTGTCGTTGTTGTAGGCCGTCATGTCTGATCACCTATACCTACATGTCTTAGGAGTCAGGACGCAAAACCAAGTTTCACGGGTAAACACACAGCAATCATCTATGTCCCTCAAACCGTAGCGCCGAAGCCGGATCGAGGGAGGTCCAACATGACTATGAAGAGTCAACCAGTCAAAGATACGGAGTTACGGACATTCCCTGACGCCCAAGCAAATTCACGCCTAGAAGCGGCGAACGACCCTATGAAGACAGCGTGACATGCAAAAGCGGAAGCGAATTCGCTGAAAGCCAATCATTTCTAAATGATTTTGTCCGAGTCAGAGTGAAGCCACGTCTAGGTGTCGCCGGAGACAGACCAGGGGCGAGGCCGGGGCCGGCGGTCGACGATCCACGCGGGAGGGAGCACCTGGTGGACGTGGAGGTGGTCGGCCCTGGGTGGACAGGTGACCGGGCTATCTCTTGGAGAAGGTCGGCCACGGGGCCTTCTAGCGCCGCGTGCTTTAGATTTTTTGGGGTGGTCGCCATGCAATTCGACTCTAAATTAAACAACATAAAATCAAACTCCAGAAAAGATGTATATTTTACGTAATCATGTCCTCAGCCAAGCTCGATGCCAAAAAAAAACAACCAATACCCAAAAAAATCCAAGGCGCATTCACGGATGAACACTTCAGGCAAGATAATGAAATGCAGAAGTAGGACCAGAGAGAAGTTGGCCGTAGCGAAAGCTGAATGTGATGGAAGAGAACGCAGGCACTATGGGTGTGATTGGTTTCTTGGCCTATCTCAAGCCTGGCTAGAAGTTATGCAAGGCTAACTTAAGACAGGCTTGTGCAATACAACAGGTATGTGTTGATTCGGGTGGCTCCAGTTAGGCCCCATTTAGTTTCCTAAATATTCCAAAAAAACACTATTCATCCAACTTTTCACTATTCATCACATTCCTCCCACTCACAGAACACTATTCATCTACAGTGTATTTTTGGTGAACAGTGTATTTCCGGGGAATCTTTCCCCAATCTAAACACACCCCAGACTACTAGTATGATGTTTGGCTGCCTGCATAATGAGATAAGATGACCTTGTACTAGCTGTGGGTGAATTTACCACCCATTGTCTCTCTTCTTCCTCCCTTCACCTTCGCCACCCAGTTAATCCTCCGCTCCACTGGCCCTACATCTCCATCGCCTCCACTGCCTCTTCTCCCTCTGCTTCAAGGGCCTTGTACCTCCATTGCCACATCCTCCGTAGCATGGACCTTCAATTTGGCTCAATCGAGCTCGGCCATGGCTCCGTTGACCTCGAGCTTTTGCCCAAATCGCCCTCCGATGTGGCTTAATCGATCTCAAGCGTGTCCGAATGGACCTCTAGTCTGCTTCAATCGAGCTTGTGGATTCACCTAGGGCCGCGTGGAGGAGGCCACGACAGCGCTAGATGGTGCTTCGCTTTGCGCCTGCTAACTGGGGCGACACCAAAGGAAGGGAGCGCGGAGGCGGCACGTCGTTCCAGCGGCACGGAGACGACACGCCATGTTGGCAGCAGCGAGCGGCGCGGCGACGAGGAAGGGAGCATGGAGACGACACGCCGTGCTGGTGGTGGCGAGCGGCGCGACGATAATGGCACGCCGTCACGCATGCACACAGCGGCGGCGTGAAGATGAGCAAGGCTGGCGAGTGGCAGCCCGGCGGTGCTCGTTTCGCAGGTTACTTGATTCAAGTTGGGCCCACCAAGGTGGCTCCGTGTGGCCTTATGTAGCCTGCATAAGCTGGGAACGAGACTCATTTGTGTTTCCAGCAATGCAAGCCGTACAACCCGTTTTGCACAACGCCTGGCTAAGAGTCCTATTCAACCTACCAAACATGCAGGCCTGCACTATGGAAGCCTGGCTAGGCCCATATGCACCTTACAAATCACACCCTATGGTACAACAAAATAATCTGCAATGACGGGTTCAAACATCAGTAGCAGTAGTGGATCCTTACAAAACAAGCATTTTCACAGATGATTTATGGCCACCGAAGCAACAATAAAGGTGTATATATTCACACCTTCGGAGTCACAAGAAAGGCATTAAATAAAATTCCAAACCTTCGGGTACAAGGTCAGATTTCTTCCTTAAACATCTAGTTCCAAACATCAAAATTGCATTCATATCCATCCATGATCCAGCTTCCTAATGTAAAATAAGGATAACACTGTGACGCGTTCCAAAGGGCACATTACAAGTACGCTCGTGAAGCCTAGTTCATCCTTCTGATGAGCTCATTGATGTAGTTCTCACGGTTACCAGCATCACCACCCTCCACGTAATGGTTTCTCTTCTTCTTCAGGCCTCCTAGTGGCGCCTTCAACTTGAATGGCCAGAGGAAGTTGTTTGCCTCCTTGAAATTCGGGCCAACAGTCATGATCTCATGAACAAGATCCTCGATGCAGATGATGTTGTGCTTGCCCAAGCCCTGAGAGAACACAAAAAGGATGAGGCATGTTTAGGTACTTAGGTTGCAAAATTAATGTTACAGAGCACAAGAAACAGAGGCAAAGAGCTCAAGATAACATACCTCCTCAATGACTTGGTTGTTGGACAGAGGAATCCTCTGCTTGTTCAACTTTCCATAGCCCCTCTTGTAGATCAGCTCCCTGACGCTCTTCAAGTTCGGGTACCTGAACATTTAGTCTCACCTGCTTAGTTAAGTCAGCACAAATTCTTCAAGCTAATCTGTTCTGAGCTACAATGGTTCGAATACCAATCTGGAATCATACTTCTAACAGAAGAAGTGAACGTCCAAAACTACATAGCCTTGACTAATGAGTGATGAAGCAAGAAACCAGAGGTACAAGTTTTGTATTACAACACATACTACTATGTAAATCCAGACAATCAGGAATATCAGTGTTAACATGTTTATGATCATATACTTTTACTGCAAAAATATAGTCCAAAAAACGGTCCTAACTAGAAAATTGTAGGACAAACATACCCATAGGCAACATAAGGCTCAACTCTGCGTAGCATGTTGATGGTAGCCTTGTTGACCTTCAGGAACACACCATTGAATATCTGCAAAATTAAGTGTTCAGTTTTATGAACAAACAGATTTCAAAAATAACAGATGTAATTGTACAACAAGCTTATTGGTGAACCTACCTGTCTCAAACGCAATAGCTGCAAGATCTTCCTGGTCTTGGGGTGCATGGCATTGATACTGCAGTTTTAAAAACAATATTAATATCAAACAAGAGCATACAGATTCATCATCAATGAGTGTAATCATGTAGGCAAGACTTGGTGCCATACCCACGGATGCGGACCACAAACAGCAACTTTGCCTCAGGACTGACATAGAAACCACCCTTCAACCGGGCCTCACGCTTAAGCTGCACCAACTCTTTCTCCTGCTCCCAACAACCATATAAGTAATTATGTAATGCAGTTAACTTTAAAAAGGAAGCTTCTTAATTGCAGTTAAAAGAAAAGAGCTATCCACTGAAAATCATATTTGGATGACAGTGTCTAAAGTCATAAAATAAGTTGTATTTATAAATTGCTTCCAATAATGGATCTTTGAACTGTTTCTCAAAATATTCTAAATTGCATGAATTCTATATGCAGTAGGATCAGGCTACTAATTCTCCCAGCAAACCATGTCAAACTTTCATAGTAAATTAGTTCGACGCATGCATTCTAAAGACCGCACATTAGTTCTATTGCACTTGACAACGCATTTCTGACTATAAAATTTGAACAGCAAAAAAATACCATTGTATAAGTTGCATCCATATTTCCCTCTCCATAACAGTTTATATAGGGTCAGACGGACCAACAAGGGCAAAGTCAGATTCAACAATGCAACAGGGTAACACGCCGCACGAACAAATGGTCATTCAGATGCACTGTACGAGATCGAGTTGAGCGGCGATCTGACCTGAGCATCGTACTCCTCGGCGTACTGCTTGGTGCGGGTGAAGATGAGCTTGCGGCTCTCGATGGACTTCTTCTTCTCGGCCAGGGCCTTCTCCTTCTTGTCGGCCGCCCACTGCTCCTCGCGCTTCTGCTTGCGGAGCGCCGACTCCGGAACCGGCACCTTCGCCGCCTCGGACGACATCTGCACGGCCACACAGACCAACGGGAACCACGACTCGTCAGCCACAGATCGAAACGTGCGTGCGGCGAATGGCGTGGGCGGCGGCGGCGGCGCGGTCTCTTACCTTACCTCGACGATCTGCGCGCGGCAGGGGGGACGCGGGGAGTGGTGGTGGAGGTGGACGAAGGCGGCGGCGGGCGAGGGGAGTGGTAAGGGCGGCTTATGTAGGTGGGGTTTGGTGGCTAGGGTTTGGGGACGTGTGATCCGACGGCTGAGGCTCTCCTGGGCCGGCAGTACTTTGGGCCACAGCCAACCTGCCTGCCAGAGCGGGCCACAACTTTAGTAGTTTGGAGGGGAAAAAGTCGTATTTACCTCCTTCAACTATAGGCATAGTTCACGTTTCCACCTTAAATTCTAAAACCGGGTAAATTACACCCTCAACTTTTAAAACCGTGCGTTTTACCTCCCTGGTCGAGTTAAAAGGGGTTTTGATGGCAGTTTTGTATTTTTCTGTTTTATTTATTTTGGCTGAAGCTTTAAAAATTCATAGTAAATTATAAAAAATTATAAAATAGAAAATTTATTTTTGTTAATCTCCGAGTATGTAAACATAACAAATATATAATATGATATACTTTAGTACAAAATTTTAACTGTAAATTTAGATCTATTCATTTTTGTGATTAATCAGAATAATTTATAACGGTTGTTTCTATGATCCAATTATGGTGAAATTTTTATGTAGGTCTTATTATTGTATGATTCAACTATAGTAAAACATTTATACTCATTGGATTAGGTATAAATTAGTTACAGAAAGTAAATTATAGTGACATAAATAAATATATAACTAAGTTATACATGATCAAATGAGTATAAATTTTTTAACACAATTCAATCATAAAATAATTAGGCCACTACAAAATTTTAGCGACAATTGAACATAAAAACTGGAGTATGAATTATTTCTTTTAATTACAGAAATGAATAGATCTAAACCTATACTATATTATATTATATTATATTATATTATATTATATTATATTATATTATATTATATTATATTATATTATATTATATTATATTATATTATATATTTACTGTGTATATATAATTATGTGGAGTCCAACAAAGATGAGTTTTCTATTTTATGAATTTTCTATGATTTACCATGAATTTTTAAAACTTCAGCCAAAATAAATAAAAAAACACAAAACCACCATCAAAACCGCTTTTAACCCGACCAGAGAGGTAAAACGTACGGTTTTAAAAGTTGAGGGCGTAATTTACCCGGTTTTAGAGTTCCTATAGTTGAAGGGGCTAGGACTTTTTCCGTTTGGAGGACTTGGGCGCGTGGTGGTGTATGACTTCTGGTGGACCGAAAGGCTTGGGCTGTTGTGCATGCGTGATGGTTTGATCATAGGATCCACAAAGGCCCATAACTGAAGACAATTTTCCGTTTTTCGCAAGGCCCGACACCCGTAATTCCCCCAACATGTTCTTTTAAAAAAAAAAACGTGATCCCTCTCGAAACGAAGGAGGAAGCTTTGGGTATTGACATTTGCTCGAAAAAAAAAATTGCCGTTATTGGTGCTATCGTGCTAAACCGAGGCCAGCGTTCCAACTTGCCAAGGTTCTTGTCAAGTCACTGCCTCACTGGGATCTTATTATGACTTTACTATGCTGTGTTTAGATAGATGGAAGAAAAAAGTATTTTTAAATGAATAATACACTGGAAGCGTGTTCTGTGAGTGGAGTGGATATTAAAACTTGTCGAATAAGAAAAACTTTATGTATCTGAACACGCGACATTTTTCTTTTGTCGTGTCCAGTCCCAGAGTAAACTTTCATTTCGAACACATGAACAAGAGCAATTTCTATATTTCTAGCGCACCTCTTGTCACGTCACATCACGAACGAGAGACACGAGTGGACGTAGACCGCCGAGCAGGATGCAGGGAGCCGTGAGCATGTGACGCGCAAGGCGACCACACACGCTCCGATCATTCGATTTGGAGCTTGGATAAGGGGTGTTTTGATTGGTAAAAAATCCCCAAAAACACTATATATGTAAAAAAGAATATTGTAGATGAATATTGTTCTGTGAGTGTACGGGAAGAGATGAATAAGAAAAAGTTAGATAAATGGTGTTTCTTTGAAGGGAGTTGATGAAACTAAACGCACCTAAAAAAACAGAGAAGGAGGGCGAGCTTGCAGTTCCGTCCAACAGACTACTATAGTAGACGAAGCCAGTACTGTATGTACTCGTACATCATTGAGTGGTGGCTTGTAGTAGACAAGTAACGACTGTGTTTGGCCAATGACCACGAGTGGTATAGTTCACTGATTCGTCGTTCGTTTTGAAAGGGGTGTTTGGTTGGGCTACACTGCGGCCGCTTCTATTTTCTGCTACAGTGCACGCAACTACAACCGGGCTGCGGTACAACCGAACACCCCCACAGTAGGTAGCAACACCATCCGAAAGACTTATCATTAGCTGTGTGTCGCTAGGTCCCTGGTTACTGGAGTTCATTACAGCTGGATTGGGTGCTTTGCTAACCAACACGTACGGTATGGTTCATAGCCGGAATAGCTGCTTTCATCTCAAAATTCTCTCATAGGCTTAAGATTAATCCCTCACCTATTAAAATTTGCCAGTCTAGCACTCATGTTTTCACCTAGGGGCCGCCCTCTCTCTTTCTCTGCTCTAATGTGATTGTCAAGGGCGAATTTGAAGGCGGAAGTTGAATGATCATATTTCGGATATTGCATGAGTTCCGTGAGAGTTGTTGTCACTTGTGGATCTTGAGCACCGGTACCTGCTGATTGGCCGGAGGCCTGTATGTCAAGGTGATTGGCCGGAGGCCTGTATGTCAAGGTGAGCTTTCACTAGTGTCAGTAAAGAAAATCCAGGGCCATGTAGGTGAGCGGTGAGCCCAACAGCTTTTCACCGTAGTGGCATAAGATCAGTCTCAATGGGAGGGTTATCGAGACTTGGAGAACTATGCCAGCAAAGAGTCATGGTGATATCAACAATTTACTGATGTGGCGTAATATTTAATAACCATTACACTTTCTTAGGCCAAGCCCAACGCAAGCTCTCAAAGCATTAGCCTCAAATAAAAAGTAGTTGGCCACGTAGGTAGATAAGTTTAAGGCTGTTATGTCCGCATCGCAAGCTAATGCCCTTGCCTCAGCTCTTGCTTCTGAGCACTGTGTCACAGCAGAAAAAAAAGGAACATGCATGCTTGAGAGAGAGGGTTGGGTGAATGTGGTCACAACTTCTACAACGCTTTGCCTGGTGATAGCTTCATGCTTTTATCAGATGGAGCTCTCGCTACCCCTGCAAGCCTCCCTTACACGATGCGAGGCTGCTAGTCCATATGAGGTAGCTACACGATGCGCATGTGGAGCTTGAGGCCACTAGCCATGGTGTCGCGTCGGGTATGGCCTTACGACTCTCCCACTGAGACTGGCCAAAAGCAAGCTACCACTGCCAGACCAATATACTAATCCCTTACAGACATGATGATGTCATTTGTGTCCTAGATCAAAGTAGGAGTACAGCATCACGGTACACTGCACCTTGCTAAGCTAGTTACTCTTTTTTTTTAAAAAAAAAGGTAACACGCGCACAATATTTTGAACAGCAACCCGTTGCGAAGAGTGGGTAAGGGTAGTGCCAAACAGCCAGGTTGACTGACGACAAATACGAGTGTTTGCAGATCACTTGAAATTGAGAGCAGAGAGCGCTGTTGATGAAAAGTAAAAGCCAGCAGCGTTAGGTTTATGTACCTTTTACTTTCTATTCATTCTTTTTTTTCGAAACGTAGACGCTCATAAAAACGCACGTACGCACACTTACCCCTACAAACATACGCACGCGACCCTACCCCTATGAGCACCTCCGAAAGACTGGGCCGGCAAATCCTCCAAATTGACGAAGTCACCACTGGCGAACACGCATCCCAAAAATTCCTTTTTCACATTACTATTCATCCTCTCACATAACACGCATTTAAAAAAAAATATTTTTTCGGCCTTCAACTAAATACCCCTTGACCACGGTAAAGACTCAAGACTCGGACAGTGAGACCATGGAGCGACGTGAAGCGCACGGTGCCACGTGCCATGGGCGTTGGGCGGCAGGGTGCCCGGCAGCGAAAGCTGCGCCGAGCCCGACGTCCTTGCTCTTGCTCACGCCGGGGGCCACGTGCCCTCCCTGCGCCCCCCGTCGGTCGACACGCGTCAGCCCCGCCACCACGCCAAAGAAAAAAGTTGGCCGGTGGTCGTCCCATCTGCACGCCACGTGACATCGACTGCCGACAGAGACGAGAGAGGCCCACAGTGGCACCACCACCCTCGTCCAGTCGTCACCCCCGCGTCGCCCGTGTTCTCCGTGCATCCGCCGGTACGGCCACCGCTCGACCTTTTTCGAAATTCAAACGACGCTCAGCTGAACCCAATCCACCCGCGACGGAACGGAGTCCGTCGTCTGCCTTCAGCTCGACGCCACGTACCCGATCCTTTTCTTCCAACACCAACTCGATCGGCAAGTCAACCAATTACCAACCCACTCGTGCAACATGGGCAGACCTTTCTGCCCGCCCGTTCTCCTGGACTCTAGTCCGTCGCTGTCGACGGAGCTGATTTCCCGGCCGTCCGCGTGGCATCGGTTTCGCGTCCACACGGGATGCCACGCAAGATACAGCGACGGCTTCGCATGCCGCTGCCACGTATTCCGGCTCCGCGCGTGGTTGCTGCTAACTTAAACAAGCAGGGGCGTGTATACTTGTGTGGCTAACATCTCGCAACGTTCCATTAGCACTTAGCAAAAAGCTATAATTGCACTAATATAGTGCTACCAGTTGTCGATAGAATGCTTACAGGCGAGACATTCTTCGCGTGGCATGACCGGTCACGATTATTCGGTGGGAAAGCTACAGCAGATAGGACTTCCTTCTAGCACAGTCTACGCGCGGGCGCGGCGCAACCGGACAATACGATCGAGTCCAAAACCCCACGACGCCTGGGCCATTCGGTTGCATGAGGATGCGACGCGTGCGTATCCACGTCAGAAGCAAAAGGAACCCGTCGAAGCTTCCGAGAGTTCTCAGTCGCCAATATACTTTTTTGTTGGTTTGATTGAGATTTTATACATCCAAAATCAAACGAATAAAGTGACGCAGCTAGTAGACCAGACAGGTCGATATCCCCAATGTCATCTCAGAATAAATTTCCTACCGATTATCGCTCTGGTTGATGCTTAGCTTCCCTTGTTAGTACGTGAAAAATGCCCATCCGGGGCCATATCTACATCTTTTACAAAGCCGTGGAATTAACCCGGGTGTTTTACTTTGAAGACAAAGTTTAACATGGTGGGTGCTTTTCTACCTCTTACACGTACCTTTATCCAGTTCGGGCATGCAATGCACTTTACCGCTCGATGTAAGGGCAAGCCCAATGGAGGCTACCATTGATGGTAGCCCCATCAAAAAGTTGCATTCCATGTAGTCACTAAAGTAAATACTCAATGCAAGTCACACTCCCTTCTTTTACCCTTTTTCCAAATCTACTTTTTTCAACCTACTTTTTCTCTCTCAACTAATTGCTTTTTGAAGCCAAACCACTACACTTTCTGCAAGTCACACTTGCCTCATGCAAGCACCCATGGTGGATGAGGTGGACAATGTGTCAGGTGGGTATACTTGAGGCTACCAGCCACATCACCGTGTTTGGCATGCCCTAAGTTTGGGCTTGCTTTATTTACCCCTCTCTTTTTTACAGTATCAAAAAAGAAAAGAAAAACTTTACGGAGTTCAGACTCCGCTCCAGCTTTTTTTTTTCCCCACACGCAGTCGGCACTTGCGTCTGTTCTTTCAGCCCTGTGTGGTTTTGGCAAGGTAAGGATTCAAGTAACGGCGGCCGAAAGCAAAGCGAACAATGACTCGTTCCGTGCATGGCAGACAATGCAATGCATTCGATAGGATCAAAATCAGATACGGAAAGACACTCGAGCGAATCTCGAACATGACATCCGTGTTGGACTGTTGGTCGACGAATCCAAACGGAATAAGAACACGCAACGCTACTGGTGAAGCTTTTTGTTTTGCATCTGTGGAGTGAGCGTTGTAGCGCGGCTGGCAGGTCGAAAAAGGAGCTCCCAAGCTTTCCCCTGGCAAGTACAACCAACGCGTCTCCCCCACGGAAAAGAAGCCGCAGAAAATTAGTAAAAATGGAAGCTCAGAACAAGTCTGCAGCTTTGGTTTTACGTTACCTTTGGTCCAAGCTGACAGGCTCTCCCACAACTACAGGCGAGTTTTCTCCGGCGTGTAAAGCGTAAGCATCCCATAATCTCAGCTTGCCGCTGATGGTCCGTGCATTCGACCCCAATGCCTGCGAAAAATCGCTGGAAAGCCTCGTCTGCGACGGTCGATCCATCGATCAAAGGCTTCGAAATCGACGAGAAGCCTCGCTGGACGCAATGATCCTGGGTCTGCTTGAGTCCTAACAAACGGCAAGGCACGCAGCTCTTTCGAAGCCCGGAGGCACGGCATGTTCTTGTTGCTCCTTCCATATGCTCATTCACGCGGGGCAGAGCGTGGCGGATTGGCAAGCTCACGAGGAGCCACATGGACGCTTTAATTCCATTCACCAGCCATGGAAAGAACCCATGATTTTATTTATTTATTAGGCTCGAAGAATTCTAGATCCAAATCTAGCTAATGCAGCAACCGTGCCAATGGTTGTGACATGGATCGTACGACTCTCAGCTGTAGCACACGACTCCAAAGAGGGTATGATTGCCATTTGCCAATTGCCTAATTGGCAACTATTACCGTATTGCCGTTGCAGCTAGCACACTGGACGGAGTTTGCATTGCACACAGCGCAAACATTCCCCTGGCGGAAAGATCAGTAGAGATCACGGGGAAGCTATAATCAATGTGTGTGTTCGTATGCGACATTAGCAGATAACCACCCAATCCACTTGCCCGGGGGACAGTCGTCTGATTCTGAGAGAAACCTACCAGTCCATCTCGTTCATAAAAAAGAAACCCAACCGCGTGTTTTTGTACACGACAGCGAGGACCGTTAGCTGCAACCAGCAAGCCTGCAATTGGCCGCATTGCTTCTACGGGATTGCAACGACGGAAAACACCACATCGAAAGCCATAAGAGCTTGTGTGCTGCTAGAGCACGGGTGAGAGCCCCAGCAAAGGTCAGGCAAAATGCAATAAGGAACTTCCCAAAATGAGCAAACACATGGCAACACAGCCAGCGGTTGCTTTTCAAGTTCATCAGAAACTTCGTGCAAGCCTCCCAAAACGCATAACCTACACCCGTTGCTCTGAGGATAACTTATATTGATCTACCCATAACATAATCATATGAATATAAGGACATAAGGTTAATTTGGCGAAGAAGGTGTGTACTTGGATCGAGCTTGAGTGAAGTGAGCGCCAAATAAACCTATTCTTTCTTGAAATTTTAATGTCCTATGACTCGCGGAAAGCACTTCGCAGCTTTCTATACATAATATGCAAGATATGTGGTGAAGAAAACTAGTAGTACAATGTTTTCTTCATGGAATCAGAAATATCCCACACACATTTTTTTTCTTGAATAACGCCTGGAACCTCTAGCTTCTACAAAGAAATGTTTTCTTGATTTGAGCTTGTTCAAAAATGATAATTGTCTAGTACCATGTTCAAAAACAGTACTATAGTATATATAAAAAAAGTTGTACTCACTCCGTTCTAAAATTTATGACGTTTAGGTCTTTAGGATAAACTAGTTAGCTAAAAATAAACTAAATTATTTGTACTAAACGTCATATATTCAAGGATAGATGGAGTACAAGCGTTCAAACACAATTTTTTCTGAAGGAAACTCCTATATTTGGTTTACTACTCACATAGGAAATTTTCAGATGCTACGTTACTGCTTCCTTTTAAACAACGCTTGAATCCCTCCTTCCAAACGAGAACGCAATCTCTACCTTCCAAACAAAGTGCGCCTTGCTGCCATCTAGGAGTAACATCCAAACAAACGTAGTTCCCGGACGATCACGTCCAGCAGTTCAGTGAAACACAGCTTTAAAGCGATACTGTCACTATAGCTCAGTGCTCCGGAGCAACATGGGAATGGGATCACCTGTAATACAACACGTTGTCACCTGAGCGGCAGCAGGAGAACCTGATGCTGTAGCCTGCTGCTCGAGCTCGACACGAGTCTGGAGCTAACAAAAAATAGCTGAGGACCAAATGGCGACGTTTCCTACTCCTCCTATCCTATATACTCGTGGCACAGTACAAAAGTAGGCAACAGATGGTGGTGTGAGAAGCTACAGTACTCGGCCTGCGTGGCTTCGTCTGCGCGGCCGCGGACGCACTCTTTAATAAGCGGCACCGCAGTGCTAGCGGCTGTTTAGTTTTGGCAACCGCTCCCCAGCAGCAAACCGCTCGGCCGCTCCAAATCCCCTTCCCCAAAACAAGCCTCGCCGGGGGAAGCTTCGCAGGCTCCTGCTCCCCGTCCGTGCCATATATACCGGAGGCGCCGAGGTGGGGGCCTCCGGTTCGCGGCGCCTCGGGGGGTTTAGGGTTTTCGCTGGACGCCGGCGCCGGGGCGGGGGTTTCTCTCTGCGAGCACGGATGGACGCGTCGTCGGGCGGCGGGAGTGCGCGTCGGCGCAGTGGTGGTGGCGGCGGCAGCTTCGGCGGCGAAGACGACCCGTTCGACATCCCAGCAAAGGGCGCTCCCGTCGAGAGGTTGAAGAAGTGGCGGGTAAGCTCCTCTAGCCGCGTCATTTGTTGCTGCGAACGTGGTGCCGGAGATGTGATGTTCGGCCATGCCTAGTGTGGGGTGTCTGCTCCTGTTCTGGGTTCGCCGTGCCTGAGGTTGGAGGCAGCGAGTCGCTAGCCTGCGTTTTGGTCTGCTTGAGCTGTTTGTTTGGAGCTTTCTGGTGGGTTTCCGCCTTTCCGGTGGCTGGATTGGAAGCGGCGGGTTGCTAGCCTGCGTTTTGGTCTGTTTTAGCTGTTTGTCTGGACCTTGGGGTGTGACCGTGTGTGTTTTCGCTTGTGGACTCCGTTCATTTGCTCGCACTGGCCGAGTTCGGCGTCAATTTTATTTGTTTCTGCGACAAACTGCTGTGTGTTTTGTGCTTTATCACTTCCAGTTTGGGGTTTCTGATTTCGAAGTATTATCTTCTGTTGTGCCCCTTTCTAATTATTAGTTTGGCAACAAAGTTGGCCAATCAGATATCAAATGGACAAGTTAAGGATTCTAGGTTTTGTCTCCACATTTTAGAGCTGCGGATGAATCTGTAGATGGTTTTCGCTTCATCCCTGTTAATGGGGTTGTTCCAGTAGTTCACTGGTTTACTCCCTCTTCTACTAGATATTTCCATGCATTTCCAGCTAGCTTTAGATTCGGGAGTTTCTAGCTTTCAATTATGCTTTTATCACGACTTCATTGTTTTTCAGTTTCAGATGCATTTCCTCTTGCCTTTTTTTTTTTTCACTTTGAAGTGGACGTATCTGTTCGGTGCGTTTTTCTTTGTTGTCGCGTCAGTGCGATTTGGCCTGAGACCAGTAGTGAGCCATCTTTTCAGATTTGATTTTGTGCAGATGCTTTTCCAGTGACGAACTCAGCCTGTTGGATTTGTTCGCGCTTTCACTTACTTTTATCATGAATAATAATCCTAAGTGTTCCGTCCCATCTAATGCGCCCGGGCTTGCGTTAGATTTGGGGCACTGCTATTTCCCTGATACCGACGCTTTACTATTTCCTAATGCGGATATTGCTTCGAACTATGGATGTAGAATATTCTTGCGAGTGGCCACGCGGCGAGTTGCTAGATGTGTATTGTGCTGACGTGTTAAGCCTTTCACTGCCACGCGTAATTTTGTACGATTATGCTGGCATTTTAATTGGACAGGAGCATTTTAATTGTTTGACTCAGCTGAATGGTCTCTACTGCCTAGAATGCGAGGGACTGAGTACTTCTGGTCTGTTGCGCCTCCAAATGGCCAACTATAGATTAGGATTGCAATGCCTTACAAAAGAAAAATACATGGCCACAATTCATTGTATTTATGTTCAGCTATTATGGAACATGGGATATCAATCTGTGCTAAATTATAAAGTACAGCATTGTCTTCATTTTACGCCTTCAGACTTTTTCTAATCAGTTCTATTGTTTCCGGATGGTTGGGTACTGTAGCATTTGCTACATGAGCCTTTTTGTTTCAAAAAGCTACAAACATTGTCCTTTCTGTATTCTGCTAGTCTCACTAGCCGTGTGCTGGTCTTTTCGTATGTTTGAATTTTGATTTCTAATCCCCTTGTGTCATTGCAGCAAGCAGCCCTTGTGCTGAATGCATCGAGGCGCTTTAGGTATACACTTGATTTGAAAAAGGAGGCACAAAAGGAGGAAATCAGAAGAAAAATCCGTGCACAGGCTCATGTTATAAGGGTATCTTGCTAGAAACACTTATTATTCTCTAAATTTAACTTTTGGTATTGACTTATGTCTATATTTTCTTATTCAGGCTGCTTTTCGTTTCAAAGAGGCTGGCCGAGTCCACCACTCTAAAGAAACTACAGGTATTTGCTTCTGTGCTGTTTACTATTTTTTGTGTATGGATGGTCCTTATTCAGTGCATAATCTATTCAATTAAAAGCTATCTGTTGCAGTTTTGCTAATATGTTTTGCTTGACTTCTGACTTCTGCAGTACCACCTGCTGATGGTGCACTTGGCTTTGGAATCAAAGAAGACCAGCTCACAGCACTGACAAGAGATCACAACTACTCTGCTCTGCAACAATATGGAGGGGTGAGCTAATCGTGGTGTCATAATCATCTATTCTAACCTGCCTGTGAACAACTTATAATTTCCTCGACAGATTCCTGGTGTAGCTAATATGCTAAAAACCGATAAGGAGAAGGGGATTAGTGGAGATGATGCAGATTTGACGGCCAGGAGAAATGCATTTGGCTCAAATACCTACCCTCGTAAGAAAGGAAGAAGCTTTTTGGTATGCTAAAGTTTCCTTTATATCTCAAAATGATATTATTTAATAGCATTCCTTTCTCTGTGTTGTTCACCCCTGCTGTACCGTACCTATTGTTTAGGCTTTCGTATGGGATGCCTGTAAAGATTTGACACTAATCATCCTGATGGTCGCTGCTGCTGTTTCACTGGCCTTGGGCATAACCACAGAGGTGGGCACTACCTATAGTTCTCTGAGTCCCTTAACAGTACAACTTTCCCAACCTTATCTAGCTGAACCATTTGTTTTTTCGGTCACACTATGTTCTGTTCATCTGTATTATATTAAAAATTTTATCTGGTTCATCTTGTTTCCAGAGCATGCAATTTTCCTTGTTCTTTTATCTTATCCCCTGTATCTGTACAACTGCTTACATTGATTGCATGCTCCATCTGTGCTTCTTTATTTTACATTTGGATACAATTGTTGTAGGGTATAAAAGAAGGCTGGTATGATGGAGCTAGCATCGCCTTTGCTGTTCTCCTAGTTGTTTTTGTTACAGGTGTGGCATTACTACTTACTTTTCTGTGTTCTTTGCTATACACAAACAAGCTGTGTCTGTTCTTCTCACATCAAGTAATAGATGATAAAAGCCCATGTCAAAATGAACAGTTCAATTGTGCAAAATTAGTTGTGGTTTAAAGCAATAGAAAAATCTACCTCCAGTATGTATGCTAGAAGCTTCATGTACATTGGGGCAACACTTCTAATGGCTACTGTTCTTTTTATTTTTTTCAGCTATCAGCGACTACAAGCAATCATTGCAATTCCAAAATTTGAATGAAGAAAAACAGAACATACGGTTGGAGGTCAGGATTTGAGGCTTGTCTTGTTATCAATTTGTGTATTGATTCCAAATAACGTTGTGAATGATCTCATTCAGGTTGTTAGAGGTGGAAGGCGAATCATGGTATCGATATATGATTTGGTTGTCGGAGATGTTATCCCTCTCAAGATCGGTGACCAGGTAGACGACATTGAACATTTGAGCCTCATTTGAATAATGTGTCTACTTCAATTTATGCCACAATTTCTTTGCCAGGTCCCTGCAGATGGGATCCTTATCAGCGGTCACTCCCTTTCCATAGATGAATCAAGCATGACGGGAGAAAGTAAAATTGTAAGTTACTCTGATATACAGCCTTGGAAGTAACGTAATTACATCTGAAGCTCACACGGCTAAATGGTGGTTCCTTGAAGGTTCACAAAGATCAGAAGTCACCATTTCTAATGTCAGGTTGCAAAGTTGCTGATGGCTATGGCACAATGCTGGTGAGTTTTTACATCCATACTTTCTCCACAAGAATTCAGGAAAATGTGTGCAACTTTGGCAGCTATCAATTCTAAGATGTAGTTTGTCTGCCATGCACAAAATGTGGAAAGTTTTCTGTCTGGATAGACCACCAAATAAACAGAACATTGTGCCAATTCTGCATTTATTTACTATGTGAAATGTGAACTGTGTTATCAGCAGCAAGGGCTAAATGTTCTTTCCATGTTGATTTATTTTTGAATAATACACTTTTCTATTGTAGTGCAAGTAACCTTTTGAGTGGAAGTAACTTGGGCTGCATGTTGTGTTTTTCTCTTGTGATATACATGTACTACTCAAAACAATCAAAAAGAAAAAGAAAAGAAGAAAGAATGGGAGTTCAACATTTTGTTTGTAAATAAAGCCAATAAAAATAGATAAATACCTGTAATACAGAAATCGGTCAACTCCTCTGGGGCCGATCTTGTAAAGCTAAAAGCAAGTGATGTTAAATTTCAGTGTCTATCTTAATTTTGTATGTGTGCCTCTTTAATCACTAGCGTTGATCAGAAAGTGTAGAACATCTATCAACTGAAGTACTGTTGTAATGTCCAGGTAACAGCTGTTGGAATCAACACTGAATGGGGATTGTTAATGGCAAGCATATCTGAAGATTCGGGTGAAGAGACACCTCTTCAGGTTTGGTCCTCCACACCCCCCCCCACCTCCCCCCCCCCATATGACAAGCATATCTCAAGATCAGGTTTTGATCTTGTGGTGCCAGCTCTGCATGAGTTACAAGTTGACATACATTCATTGTTCTGGTGCAGGTTCGGTTGAATGGTATCGCTACTTTCATTGGAATGGTTGGGCTTTCTGTTGCCCTTGCAGTTCTGATTGTACTTTTGGCCAGGTAGGATTGGTGTTTCATTTAAGTTTGCTACCTGTCTATTTTGGTTATCTACATCAAGATCTGTAACACATTGTTTTTGTTTAGGTACTTCACTGGGCATACTTATGATCCTGATGGTTCTGTTCAATATGTGAAAGGGAAGATGGGTGTAGGCCAGACAATACGTGGAGTAGTTAAAATCTTCACGGTGGCGGTAGGTATCGGTTTGACTGGATATGTATGATGTTCGAGTGTGCAGTTGTCTCACCATCATGAGGTGTAACTAGGTCACTATTGTCGTGGTGGCTGTTCCAGAAGGACTACCATTGGCTGTCACATTGACGTAAGCATGAACTCCCACGTGATTTTCTATCAGCACTCCCGTAACGTGCCACTCAACATGCTTATTTTGTATCAGGCTTGCCTTCTCAATGCGCAAGATGATGAAGGACAAGGCTCTGGTATGCTCCCAACTTTCTATTTCTTGGTTGTGTCTATTTGACCCGACCTGACATTGTGTGCTCATCGTGTGGGATATAGGTCAGGAGGCTTTCGGCATGTGAAACGATGGGCTCTGCTACAACTATTTGCAGTGACAAGACTGGCACCTTGACTTTAAATCAGGTGCAATGGTTATCCACTTTATACATACAGGTTTCCGATTTTGCTATTTGTTAAATCTGCTTGGCCTGATTTAAATTGTTTCTTCCTGGTTGATTTTAAGATGACTGTTGTGGAGGCATATTTTGGTGGAAAGAAGATGGAATCCCCTGATAATACTCAGATGTTATCAGCTGATGTAACATCACTCATCGTCGAAGGAATCGCACAGAACACTTCTGGAAGCATATTTGAGCCTGAGGTTGGTCAATTGTCATTTCTGGTGAAAGCAAAATTAAATGGGGTTTGCATATGCACCCTAAGTAGTTTTTGTTTTTAGTTTGCAATGCTCACTGCTCTTGCACGCCAGTGTGGAATGAGTACTAACTTATGTTCGATGTCCAGCAGGGTGGTCAAGAACCGGAGGTGACTGGATCACCTACAGAAAAGGCTATACTGTCTTGGGGTTTAAAGGTGCAAAATATAGTAGTCTCAACCTAGATCCTTTCTACAGGTTAATGGCTTGGTATTGCTAATCATAGTTGGTACATTTCTACAGCTGGGTATGAAATTCAATGAAACAAGGTCGAAGTCCTCTATTCTTCATGTATTCCCTTTCAACTCGGAGAAAAAGCGAGGCGGGGTTGCGGTGCACCTGGTAATTTTAATTATCTGCAACACTGAAGATGTGTCATGCCAACACTGAAGATGTGTCATGCATTTTGCAGACTAAGTTGGTTGTTATTTTAGTTATCCCTTTAGTTTTAATGGAACTCTGCATTTGCACCTTTAAGTTTTTGTTCCTTGGAAAAAGCAGGTTGGTTGTATCTGGAATGCATTATACCTAATGGTTCGCTTTCTTGTCTTGAATGATTTTGAAAACGAAAGACTGATCATTAGCTTGTTCCTTTATTACTGTATTCTTTGGTTAAGCTGGCAAAGTTTACAGATAATATCCAATGTCTAATCAGTTCACATTTTTTTACTACTCAAGGGTGGCACTGAGGTACATATACACTGGAAAGGAGCAGCTGAAATTATTTTGGATTCATGCACAAGTTGGATTGACACTGATGGTTCAAAGCATTCAATGACTCCTGAAAAAGTAATTTCTTGCTCAATTTGTTTAAGGGACTTATGGTCATTCTTCTCATTTTTGCCG
The DNA here is from genome assembly GCA_015342445.1 of Digitaria exilis. NCBI lineage: Eukaryota > Viridiplantae > Streptophyta > Magnoliopsida > Poales > Poaceae > Digitaria > Digitaria exilis. Next base: position 421,130 of record JACEFO010002261.1, on the reverse strand, counting down.
TATGGTCTTTTAACTTATTGTGTGGCATTTCAGGTTGCTGAATTCAAGAAATTTATAGAAGATATGGCCGCTGCTAGCCTCCGCTGTGTTGCCTTTGCATATAGGACATACGAGATGGGTGATGTTCCAAACGAAGATCAGAGAGCTGAGTGGAAATTGCCTGAAGATAATCTGATTGTCCTTGGAATTGTGGGAATAAAGGTTTATAACGAATTTGAGGGATTTCGTTTCTTCTTTATTTTTTAAAAAATTATTCTTATCATTACTATGGCAACTTTAACCCACAATAATAGCTGTAATCGACCAATTTTAAAACCACTATGGCAGCTGTTTGCTGCCTCTAAACTATGAAGTCTGCCTTTAACTGTTTAATGAAGAATGTATTGGTAATAACATGATTAAGATTGTTGTTTGTTTTTCATGATGTCCTTCTGATTTAGTGAAAGTACTGTTTAGTGTCTGCTGGCAGAGTGCTGCCTTAACCATCATTATTAATTTACACTTAATATACACCTGTTTACTGATGCAGGATCCTTGCCGTCCAGGAGTCCGAGATTCTGTTCGTTTATGTCAAGCAGCTGGCATTAAGGTTTTTTTTCTGTGTTTTTTTTTGTGCTTCTGCATCCTTTATACTAGATGCATGCAGAAGAGATAGGTTCTATTAGTCCTTCTCTTCATATGAAGGTGCTACTTGGTAGTTCTTAACTTTTCAGTTATTTATTTGAATTTGAATTGTTAGGTCCGCATGGTTACTGGTGATAATCTGCAAACTGCCAGAGCCATTGCCCTGGAGTGCGGGATACTGGATGATCCCAATGTGTCAGAGCCTGTCATCATTGAAGGAAAGACATTTCGGGCGCTGTCAGACTTAGAAAGGGAGGAAGCTGCTGAAAAAATCTCTGTATGTTTATTCTCCTGGCATTTGCCCTAACAGTCTAACATTGCTTTGGTACTATCTATTGTAATCTTTTTGTGGTAGCATTGTCTGTTTTCTTTCTTTTCTTTTGCCAAGTGAATACAGATAAAATTTTGGAACCTGTTTCCATGTTGAAGTAACACGCCCCCCCCCCCCCACACACACACACCGCAACCAATCTGTTCTTACCCTACCTGAGATATCCATGTTAAAGTAACATAATAAAAAGTAGAAATTGGTGCGCACCAATTTTGTTGCTCGTATTTAGCATTCCCATGAAAACATCCAGTGTGAGGCTGGCTCTGATTTAGTAGTATACTAGTATGGCATAGGTTGTCTTGGAATTAACCAAAGGACAATCCCTACTTGTACTGACTCATACTTCATTGGGCTTGCTAGTGGCCCATCTTTTCGTTAATTTCATTGACACCCTTGATCTGTTGTTGAAAAAGATGAGAATAAGGAAAACACATCTTACAGTTATTTGGCTGTCTCCGGCTGTTGTTTGTGCTTTGCATTAATATTTAATTCATATTTTTTTTATTAAATTATACTCTCCGATGATGGTTACAGGTGATGGGGAGGTCTTCACCAAATGATAAACTTCTACTTGTTAAGGCATTGAGGAAAAGAGGTCATGTTGTTGCTGTTACTGGAGATGGCACAAATGATGCCCCAGCACTGCATGAGGTTTGTTGCTATCCCTATGAAGTTTCTAATACGTTAATGAAGTAAGCTTCCTTTCGGAAATGAACTATTAACCGGCCAACTAATTGTTATGAAACAAGTATCCTTCCACAGATGTTCAGGAAGCATCGTTTGCTATTATTTACTGAATTCTGAATTGGCAGGCAGATATTGGCTTGTCAATGGGCATTCAAGGAACTGAAGTTGCCAAGGAGAGTTCTGATATTATAATCTTGGATGACAATTTTGCATCAGTTGTAAGGGTATGTTAACTGTCTTCTCTTATTAGCCTTCTGCTAGTGCAGTACTCTACATGATGTTTGTTTGTGGCTTCAGGTTGTTAGATGGGGCAGATCGGTGTATGCCAACATACAGAAGTTTATACAGTTCCAACTAACGGTCAACGTCGCAGCTTTGATAATCAATGTAGTTGCAGCTGTCAGTTCTGGAAATGTGCCGTTGAATGCTGTTCAGGTTCGTGTTCGGATTCTACTGTTATGACTTATTGACTTATGGTGTACTCCTTCTGTTTATAAATATATGATGTCTATTGTCTAGGTCTCTTGGATAAGCCAATTAGTTCATTTGTAGTAATTTAGTCTGTCGACATCACATTTTTAAATGGAGGTAGTATGTATTTATACAATGGGATCTTCTGCCAGTTGCATACGTTATCATCGTATAATTCTGGAACAACTACAAGATGCTTTATAGAGTTTCTTCATTTCTGTGGATATCCGGACAGTATCTGTAGAAAGATGTGAGTTATTAGTTGTAAAGCTGGGTAAAATTCTAATTTTTGCACCGTTGGCTCACAGTTGCTATGGGTCAACCTAATCATGGACACTTTGGGTGCCCTTGCATTGGCGACGGAACCACCTACAAACCATCTTATGGAGAGACCCCCAGTAGGGAGAAGGTTTGTTTTTATGCATGTGCTGTATTTGCTCTTCTACCTTTCTTGGTTACTGGTGATGATTTTGTTTGTCCGATTGGCGAACATCATGGATGTGGGAGTGAGGCACAATCCCATCTTCTATTTGTTTTCATAAACAGTGTATGCTCGGTACTATTGATCAAAATATACTGTTTTAAATATGAATGTTTTTTCACGATGAATCTAGTAGCACCTCTCTTGTGTTGCCATTCTATGTCAAATTGTAATTATTGATGGTAAAATTTTAAGAAGTTTGACCTAGTACATTGAACATGCATTTGTGATAAGAGGGAGTATTTTGCTACAAATTGTAAATATGAGATTGTTGAGAATTTTTGTTGGAACTCATATTAATTGTTGATGTCCCAAGATCATGTCAGTTGCTTCAAACTTGCGTTAGCATCTCTCTTGATACTTCTATTAAGCGTAAAAAATAGTCTCTCTCTTCATTGCTAAATGGTTTCTATCTCCTTTTCAGGGAGCCCCTGGTAACAAATATCATGTGGAGAAACCTGATTATCATGGTATGCTACATGTGCACTATATTCCTGATTCTTAATATAGATAGTCCTACTGAATACTGATGGCTCTCTTCCTTTCAGGCTTTGTTTCAAGTTTCAGTTCTCCTTACTCTCAATTTCAAGGGAATAAGCCTCTTGCAGTTGAAAAATGATGACAAAGCACATGCTGATAAAGTGAAAAATACCTTCATATTCAACACGTTTGTTCTCTGCCAGGTTGGTTTCTGCCTTCTAGCTTTTCCTTCAGAGAATAAGTTTCTTGTTTTTTTTTTGTCAAACGTGACTCTGGCATTTTACACAACAAATTGCCCTAGGGGCTGACGTGTCGGGCAATGCTTTCTTCGTAGGTGTTCAACGAATTCAATTCCCGTAAACCAGATGAGCTGAATATATTCAAGGGCATTTCAGGGAACCACCTCTTTATTGCCATTATAACGATAACAATTATACTTCAGGTAGAATTTCTAGAATGATTTTGTTTTTCCACCTTGATATACAGGTGTACTGTTCTCACGTGTGTTCCTGTTTATATTAGGCCCTTATCGTTGAGTTCCTTGGCAAGTTTGCCTCAACAGTCAAGCTAAGCTGGCAGCTGTGGTTGGTATCGATAGGTCTCGCTTTCTTCAGGTATTATTCTTTTATGCTCGTTGATGAGACAGTGCTCTTGGTAAAATATTGACATATTTCTTCTGGTTTCATGAATACCCTACTGCTGGTGCTTTTGTAACATTCGATTTTTTTTTCCCTATACTGTACCTGACACTCTTGTTCTTTGCAGCTGGCCGTTGGCTTTAGTGGGGAAGCTGATTCCTGTCCCTAAACGTCCGTTTGGAGAATTCTTTGCATGCTGCTGTAAAAGGAGCAAAGAAGGTAAGCATCGCACTCTAATCTTTCTTGCTTGCTGGTTTACGTAGCACTTAGGAGGATTCAATAAAAATACCAGAGGGCATTGCCTCTTTCACATCTTTCCTTGCGCATCCCTGACTGATTTTGGTCTGTGCAGCTTCTGATGATGCAACCTCTGACGATAAGCAAAGCAAATCTGAGCATAGAGACGTGGTATGATTTGGTGGCTGGCATCGAGGGCCTTTTGCTGTTTCTAGCTAGGGTTTAACATGTTGGGTTTGTAATTACCACTGATTGGGATTGTGTATACTCAAGGTAGTAACCAGCTTTTTGAAGTTTGCAACAGCATCTAACCAAGCGCATCTTTGATTCCTGATCCTCGGTGCTAGAAATCAGCAAACATGAATGGTTGGAAGTGGAAGTCAGTTTGACTTGAGGCTTCCTTGTGTCCTTTTATTCAGTCCATTCTTTGCGCTTTAGGCTTATCTCAACTGCGGATAACAGCCGCAAGTCATGGGACATACTCCGTAGTTGGTAACGTGGTGGTTCATGAGTGCTTTCTCAATGCCATAGTCTGTGTTTGTGCCGTAACGTACTACCATTTGATCAAATAGTGCGAGGAGCATCTCGTCGCTGGGTGTGCTGGTTCTGGTAGGCTCTAACTTTTAAGATGTTTGTTACCTGCACCCTAGAATTTTCCCAAGGATTCAAGTTTCCGTGCTCGTACACCAGTCGGATACCCGTGCGCCCCTGTCCGTGCTCGCTGTTACGCCAAGTTATCGCTAATCTGGGTCGCATTCTAGCGCTACGCCTCTAGGTTCCTCGCTCGTCAGCTGTCCAGTCTCTAGCACGTCTGCGCGTCTCGTCCCTCACGGGGCTGAGCCATGAATTCGCAGGCCGCCCCTCCGTTGCCAGACGTTGACGATTCCTCCTCCGAGGCGATTGACAGGTGATGCACAACAGTGGAAAATCAGTGGCAGCAGGTGCTCTCGCACAAAGTAGGCGTCCACGCTGAGCAACGCACGGGAGACGCGGACACTGCAGCCGGGTCGGGTGGCGCCGCATGGCGCATCACAGTTCACAGCCGTATCTGGTTGCTACTGTTGACGCTCAGGCCGCTGTCGTCGCGCCTGTAGGCGATCGATTATTAAGGGAAGGAAAGGTCAGTGTGAAGACGGGAAGATGGACGCACCACACCCCCGTTGCGGTCGCGCTCGCGTCGATCGCCTCCCGTCTGCTTTCTCATAAATACACTGTTCATTCTTATATTGGCCGTTGTTCTTTGGTCGTGAATCAGGCCGTGTTTAGTTTCCAAAAGTACATTTTACTTTTTATTCATCCCCTCACGCATCTCTAAAAATTTCTTTTTCCCTTTTCCTATTCATCCCCCTCACATAACACGCATCCCAGAAAAAAAAAATACTTTTTCCCACCACGACTAAACACGGTCTCACTCAGTTTTGCGTATGACTTGCGCATGTCCGCGGATGTCTTGGACTTTTTTTTTTCTCTTGCTGGTTCGATTGTAGGTCCGGTGTGAAACGTAGTCATGAGCCGCGATTTGTTTCTCTTGGGCCTTTGCTTTGCAGTGGAGCATGCTTGGGTGAGAAGGCGTGATCACGATCACTGGAACTGTTTTGAGGTTTTAAGACTTAAAGCTATGATTATTTTTGAAAGGGAAAGGTCATAATTTTTTTTAAAGAAAAATCAGGGACATAGGATAGCTACAGCTGTCCCGGCTGTGCAAGGATTTGGAGCAAGCCATATACCTTTGTAAAGAAAAATCCTGTTATTGGAACCCTTGTTCATAACCTTGTACGCATATAGATAGAGGACATTCCGGTTGTTCATACTGTACGCATGTAGCCTTGTTTTCCATTGATCATGGTTCGGTGGAGATTGGAGAAACGTATTTCTCATTCAGAAAAAAAGTCCCATCTACTGGTAACCGCGACGCGAAGTCGCGAACGCGTGTGCGACACCTCCGGCACGGCAAACGCGGGGCAGGATAGAATAGGCAGCGCAGGGTTTCGGCACTTGGGTGCGGTCACGATGAGTCATGCGCGAACACGCTGTCGTCCACACCCTTGTCGACGACCTTCCCGGGCCCCAGCCGGCCCTCAAGGTGCCATGTAGCGCCGCCGCCGTCGATGAGGTAGGTTAGGTAACGGGCGTTCCGGCCTCCCCCGAGGGCCCGAGCACCACCTGCTCCGCCGTGTGGCCATCTCCTCGTCTCCCGCAGAATTCCACGGCGCATTGAATGTGGTGGTTTCACACCTCGACCGATCGCTCCCCTCACCGGCGGCGACAGTTCGGGAGACCGCGACCTGACCTGTCGCGCGGCGCGGGGACCGGAGGGAGGAGACGAGGCCACGACGGCGACACCGTACCCGTGACCCCGCCGCTGGCGCGTCACCTCGCTCCTTTTGTTTGCCGTTCAATCGTTCACACCCACCTCATCCGCCGCTGCCTCCAGCTTCCAGTGGAGCTCGTCGTGGGTCGGTGGTGTGGAGGAGTGGGCGAGCGACGACGGCGGAGGGCGACCGGATCTTGTGCTGCGGCCACGGGGGGCCGGCCGGTCGTTTTCCGTTCGTTTTCTGTTGCTCTCGGCGATCCGTCCGGTCGTCCGGATCGAGGTCGTGGGATCCATCTCGGCCGGGGCGGGGCATCAACAGCGAGGGGTTTTGTCGTTTTGACGTGCACAGAACACTGGGATCCGGCGTGATCCGAGAGAGTAACCGCACGACGCGATCACTGTGCTTGTGTCTGTGGAGGAAGATGTATCATCGGTCGATGACGAGAGGCCACCGTGCGTGCGTGCGTGCGTGCGTGCGTGCTCCCAGGACTAGCACCACTCAGCAGCCGTTCACCACGTGAAAACGGAATAGTGAGCATGTGAACGCGATCCCTATCCGACTGAAATACTTACTTGGCACTTCTTTCCCAGGGAAAAAAAAAAAATCTCGGTGCACCACCCACCCTATGACCCCACAAGTCCACAACAAAACCGCAACCACAAATAAAGGGCTGGGAGAGAGGCATGCCACCGTGTTCGACGGCCGCCGTGCATCCCCATATCTGTCATCCTCGAGGCTCACCTCTCAACGTTTCACGACCGATCTTGCACTTGCAGGGACGTGCGCCTGGCTGGTCATGGGCTCATGGCACGCTCAAGATACACGCTGCCACGTTAAAAAGCGGAGCACGTATTCACGTCGAGGCATATACATAATCTTTTTTTTATCCTCTCTCTCGTTCGTGTCACATGCAGGAGCGCTACGCGCCAGGTCACACCTCGCGGTTTTTACGTTGCGGACGGCTGCACGCAACATGTACTGGATCAACTTGGCCACGAGACGATGCCAGCACAGCAGCCAGCTTGACCAGCGACATGGCTGTCTGACCCTGTTAACATAGGGCTTGCTGCATCGATTTGACTTTGCTGCGCTGCTGCTGGCGGTGCTCGTACACTACATGTACGGCACGTATGTACTTGCTTGGTCAATTGCTCTCCTCTAGATCCTGGGCTTATCCTCGCGAAAATTAGAAAACAAACTAGGATTTGTTTTTCCCATTCCTTTGCGTTTATGATCTCCCAAGGCGGCAAGCAAACGGACAAGTTTTACTAGTTGTACAAGTAGTAGTCGCATATCTACTTTTATTTTAATTTTTTATGAGGTCTACTAGTAGTCGCAATATTACGCGAGTCCATAAAGTCAGAACAGGCTTGTGAGGTTACATTATTTTTTCCTCGCGTCAACACATCATGGGATGGTGGACAGCTTCATGCTGGGTCTATATAGAGTAATCATAACAGACCAATGGGCGGCAATTGTGTCTGTTATCTTTAGCGTGTACGTACTCACCGGCAGTAAGAAAATTCTTTTAAAATGTTCTCAGATGACGGCTCTGTATCAGGCTAGGATCCAGGTATGAGACTTTCGGACTAGGAGGATGACATGTGCCCAGTGCCAAGGCGGCATCGTGTTCGTGACCAGTCAATTATTTCCGCGAACGATCAGCATTATTGACGAGCTCAGGCCTCTCGCTAGCAGCACAAGCTATGCTTGATTTGAGTGCAACAACTCGAGACGTTCTCATACTACCCACAGAGGCACAAGTTTTTTTTTTAAAAAAAATGAGAGAACGCGGATGAAAAGGTTATAGTTTTTTCTTCTTATTTTTTGATCTCGGAAAACCAGGATTGATGCAGGACACACGGCCGTACGGCTTGTACTTTGATGATAATATGATAGTTTGATTCCTTGAGATTTGCTGGCGTTTAGGAGTACCTAACATACACTATATTACTGGCAGACGAATCATTGTTGCAAGATTTTTGTGATCTGCTAAAATCATAGAACATGTTTGTTCGTGCTAACTGACGGATATACGGCCGGTAGTGCCCTTTAAAGGGAGATTGAAGTGGTTGCCTGGTTGGGTCAGAGGGAGATTGCTAGCCAGGGCAGTTGCTTGCCCCGAAGGTCAACTGTCCTCTGCCCGTACAAAACGTCACCGTATCATGTGCTTTTAGCCAATATGGTGCCGGTCGGCCAGCTTGATCATATCTTTGTTTTGTTTTGAACAAGAGCATGAACAAATCAAGAGGTCAACTTCTGCAACATGTCTTATCCTCTACTACTAAACAGCCAAGTTGGCCTAAACTTTCTTTTTATATCTCACATTGTTTTTCTTAATTCCCAGTGACAATTGATTGCATAGGCTAGCTCTTACTATAGGAGTTAGTACTTCATATAGGTGTTAAATATGTTCAAACATTGGAACGTAAACAAAGCGTCAGATCAGCAGCTGCAACAACTGTGATGGAAAGGTAAATCTAAGCAGTGATTTCTTCAGTGATTTAAAAAGAAGAAGCGCTAGTTTGTCTAGGAGATCGAGAATATATTACCAAGTGCATGCAGGCTGTGCAGCTCTGAACATCGATCGGTTTGGACAACGCCAGTTTACAATGCAGAGTTCGCTGTACCACATATCAATGTCGAAGCCTACACATCAGGATGACATGGACGTTGAGATTGCTTACCCTTTGTTTAAGGATGCACCATTTGTCAGTTTCTGAGCTCTCATTTGCCACTAGGTTCATTCATCTACCGCTTTCTGGTAAGAGCAGTATGTAGTGGACTTCCAGGTCTATTTTGAAAATTAAGCCAATTTTAAATAGGACACTAGTACTAGCATAATCCATTTTTTTTTAAAAAAAACAAGTGCATGCTTGGAAGTAGCATAGAAGAACCCTTTCTAAAAATATATTAGCACCATTCCTCCTTTAAAATTCATCGTGGGAACAGTACTGTGCACATTGTGCATGCATGAATGAATGAGTCTATCAGCAGGCTCCTTTGCAACTAGATTTAGTCAAATCAAAGTTTGGCTCGATCGATGCAAGCAAATGCCATGACGTCAGAAATTCAGATATTCTATTGCTTATGGATTAGAGCAGTTGCGTGAGCAGCCCTGGCTGTCTGGCTGGCTGCCTTCAGCTGAGTCACAATAGCTTTGTGTGTAGCCTCTTGTAGTACCACCATGACCTTATCACTTGCACATATATACTTATCGTCGGTTTATAACTGGTCCGATCGATCACAAATTCATCACACATGGGCGGCTGATCGGAGCAGCGGGGGATAATACAAAACAATGTCGACGCATTTTGTCAAACGCAAACTTTAAACAATTTTCTTTTGTCGTAGCAGCTACTGTGCAGGTTTTCTATGTCAACTGGCTGCTTTGATAATGGCAGCTGCTAGTCTCGCCGTGTACAGACAAATCACAAACTTGCTGGCGAACTTAGTCCTTGGATCTGTCCTTGCCAACAAGAGGACCCAAACATTGCTTTCTCAGAGTACTTTGCAGCAGGTTCGATGAACATGGCCAAGCTCCAACTGCTATGTAGTATATCGACAGAGTCTCGTCTAACTTTATTAACTTCTTCTACGTACGGATTTATATGTTATTTTTTTCACCCAGTGGCCAGTTGGATAAAAGATTTGTGCATGTCATGTTGTCAAGTTGCTAGGACGACAGAACTGAAGATGCTCTGGCTATCGTTGGTAAATAGCCCTCGCAAAATCGTAGTAACCAAGCATTCAGAGCACGCGATTTAGAGGCCATTTTCTTTAAAGCCAGTGGCTCGCCGGAAGAAACGAGAGTCTTTAATTGTGCTCCTGACGTGCCGTCACCTCTGCGCCTTCGTGGTCACCTTCCTGCATGCAGCACACTTGACACGTTTATTTATCATTATGCATGGTTTAATTTTGCCATAATCTATATAAACGTTCAAACTGCACGCACTGCTTATCCTCTTGGATTATTATCCATTCCGTACGAATACAATTGAAAACTAAGTGTACAAATCACACACAATAATCTTTATGTAAATTTTAAAAACGCAGGTGCAAGTTCACGGCTGCTTCAGCGCATGCATGCGTGTACAAACGTGCCTGCTGAATTCTTGCACACTGTGTACGTCGTGTCACGATCGTGTGTGCCGTCGTTTCTGTTTGGACTGAAAGATCCATCGCTAACTTCCTCCACGTTCGATGGATAACCCTCAGCGTCACCGGCTAATCGATATAGGCTGCACGCAGCTAACCGTATACGGAGTACCTCCTAGGCTAAGGACTGTGGCTCCCAAGACCCCCCCTAATTAAACTTGAGTCGTTGGAGAGTACTGTCCCGCTGTCCTGGTACACTGTATCCCCGATTTTGCTTAACGTGAGAGGTTTCCATAATCATAAGGTGCTGTCGTTGTTCTTTTCCTTTTTTTTTTTGAAACACAAGGCCACAAGGGCACATGATACATGCTGTAGAGCATCGTCGCCGCTTGCCCTGTGGCCTTGTTTAGTTGGAGAAGTTGGAGAAAGTTAGTGGTGTGAATAGCACATTGACAAGCGTGTCTATGATAGGAGATGTGACTCGATGTAACTAGAAAGTTGGCGAACTAAACAAGACCTGTACTATGTGCACGAGAGGATCGAAAGACTAAAAAAATCAGAAAAAAGCCTACCTGTGGCTTTATTAGAGGATTTGAAAATCTGCGTGCATGATTGCATACACACCTGTACCCGGTGAAATTCAGAACCTCTGCTCCATCGATCGTCAGAGCATGTGAATAGGTTCTTGTAAACGGAGACTATGGGAAGAGCAAAACGTCTTCAACTGGCTAAGAACTTCCGTTGAGCGCCACAACGGTGTCGCCGACAGTTACTGACGGATCCCTATCGTCTCAGTGTGTGGTGTGGTCGAAGACGCATAGTATGCGTCTTGATTCGTTTGAAATTTTAGCAATCGAACGAGTTAGAAGCTTCGCGAAAGCATTAATTAGCCCCTTGATTATTACTATCGTGTTGTTTAATTTCAAACAATGTCCACCTCAGCTTTAAGCTCAAGGCTTTTCCGTCGTTTCTAATCCATTGTACTGTCGTGCCCATGTAAGTGCCCAAATCTTGAAACCCTCTTCCCTATTAAATTATTGTTTATTTATTGCAAAGTTTCTTCACCATCTTTGAAAATATGCCATAGATGTGCTAAAATTATTTGTTTGGTAAATCGGAGGGATTTTACACATGTCTATCGGGGATCAAAACCTAGATTTTCAAACCATGTCCACCACCCATCCATCTCTTTGATTCTCACTCGAGCCAGCCCATGTAAATGCACATCCATCATTTTTAAATTACTGATGACGTGCCCATATAAATGCCCAATTTGGAAAATTCCCTTCTCACAAAAATTTCTTATATTTTGGGTACACTGACCTGGAACTTGCCATTATTATCTTAAAAGGGCATTTTCACTATCCTTAAAATGTTAGATGTACCAATATTATTTATTTGGTTAGCAAAGGTGAGAGTCCAAAACTACTTATTTTTCAAAAAAAAACATGACAGAAAAAGTGAAGTTTCCATTGCGCTTTGCATTGCACTTTTAAAAATAAAAGATTGCTTCAGTAACCATGGTAAATTTTTTTAATTTGCCCTTTGTAACATTGTTTGCCTTTAAGTTATTTCTATCTAATTGTTCTCAAATGCCAAGTGGTAATTGAAATATCATTGAATGGTGCACATGGTTTAACCAATGCAAATGCCCAGAAAACAAATCCTTACAGAAGGGAATCGCCTTGAAAACCGATGCAAAATTGCAAATGCTAGCTGCTATCCTCAGCGTCCATTTTTCCCAAATGAGCAGCCAGTAGCGTTGAATTTCACACATCTATACTAGTATGTAGCTAGCCCTACCACATAGGATATGCAGCCGCAACCATACTGGTGCTCTTCCACATTTTCCATGGCATCCATCCCCATGCGTTTGACCTTCCCAAATTAACCCGGCCGCCGCCCCACTGGACGACTGTCTAGAGAGAGAGAGATATATATATGATGTGTGACAGTGTGTGTCCGGATGAGGGAGAGGGGGGTACGTACGGAAGTACCGTGGCGGCCGGGGCCTGGAGCGGGCCTGCTCTTCTCGCCATCTATTTTTTTTAAAAAAAAAGAAGAAGCCTTCTCGCCTTCTGTTAAGCTTATAATATCTTCCAGCTAGGTGGAGTACCCTGCGCACTGTACCGTGTGGCAAAGGCGAAAGCGTCCCTGGGTCAGCCCTCCCTCTCCCCCGGCATCTCAGGCTTTCAGCGGTTGCTTCGCCGTCTCTCTCTCTCTCTCCGGCTGTCGGCTCACGCTATATATCAGGGCTCTCGCTTTGCTGGAGGGTCAGTAGTTTCCTCCTCGCCTTGCCCGGAGCCTCTCTTCGATCAGCTACCTCCTGCAGCTGCTGCAAACAGGCTAAGTCCCTGAGGAGAACACTTCGCAGTTCACAAAGGTGAGGTTTATTATCCACGGGTTGGGTTTTTCATGGATGGGGCTTTCAGCTGCATCGATCTACTCTCTCTTCTTGGTTTTGCTATGTTTTCGACCGTACGTTATGTTTCCTTTCTTTCGGCGCTCCTCCAGTTTGTATTTTTCATCTCATCAGCTCCTCTTGCAAGCTGTTCCTTGCGCTGGGAGAAGATAGCGAAGAGGATGACAAGATGGTTTCTCTCGTTGCAAATTTGTTGCCAGCACATGCAGCAGTTACCTTGAACGTCTTGCTAGAGTTGCTGTCTTATTGCGAGTTGCTTGACTTATGCCTCCGTTGACACTTACTATGCATTGTTCTCTTGACAAAGCTAGCTTGGTTCTGAATATTTGGTTCAATAACAAGGGCATGTGAAATGTCTGTTAGTTTTTTTTTTTGTTTTATGGGTGGTCGTGTCCTTGTTTAGTTAGATTGTTGTTCTCTGCTCTTGGTTTCAACACGCTCTCTGGTGATGTATGTAGGGAGACTATTATCTAACAAGTGATGCTTCCGTTCTTCTTGTTCTTGACCAGCTGCTCATCTCAAGAATATACAGCTTGATATTTTCTGTAACTTAGGACTTTGATGCTGATAGCGTTTTATGCCGCTGTGTTCTTCATCTTAAATTGCATATGCCGAGACCCTAGAGCAAACAACACTGCAGTTAAAAGGGGGAAAACATCATTTTCTAGCGAGAACTTTCCACAGCGCTCTCGTTTGTCCCACTTGGGCCTCTGCTATAGCTCCTCTCCCACCAAACCACCTCCTTTCATAGCCATAGCATTCCTGATTGTAACATCCAATCAATACCGGCGCCCACCCTAGCGTGTTTTCTTGTTAGCATGGGTGTCACACATGTCTCGATCTTATTTAGTTGCATACATCCTAGGCGTACGTACATCCATGGCGTCCATTATATCTTTTGTCTCTTCTCTCTCAGACCTTTTACTGGTGGCACCATTTGCTTGTTCTTGCCTCCATTGATATTTATCTATCATCTAAACTAGCAGCTAGCAAGGGAACATGAGGGACATGGGGGAGAAGAGGAGACATGGAGGAGGACATCATGTCCATGGCGTTGGGTTTGGTGTTGGAGGACATGCCGAGCATGACGAGAAGCACAGGGAGCCGAAGAAGCTGGACATGAGCGGCATGTCCATGGGCACCATCCCGCATCTCAGCATGCCTCTTGGCAACATCACTACCTTGGACCTCTCCAACAACAACCTACAGGTAGCAGGTTCTTTTATATTTGTGTTACTGCTAGCTTAATTTCTTGCGTCTTCTGTGTTACTATTAGCTTACGTACGATGCATGTGTTCTTTGTCATTTTACCTTTGTTGTTTCCTCATGCATCTAGAAAGATAATTTCGGTTCCTCATTTGTTCGTTTAGAATAGATAACTGACAAGAACTTATCTTGAGGCGGCGTTCATAGTATTATATCAGAGCGATAAGTTAACTGCAAACCTGTGAGATAAGCCTGACTTGTTATTTATACATGTAGGATCTAGTCATCATCTCAAATAATACTATCTTGTTATTGCTTTGCCGCTTGGCTTGGCTTCTTGCAAGTTGCATGCCATCGGGGCCAGAAAATATCATAAATGTCTGGTGACTCAGTTTCTATAGGTTTCTATAAGAACCCTGACTCAGTTCCAGAAAGGACGGTAGCTAGCTAGAGAGCGTACTTGAAAGTTACACCATAGCTGAACATCTCTCACTTGTTTTGTTAGACTTGATGTCGACAAAGGGTGCAAGTCAATCTTAACCTGGAGTACAAATTAAAATGGTAGTTGCAGTGCACTGGGGGCAAAAAAAGTATGAATAGGCAACTTGTTATTTTCAAGTATATGCCTCTGTAAGTTGACTTCTAACATTAATTAAAAGAAGGAAGAACTATGGAGCCATGAAAAGGGCGGCAACGAATACAAAAGGTTAATCGTACTCGATGCCATACGGATCATGCCACTGCATATGTCAATTTCATGACGGCAAGACAAAATCTTGTTGCACTCTTCCAGCATATGCCGAGTAACGACGTAGTGTTTTATTCGCTCCTTCAGAAGAAAACAAGGTAGTGTTTTCAAGTGTAGGGTTCGATTGTCAGAGAAGAAAAAATATAGTATTCGCAGTATAGTTACTAGGTTGATGGAATATGCCAAACTGTAAACAAACAAAACTAGGGGTACTGCTTCTATTCTTTGATTCGTAACGACCCTAATTACTTTTCCTTCTGTATATATACAAAAAAAAAAATACAGAGCATTCCAGAGTCCATCATTGCGAGGCTTTTGAACGTGGTGGTGCTGGACGTGCGCTCCAACCAGCTCAAGTCGCTGCCCAACTCCATCGGTTGCCTCTCCAAGCTCAAGGTCCTCAACGTCTCCGGCAACCTGCTCCACGAACTGCCCGCCACGATCGAGGAATGCCGGTAATTACTCTGACCATCACTGCCGTCAGTTCATCCATGTGTCTACTATATTTGTAGCTACTGTACGTACAGCGTGCATGAACTTGAACGTGTGTGTGTGTGACACGTACGCAGTGCTCTGGAGGAGCTGAACGCCAACTTCAACGAGCTGACGAAGCTGCCGGACACGCTGGGGTTCGAGCTCCACGGCCTCCGGCGTCTGTCCGTCAACTCCAACAAGCTCGCCTACCTTCCATCTTCAACCTCCCACATGACGTCGCTGCGGTTGCTGGACGCGCGGCTCAACTGCCTCCGGTCGCTACCCGACGGTCTCGAGAATCTCGGCAGCCTGGAGACGCTCAACGTGAGCCAAAACTTCCAGTACCTGCGTGAGCTCCCCTACGGCATCGGCCTGCTCGTCTCGCTCAGGGAGCTTGACATCAGCTACAACTCCATCGCCGAGCTCCCGGACTCCATGGGATGCCTCACCAAGCTCGCCAGGTTCAGCGCAGCCGGGAACCCGCTGGTGAGCCCTCCCATGGACGTCGTCAACCAGAGCCTCGACGCCATGCGCGCCTACCTCAGCGCGAGGATCAACGGCACCGGCGCCAAGGATCGGAGGAAGAAGAAGAGCTGGGTGCCCAAGCTCGTCAAGTACAGCACCTTCTCGGCGGGGATGATGACGCCCAGGCCGCCGCGCCGCCAAGGTGCACGGCAGCGCCGCCGAGGGCCTACTCATGTCGGATTACCGGTCGATCGACGGCGGCGGCATCGCGTCGCCGGGGTTCCTCAGCATGCTGTCGCCCCGGCGGCTCTTCTCGCCGCGGAGGAACTCGCACAAGCATTAGGAGGCCAGCTTATTATAGCTAGCTACTCATATGCCTGACTGCTCGCTTGCTGTGCTTGGCGTGTGCAGATGACATGATGTCATGAACTCATGATCGTATGGTAGCTTGAAAGAGGTGGTGCTTGTTACTACTGCAGATGTATGAGTGTTGCGGAGATGCGTATAAAGTGTGTGAATAGTACAGTAGTGGGATAGGACATTGATGTACATAAGAATTAAGAGTGTCCCATTTTCCTAGTTCTTGTTTGTTTTTTCCTGTTGCTTCGGGCACTAATGCAAGCAACTAATGCTGGTGTAAGAAGTATTTTCGAGCAGACCTAATCCTTTTAATGCCTACAAACAGCAGCCCAGTGGATCAAAATTTACAGAGTATCATTGCAGGTAAAACTGGTTACACCAAGAAGCTCAACCCATTGTAAAACTAAAACATCACTAAATCTTTTGGCACTGCAAAATCTGTAAACGGACCAGCATTGATTATGGCCAGTAGCTGTCTATACTCGCCTGGTCAGCCAAATTTGGATGTCTGACAACAGACAACAGCGCAAATGAATCTACTCCGTTTAGAGTAGGTGAAACTGGTTAACGTCCCTCAAGCAGCTCATCCGACTGTACAAAATCAGCAGACAGCACTAAACGGAGCCACAGCGCTTAGACGGTCTAACCAACCACTTCCCGTCCTTGATATTTCTGGGTTCCTAACCTACTTATTCTAAATGCTAGACTGTAGTTCAATAGCTGAAATATGTTATTATACTAGATTTAATCCATGGTAATTAGAAAATGGCCTAAATGACCCAAGACATAAATATTATCTCTTTGCAAATACTTCATCATTTTACCCAGTTTAATGAATTGCTGGAACAAGTACATTCAGTACATTGGCCACTTCCAAAATATTGATGATTCTCTATGATGGCAGTTCTAAATGGAGGCAAAAAAACACGGCTCATTTGCATAGCTTGAGCTTCTTGAAGAATGAAGAAACCTGTGACTTTGGGCAGGGTGCTGTGGCTATGCAAGTTGGGATGTTCTCAGGTTGCTCTATCCACAGCTTATGCCGGACACCAGCTGCTTGCAGCTTCTCTGCCAAGTTCTTCAGCTGTGTCTCTCCTTTCACCTCCAATGTTACCTAAAAAAATTGATACTCACAATAAATATCTATTGTTTATTTTTGGAAAGAAGGGAATTTCAATCAAATGAACAATGCAATTATCACAAATGAGTATACACAATTTCCTCCAATACAGGCAGGATTTTTAATAAAACAACTGAAGCGTAATAATAAGAGCAGATGCAAGACAGGCAGGAGTAATCATGATGAGTTTCTTTGAGAGTGTGAGAAGAACTTATGGGTCAACCATTGTTACATGAGCGAGGAGTCGAGGACTGGCTGGCAGGGTGGATCCAAAAAACAAGTATGTCATGTGACATCAGTGATGCTTGGCAAATGTCTTGTGACAGCATTGCTATGCAGGCAATAATTCATGGTTTTGGTAAGATTATTGCTTTGTGCGAGCAAATAAAGAATGTCAACAGCATGCATAATACACTTTCCTGAGTTAATGTTAATCATGCCGTAGCAACTGATGTTACGCAACACGCATCTAATATGTACTCCGTACTACTTAAGAAGGGGGTCAAGAAACTAACGCAATAGCAAATGATGACCATGGCTCCCTCAACAGAGCAATGGTTTGGTGTGCCAATCAATCAGCCAGACACAATGCGGAAGCTCAAGGCGATCGCCAACACAAGCGAGATGCACACGCAAGACGCTGAAGTTCGAGTGAGGCAAACCGTCGAACATGCCTTGTGCATCCGGTCGAGGTTGTCGGGTCCGCAGTAGGCGGCGGTGTCCGGGTGGTCGCGGTGCGCCCACACGGCGGCGACGGCGGCGTGGCAGCCCTGCGCCACCACGCTCCCCAGCGGCCACGTGTCCGCCAGGTCGCGCCGCAGCACGACGTACTGGACCAGCACGTCCGCCGCCTCCTTCCCGCCTTCCTCGCCGCCGGCGGCGCCGGGGCTTTGAGCCGCAGACTCCGGTTCGGCGGAGGAGGAGGCGCTCATGCTGGCTCTCTGTGGGGGTAGGCGGAGAGGGACCCTGGTGAGCGCCGGGAGGAGGAAGGCGGCGTTGGGGAGTGTGGCGGCTACCGGTGATGGCGAGCGAAAGGGGAGGAGGGTCAGCATTCCGGTCAATTTGGGCTTCCTGATGGTTGCTACCAAGATTTTCCAGCTATTAGGCCTGCTTTAAGATTCGTGCCGTAACTTTCCTAACAAAAAGTTGTTATTGGTTACCTGCTGCACAAAACTGAACATTGATTACTAGTCCGTATTTGTTACCAGAATCTGTTTTGTTCGTTTTCTACGAGGTTGAAATTGGGGTTTCTGAGCCAAAAAAATGCCGAATATGAAGTGAGGCTGATTTCGCCATTTCGGTACAAGCTTACGCTCGTTTATTGATCGTATAGGCCCACCGCCTGTTTCTCACATCAAAACGGGCGTCAAGGTTTTAGTGTCGTCAGGCCGAGCCACGATGTATTTTGCGTTTTGTTGTTGGGTCACGTACTATAATATTTGAAAAAAGACCTTTTAACGTCTCTCAACTATTGTCCAAGTCCGACATTCGTCTCTCGTCTATAAAACCGGGTATCTATCTAAACCGTTTATTTTCAGTCCCTCGGTGGTTTTCAGGGTGGTTTAGGCGACGTGGCAGTGGGGTCCACATGTTAGGAGTGGGCCCCACATGCCTTCTTCCTCTCTCTTCTTTCTCCTCCCTTCTTGACGCAGCGAGTCGCCGCTCCACCATTCTGCTCGGCGGGGAGATACGTTGGTGCCGGTGACTACCTGGAGCGAGGAGAGATGGTGGACGATCTGGAGCCCGATCTGTACCTGAACCCGTTATTCCAGCTCCACCGTCCTATCACGCCACCGCCAGATCCTCTAAAGCTGGGGTCGTCGAAGAAGAAGAAGAAGTAGTCACCGATGGCGTCGGCATGGGGCTTGGACCGATCCATGCGGGGGAGGGTGCGTGTGCGGCGGCGGACCATGGTAGTGGCCGAGGAGGTGGGCGTGCGGCGGCGAATGATGGCGGAGGACGACGATATGGCGGGTGGGGCGAGGACAAGGCGAGGGACCGCAGGCGCGAGAAGAACGAAGATCTCCAGGGGCGGCGGCGCGCTAGAAAAGGGTCTCGCGTGCGGGGTCAGGAGATGTGCGCTCGGCTCTGCCATGGGAGACGGCGACTCGCTGCGTCGGAAAGGGAGGAGAAAGAAGGGAGAGGAAGAAGAAGGCATGTGGGACCCACACCTGACATGTGGGTCCTACTGTCACGTCACCTAAACCACCTTGAAAACCACCGAGGGACTAAAAATAAACGGTTTAGATAGATGAGGGGTGTTGGATATCTGGTTTTATAGATGAGGGACGAAAGTCAAACTTAGGCAATAGTTGAGGGACGTCAAAAGGACTTCGTAGTATTTTGAAGTTTGTAGGCCGACGACGGTGGAGGGCTGGAGGCCCACTCCCGGTATGTTTTGGCATGAGCTCGGCGCCTCGATTGGGCTCTCGTGGGCTATCCCAGTGCGCTGAAACGCTGATGCACACTGCAGGCGCAGCACCGCTTCACTCACCCTCTCTCCCCCCGGACCCGGAGTGACATATCCTCACTATCTCAGGAGCGTTCCTGTCCTGCTGTGTGTTACCAATCCTCCATCGTTGCTCCAGAAATCGTTCATTCGTTCCGTTCCGATCATGTTGTCATGTTGACCAGGCGGCTAACACGCGGATTCGGTACCTCTGGCTGTCCGATCTCAACCTCGTCTTTTTTTTAGAGCAGATCTCAACCTTGTTGACCGCCTCACGGACACCCAGCGAAGCAGAGTCAACAGCAGCCCATATGACATCCACACCGTCCATTACACCAGTTGGGCCTCATTTAACCTTATGAAAGCCGGCGCGTGCGCGGGCCGGAGAGGCTGGCCACGTCCCGGCTTTTCCCGGCCGTCCGATCGGCCGGCCAGACGGCCCAGAACGTACCATTTTTAGTCAATTTATAAAAAAACCTTAAACTTTATAGAAATACAACCCGCCATCCACTCATTTAACAAACCCTCCCTAAATTTTATAGATATACAACCCGCCGTCCACCCCTCTTTCAGGATTTTTTTCAAAGAAACCCTCGGATTTCCTCAGAATTAACCCGCAGTCCACCCCCAACCGGCCAAACAATTTTTTTAAAAAAAAATCCTAAACCTCCTTAGAATCAACCCGCCGGCCATTTCCCTCCCACGTAAATATTCTTAAAGAACCCTCAAATTTTACTGAAATTACGTAACAACACATTCTATTAATTACTTCCCTACAACCAATACTATACGTACAATTCAACCACCAAAACGCGTTCTAACAAAAAAAAAACCTACATAAAATTTGTTCTAATTTCAAAACCTACAACTTTATTATATAACATATTTTTAAACCCAAAAGCACTTTCCACATTCATTCACGCAGACATTTATCTACGACCCGTCGTATCTATGATTCAGATACCAATACCTCCTCAAATTAAGAAGTGTTCAATACAAAAAACAATCAAAATTCAAAAACATAAACCTTCGGACCGTGCAAAAATTTTAAATTCAAAGTGCCTCAGTAATTAGTTCCTATAAATGATTATATAATATCCGTAGGTCAATCCTTTATAATACATATTCATTTCCTCACCTATACAAAACTATACGTTACTAAATATTGATAATCTTTGGTTTGTAAATAAACTGTGAACAACCAAATAATCTAAGGATTCTCATAACATATAACACATATAACCCCCTGTTAGACAGCTGCATAATAAACACCTTACAACATCTGTATAATAGGAATGTGCTGTATAATAGGAATATACAATATATGCACCTACCCTCATGAACAGACTTTAGCTGCCAAGTCATGCACAGAGAATGCAATTACTGTGTCACACATGGAATTAGTTCTACGAGTTAATCTATGTATTTAAATGATTCCAACTACGATGCTCTTCTACTGTATGATAACATGATATATAATTACTGATATCGTGCACTCTGTTATTCAAATGCCGATTGTATATCATCAGAAAAGACAAATAGGCAATTACTAAGGATCGACTTAGTATTTGCTCAAGAACAAAAAAGAATACGAGGAGAGTTTTTTTTATTACTAATATGTTGCCAAAAGACATAGAGTGATGGCCTCTTGATTGTTAGATCTCAACTAAAAAAGTCATCTATTTTATTTTATTTATTTAGTTAAAGATTAAGCCGCACGCCAAGGCGCGCGCAAATCACTAGTACTACAAGATTACGAGTTTACGACGACGGATGCTGTTTCTGTTTGACCTAACCAGAACAAAAACAAGCACGGGGAGGATCAGAATCCTCCCCAAAACAAAAGAACATGGCCAGCGAGGCCAAAGAATATGCAAGTTGCCGCGAGGTGGGGGCACCACCGCCTGCGAGTTGTCGCCCCGCCTGCTGACCCTCGTCTCTCCCAATGATATGCCAATAGACCCTTCATGATCCGAATCAACAATTAGGAGTATACATTAAAACCGTTTCCAGCCACACACACACAAAAAAAATCCGGCACCATCATATTCACCTCCATTTGATCCACTTGTCCGCGTCCAATTCCGGCACCATCATATTCGGGTGTGGAAATCAACGAGCAGGTCTCTTGGCAGTATAGGACTATAGGTCCACTCTTGAGAGTCTTCACCGGTAGCCACCAAAGGAAACGGTGATTAGTCATTCGAAAAAGTGTAGATTACCCCCTTAAACTATGAGAGAAGTGTAGATTAGCCCCTCCAACTCTCAAATGGTGTACTTTTAATCCTTAAACTCTTCAAACCATAGAAATTACCCCCTACAAAGCCTTAGTGATAGTTTTTTCTCTTATAATGCAACAATATAGATTACCCCCGCTAGTGCTAAGCCATGAGGCATGAGGGAATGGCGGATGCAAATATCATGGACATGGGCATTGGATAAAACATGTTGTTAGCTGTAAGCTTAGTAATATGCCTAGTGTTAAGCAACAAAACTACCCAATAAACCTGAAGTTTCAACATTATAAGCACATCAGAGCAAGCAAGTAGGTCTTGCATTATATTGCACATGGCAAACATGACAAAATATATAATCTAATCATCTATACTCATGATTTATTGAAATGGAAAGAAATTTATTTGGTTTTTGCATAACAATAAGTTATTAGATTATGTGCATACTAAGCATGTCATTATCGGAAGAAGGGGCAAGTATCATGTAAAAAGTTAGTTTAATTATCTAGCGATTACATGTCACTTCGAGAGGGAAGACCAGAATTTATCAACAATACACTGGTCATAAGGGGGTAATCTCCACGATTTAGAAAGATTAAGGTTAAAAATACACTCTTTAAAAGCTTAAGGGGGTAATCTACACTTCTATAAGAGACTGGGGGTAATCTACACTCTTCCTTAGTCAAATCATGTGACCGCTAGACAATTAGCGCTAGGGCTAAACTATCCGGGGGAGGAGATTACACGTAATTGGGAAGGGACGACCGCCGAAAGAAATTCCAGGTATTCTATTTCTACTTGTTTCCAGCTTTCAACAATTCCATCTCCACTAGCTGGGCAGCCCTGTTTATTCTACTGAAAAAAATGAATCTCGAGTCGTGGTGCGGCCATGAGCACATAAACCACATCACCCTTCACCGATGCGACCGAGGACCAGATGGGGTGCCACACACATCACACTTCAGCTCAGCCTCAGTCACTGACAGCAGCTCTCATAGTGGGCCAGTGGCTCCCAGCACTGACACTGCACTGCACGCACACAAAGCACTGCAGAACAATCGCAAGCAAACCATACAAAGAGTACAAGACGTGGCATCTTCAAACCTAATTGCCATTAGTATACTATTATATTATATATCATAATGTGCTTCATCTTGTCAAACTTGTACTGCACTTCGCCTATTATTTAAAGATGGGCACTCACAGTCCTCCGAGTAGCTTTAGGTCACACCACCAAGCCCATGATGGGATACAGTGCAAGTCCACTTGGACAGCTCAGCTCGCCCGGGCAGGCCGAGGAATGGTGTTTAGATTGGAGGTAAAAAGTACTTTTTTAGATGAATACTGTACTGAG
Organism: Digitaria exilis; assembly: GCA_015342445.1. Classification (NCBI taxonomy): domain Eukaryota; kingdom Viridiplantae; phylum Streptophyta; class Magnoliopsida; order Poales; family Poaceae; genus Digitaria; species Digitaria exilis. Next base: position 397,936 of record JACEFO010002261.1, on the reverse strand, counting down.
AGGAGTGTATGGATAGAAAAAACTTATTGGAGAAGTACTCCCTCCAGACCGATTTTTTAGGCGCACGGTGGAACATCTCAGGTACCAAGGAGCTGTCTCAATCGGCACCGAGCCTATTAATTGCCCCATGTTTTCTTTTGTATGTGTGCATGCAGCGACACTTCCGAATGCAAAAGCACATCGATATCTGGCGCCAGACTTGACTGATTCCACTCAAAAGCACATCGTTACTAGCCATGCCTAACATTTCGCTAGATTCCTACAAATAGGATTACGCCATGTAAAACGGTCTGGAGGAGTACTTTTTTCTGAATCTAAACACAGCCAAAAAAATCTCCCATTGCATCGGTTGATCGATCCGATCCGATCGATCGGTGCGGATTTCCTCTGTCTCCGCACCGGAGGATTTTGCCGGGATTAAACTAATCCAGAAGGGTTTCAGTTTAGGCAGTGGGGTTAGGCTGAAAGCCAGGGCAGATGCAAAGAATGTTGGAGGTGTCAAGCGCCTGGTTGCTAGTCTTCCACCCGCCGCCGCCCATGATCGCGCCAGTAGCGTCAAATAAAAGTAACAGCAACCGCTTTACTTTTACAGCCTAGTTACAGGCAAGGTTGTCGGCACTTGTGATATACAATACCTTGGCTCCATTGACCAGTGGTTACCATTTGATATGCAGGTCTATTGCCAACGTTTAAAAAAAAATTATTTAAAAAAGGGTTAGGACAAGGGAAAGTAAAAATCAGTGTGCAAAGCACCAATGGAACATTAGTGGATTAGTAAATGGCATGCTACTAGAAGGCTGCCTAATACGACTTGCGTTGTTATTGGCTCTGCATCGATGCTAGCGGGACATAAGCTTAAACAAAATGGTGGAAACGGGACGACGGACCGTGACAATTACGCGCGTCAATTGTGTTGTGTGAAAACAACGCCGTTCCCGGATCATCGTATGTTTTGTAATTCATACCAATACCACAACTTGGTTGGGCTGTTTTTGGAACAAAGAAACAAACCTCGAAGAAAAGAAAATGGCACTTCACTGTCAACAATACTTACATTACAACCATGATATTCTTTTCACCAAGGGTACTTCAGGATGGGAGTCTAGCAGTCGGTTGACTATGGTTAGTTTTTTTTTTCTACTCTTTCTGTGGCGTTGCTTGTGCTCACGGTCATCTCCGACCGAGAATACAGATTAAGAAAGCGGGGGACAGATTAGACATGCGTGGCTCGTAAGCAAGACTTTGTGCGACAGCATTATCTTTCTCGCATCGCACGGCTCTCTCACTCGCTGCCTCGCTCGCTAGGTCAACGGTTGGGGCGCGAGGCCTCTGCCGGTGCCGGAGGCCCGGCCCAGCCCGGCCCTCGTCCTCCGTCCGGAAACAACCAAAAGAGAGAGAAGCAGACGACGGGGCGAGCAGCCCGAGGCGTTGAAAATTGGCTGCACTCTCCCTATCTTCTCTCTCCTGGTGCGACGCCGGTCCCACCACGCCCTAACTTTGAGACAGAATAAAAAAAATCTATCCCCATGGCCAAAGGCCGCGGAGGAGGTGGAAAGAGGAGAAAGAAGCCCCTCTCTCTCATGCCCAGATGATGAGAGAGAGAGAGAATACACAGCGGTCAACTGCGGGGTGCAGGCATCCAAGCCGAGAAAGCGACCCCTCACCCGACACCTTTGACCGGGCGCCCCCATCCCTCCGCGCGGGGCCCACATTGGCGTGGTGGGACCAGCAGCGAGCGGAGGATAGAAAAGTAAGCTGGTGGGGCCCACCCCCCACCCCCACAAGGCTTGACCTCTGCACAGCGGCAGAGAGGACGACAAAGCCCGCCATTATTGCTCTTGTTTAAGCGGCTGCGTATGACTTCTTGGCGCTTCCGCTTGAACTTTTTTTTTTTTTAATTCTCCGGAGGCAGCGGCGTGATGAGCTGAGCTGTACCGCCGGGCAACGGCACCACTGAAGCAGTATATAATCAGGTCAATGGTGAGCCCCACCGTCGTCGTTAACTGTTTAACTACGGCGACCGCTGCTCGCCGGCGTCCGGACGACGAGATAATTGGATGAAAGATCGCTGACCGCCGAATCGGGGATGGTTTCGATGTCTACCATTCTCTTATCGCTGACGGTTGTAATCTCGCTAAGGCACACTGAAGTTCTGAACTGAGAAAAAATAGCAGTCGCAGCAATACCCGAATCAGATTATCGTTATCGCTGGGACTCTGGTCTGAAACGGAAGAGTAAACGACGGCGGATCGGAGAGGCGATGAGGTTGCTGGCATCGGAGGTGTCCTCTCCCTCTTTTCTACAATCTTCTTGTTTGTTTTTTACATGGACATCAGATTGATGAGAAGCAACTCAAAAACAAAGGGGGAGAAAAGAAGGAAGCTACTTTGATCCTAGTTAGACTTATTAGACATGGCCGTTGCCGGCGGAGACGCTGACTACGGCGGCGGCCACCGGCGAAGCGCTCGCCAGTGGGCTCGGGCCCGCCACTCCCGGCGTGTGGCGGTGCTCGCCCTCGTACGTCACCACCAGCATCGCCGGGTCGTCGGTGGCGCGCTCGACGTGCTTCCTCGCCGGGCAGCCACGGACAGTGCTGCACTTGTAGTAACCCCTGAGACCACATCACCGGAGAACAGTCAGATCCTTGATCATGAATGGAGAAGCTGAGTGGAAGCTTGTCACTCTGCTCAGGAAGAGGAATTTACCGTGGATAAGGGGAACCCTTGATGGGCTTCTGGCCGTACTTCCTCCAGGAGTACTCATCCGGCGGGATGTCGGCGATCTTGGAGCTGATCGCCGGCACTCTGATGGTCCTCTTGACGCGGTTTTTCCTGTAAAAATAGACATCGACCCGGTCCACGGTTAGAAAACTGCTTCAAAAAAAGAAGTGATATTTTTGTCAAGTGTTCGGACATCAGGATACGGGCGTTTACCTTCTCTTGGAGCAGTGGCAGCGGCTGCCGTTAGCGGTGGCCTCGGAGTGCGCGCCGGCGCAGGGCTTCCGTTTGTGCCCGGATAGCGGCGGCTTCCCGGCGGACATCAGGCTCCGGCCCTTGGAGACGCTCCCCTCGCCGGCGGTCACCGACGAGAAGAACGACGTCGAGGTCACGGACGTCGCCGCCGACATGGTCAGGTTCGGCTTCGTGAAGTCCAGCGTCAGGGTCTGCGGCTGCGGCGCCGGCGCTGGCTGCGCCACGCTGACGGGCGCCACAAGCGAGAGCGGCGCCGGGTGAGGAGAAGGAACAGGAGCAGCGACCACTGGCGCAGCGGCGGTGGCCGCCGCCGATGGCGATGCCTCGACGGGGCCGCGGCGGAAGCGGGCGTGGCCGGTGCGGTCAAGGATGGAGATCACCTTGCGGAACTTGGAGACGGCCTGGTCAGCTATCTCGCCGAACGGCTGCTGCTGCTGCTGAAGGTGCTGAGCTGCCTTGTGGTGAGGTGCTGCGGATTGGGAGGAAAGGGACGAGACCAGGAGCTCCAGGCTGCGGAGGCCGGCCGCTGCCGCCTCCTGGATGGCGAGCTGGTCGTTGGCGCGGCGCGGGGCGTAGCAGCCCATGAGGTCCACGGCCATGTTAGCCGATGCTTCGCCGGTGGGTGTCCTGGCAGATCTTGGCTTGGGGCTAGCTATCTGGGAGATTGGGGTCGGGAGGTGGAGGAAGGGAAGGAGGTAGCCGCCGTCTTTATAGGTGGAAATGGGGAGAGATGCGAGTCAATGGGTGCTGCCACTTTACGAAAAGGTCCACAGGATTCCTCCAATTCTCGAGGCGTGGTCGCCTTCTCTTCCTCGCCTTTCCCTCCTTGGGCAGCTGTCACTGTTTTTGTTTGGTTTGAGCACTGGTCAATCTACTGCTACATCTCTCATGGAGACGGCATGGCATGAAGATTTTGCTACGTCCAATTTGAGAGAACTGGGCCATGTTCGGATTAAAAAAAATAATTCTTCAATAAGTTTTTCTATTCACCCCACTCACAGAACACGCTTCCTAGTGCACTATTTATCTAAAACTAATTCTTCCTGCTTCCAATCTGAACGCAGCCCTGGTGAATCTACCGCTAGATTTCATGGAGGACTCATGGCATGAAGATATTACCATGTCCAATTTAAGAGGACACAACTAACGTAGCATGAAATATATGGTTGAGCGAGTCACAAACACTAACCAATATATGGTTAAGAGAGTATTTAGTCATCCTTGTATAAAGAGAATTAGCATGAAATCATTCAGAAGGTGAAACCGTATTTGTATGTATAACATACATATGACATTTTAGCATTGTGTCAATGGTATAACGTCCCATTTTATGACTGAACAATGATTTATTTATAGTTATAGCAACCTCTCCGCCGAATCTCAAAATCCAAAAAAAAACTATAGCTTTTGCAATCAACTTAGTTAATGAGATCCATACAATTGGCGTAAAGAGATACCTCTTTTCCGTAACCACTTGCATATGTTCGAAATTAAATGCAATGAAATTGCACTAGAAAAGAATTCAGTGCTGCGAAATAGACCTATAGTATAATAAGATAATATTTTATTAGTCATGCCAAATTCATAACAACAACCTAACCAACCTCTCTATCGAAGCTCAAAATCCAAAAAAAAAAACATCTATAGCCTTTGCAATCAACTTAGCTAATGAGATCCATACAATTGGCATAAGGAGCTACCTATAACCGCTTGCGTATTTTTGAAATTAAATGCAATAAAATGTACTAGAAAAGAATTCAACGGTGCAAAATAGACGAGTAGTATAACAAGATAATATTTTATCAGTCATACCGGATTCAGAACAACAACCTGACCATGCTGATGGAGCAGCTTACGCACTTATTTGTGCAATACATTTGTCGTTAAGTTTATTTAGCATTGCAAGGGAATTGTCCTACAATAATTGTACGATAGCTGCGGGTGTTATGTGTGAAATTCCCAAATATGGGTGTGAATGATGATGACACATCTTGGCCATGAGATAGTGGACTTTGAAGATAAGGAGAAATCAGTTTTCTAAGCCTTTATTCCCAGCATCACAGAGCGAGAAAAGAGAAAATACTACAATAGGCCTATGTGTCTTGGCTTCAAAGTCAACTATGGGGAGATGCAAGTTTGGGGAAATATAATGACGCGTCCATTTATTTAACCAGCAAATAAATAAAATAAAGAGCATGATAAAAAGGAGCACTATTTCTCACTTTAGCTGTATCCCTTGGAGATATTGTCTCCTCAATTTTCTAATGATCTGAGGGTGGATGCATTTGCACGCCTACTTTGAGAACTTTCGTGCCCTCCTCCTTTTTAAACACTTTCTTTAACCCGTTGACGAACTGTTGTGAGCTGGCATATCTGGCGTGATCAGGAGTTAAATCATTTTTGACACAATTATGTGCTAATAAATTAATCGCTCACATTATTTGCGACTAGTCCAAAGAATTTTTTTCCTTTTATGTAAATAGTATGTACTATATTATGAGTAGGTTTGTCTTCTAACCTAGGCAATGCGTTTACACGTACCGGCAATTAACCAATGCAAGTAGGGGCAGAGGTTCCCAGTTGGGTGATTAGCATATGTTTTTTCAATGAATAGAGGTTCACCTTGGGCAGGGTTTTTCTCAACAAAGTTGACAAGTTGCATTAGAAAAATCTTGGTGGCTGGTGGACCGATCTTGAAAGTACAAACCTGTTGCAGTAACAAAAGGAGGGCCATGCGACTATGCGAGGCGCCGATCCCTTAAACTATCACGCGACATGCTGCGAATAGGCAGAGTGGTTGTAGTGCTATCTGATGATGGTTTCAGACTTTTAGTACAAGACTTGAACCACCAAACGAGTTTAGTCTTACCTCAGCTGAAGACGCGTCACTCCATCTTGAGCTTGCTCCAAACGCAGCACCCAGAAACGGAAGGAGCAGTGCTTTTCCGGCCTTGTCATCTTGAGCTTGCTCCAAACGCAGCACCCAGAAACGGAAGGAGCAGTGCTTTTCCGGCCTTGTTTGGCCCCTGATTGTTGCGCAAAGCTTCTGGAAGAAAGCAGGAACCGGCGATCAACCTTCTGGGTGTTATTAGACTCTGAAGTTTTTATCTCCAAGCAAATGTTCGTCTGATCACGATTCTGATATCCCTCCGCGCCACCATTGAAAAAATCTATATCACCCAAGAAGGGTGGACTACGTAACCCTCAACTTATAAAATGGTCTAAATCACCCTGAACTTCTCAAAACCGATCAAATTACCCATAAACCAATTTTGAAAAATCATAGTAAATCACACAAAAATCATAAAATGGAAAATCAAATTGTGTTGGACTTCAAATAAGTAGATATACACAATGAACATATTATATGGTATGCTTTAATACAATTTTTTATAACTATGGAGAAAAGCATAGATCTAAAGCTATAGTAAAAAAAATATACTAAGACATACCATATTACATGTTTAATGTGTATATCTAATCATTTGGAGTCCAATACAATTGAATTTTCTATTTTATAATTTTTTCATGATTTACTGATTTTTTAAAACTGCTTTAGGGGTAAGTTGATTGGTTTTGAGAAGTTCAGGGCGTGATATACACCGTTTCATAGGTTGGGGGTTATGTAGTCCAACCTACATAGGTTGGGGGTGGTATAGACTTTTTCCATTTCAAAACAAAGAAAACATGAACTGGCGATCAAATTTCGAGGACGCTAAGTTCACTTTCCCTCGCCAAAAAGCATTTCTCTTTCTAGAAAGAAGAGAGCGTGGAATGGGTGAGACCATGACTCCATTACCGGAGACTAAAAAAATGTACTGGCCGAGACAGAAAAAAAGTCATCGGTGCAAGCGGGTGAGGTGAGCTAGAAAAGGCAGAGGCAGCAGGCGTGGTGACGACGGCAGGGTAGTGTAGCGGGCGCGTCGGCCTCCCTGGCTCGTGGGGCCCGGACAAAGTGGAACCGAGGCTGAGGCGAGCTGATCCGTCCGATGCGACGTTTGACCGTTGTGCGGTGGGCCCACGACGGGTTATCGCACATCACCGGGCGCTCGTTTTGCAGCCCGGGTTTGAAGAAGTAAACGGAGCGTTTGGGCCGAGGCGAGCCCGAGTTGCTTTCCGCTTCGGCTTTCTGCGCAACGGGTCGTGGACCCTGAAACGTTTTTTTTTTTTTTTGCACCAGATAAATCTGAAGAAAGACAGATATTGCAAGAAAAAAATGAAAATGACACGAGAATTTGGTATTTTTGTGTTTCTATAATCGGGGTGACATCAGAAGTTTAGAATTTGGGAGCAGATTGGAGTCTTAAATGCCACGTAATTTAGAGTTCTTTATATAATCTTGTGAATACTAGCTGTCAACAAACTTAAACATATTCTGGAGTCAGCTCTCAATGGAGCCCTGTCCGTGCATATCCGAAAGATAAATTTCAAAGACGGCCTAATGTTACCCGCAAAAAAAAAAAAGAAGGTCCAATAAATACCCTACAAAATGTTAAACACTACGAGAATTTGATATCCTGCTAAACCAGTTCGGTGCCCTAATTGGAGTCCACGTCGTGTTCAGAAATTGCCATGTGTAAGCATATTGTAATCTTTAGTGCCACGGAACTAGAGTTGTTAAATGGCGTAAATAGCTGTACATATATCGCTTGAAAAATAAAACAGCTGTACAGAAAAAAAAAAGATAAAAAACACGTAAACCGCCATGGCATCCAAGCATATGCGAGAGTCAACTCCGCCGCGCTCGGCTTCCACGCGTCTGTGCCCCCATTCTATTGGAAAACACCGGCGACCACAGACAGAAAACTGGGTTTAAGACTCCGTATGATGTGATGCAAGGAGCAGAGTATACTTGATTACTAAAATGCAGGATAAGATCCCAGAAAGAGTTGACCCCATCTTCTGCCCTCGTTTTAAAAAAGAAAGCACGAAAAGAATCATCGATCCATCTCCGCTGCCTTAACAAAAAAGATCAAATCCGGCGGCAGGTCAAACCACACCCGATCGTTGATCCCCGCACGATCCCTCTGCTTATCGTCTCCAACCAATCCGAAGCTTCTTCGTCCCAGGCCAAGCAAGCAACCGCCTCACACGCAGGTTGGCTCCTCTCGCCGTCGGGCCACACAGGTCCCGGCGGTTAGTTGGCGTCGCCCACGAGCGGCTCGTGATGGAATGGAAAGCGAGGGCCAGCAGCGGCACCAATGCCGTGTTTAGTTGTGGTGGGGGAAAATTACTTTTTTCTGGAATGCGTGTTATGTGAGGAGGATGAATAGGAAAAGGGAAAAAGGAATTTTTAGAGATGCGTGTTCTGTGAGGAGAATAAATAAAAAGTAAAAAATACTTTTGGGAACTAAAAAGTTGGGCAAGGCAACCAACTTGGCATCGGGTTCCCGTTGACTTTGCGCGATGGGGCTCTCTCCACTTGCTCCTGCCGGCACCAGCGGGTGTCCGTGCCTTTCGTCTTTTTTTTTTGGTTCAGCTCGGTCCCCTGCTGGACGCTTGACGCACCGCGCGCGACAGGGACGGGACCGGGGTCGTTCGTGGCTTGCGTGCTCTCCGACTCTCTTTTTTCCGTGCGTGGTTGGCATGGCACGCCCGTGACGAGTCCCAAATCGAAGCAAGTGTGTTTCATCGTCCATCCAGAAGAACGTGGTGGTCAGCTTGTAATGCTACTGATCGAACGTGTTGGTCGGGGAAAATGGATTTGTTGCTGGTACAGCCTTTGGTTCACCCGACGCAAAGGTTTGGTTGAGTCGTGGAGTTGTTGTCGCGTGTACCTTGCGCTCTTGGAGGCTCCGATATATAATGGTCTCGCTCGACAATTATTTGGTACGAAGAACAAAAGCGACTGGACCTAACACGTGCGCACCGCGGAGCCTTTGCCTGGCCGGTGCAACGCGCGCCGAGTTGACGAACGAACCTGTCCGGGGCCGAGGCACATACGACACATCGAGTGATTGATGAGGGGGAAGAACAAAAATCTAGTCGTCAACCACGTACTAGGCTGTGGCACGGTCTCAGGTGCGTGAAATGAACGGGCAAAAGCGACGGATACATGCCACACGGTTCAGCGAACCCAGACGGGTGGTCTATGCGTCATCAGACTCCGTGCTACTGTTGGGCGCTGACTGCCGCGACAAGTAGGTGTTCTCTGGTGGCCACTCGGCTGATCGTCGTATCGTATGGGTCCCATGCCATCGCAATCGCAAAGCCCTGGACAAACTCTTCGTTTACTTTGCCTCGAAGATACGTACCAGGTATGGAGCCATTCGAACGGACGTATGGTCAAGGCTGAGAACATGAGAAGCGTCCCGCGTGGCGCATCTTCGTGTTCCAGTTCTAAGGACACGGACGCTGCTATGAACGAGAGGCATGGCATGCGCATCCAGGACCAGGAAGAGCCACGACCACGACCATTCAGCCACCGATCGCAGACGGGATCGGTAGCCTTTGTCCCTGGGTGAACCCAAACCCAACTCTACTGTTCCCGTTTCACGCTGGAGCATTTCGAGGACAGCTATGGTACAAGCTCATGGCGGAGTTTGCATGGAAGTATGGGGCACTAGTACGTCCTGCTTGCCGTGCTCCGGTGATCCGGTCTCTCGTTTTCCTCTGTGGCTCTGTCTGTCCGGGCGCATCCTTGCGCTGTGCTAGTATTCTCTTTGGGCTGACAATAAGTGGGCCCGTGGCCTTCCAAGCAAAACCACACTAGCAATGCCCAGACAGAAAAGCACACAGCGGAGTGTGCTGGCCCAGAGAGCTGCCGAGGGCGGCGGGCGACGGCGATCCCCATCTTTACGAGGCCGGTAGAGATTTAGAAGGCCGCCTACTAGGCCCTCAAAGTTTTTTTTTTTGAACCAACAGGCCGAGTTGTTAACAAAAAGCTACTCGTACGGGTTTTTTTCGTTATGGATCAGCTACAGTGACCAGCCGAACTAGCGAACTAGCCGTGTGTTCATGATTTAGGCTTACACACACTCTTACAGCGTCATGCATGCCGCATTCATCATGGTGATGTGCTGAGAGCTCTGGTGTAGTGGTTGTGGTGTACACAAAACTCAGCACTCCGAAGCTAACTTTTGATGGTTCTCGTGGATTGCTTTTGTGAGTCTCCATGCGATGGGCCGCCATGGATTACACTCTCGTTAGTTTCTTGAGAGGCCATGGCAGTAGGATCACTCTGAGGTATCTGCAATAAAGCAACAAGCTTGATAACTAAAACGTGCAGCTCAATTCAAACTGAAGAAACACACAATGCATGTTATCTATTGAAGAGTGTTCAGGATCGTATACTGGGCTGCCCACGAAGTTGGCCAAGAATGGGGGTTCAGATAGCATCTTCAAGAGTGGGATACCTGTAGAGACGAAACAATATCAGGAATCGCGAAACTGTATCTTGCTATGAACTGTGGGAACACATTATTACCGTCAATGGATGAATAATCAGGGGTGCGGCCTTGCTCGACCACTGATTGCGCACCAGCTTTCAAAGCTTTCTCTGAAGAATACATTAATTTTAGTTATTGCATGCAGATTCATATAAAAACAAACATAGTGTTCTATGGTAACATGGTACAGAATCATGAAATCATACTTTGTTTCGCACATCATCAATATGCATGTAAAGTAGAAACCAAAGAAATTTATTTAATTATGAGACAGGGCCACAAGGGAAAACTGGCGTAACTTACCAAGTAGTGCCATCCGCAGCTCCCCCTTTATTCGTGCAGAAAATTCTGCTGAATAAGCTCGTCAGTAATAAGCAAAATTAAGTTATATTATGATGCGCTAAACATATTCTTCCTATTGTGTGCACATAATAATGCTATAAAAGATGTCAAATGACGTTTTGTTACCTGAATAATCAGGACTTGCTACTCGATTCGAAGAAGCTAATCTGCACAATTTAAAGAGCCGATATGCATAGGGTGCATGTAGCTCTGTGAGTGTTAATTGTTAAGTAGAAACAGCCATGAATTTTTCAATTCGTATGCGTAACTTTACCTCCTCTTCATCCGAAGGTAGGATTGGGCATAATCAGTTGACTCTTTGTGGCATCCAATCTTCACATGACGCCTTTGATGAAACCTAGCGATATCAGATCAGATTACCAATCATGTTCCACGGTTCTGCAGACGATCATGAACGCTATGCTTGAAGAAGCTTGCACTCTGAAGTACCTGGACCGAATGGGTAGTACGTGGTACAGGTTTTGTGGGCCACACGGGAAATGCAGCCTGTCCTTGAGCTCAGGCGTCTTGTAGACCATCTCTGCCGCCTTGTTCCTGACGAGATGCCAATTCAGGAAGTCCCTGAAGCAGGAGGAGTAAGTTCGGAAAAGTTAGATGTTGTGTTTATGGATTGATTGATGGTACTTGGATGGAGGGATATCCAATTAAGATAGACCGTACCCAGCATGTTCTGACCGCAGGAAGAGGACATCAGCAACGAGGGTGGCGAAGCAGGGATACTCCGCGAGCACAGGCTCCTTGTAGATGCTTAGGATCCAATCCGAGAGCAGGCATGTCACGATGTGGACGCCTTGGGCGAACTCGTTGAGAGCCAGGAGGTCCTGAAGGAACAAAAGGAGTAGTGTGGCCTCTTCGCTTGTCGAGCCAACGTCAAAGAAACATCCGACGTAGGAGGAGGCAGCCCGCCACTGACCCCTCTTGACAAGCAGCACCAGGTCCTTCACATCAAAGACTAAACGCATCCTCGTTCCCATCCTGTGAAATTAATCCTTAAACGCTACGAACGAGTGATCGACGAACAGACTCAAATCAGGTCAAGAGATTTTGTATGGAAAGCTTACAGTTTGTAGACATCCTCGTACATGTACCGCCGGTGGTAGGCGAGGAGACGGCGGAGACGGAGGCGCTTCGTGCAGGGATAGTCGAGGGATTGCAACAGGGAGCGCTCGCCGTCGCCGGAGCTCGCCATCTATCTCTTAAAGGTCTTGGTGCTCTTCGATTTCGAGCGTGTCCCCGTCGGTGTGAGATTGAGTTCGGGATCGGGAAATTTGGCGTGATCGTAACTTCGGGGGAGCCGGAAATAAAATGTTTTCGGGCGAGAGCGGAGAGCGCGCTGCGGGCGCCGGGGATGCAGCGGGGCGAGCAGCGTGCAGCGGGGTCTCCGTACGGTGTCGCAGCAGGGCTTGCGCGGCAGTTTGGGTTTACAGGTTGCTTCCATGGGCGGTGGAGGCCCACTTCAATTTTTCTTAGCCCCTCTCCGAATCCAGCCCATGAACGAGGAATCGGCCCATGAAACATTCAGCAATGAATAACATTTTTTGAACTTCTTAAAGAAACCATTTCTGAAGATGTAAAAAATCTAATGTCTGAACCTTTTTTCCCCTCCTATTTCTACGGCCTTGCTGTAGGTTTGGTTCCTCGATAGCGGCGCATGAGTGGCAACTTACTTGACACACATGTGTTGCCGGTACTCTTGAGATGGTTTACTTCGATATTCCAGCTGCCAAATGATTGTGACGACGTGCAGGAGTGTTTCGGTACCTTCAGTTAGCATATTTCGAAGCACGAGCAGCTCACATGCGTGCTCCTTTTTTTCTCCCTTGCCGCTTTTAAAAACAGCTGGAAAATTAGTGAAGACGCACATGAGAATCCTCCACGCATAGCATGGCCATTGGTCAAGTGAGCCACACACCACACATAAAAAAGGGTCAAAGATTAGTTTTTCCCATGATAAGTCAAATACTAGATTCTGCCGAAACGGTTTCTGCTCTCAAGCATCTGAATCAAATCTCGCCAAATTTAATAAAAGCTTATTAGATTCAAATCTGCATCATTTGGTCTAATCATGCATGAATCTGTGTAGACTGAATTAATGAGTTTTAGATCTCTAAAATCTCACAATCACCATCTCTGTTTTTTTCTACAAAAAATAAAAAGAAGGCGTTTAATCTCATTGCGTGCTCTGATGCCAGCTGGTCGGTGGACGGCCGGCGTACGTGCCGGTGCGCGTGTTACGGAACCACGAGCCCGCCGGCTTGCTGTACCCAAGCTCGCAAGCCATGCCGGTGCACGGGAACCTGCGCCGTTCGTCGCGTCGTATGCGTGAGTCGTGCAGACGAGTACGTGCCCACAGCGACGTCGTGACCTCCAGCTGCTCGCCGGACGCCTCGGGCGACGCCAGCGCGTGGCTTCTGGGGAGAACTACATGACCTACGACTACCGCGACGATCGCTGGCAGTTCCCGCCGTAGGGCTCGCCGGTCGAGTGCAACCTCGAACGGCTGGGCTAATGGCCAACTGCAGGTTGTGTGTAACTTTGCTGGTGATCTGCTGCTTGATACTCGCATCGAAAGCTGTTGGAAACGATGCAGAAACAAGAGACGATTCGAATGCTAAAGTTTGTGGATTCTCGGAACAACAACACTACGACATCGTGGAACTATTTATGGTTTAATCAATAATGCCAAAGCAAATCACAGCTCTGACAGAGAAATGTCGATACATCTGATGACCCAGGACGAAGTGAATCAGCAGCCGGAGACCAAATCACCAATCTAGCTAACAAAGAATCATAATCATACCTCTCTTCCTCTGTGTAGTGTATGTGTCGTATGCATGTCTTCAGATGTACAGAAACAATCAGCGGATCGATCCAATAACAATCGCCGATCCTACCCTCATCAATAAAATTGGCCGTCGAGCAACGAGTGAGAGAGAAAACTACCAGCTAGCTCATCACACCCCAGCTCGTTGCAGGTAGCACTCCTTGGGGAACTCTGACTCGTTGAACCTCTTGTGGTCGGTGCAGTAGTCATAGATCTTGTAGTTGGCGTCGACCCACTGCAGATCAGCCATGGTCTGGGGGTCGAGGTCGAAGTGCGTCGAGTCCCTGGGCTCGTCGCCGCACCAGGCGACGCCGGGCGACGGCTGGCACCAGGTGGTGTTGTAGTTGCGGTAGTAGGCGACGAAGGGCGCGTTGGACCAGTCCGTCTTGATAGCTCCGCCCTGCGTCGCCCACTGGTCCGCGTCCCACAGGCTGCCGTACACCCGCTGCTGCTGCCACGTCGGGTACGGCACACCCTGGTCCTGGTAGTTCTTGAACGCCCGGATCGCCTTCCCGTCCACTCTGATTCTGCACGTACGTTACGACGTCATGTTATGCATCATCGTCAGTCACAGAGAATTAGGAGGAGGAGCCGAGAGATCTACTTGCATTGGGGAGTTGATGGGGTACTCACATGATGTACTTGGGGTTCCACTCGATGGTGTAGGTGTGGTAGTCGGCGGTGGGGTCGAACCAGAGGTAGAACTGCATCTCCCGGCCGCCTTCGCCGTTGGCGAAGATGTTGGTGTGGAGCGTGATGGGCTCGCCGGTGAGGTTGCCGAGGAACTCCAGGTCGATCTCGTCGTGGTACGACCAGGGGCCTTCCGAGATGGTCTGCAGCGCGCAAGCATCGAAAGATTCCACGTGTCAAAAAGTCAACCCTTGAACGTACTCTACTGGCATGCTGCTGCGTGCGTGCATGTGTCTCTATCTCTCCGTTCAAAAACGGGAGCAAGATGACTGGCATGCAAGATAGCCTGAGAAAAAAAAAAGTCAGCTAATGATAGATCGATGGCTGGGAGATGGAGCTATACTTACGTAGACGGTGGCGACGACGCCGGCGGAGTTGCCCTCGACGAGCTTGATGTCCATGCTGATGGTGGCGTAGAGGTAGGTGCCCTTGGAGCGGAAGCACGAGCCCTGCTGCTCGTCCAGGGACAGCGCCAGCGTCTCGGTGTCCCCGTCCATGAAGAAGTAGGTGTGGCTGGCGCCCCAGATGAGCTCTATGTCCTCGTCCAGGGTCGCCGCGCACAGGTGCACGCTGCCTACTAGCAGCACCGCCACGCCGGCGAGAAGCACCAGCAGGCTGCGCCAGGGCTTGTTTGGGCCGCAAGAAGACAATGCCGCCATGGCGACCGGCCTCTAGCTAGTTAGGTTACGAGCAGCAGCTGGTGACGCTAGCTTCTGGGCCTCTAGCAGCTAGCCAGCTTCCACTGTGGAGAGGTCAGAGGCCTGTTTATTTATAGGGAGTCAACAATGGGAGATGGAGAAGGTGGCGAGGAAATAAACGAGGGTGCACCCAGAGGAATTTGCGGTAGGAGGGCGGCAAGCCTATAGGCTAATGAGGAGTCGAATGTCAGCTAGGTTGGTTGGCTGGCTGGCTGAGAGAAGATGGAGAAAACCTAGTTCGGAATCCAACACAGGAGCTGATGCTACGAAACACAAGTGTAAGCGACTTGCAAATGCCGGCTGTCGTCGATCACGCGCCGTGCACATGCATCATGCATGCATGAGAGAGTGCGTGCGTGCTCGGCGCAGGAGACAGTGACCTCACAAATAAATTCTGTAGATTTGGTCCATGTCAAAGTAAGGAAATCGATCGATCGACTGATAACAGCCGGCCGGGCTGGCTAGATCTCGTTAAACTGGTATTTTAATTATTGTGGCAGACCAGCAAGCGTGTCTCGATCGGATTTGTTCCTCGTCAATGAAATTTAGTGAAGCCATTTGGTTTAGACTTTGGACTCTGCCTGAGTACTCCATGCTAAGCTGTCTATTAGTGTGCTCGATCTCGCGTAGTCGATCTTGAGTTGGTTGACTTTGGTGAGGGATCGGAGCTCACGTACTGACGGAGTGACGGTGGCGACAAGAAGCAGATCTGACTGCCTCCCGAAGGCTAAGCGATGCTCATCGGACGCGAAGCCATGTCGATCGCCATGTTAATCTGGCACCGGGCTTCGGAAAAATGTAAGTAGATTACAATTGAAGAACACGGTTACCCGTGGAGCTAGCATTTCTAAATAAGGAATGTATTTCATAATAGTAGAAATCACATCCACTGAGCTTGGAATTGGAGGGATAGCAGGCAGCACCAGAGCTCTGGCTGTGGTTGGTGGTCAAGGGCTCAAGTGTCAAGTGCCGCCCCACGCGGTTTCTGAAGACAAGACACCCAACCCCACGCGAGGAGAGATATTTACCGCCTCGGGAGGCGCCTCGATCGATCGCCTCTTGCTTCGATTTGTTGCACGGAAAGGGAGAGCCATGGCAAGCACGACCCGCGAGCGTCGGGGCTCGCATGTGACACGAACCAGCTCGTGCCCGGCCGCGATCGAGCAAGCGACTAGCGAGAGCACTGGGTGCACTGCAGCAGCAGAAATGGAGGCGGCGGAAGGACAAATATAATGTTTCCGGGTAACATGGGGTCGGGACCCATCATGCCTCTGTCATCGGGCCGTCGGCCATTGCCAGTGGATATGTCGGTGCTCTGCCGTGCTGCTGCTTCCTCTTCTATGCGGACATTTGCGCCATGGATGACGAGGTCAAGTGCAGAAAGCCAGATCGTACTCGTACGAACTTTACGTTCTGGAAATGAATAGCTGGACAGATCGCTGTCATGAGTACGTAATACTAACGTACCGACTTGGTTTAAACTCCGAAGTATAAGTCAGAAATCAGCTCAAAGTACACGAGGAAACAGTTGAACAACCAAACTGGACTCTAGCTGCAGTCTGCAGCCTGCAGGTATACGGTAGCCCGGGTGCAAACTGCAAACTGAACCGAGAGAGCTAAGAGGGGCAATGGAGAATCTGGACTTGTTGAAAGGCGTAGCATTATTATTAAAAAAAATAGAAAGGCGTAGCATTATTATTCAAAAAAAAAGAAAGGCGTAGCATTTCGAGACTGGCAAAGCTTGCATTGTGGAAGAAGAGGATATATTGATGGAGAGTGCTAGACGACAGTCACAGAGCCTGAGCCGCCAATCCGCCATTTGGTACACGGCTGCAGACAGAAAGCAAGGGCGTGGAGGTGGCGTTGATCACGAGGTGAGGAAGAGCAGTGAACTGATGCCTACTCCCTCCATCCCAGAACAAGTGTCTTTCTTACTTCCCGAGAAAACTATTCCATCAATTATATAAAAATATATATTAAAAATTATGATACAATATAAATATCATTAGTTAGATATTTTTGATCTAGTTTTTTATAAAAATTATTTAAAGATTTAAATGTTGCACGTATTTTCTACAAATCTAGTCAAACTCACAACACGAACACCCAAAACGTCACTCTTTTTGGGACGGAGTAGTATCTTTTTTACGGTGAATGACGAATCAACGGTAAATAAATCCGATGCGATGCTTCGGCGGCCAACACGTGGCACAAGTGAGGCGCCTCTAACTTCCCTCATGATATTTAGTAGTCAATTTATTTGTGAGTGAAGCACAACACTTAGAAACACGCGTAATGCAAGAATGGACTTCGTTTTCCCATCTCATACGGCAGACCCACCTTAGTTATGTTGCCCAGAATAAAACAGATTGCGTATGGTAACTCGATGGTAAAAAATCACGCAATGGAGAAAAATCGTGCATAGAAAAAACACACACAATGAAAATCCGCATAGTAAAAAGATCTTACACATTTACCGAGGAAAAGCATCACATTCTAGAAGAAAAAGATCTTGCTCGATTCAGCCTGCTGGAGTGTTTGTCGTCGTTCTTTGGGCGTTTGCTCTCAGCCTTTTAGCTAAGCGTATGCCTGTACGACGTTCTATATGAATCTTTATACATGTCTTAGATTGAGTCTTAGAGCTGCATAATTGATGGGCTCAACAAAGACAAAGAGCGAAACTTCATTGATCTTAAATGTAATTTTGTTTTCTTTGAGTGTTGTGTGTATGTACTCAAATTTGATTTAATATCATTCTTCTTTTGGTCTCAAAAAAAGACACCACACTTAAAAGAGTATAGTTTTGTAAAACTGATTTCTTTAATAGTCATTAAATTGCCATGCCTAGAAACCGACATTATAGATAGATAGATTGATAGAGATATGTACACAATTATTATTCGATATCATGATTCCTCTCTGCGTTGCTCGCTTGACAAACTCTTAATGAAACATCCTTAGCCGCGGCGTCGATGGTGGTTGCGGGATGGTCCAATCTGAAATAAAGACTTCATATTAAATTATGTTATCCATGTTGTACAGGTGCGCTTATAGAACCCTAGTTTCTACTATTAATACATGAAATTATGTGACCAAAAATCTAGTGGTGCTATAATATGTTTTCAAATAAATGATAATAGATAATAATAATAATAATCCTAATAAATAATAATAAGATAAATAATATAAAATACTTACCTCCACATTTGTTTACAGCTGGCACCGGTTTGCCACAAGCCGCTGCAAGGTCAACAAGCTTAACCGCACTTACATGTACTTGATCTTCGATGCTAAGTATACGACAACCTCAAACCATGTCAGACTTTGTCACAACACGACGACATTTGCTATTTGGAGCAACATAATCAGTATCAATTTTGATGGTCTCTCAGCACCTAATGAAAATCAACTTTTTAGCAGCATGACAATCTCCCTCACCCCAAGCCTGGCGCGTTGTAACCATAGTAAGAACCAACCCAAGCCTGGCGTGTTGTAACCATAGTAAGAACTAAAACACGGACCAATACTCGAAGGAATATTTTTATGTTCATCATGTACAAGTATATGACTAATGTTGCTAGATTGATACAAAACTTCTCCGTTGTCTTAGCAAATCATTATCCTTTGCAAATGGTGAATAACGATCATCGTTTATACCATGATTGCACTACACTATTCTATTTATAGCATACCAGAAAGCCAAGTATCACTATAAAATAATGTTCAAGAATCCTCATATCAGTGATAGTATCGCATCCAACGTTCTTTTTTTTTTGTAGCAATCCAAATTTCTATTTATAAATAAAAAATATAAATGCTAAGAAATCTTTAAAGAAACTAACAAGCCTATATTAAAATATGGGTCACCAAACCAAATAATTGTTTTACATCAATAGATATGCATTGCATATATGAATTGTTTAATGTTTTTTATATCTAGGCATAGTTACATTGTAGGATCCAAAAGATATACAAAAATATTTTGGTTGTCTGATAACAAATGCATTTTCGGGGTCGAGGGACTAAAATGGTATGTGAGGACAAGTTTAAGTGCCGTCCATATATTTTGCTCTTTTTTCTCACGAATTAACCAACTAGCAAAGAAAAAAGAAAAAAAACAAAAAAGTGCAGGTCCACTGGAAATGACAGCACATACAGTCTGTGGTCAGGATTCAGTGTTACAGAACAAAGCAAGGTGGATGCATCATGCTCAAATCCACAAGCGATGGGTGCATATACTCAAGTTGTGGAAGAAGCCTGCAAGTACTTTTGGAACATGTATCATTATCAAGCAAAGGATTAGAGTATGGTCAGGTCCATGTGCATGCCCCTAGAAAAATCTGTAGGTAGCAGCGGTAGATCAAGCAATTCAGGTCCATATGTTAAACTAAACTTCACGCTCTTACAAGATTAACGCAACAAGATTGAGATAAAACGGATCTAGAACATAGAATCTATGGGTTGAACAAGGTTGCAAGGACCTATACGCGATAAACAGTAAACTTAGAGGGCTGAAAGAGAAGTTTGCATAGACTCCGTGAATAATCATTGGGAATAAGCAAGACCTCGGGGTTAAGTTCATAAAACCGAGGGCCAGGACTGACTTGCAAGGATCTAATGTTTCCAAGGTGTTTCTGTAGATTCATCAAGGCACAAAAGAAACAAGGTGGTAGATATGATATTCTACGAGGGCCTAATCGTAAAAGCTCAGGGAGCTATGGGCTATGGCGGATGGGCGGCTCGGCTGCTCAGCTCGCCGGCGCTACGGGCTGTGGGGATCTCCGGCGAGGCGAGGAATCGGTAGATAAAGTTGAGGGCATCTCGGGGAGGTGCTCACCGGGCGACGGGAAGAACAGTGGCGGCCGGATTTCGGAGTGCGGCGGCCGGCGTTCCGGCGATGCACGCAGCCGGGGCTCCCGGCAACGGACCGGCGACGGGGCGGGACGATTCGGCGGTGCTTGGCATCTCGAAGCTCTTGGGGTCGTCAGATTCCGCCGGCGAAGCTCCACGGCGGCGAATCGAATGGAGAGGCGCGCCTGCGGCTCTGCTCCGGCGAGTTGCTCGCGGCGGCGGCGCTGCGGAGGATAGGGCCAGGCGAGGAGGTAGAAACAGGGCGACGAGGGTTCAGGTTTTATAGGGGTTCAGGACTCGACCTTGGCGTGGTGCGCACGTCGAGGAAGGCGGCGCGGCAAGCTCGAACCGGAGTCCTGCTTGGGGACGACCGAAGCTTGAATATGACGGGCGGGACCCACTGTCAGAGAGAGAGAATGCGGTGGGAGGTGAGTGAGGATGACAAGTCGGGCGGTCAGCGAGAAAGAGAGAGAGCTTGAGGGTGGGAACTGAAGGCCGGATTGGGCTGGGCCGAAAGGCAGGCTTGGGCTGGGCACGACGATGGGGTTGACAGCTGGGGCCCACCTGTCAGCGGGAAGAAGAGGAGAAGTTGGGCCACAACGAATTGGGCTGAGCCGGAAGTTGATCTGCTGGGCCGAGCGAAGAGGATGGAAGATTGGAAGAGAGGAAGCTGGGCCGAATTGGGAATGAGCTGGTCTGGGTTGGAAAATAGAGAAAGAAGAAAAGAAAGAAGAGATAAATAGAAAGGTCGAAACAAAACAATTGGAATGCTGAAACGGAGCAGAAGAGATGTTGAAACTTCGGCTTTTTTTAATGTTGAATATTTTAGAAACTTTTATTGAAATTCAAATTTGCACTCCAACAATAATGCATCCCTTTATTAACCACAACACAAAGCTTATTTATTTAAATTTGTAAATTGATTATTTTCCTACACTAAATTTCATGATAGCCAAATAAATGTTGTAGAAGTTTTAATAATTTTTTAAAATTGTTTCTTTAATTGCTCTTTCTAATTCACATCTCAAAATTCTAAATTTTGGGGTGTGACATTTCTTCTATTTACCTAGGACATTAACCTGTAGAAATAGGAGTAAGGCATTACATATAGTGAATTATAGATAGCAACTTCAGTCCTAAAGTAATCTACAGTGTTTCATCATTATGATAGTGGAATTAAATTTTATTGTTGTTACTAGTTAATACTTAGTGACTAATTAATTGAGAATATCACAACACCTTAACATGTTTTTCTTTATAAGCTAAATTTTACATGAACATTGCCTAAGCGCTGCGTTCTATGCTAGAAGCTAGAATGAAACTACAGTGAACAACTGAACATGATAGGCCTGGTTAGAGATTTGAGCAGACCACAAAAACTTTTGTTGTGAGAAGATAGAGCCCATGTAGTTTTCTACTACTCTATACACTTTTGTTGTAGAAATAATCTTTTAAGGGAGACTTTAATCAACTCTATACACGTAACGTGAAGGTAGAATAAAGGTCCTTGTGTGTTCGTATGGTTATTAGTGTTATCATTGAAATTATTTTGTAGAACTTATCGTTCCAGATAATAGTGTTTGACAAATATAAGAGTGATGAATAAGATATACTGCTTGCCTACCATTATGGTGTTTCCCACAAGTTTGCTCTTTTCTTTTTTTTTTTTTGTTCAGTTAAATGTTTGGTTGGATGACTTTGTTGATCATGCAGTTGTCGCTGATATCTGCCATGCAGTCTACTTCTGATGTACATCTATGATCTTATCACATGCTTACGTTTTAATTTCATGGTACAATGCCTTTTATGTACTCCAGAACTCAGAAACGGAGGCATGTCATCAGCGATGTGACTTCAGTTACCTTTTGTTTCAGTGCTCGACTCCGTCCCAGAACCACCTGCTCTCAATTCACCAGAAGCCTAACTTAGGTTTTGTGGTTTTGTGTTTGTTCTTTATGTACTCCACATTTGTTTGACCAGTGCTCCAACGAGATGTTAGTTGTTGGTGCAACTGTAAGGATTATGTTGTGTAAAGTTATTCAGAAATTTTGCTCTACAAATATATTGAACATGTCTGTTTCCTTCCATCTTTAGTGTATCTAATTCCAAGTTTTTACTCTGAATCTTTTTATGCTAAAAAGATGCATAATTTCCATGATTAGTTTCATATATTAAATATTGCAGCAGTTAAAAGGAAACATGTCTTTTGCTAGGAATCACAAACAAGTCTGTTCAGGAACATTCCAATTGTTGAGTACAGAGCTACTATAGCAGTTAAGAAGCAGATCACGTTGTGCATCTTCGTCAGACGTTGAGGCCCAGGTGGCCAGGTGCACCAGCAAATCTGCAGCAGCAGCACCGTAATTCAGTTCCATGACTAGCTAAGTAGCTCATGAACACAGAGTAACAAAGAGAGCTATCAGGAGCTTTTAGCTTACCAGAGCCAGCCGTCAAGGTTGGCGTCCTGCAGGTCCGTAATCGACGGTTCGGCGTCCCCGCCGAGCCCGAGCAGCTGCTGGCTCTGGCCGCCGCCGCTGCCGCTGGCGCCCACGTCCCACCACGGGAGGAACGGGCTCTGGTTCCCGGCCATCTCGGCCGCCTCGCTCTGCACCGGCGCGGCCGGGTTCTTTGTGCGGCCAGCAAGAAAAAAAAAAAACAAGTTGAAGAATTCGAAAGAGGCACGGGAGATGCTGGGTCAATTGGCGCGAGGATGCCCAAAACGGATTACCATCAGCGACGGGAACCTGCAGCCCTGTGCCATCTCCATCTCCATCTCCTGTAGAGAAAATAAGAAGGAATTAAAAAAACATAGTCACGCTCGGTTTCTCTTGTCATGGAGCCATGGAGGAATGCTGCAGAATTGAAGGTACCATGTGGCGTGTGTCGTCAAAGAATTGCTGCCCCCATGTCCAGTGGCCCATGGCAGGTGGCGGCTGTTGGATAATTATCTGTAACAGGCCATATTTTAATTCCAAAAGTTATAATTAAGTTCACAAATATTTGCATGACTATAATGAGTGAAACAATCCATGGCACGTGTTCAAGTTTAACACAGATTTAAAGAAGAACACGAATAAGATGAAGGATAGCAGTTCGGACATCGAAAAGTACCCTGGGGCGGAACCTCTGCCGGGGGCATCGGTTGCGCCGCTACCAGCTGGAGGAATATCATCCGAACTCATGATGTTCCTCGACTGGCCTTGCTCGAAGTAGTCGTACAAATTCGATGCAGGAAGATCTGTTGACGCAGTGCAGTCCGTGCGCCGGAGTCGTGCAGGAAGAAGACGCGGTGCAGTGTAGTCGTTCGATGGCGGCGGAGTCTCCAGGACGGTGAACCGTACGCCGGTGAAGACGTAGCAGTTCTGGGCGAGCAGTCGCGTAGAGACGCTCCCCAGAAACCTGATTGCCCCGATATCCCGAGCAGGATCTCAAGGAGGCAATGGTGTCGGAGGCACCTGCTCTCGCCGGTGGTGTGCGCGCAGCGCCGGCGATTGGGAGGCAGATTTGCAGCAGAGGAAGGAGGAGAAGTAATGGACTCAAAAATCTCTGTCTCAAAGGAGAAGATGGCTTGAATAGCCCTCGGGTGAGACGAGAGGATGAACCTGGACGGGAGAGAATCGGGAAGGCTGAATTATGGAAAGCTGAATTATGGAAGGCTGAATCATGGTATCAGTGATTACCATAGTTAGCCCTTCCAATTACCGCTTCTTCAGTTTCCATAACCAGCAAAAGAGAGATCCCTCCCGCACGCAAGTCAGGCTCAGGCTCAGGCCAGGGTTGTTTGGGAGCTGCCAGAGTTCTTTGAGACCGCCAGGGTTGTCTGAGACCCTCAGAGTTCTCTACAGAATCAACCCTGGGACTCGTAGTGAATGTCGCCAAGGTTGTCTGAGACCCACATGGTTCTCTGTAGAATCAACCCTGTGACTTGTACGAAGCGTCGCCAGGGTTCTTTTCCTGTCCGAGCAGAGTTCTTTTCTATTACCAGTATGGTGTTAACCATAATAACTATAGCATCAAAAGTAGGCTATAATCCTTTAGAATAAATAGAATAATGAGCCATACCCAAATATTCTAACAGCGGCGAGAGGTCGGTGCGAGTGTTGAGCTGGAAGTTCGGCAGTTGAGGCTCAAGATCAGGAAGGAGAAGCTGATTAGGGTGAGTTTAGATTGGGAGAAAAAACACTGTAGATCCAGAAAACACTATAAATCATGCTGGGAAGCGTGTTCTGTGAGTTGGAGAGATGGGATGAATAGGAAAAAATTGGATGAATAGTGTTTTTTAGGAGAAGTTGGGTGAACTAAACTCACCCTTAATCGCGGCATCCCTCTCCAGCGTCACCTTTCGTCGAGGCGGCGTTGGGTGGCGTCCATGTGCGCGGTCACCTCCTCGAGGCGGCGCTGGATGGCGTCCTTGTGCGCGGTCACCTCCTCGAGGCGGCACTGGGTGGATTTCGCGCTGCGAAGGAATTCTGCCACCATGTTGACCAACCGGGGGCCTTGAGCTTTGGCTGAAACTACTGCTGCTGCTCCTCCCCGTCGGAAGCTTCTTCTCCAACCTCGACCATGATATGTCCCGATCTGATTGGTACTGGGATGTCATCGAACTCGGAGAGTGTTTAGTTGGTGGGGGAGAAAAAGAACTTTTTCTGAGAAGCGTGTTTTGTGAGAGGGATGAATAGGAAAGTTGAAAGGAATTGGAGGGAAACTTTTCTGAGAAGTGTGTTTTCTGAGACAGATAAATAGTAAAGTCTAAAAGAACTTTTTCATCTAAACAGTTTCTCGATTGCTTTTGGGAACAACTCACTGAATGCCTCCTCGCATTCGCGATCCTAACCTGACCATCATGCTGCCGGGTGGAGATTCATGCACCTTTTTTCTTAAGAAAAAAGAGGAAAGCAATCACAGGGTTAGGGGCAGATCACTTTTTTTTTTAAAAAAAAGAGGAAAGCAATCACATGGTCAGGGGCGGATCCAACGTGGGGCTGGGGGAGGGGGGCTGGAGCCCCCTACCTCCACGTTGTCCATGAAGCCCCGAAGCCCTGTCCAAAAATTCCAGCCATGGGTGAAGAGGAGGAGGAAGAAGAAGGGAGAAAAGAGAAAGAGGAGCCCTTATAGGATGCCTGGATCCGCCACGCATGGTGATGTAGTGCAGTAATACGTCCCGTGTCACTTCGCGCCACATGGCTGGCGACTTGCGCTTTGCGCACGGGAAGACATGGCTGAGGTCATGGTACGAGGCGGCCAGGTTGTTCTTGTCGCGAGAGCTGATTCTCCATGTCGTCGATCTTTGATCAACAGTGTGTGTGTCTTCTCTCTTCTGTAGAGATCTTTAGGAGGGGAGCCAGCGCTGGGTCGAGGTATATTACGGTAGGGCAATGTAGCTGCCGGCTTCAACAGCCTTTTGCGAAAACGTGTTTTTTTTATTTCATCGTACGCTCTTACGGGGCGGGCTCATTCCAAAATCGGGCCTTAGATGAAATAATACGCCTCTGCTTTTTTTACACCCAAGGGCTTTTGCAGTTCCAGTCCATGTCCATACACTATACGCTGCCACGAACAACAGTTATCCTCAGGCCAACTTTATACGGCTGACAAGTGATGACAGCCCTCACTTTCGGTTGAAACTGCAAGTTTGCAACCAGTGTAACCACATCAACCAGTGAAAAACCACCACCAACTACTCTTCAGCTCTTGTTCATATGCTTATTTTTCTTTTCTCTTCTTTTCTTTTCTTTTCTTTTTCTCAATAAAAAATTCCTTAGTTCCTCCAAGGTGATACCCTAAAATGGTCATGGATGGTCGGTCTCTGGCCTTCGACCGAGTGGGGATTGGTGGTAAACGTTGATGATCGCTTGGAGCAAGACGGCAAGCAACGGCTTGAGGGAAGAGACGAGATATTCCTCTTATCTCTGAAAAGGGGCTCTGATCTATCTGAACGATGAACAGAAGGCGGCGCGTGGCTTTCAGGTGCACACAATTAGTGCGCAGTGCCGGGCTAGAATAATTTGGGAAATGTGATTGGAAGCATTTTTGGTAAAATCATATTAGATAAGGCGTTGGTTTTTAACTGCGCTATGAATGAATTAACTGAAAAAAAAATATAGCTGTATTGGCACACATATGAAGTGCAACTTTATCTTACGCATGGTGGTTGCAATATCACGGCAAGTGATGAAAAGGTGCATGCTCGCTGATAATTTTTTTTTCTCCACTGAAATGCTCGATATTCAGGGGGTACTACAGATGCAGCAGCTCAAAAGGATGCTCAGCACGGAAGCAAGTGGAGCGCAGCCGGACCGACCCCAACATGCTGGTCATCACCTACACCTCTGAGCACAACCATCCATGGCCGACGCAGCGCAACGCGCTGGCCGGGTCAACTCGGAATCACCACGGCAAGAACAGGAGCAGCAGCTCAGGTTCCAAGAGCTCACAGAACGAGAAGCAACAGCAAACGAACGTCAAGGAAGAGCCCAAGGACCCGGCCACGACGACCACCACCACTAGCACGATCACTACCACGACCACCACCAGTACATCTCCGGCGGCGGCGGCGGCTGTGAAAGAGGAGACGTTGCCAGGATCATCAGAAGGGTTGGGGAGAGCCATGGATGCAGCAGCGGTAGACCACAACAACATTGAACTCATGGACCAAGTGTCCAGCGAGAGCTACAAGCCGATGATACCGGAGGCCGGCCACTCCGACGACTTCTTCTCCGACCTGGCAGAGTTGGAGTCAGATCCCATGAGCCTAATCTTCTCAAAGGAGTACAGGGAAGCAAAGCCAAGTGGTGGGGATCGTGCAGCTCAGGAGAAAGCGATAACCAAAGACTTGGATCCATTTGACATGCTGGATTGGTCCACTACTTCTTCGTCAGGAAGCTCATTTGAGCAAGGAAAGAGAGGTTAATAACCGTACGTAGCCCTTGGCATATGTGTGCACACATACTCCCTCCGTCGCAGTAAGAGAGTCGTTTTTTTTTCATACCATGAGTTTGACTAAATTTGTAGAAAATATATGCAATGTTTAAATCTCCAAATATTTTTTATAAAAAACTAGATCTAAATATCTATCTAACAATATCTATATTGTATCATAAATGTTAATATATTTTTATATATAATAATTGACCGAAGTGTTTTCTCGGGAAGTGAGAAAGACACTTATTTTGGGACGGAGTGAGTACATTGGATCAGCAGCTAATAACCTGAAATTAAGATTACAACCAGGAAAGATGAGAGCCTTTTTTTTTCTTCACTTTTCTTTTCTTCTTTGGGTTCTTTGCTTCGTATCATCATTGTGTGAGATATCGAGATTGGGGATTTTGTTCAAGTTTTTAAGGTTTGTGTCAGCTTGATGTTGTACCTATGCAGGAGATGAACAAGTAGCGCTAGCTGAGGATCCTCTCTCTCGCGCGCGCGTGCGCACACGCTCCGATCCGTCCATCTGCTGCAGATGTTTATGGTTTGTCTGACACGGGGCTGTGTTTAGTTGGTGGAGAAAAGATATCTTTTTCTAGAAAGTGTGTTACGTGAGGGGGATTAATAGGAAAGGTAGAAAATAAATATTTTTGGGAAATATGTTATGTAGGGGGATGAATAGAAAGTAAAATTACTTTTTGGAACTGAACACAAGACGGAGGAACAGATGAAGACCCCACAATCTTGAACGGGATGTGACATAAAAGCAGGGGGCGCCGTTGCACGAAGATGTTGTGTTAGAGCTTGTTTAGATGGAGCAGGTAAAGTTGGTGAAAAATTGGTGAAATATCACATCTATTCTTTTGACACTAATTATGAGTACTAAATACTAATTATAAAACTAATTACACAGATGGACTCTACATCGCAAGACGAATCTATTAAGTCTAATATGTACCGCTATTGACGTATTTTTAATGATGGGTTACTGTAGCATGACAGTGTGTAATGATGAATTAATTAGGTTTAATATATTCGTCCTACGACGTGGAGTCCATCTATGTAATTAGTTTTTTTACACCATACTTCTAATTAGTGTCAAACATTCCATGTGAAGTTGGCAAAATAAGTTGGCGAAAGTTGGCGACGCCTGAGCCGAGCGACACACGAAACGGTCGCTCCGTTCTCTCTCCAGGTTTCTTTCTCCTCCACATCGCAATATGCAGACGTG
The DNA here is from genome assembly GCA_015342445.1 of Digitaria exilis. Taxonomy (NCBI): domain Eukaryota; kingdom Viridiplantae; phylum Streptophyta; class Magnoliopsida; order Poales; family Poaceae; genus Digitaria; species Digitaria exilis. The sequence goes on along the minus strand of JACEFO010002261.1, from coordinate 369,998 downwards.
GATTGCTCACTCGCTAGCTGACTGAGTCCCATAGTACTTGCTCTACTCCCTCCGTCCCATTTTATGCGCAATTGTAGGGTTCAAAAAAGCCTCAAAATAAACGCCCAATAGCAGGTACTTTTGGCCTTGTCCATTCAAAGTTGCAGCGTGCAGTCCACTGTGCACTGTGGCTTGTCCATTCAAAAATTAGAAGTACCACACAGAGGTCAGTCATCCGCAGCTAGAAAAAATCTGAAACTTCTCGATCCTTCCCTTTCAATCTTCCCCACTGAGTAGCAGCAGTGCAATGATTACAAGGGTAGTTTTGTAATTTCTCACATCGGTTAATTTTGCAATTCAAATCCTAGAAATGCGTTTATAGTGGGACGGAGGGAGTAAGCTCGGAACCGGCTAATGATCTGATTCGATGCCTGCGGGATCCACTGTAAAAAAATATTTCTGAGGACACTTAAAAAAGCCCAAAGAGACGGACAGAGAGAACGCAAGGAACCTACTACTAATGGTCTGATTCGATCCTAATGCTGTGCCGTACGAACATTGGTCACCAGCAGTCAGTTGCAAGTTGCCGCCGATACGATCGCATAATGTGTCGTGCCGCACAGAGGGAAAGGACGGACGGAACCCGAAAACCCACATGACCGTATCGGCAAAGAGAAAACGTCGCACAACGAGCAGCAGCAAAACCAAACAGCAACATTCGTCCGTGATCCGCCCGACGAGTGTATATACCTCGTCCACAATTTTTCGGCACGCGTGAAATCACGCTCGTGGCCTCCAGTTGGCCGCCAGCCGGCCACACGGCCACCCCACGCGGCCGCGAGGCATTCAATCTGGGTGGTTGGCCGCCGGTGCTTGGCTCCTCCTCCTCCTCCTCCTGGCTGCCTGCGGTTTGCGCGTCTGGCTGGCCGTCAGCCGCACCGCCACACGACCGAATCCACCAGAAACCAGGGTCGCCGTCGCACGGGCTGTTTCCCATTCGGGAGTTACGTCCACAACCGCGACGCCGCGGGCGGGGCCCCACAGCGTCGTCGTCTCGCTCTCGCGCAGCTGCGCATATGAGCGAGCTTTTGCCCCGCTGTCGCCAGCCGAGCTCCCGGAACGAGACGCGAGCATGCGCCTCAGCCGCCGCGCCTTCCCTCTGCACTGTCTCTAGCACCCTGCCTGCTGCACAGCTGCAGTGCGCGACGCGCCTCCACCGATTCGATCCCTGATTCCCTTCCCTTGCTGGTGGCCTCGCCTTGCCCCCCCAAACTCTATATAAGCCTCGCGACTCGCAAGCCACACACAAACGCACAGATCCATCTCTCGACCATCTGCCTGCTCTCTCTTCTCTTGCTCTCACACAAAAAACTCTCTCGAAGCAACCCAAGCCGGAGCGCGGGGGGCTTAAGAAGCGACGGCGATGGCTCTCAGCTCGAGGGCTTGCGTGGTGGTGCTGCTGCTTCTGGGGCTCTGCGCCGCCATCGGCTTGCCGGCGGCGGCGGCGGCCGCCGGGAGGATCGACGACGGGCTGGAGGTGACGTGGGGCGACGGGCGTGGCAGTGTGTCGCCGGACGGGCAGGAGCTGACGCTGTCGCTGGACCGCACCTCCGGCTCGGGGTTCCGATCGAGGGACACGTACCTCTTCGCGCGCGCCGACGTGCAGATCAAGCTCGTCCCCAACAACTCCGCCGGCACCGTCACCACCTTCTACGTACGTAATTAACCCTCCCGCGTCGTAGTAGCATTATTTTTCTCGATCGATCGACCATGCATGGTTCCACACGTTGGTTGAGCTATGGAATTTCTAACACTTATATTTTTTTACTACTGTTGATTGATGCAGTTCATCTCGGAGGGGCCATGGGACGTCCACGACGAGGTGGACCTGGAGTTCCTGGGCAACGTCACCGGGGAGCCCTACACGCTGCACACCAACGTGTTTGCCAACGGCAACGGCGGCAAGGAGCAGCAGTTCCACCTCTGGTTCGACCCCACCGCCGACTTCCACACCTACTCCATCGAGTGGACGCAGCAGCACATCCTGTAAGTCTCATTACATACCTAATCGAGCTCCATTTCAAATGCAATCGGCCCATTCATGTGTCGGGAAGAACTGACGATCGAATCGACCGAACCTTACCTTTTGCAGGGTGCTGGTGGACGGGACGCCGATCCGGGAGTTCAAGAACCACGCGGACCGGGGCGTGGCGTACCCGTCGACGCAGCGGATGAGGCTCTACGGCTCGCTGTGGGACGCCGAGGACTGGGCCACGCAGGGCGGCCGCGTCAAGACGGACTGGTCCCAGGCCCCCTTCGTGGCGCGCTACCGCAACTTCACGGCCGCGGACGCCTCTTCTTCCTCGTCGCCGGCGGCGGGGAACGGGTACGGGCAGCAGCTGGACGCGGCGGCGCAGCAGGCGATGAAGTGGGCGCGGGACAACTACATGGTCTACGACTACTGCGCCGACGGCAAGAGGTTCCCGCAGGGAGTCCCGCCCGAGTGCTCCATGCCGTAGCGTCGAGATGGGCCAAGCGACGGTGCCGCTTTGATTGCGAAGTCGATCAGAGCACGCGTTAGGACAGGGTACACGACACGCATAAAAATAGGTTATAGAGAATCCATTGGTCTCATTCATCATTGTTTATATTCGTCGATTCTTTGGTGTGAAGAATATATATGATATCATTCGTTTGATTGGAAGAGAATTTGTGAGAATGAAGCAGTGGTTTGTTTTAGGGTGTGTTTAGATTGGGGAAAGATTCCCCGAAAATACACTGTTCACCAAAAAAACACTGTAGATGAATAGTGATATGTGAGTAGAAGAGGTAGGATGAATAGGGAAAAGTTAGATGAATAGTGGATTTTTGGGGAATCTTTGGGAAACTAAACGGGGCCTTATACTACTCATGGCAGGGTCATTGGGTCAGTTCAGTGGCAAGCCTGGGCACTGGAACGGCAAAAGCTTTGTTTATCGTGGTCAGACATGCACGCCTCTAGCTTGCTTCCTTGGGAACACACAAAAACAGAGAGAGCATCGAGCGTTCCTTGGCCGTAAGAGCAGCTAGCAGCTTTGCGTGTATGTAATTCGCATGAGCTCGTGCTTCGCGGTCGCAGCTTGATTTTTTTTTTTTTTTTTGAGAATGAGAAACTAGCTTGCTTAGTTGCTTAGCTTCACTAACTAGAAGGGAATCCTCTGATTATCCTAATCCATCCGGCAACACAACTTGATCGCTGCGCGAAAAACAGAGGAGAGAGAGGATCCAGGGAATGCCCAGCCCAGTCGTCTGGGGGCCCAAACCATGCTGGAGGGTGAAATTTTTTAATTTTTATATTATTTATTTTCTGAATTTTCAAAAATAAATGCCTCGATACTTATTTTACACAAATGTCATCCTGCCGCCAACTCATCCGGCGAAAACAACATTTCGCCGGTTCATCTGGCGAAATGTTACTGTAGCAAAAGCTACCGCCGGATGAATCGGCGGAATTTCTCTTTTCTGAACAGCTTATTTTCAAAAAACCATAACTAATTTATGTGAACTCCGATCAAGACAAACCTTATATGAAAATTGTAGCTCACGGCGACATATACAACTTTGTAGTTTAAACTTTTTTCATTGGAAGCCATCTTGCTGCTCAAAAAATCGAGTCAAATTTCAGATCTCAAATTTTGAATTTGGGATCCAAAACTTGATTCGATTATTTGAGCAGAAAGATGGCCTCTAATGAAAAAATTTTGAACTACAAAGTTGTATATATCATCGAGAGCTACAATTTTCATATAAGGTTTGTCTCGATCCAAGTTCATATAAATTAATTATGAGTTTTTAAAAGTAAGTTGTCTAGGGAAGGGAAATTCCGCTGATTCATCCGGCGGTAGCTTTTGCTACAGTAACATTTCGCCGGATGAACCGGCGAAAGGTTGTTTTCGCCAACATTTCGCCGGATGAACCGGCGAAAGGTTGTTTTCGCCGGATGAGTTGGCGGTAGGATGACATTTGTGTAAAATAAGTATCGAGGTATTTATTTTTGAAAATTCAGAAAATAAATAATATAAAAATTAAAAATTTCCTGGAGGGTAGAGAGAGCTGCCGCCTAATTAGCTGGGCCTTCTACAGTGTTTTTCTTCTCGTCGCTGTTGGGCCAGGCCGATTAATGGGCCAAAGCACAACCAACCAACCACGCCACGGGGAGCCAGAACCGCCGACACGGAGGACCTCGTCGGGAATTCCGATCCACGGGCCACGGCGCCAGGCCGTTCTTGTCGCTGGAGGAGCTGGAGCACGCACGCTACAAGAACTTTGCCGAGGCGGGCCAAAACCTGATGTACGGATGCAAGTAGTAGACACGTGGCAGCGTGCGAGCAATGCAAGCCACCAATGGCGGGCGGGCGGGAACATATGCTGATCGAGCACGACGAGCAGGGCAGCTGGGGGCACGGCCTCCGAAGCTGGTATGTAAAGCTCAGCTCAGCGCAGATCACGGCTCTCGGGCTCCGTTTATCGCACTTTCTACCCCTGCCGGTGTGAAATTTGTGCTTATAGTACAACTGTAGTAGCCTGCGGTGATTCAGTAATCAGTAGTACTCGTAATACTTGGGACGAAGAACCTTGTTCGAAAAGTGTACGTGTACTGTACGGTGAAACAGGGGTAGAAAGTAGTTCAGACACGGGGCAGTGAAAAATGGTACACTCCATAAGCACGCGGAGTGCTGCTCTAAGCACCGACATGATAATTTTTTTTTTCCATTTTATTCGTTCAAATAGGGCAAGAAATTGTCTCACAGCAATTTCAGTCTTCAGCGTTGTAACCAAGGCACCACTGCACGTCTGCACTCTTGGGCAAAACTTTGTAGTGTCAACTAAATATTGTGAACCAGGACACTAGATGCATCAGGTCGTGACGAAAGGTCGAAAGGATCCCATGTCGCAGCTAGCATTGATCCCATGTGTTATATTCTGGTGATCTGCGAATTGAAGAACATGTTGCCTCTCCTCTATTTGCATTCTTGCAAGCCTACATACCCAATCACAAAAACCACCATGCCTACGCATTTACGCTCTTTGGACACGCATGTGAGCGGCACATTAAATCAGGTCAACTTCACGCTTCGTTCCCCAGCTCTGTTCCCCTTTCGCCATGATTCTCTCATCCTTTTCTATGCTTAGGTCTTCGTTAGCCAGCCATGATCCAAATTTTGTTTACACCTCCCAACAATGGCCTACTGCGTCGCCTTGTCCGATGCAGATCGATCTTGCTGCGCGGAATTTGACCCTGGTAGCCCTGCTGCGCTGCCTGCAGAGCCCAGTTGTCTCTGCATATAGCCCCTGCACTTGACCACTGCCTCGCTGCCCCAACACACGCCACTCCCAGTCAGTCACAGCACTCGCTCTGCACCGCCACCGGCAGCCATGGCACCGGCTAGGGCGCGTCTCCTAGCCTGCCTGTCGGCTCTCACGATGATGGCCGCCGCCTCATGGGTGGCTGCCGGTGGCCACCGCATGACGGACCAGGTGGACATACTCTGGGGCCCGACGCAGGTGATCAACGGCAGCAGCGACGGCGACCAGACCATCGGGCTGTCGCTGGACCGCGTCATGGGGTCGGGGTTCCGGTCCAAGACCTCGTACCTCTTTGCCAGGATCGACATCGACATCAAGCTCGTCGCCGGGAACTCCGCCGGCACCGTCACCACGGTTTACGTGAGTGATCAATCTGCAAGACCTGCACGCACTATGTCTGACTGATGCTAATGTGTGCTATGTGGTGTGGAACATGCATTGCAGATGATTTCTGAAGGGCAGTGGAACATCCATGACGAGATCGACCTGGAGTTCTTGGGCAACCTCACCGGTGAGCCGTACACCCTGCACACCAACATCTTCGCCAATGGCTCCGGCGGCAGGGAGGTGCAGTACCGGCTCTGGTTCGACCCTACTCAAGACTTCCACACCTACACCATCCTCTGGAATTCAGAGGAGATACTGTAAGCAAGCCCCTCCCCTCTCTTTTCCTCAGTACTCTGACTCGAGTCTAGAACGTTGTTGCTGAACTTTTTGTTTTTTTGAAGTAAAGGTGTTGCTGAACTGAAAACAGCGATCTTCTTTCTTCAGAAATGAGTGTGAAACATCTGAAGTTCTGGACTGATCTGAGTTCATATTTCAGGATCCTGGTGGACGACATGGCGATCCGGCGATTCAAGAACCACTGGGACGCCGGCGTGCCGTTCCCGGTGTACCAGCCGATGAGGCTGAACGGCGTGCTGTGGGACGCCGACCAGTGGGCCACGCAGGGCGGGCGCGTCAAGACGGACTGGACGCAAGCGCCCTTCACCGCCTACTTCCGGAACTACCGCGCCACCGGCTGCGAGCCGAGCGTCGACGGCGCGTGGGTGTGCGGCCAGGACCCGTCCGGCGGCGGCGACTGGTTCGACGGCGGCGTCGCCGGGATGGACGACGTGAAGCAGACGCAGCAGCTGAGGGAGTCCCAGCAGAGGTACACCATCTACGACTACTGCACCGACTCGGTGAGGTTCCCCGATGGCTTCCCCAAGGAGTGTGGGTTGCCGTAGAGTGAAAGCGTTGGTGTGATTTTTTATTCATTTTTTTTGGTGAGGGATGGAAAGTTGATCGAAAACGAAAATGTGCAACCATTACTAGATTGTATTCGTCATAATTCGTCGGAAAAAAATTATTGGTCATACGCGGAGATTGTATCGTTATTCATATGCATTGATAAACATGTCGGCGGCTGAATTTCTCTCCCAACAGTGGATGGTTAAGGGTGTGTTTAGATTGGGGAAAGATTCCCCGAAAATACACTGTTCACCAAAAAAACACTGTAGATGAATAGTGTTCTGTGAGTAGAAGAGGTGGGATGAATAGTGAAAAGTTAGATGAACAGTGAAAAGTTGGGGAATCTTTTGGAAACTAAACGGGGCCTAAGACGAGAAGTTGTGGTGGTCACTGCTCATGCATGTCAGCACGTGGCCTGGCATGAGTTGATGAGGGTGCAAAGTGCAAACCGTCATAGAAATCAGTAAGATATTGGATCGAGATTTGCAGAGCTGCAGCTACCACGGCAATTTCGAGGCTAGGGCAGGGGAATTTTTTTTTCGGAGAAGTATCATCCTACCATTTTTTTCTCAACGAAAAATTGTACTAGTATTTTTCGTTACTGGGAAACTCTTCTTTGGGTATGTTTAGATTGTGGAAAAAAACACTGTAGCATAAGAAAAACACTGTAGCATTCGCTGGGAAACGTGTTTTGTGAGGGGAGAATAGTGAAAAGTTGAAATGAATAGTAAAAAGTTGGAACGAATAGTGAATAGTTGGGAATCTGAACATGGCCTTTGTCAATTTGTTCAGATACTGTTGTGTTCCTCAAATTCTGAACTGGGTACGAATTCGATCCAGTTCCACGACACGAACGAGTCCGTTTACGTTCAAAAGGATTTCCCAAAAATCCATTATTCATCCAACTTTTCTCTATTCATCCCAAAATCTAAACACACCCTCGAGTGTACAAATCCAGAACGCTACAGGGCGCACCACGTGCCCGCTGACGAGCGTGGACTGGAGCATCCCGGGTCCTTTTCCCTTTTGTCGATTGAAGAAAAAAAAATCAGAGGGAGGGCGGAGGGAGCCGGAGTGGCAAACCGGCGGCATGAGGATGAGGTGCGCTCTGATTTGGTGTAGAAGCTGGGGAGATGAAAAGAGACGCATGCGCTCGCCGCTCACATTTTACCTCTTCTTTCTCCTGAAGCCGTCTTTCACGGATGGCCATCTACTTCGCCCCGCTCCCCCCACCCCTCCCCGGATCGTTCTCTCTCCCAAGAATTCACCATTTTTTTGGAACGTAAGAATTCCCCAACTCGATCGACAAGAACAGCGTTCCGGCCACAGGTGAGGGACTGATCGGAATCCGTCTTCGTCCATTTTGCCCTTCCCCACAATGCTGCTTTCTGTAGTCCGTGTGAATTGATTAGACATTAGGTTTTCTATACACGCTATGTCGTTGCAAGCAATCATCTTTTAATTGCGTAATACTGCATTCTTTTGTTACAAAATCAGGTGAGGTATCTTCATCAACATCCAGCATGTCAGTGTCCATGAAGGATCTGGACCCGGCCTTCCGCGGAGCTGGGCAAAAGGAGTATCCTTTTTCGCTGGCTTCCCTGCATTATATGGTTTCTTGATGCCTGGCAACTTATCTTACTGAATCAAAGAAGTGTGTGTGTTATTCTCTTAAAAGAACAACTGTATCTCAAATTTTTTTAACGGAACTGTGTACAATTGATATAGCGATCGGCTAATGGATTGTAATACTGAACATATATGCCGATCCTCGAGGAGATGATTAGTTTGACTGCAGGCCAGTGCCAGTGCCAGTGCCAGTGCCAGTGCCGCCAGTCTGAGAAATATAGAGAAGCTGCATCAACTGTTTGACTTGAGCTGTTAAATCACACCTATATTGTTTATTAATTGTTCCAGTGTAGTGATTTCTGTTAACTATGTCTGATTTTACTTTGATTTGCTGCTAAAGTTTGACATGAAACTGAAATCATAAAATGGTGTACAGTATGCATAATAGTCATTCGGATGCCTCAACTTCAGTATTTGCTAGGAGCAATAAGTTTTGATAGTTAACATGTATAACTTTCTCTTACATTAATTACAATGTTATATGTCTACCAAGAAGGGAATGTTCAGCTCTAGAACGAAATTAGAAGTGTATATATGTTGTATAGAAGGGACGTAAACTATTTTTTTTTATAGTATACTGGATGGAAAAAATGATTGGAGTAACGATCGATGAAACACTGATTCTATCCTTTGTAAAATATTTTTGTCATTTACCCAAATTAACACTGTACTGATTCTATATTGTGGTTCATTAGAACATTGCAATGATCTTTCAAAAACAAGCATTTCACTCCTTAATTTAGTTTTAGTGGTCTGGAGGTATGGCGTATTGAGAATTTTAAGCCAGTTCCTGTGCCAACGTCTGCTCATGGAAAATTTTACATGGGTGATTCATATATCATCTTGAAGGTATGAGCGTACTAATGCCTTGTTATTCATGTTCTTCTTTTATTCTGTAAGATTATTGCCACATTTCATTTAGAAGGAAAATGATTTGATCCAGCTTCAAGCTTAGATGCTCTGATAAAAAAAAAACTTTCTTGGTTTTCTTTTTCTATTTCTCATTCTCATATTGCATAATGTAACCCTTTATCATTTTGGTGCATGATATGCTTCACCATCATGAACTTCTCATCATGGTAGTACAAATTGTTTATGGTTGATCTCAGTGTTTCTTTATGTTTATTTTACTGAATATTCGTTTATCTCTGTTTCCTGAAGACAACAGCGCTAAAGAATGGTTCTTTTCGCCATGATATCCATTATTGGCTTGGTAAAGACACTAGTCAGGTAGATTTTCAAACCATTTGATACTGCACTACTTCATTTTGCTCTTTAGTACTGTCCTTTTGGCTAACTGATAACTCCACGAAAATGGCCCTTGTTTTTCTTGGTAGGATGAGGCTGGAACTTCTGCAATTTTAACTGTGGAGCTTGATGCTGCACTTGGAGGACGTGCTGTCCAGTATAGGGAATTACAAGGCAATGAAACTGAAAAGTTTCTCTCATATTTTAGACCTTGCATCATGCCACAGTCAGGAGGTGTAGCTTCTGGGTTCAACCATGTAGAAGTCAATGAGCAGGAGCATTTTACCCGCTTATATATGTGTAGAGGAAAGCATGTAGTCCATGTTAAAGAGGCAAGCTATCTAAATAACTATGCCTTTTCTAATTGAGTTTTGCTCATTTCCTGATTGTGCTTCCTATTGTACGATTAGGTTCCTTTTGCTCGTTCATCCCTTAACCATGAGGACATATTTATTTTGGATACCAAGTCAAAAATTTTCCAGTTCAATGGTTGCAACTCATGCATTCAAGAGAGAGCTAAAGCTCTCGAAGTTATGCAGTATATCAAAGACACTTTCCATGAGGGAAAGTGTGAAGTTGCAGCGGTTGGTAAGCAAATATGTTAATGTGCTAAGAATATTTAGAATCAAATTTACGATGATATGATAAATTATTTTATTTCTTTCGTAGAGGATGGGAAATTGATGGCTGATGCCGAAGCCGGTGAATTTTGGGCTTTGTTTGGTGGCTTCGCTCCTCTTCCAAAGAAGTCACCTTCAGAGGATAATGGCAACGAGAGAGAGAATGTTGTCAAATTGCTATGGTAATTCACTACCAGATTTTCCATACGCGCAAAAGATCAGCATATTAATTGTCTACAAGAATAATAATCTTCTATTTAAATTATGCTTCTTTTAAATTAATATCCTCTTGAAACTGTGAAACTGAGTAGATGATTTATTTGACTTCCCAGCATCAACCAGGGAAATGCAGAGCAAATTAATTTTGACTCCTTGGTGCGCGAGTTACTTGAATCAAACAAATGCTATTTTCTCGACTGTGGTGCTGAAATGTATGTTTGGATGGGCAGAAGTACTTCTTTGCAAGAAAGAAAGGGTGCGAGTGAAGCTGCTGAGGTCACTTCTTGTTTGCGTTAAAAGGAAAAACTTTCATGCTGGATGTCTAAAACGAATTCATGTTTTTTTAACATTACGCTTCTGTTCTTTTATATTATGCTTCTGTGTGCACTCAGTTCCTTTTGCTTCTATACAGAAACTACTCATTGATGATAGCCGGACAAAATCACACGTTATCAAAGTGATTGAGGGATTTGAAACAGTCATGTTCAAGTCAAAATTTGTTGAGTTGGCCACCCACGCCTGATTTGAAACTGTCATCTGAGGATGGAAGAGGCAAAGTTGCAGGTTATTTTCTACAGACTGTCAGTCCCAGTGCAAGGTCTACCTACAAGCTTTTTTAAAAATTCCAGGCATTTATCTATTATTTCTTCTTGCAGCTCTCCTCAAAAGTCAAGGACTAGATGTTAAAGGCTTGATGAAAGCTGCACCTGTAAAAGAAGAACCCCAGCCTTACATTGATTGTACAGGTCATTTACAGGTATGTTTTTTTGCTAACTCTTATAGATCTTTTTACGGGTGTTGGGTATCTTGTTTCTGGCTCTCGTTCAGTTCCATCTCCTTAGATGTCCACCCTCCGACCAAAGTTTACGCAAAAGTTTGTCATAGCATTCATCCATTTATTTTTGTGGTAAGTTTTATGGTCGTTTTGTTTCCTACATATTGGCTTCAGGTTTGGCGTGTAAATGGAAGTGACAAGGCCCTTCTGTCAACCCCTGATCAATCAAAATTTTATACTGGAGATTGCTACATTTTTCAGTACACATATACTGGAGACGACAAGGAGGAATGCCTTATTGGAACTTGGTTTGGGGAAAAGAGTGTTGAGGTATGAATGCACAAAATTCTTGTTACTATAGTCTGGGGAATTGAAATGTACATAAATTTATATTAGTGAAGCAAGAACTTTTAAAGTTTTGTAAGTGCTGTATCTGCCTATTTTTAACTAATGTATTCTTCCTGCATGTTACGCCATCTTAATGATCTTAGTTGTTTTCAGGTCGAGAGGGCGTCGGCTATGTCTCTGGCTAGCAAGATGGTTCAGGCTGCAAAGTTCCAGGTTGTCCAGGTAATCCGTAATCAGCTGTATTTATATATTAAATCAGAATGTCAGTCTCTAATATTATTTTTCTTACACACAGGCTCGCCTTTATGAAGGGAAAGAACCAATTCAATTCTTTGTCATATTTCAGAGTCTTCAAGTGTTTAAGGTTTGCTTCAACTTAGTAGTCAAAATCCTTGATCTGATCTGACATACTTCATGTTGAATGTGTCATCCTTTTTCTTTGTCTAAATCTTCAATGTACTTTTTATTTGTCCAATAGGGTGGCCTTAGCTCTGGATACAAGAACTTCATTGCTGAAAATGATATTGCGGATGACACTTACTGTGAAGATGGGATTGCTCTATTCCGGATTCAGGGTTCAGGATCAGAAAACATGCAAGCACTTCAAGTCGATGCAGTATGTCTAGGGTCATACCATTTTTTTTTTGCAGAAGATATATGTGAGGAATCTTAGTAATGAGCTACTTCATCTTTTCGTTAGGTGGCTTCATCCTTAAACTCGTCTTATTGTTACATTCTACACAATGGAAACACTGTGTTCACATGGACTGGCAACCTTACGACCTCACTTGATCATGATTTGGTTGAGAGGCAGCTAGATGTAATTAAGGTGTGAATATTCTTCCTTATCAGAGTATATAAGAATCTTTCCACTTATGCATCTTCCTGATTGCTTAGTGCATCGATAATTTTGTATCAATGTAAAACCTTGATTAAACCCCTGTGCAAACAGAAGGACACGCTAGAACTCTATTTTCTTTCTTAATGCAATGACACACAATTCTCTTATTAGGACAACATATTGTTGTGTAGTGGCAATTCTATTTTTCTGATTGCAATTTAGTAGGAAAACTAGCAAAGCACATCAATGGGGGACACATCTACTGGGTTGTTGGTTTAGATGTTCCTTACAAATGTGTAGTGGCCTCTAGACGTATGATCTCTTTAGTGTCTTTTACTATGTTCTATATAGGGGGATGTTCCTTTGTTGTGTTGGTCTGATTGAAATTTTGGTATCCCTATGAACTCAGATTTAATGCAGATAAATAATGAATGTTTGTATTCCTCAATGTTGTCATCGCTCTCCTCATTATCATTAGCATACTTACATGGTGCTGTTATTCGGTTATGCTCTGCAATAGATTTGAGTTTGTTATGCCTATCCTTTGTCATAACTATTTCTTTGTGCTTCTCTTTTTTATTGTACAGCCAGATCTGCCATCCAGGTCACAAAAGGAGGGGAGAGAAACTGACCAGTTCTGGGAAATACTGGGTGGTAAATCCAAGTATACAAACCAAAAATTAGGAAGAGAGCATGAAAGCGACCCTCATCTTTTCGCGTGCATCATATCCAAAGGTAATACTATATCTGGTGATTTAAGGATCTACAGGGTGGAATTCACTATTCAACATCTTCTGACACTTTCTTTCTTTGGTTACTAATGTTGCTGATGGGGGGATCATGACTCATGAAGGCAATATAAAGGTAAGCGAAACAAAGATGTCAAGGTTGTATGGCTAGTGTCTAATGCAAACCCTAATTTTCAAACACACTTGATCAGGTCAAAGAAATACACCACTTTACCCAGGATGATCTGGTGACAGAGGACGTTTTCGTTCTTGATTGTCACTCGGATGTATTTGTTTGGGTTGGACAGGAGGTAGATACCAAAGTAAAATCACAAGCTATGGATATTGGGGAGGTAAAAACAAATTCACCGTGAAAGTCTAATTAGGAATCATGATTTTTTATTAGTTTTCTTACTTTTTTTCTCCTGTGACTGCCAGAATTTTCTTGTTCTTGATTTCCTTATGGAAAAACTCTCACGAGAAACACCAATATTCACTGTGTCAGAAGGCAGTGAGCCACAATTTTTTACTAGGTTCTTCACCTGGGACTCAGCAAAATCTTTGGTAAGTAGTTTATAACTTTATATGTGTTGCACCTGCTTATTGGAATTATCCCCATGAGATTAACACCTAAATTCTATACCTGATAATTCATTTTTTGGAAATTGCATGCATATTACCACTTTTGAATTTCTGTTGCAGATGCATGGCAGTTCATACCAGAGGAAGCTTGCCGTCCTCAAGGGTAGAGCGCCTCCATCACTGGATGTAAGTCTGTTAAATCATCTTCCAATATTTTGGTTGAAATCACATTTCACCTACCTGGTGCGAACTTCAGATCAGTTTCATTTCCAGTATTTGGTTTCATAAGATCCTTCTATTAATAGTTTGTTTAAACGAAAAAGTTGGCAAGAGGTATAGGAGTTTTTGTATTTGATATAGCTGGAAGAGAAATACCTAAGGTCCAAGAGCCTCCAAATTTTATTCATAGAAATATATTCTTTATTTACCTATGTTTATTAGTACTCTTGCTTTACAAATATCCATATTTCGCTGTGCTTATGTGCGTGGGACCATTAACTTCTTCTGCAGGCATATGACTGAGTTCAGTATCCCAATTCAGGTTGCATTTTAGTTAGGACCTAGGACTGCTATGCCATATTTATCCATCTAAAACAACTCTACTATTCATTATCACCATATTTTCAGAAACCAAAACGACGAACGTCGGCATTTACAGGAAGAAGTTCGGGACAAGATAAATCTCAGCGCTCCAGAAGTATGTCCACCAGCCCAGATCGTCCCCGTGTTCGAGGAAGATCTCCAGCCTTCAACGTGTTAACTTCTGCCTTTGAGAACCCAAGTAATACCAGGAATCTTTCCACCCCTCCTCCTGCTGTCAGGAAGCTTTTCCCAAAATCTGGTGATCAGTCAAAGGTGTCACCCAAAAAATCAGCTATCAGTGCTCTAACCGGTTCTTTAATACCAAAGTCAGTAAAAGGTACATAGAATACTACTCTTTGGTTTCCAGATCTACCAGAACACAGACCAGTTCAGTACCTTATCTTTTGTCTCTGAACTTTTTGGCAAAACAAAGCGAGCCCTGAGACAGAGAAGGCGATACAAGAGGCATATGCCACATGTGATGGTGATGTAGGCGAAAGTGAGATAGAAGATAACGAAGGGCGCACAATCTACCCATATGAACGTCTGACAACCACAGCTGAATATCCTGTCCCTGATATCGACGTGACCAAGCGAGAGGTGAGCAACCGATCTTCCACTTCGCATCTGTGAGATTAGATGATGGCATTCACTTACTGTTATCCATGGAATGCAGTCCTATTTATCGTCAGCCGAGTTCAGAGAGAAGTTCAGCATGGCGATGGCCGCGTTCTACAAGCTCCCTAAGTGGAAGCAGAACAAGCTGAAGTCTGGTGTTCAGCTCTTCTAGCGTGCCCACTGTCGCCTTGACTCTTGAAGACAGCAACAATTTGAGGACCGAGGATAACAGTTTTCACGTTCTGAGTTCTTGTTTTCACTGTTAGAGTTTTTTTTTTGGGTTATTTTTCTCGTTTACAGGATTTAGGATTGTTTGAATTGCAAAGCTCATTTAGGTTCCGTTGGATCCTGTACCGATTATTTTTTAAGCTTGCAACAGCTGTTGTCTGCTTAGAAAACTAGAGAAGGTCACACGATGGAGATACATGTGGTAGTCTGTCGCAACAGCAAAAGACCATGTTGCACAGCTAATCGGCGGATCAATGGATAGACAAAACTGTATGAGATGCCTAATTTGACTTACCATTTGCTTCTTATGAATGAGGTAGTTCAATCGATTTATTTCTCGAAAAGAACACGTACGGTGAGCTACATGAACAAATTTACAGCTAAATGTCCAATTTGTTAGTATTTGGTTCTCCTTTCGAATTCGTGCAAGGTGCCTGGTAGTCTTTTCATAGCAATAATTAAAGCATTACGCGTTAGGCGCGAATGCAGGCCTGCCTATCTTCATCCGAGTTCAGAGAGACGCTCGGCATTACACGGGAGGCTTGTGCACGAGAAGTCGGTGAGCAGAGCACAAAAACTGTGATATAGACCTTTTCCGTAGCAGCTTCAACCAAGTCGTTGTAGTATAGTGGTGAGTATTCCCGCCTGTCACGCGGGTGACCCGGGTTCGATCCCCGGCAACGGCGTTGTCTTTTACGTTTTGCTTCTCTGCTTTTCCCCACTTTTGTTTAGCTTTGAACTTGATAAATACTCGAGCCTTCCTGTGTTTTACTGTGGTGGTGTTCGTCGTCTCACCACAAATTTTCTGTTCCGTTTATTCATGCACACGTTTGAAGCAAAAAGGGAGCTGGATTTTCAACGTCAGAACTCACAAATTTCATGAGGCAAGGATGTTTTCTATTGTTGTTCTGTTATGAACATACCGTCAGACGTCAGTTCCAAGTTGGTAACGTTTCAGTATGGTTAACAGATCGCCAAAGTTCCGTGCACGATTCCTCATAAACAGTGAAAAGCCATGGCTCGACTCTTCGCATTGCTGAATTCTCGAGAGTATGGGTGACTGGGTGGCCTAGGTGCAGAATGATTTCCACATACGCTTACAAACAGGTACTGTTCTTCTTTTTATGTGGTTAAATACATAAATTTTCACCTGAGGGTTAAAAATAATCCTTTCATCGATCCCGTGTGCCAAAACACTTGACATGACCGATTTGTTTCACTTACTTGGACTAGAAGGCCTTTTCTTACCATAATTCTCGAGAGTATGGGTGACTGGGTGGCCTAGGTGCAGAATGATTTTCGCATACGCGTACAAACAGGTATTGTTCTTCTTTTTTATGTCGTTAAATACATAAATTTTCACCTGAGGGTTAAAAATAATCCTCTCATCGATCATGTGTGCCAAATCACTTGACATGACCGATTTGTTTCACTTACTTAGATTAGAAGGCTTTTCTTACCGTAATACCAGGGGAGAGAGGGAGAGGCTTGCCTCGGAGCCGCGGCGCCTCCAGCTGCAACACGTCCACCTCCTCCAGCGTCGACTTGCACTTGCTCACCGACTTGTTCATCGCATCCGTCGTCTTCCTCGCCGGCGCCCCGACCACGTCGTCCTTACCATCACGACGATCACAATCAAAGCAGCAAGTAGAGAAGACAACGAGGAAACTGCAGACGCTCTCACGCGTACAGTAGGGGCGGGCACGGCGAAGCGCGCTTGTCATCCTAGTAAACTGGCAGCGGGGGGCAACTAGTATTTTTTACACAACTCCTGGGAGCAGTTTGCGCAGTAGAGGATTCCCATGTAGTAGCCAGGACGATTTAATTTCAGTCAAAACATTGACATGGGAAAGAATGGGGCCGAACCAGAGCTCATATATAATTGTACGTCACAAACACCATTTAGTAACACAGAGCTTCAGATAATTTAAGAAACCAATACACTAAATAATTTATTATTATCATCTAAAAGATGAGCATGGCACCGCCGGCAAGGCTCCACAGCATTTAACTCAACTGCTGGAGGAACATTCGGCTTGATGTACGTTTCAACAGACAAGAGTGCTCTGCCAGCTTCAACGAGTGTGTCCTTGTGCATCAACAGGCATTTGCCAGATTTGCTAACAGAGCATCTTGCAAAACCTTGAGTTGTGTCCAATGTAAGGCGCTCGAGCGACCTTGTGGACCCAAGAATATGACATGTTAACTCAATCAAGGTCTTGGCAGAACTGAAATTGATGATCTCCACAAACTTGAGCTTGTCATAAAGGTGCCCTGGCACCGTCCTCAGATCCAAGGGGTCTAAGAAAATGGAGTTGGGTTCCTCATATGCCCGGATTACCTAAAGATGAAAAGCCAAAATTGAGTTAACAGTTCCACTTAATTACTGTATATCGTTGCAGGATAGGTAGTGACTCACGGTCAATCTGAAATTCTCTAAGGAAGGAGAAGCATCCAAAAATGAAACCAGAGACAGAAAATCGTAGTCACGTCCTCCAAGAATAATATGCAAGAACTTGAGATGGAGAAATTTGCTATTCATCATTGGTGTATTGACTGCCTGCCAAAAGATGAAAGAATATTTAAAGACTCTAGTACCATCATATCATGTACTACATTGCTAGTCTACAGTCACTTAGTACTCCCTCGGTCCAGTAAATTTTACAACCGTGGAGTTCAAATTTTGTCCAAAATTTTTTGCAGCTATAGAAGTACATGCAGCTATAGGAGTAGGTAATCATACCAAATGGGACCCACACCAGACCTGTACAGCAGATTGCTGGCCATCTGCCTTTCGCTCGCACGGTGACGGATGTCTCTAGACAGCTAAAGAAAATTCGATAATTCGACCGCTCCCCTCACAGCTCACGTGGACGCCCTCACTAAAAACAAAGCTGGCAGTGCATCAGGAACGTTTTATAGGGGCAGCAGTGTTATTTTACACTCACCTTGAGTTCCTCCTCAAGTCCTACAATTGCAAAATTTACTGAACGGAGGGAGTACAGTTTAAGAGAGTGCGTACCTCAGGGTGAGAAAATATGATAAGAGCTTCCAGATTTGGCAGCCTGGATGGAAGCTCAGTACGAGCATAGAACGCAGCATCATTGTAGCTTACAGATAATTTCTTTATTGGTGACGTTCCTCCAAGTGGGAGTCGTACATGGGGCTTACCTCCAAAGCTGAAAAAGGATAGGTTCGGAGCTTTGCTCTCTATCACTTGCAGCCTGTTGCAAGCGGACACCTCGAGGGAGCTCAGCCGCTTTAGGCAAGGTATCTTCAGGCAAACTATAGTATTGCAATTGCAAAGTTTCAACTGCTCCAAAGAAAAGGAATTGGAAAGCAGACACTCTAGTTCATCCACCAAAATATTCACCTTATGAAGACGTAATCTTGTCAAGCTTTTTAAGCAAACAAGTTTTGTGGGATGGAAGTTGCAATTGACAAGGACAAGATACCGAAGCAACTCTCCAGTTCCACCAGATAAAAGTGTGCATGGGAAATTGTACATTGCATTAGTTGAAGACAGAGTAACGTTCAGTTCTTCAAGCCCTGGCTTAACAGCACTTCGAAGCCAACTGTCGAGATGATAAAGATGACAGCAATCCTTCGCACTGTAAACTAGACCAACCTGAAACCTGAAAGTCTTGACACCAATGCCGGAGTGTTTTTTCATAATGCAGTCAACTTTGCTAGTAAAATCTCTCATCTTTTCACCCTTTATCCATGTGTTTGCATTGATGCCCAATGTTTCATCGTTAAAGACAAGGTTGGGATAGTATCTCCAGGAATGCGCAAAGCCACGAGACACGCATGCAACTCTGGCAGCATCACGCATTGGCACAAGGGAATGTATCTGACACCAGATATCCTACACGCACAAACACAGGAGAATTTTCAAAGTTGGAATATTGAAGTCATTGGCTACTATACAGAGGACATTCTACCAAGTAAATTAGAGAACATGACAGTGCATTGGGATGGAATTGTGGCAAGCATGTTGAACATGACATACAGAATCTAAACCTGACCACTGAGGCACTGACCCCAACCCCTTCTCTTTTTTTCGAGCATCTATGTTGCCAGGAAGTCAGTGAAATAGAATCTAGAATCTGATAGCTTTCGCAATGTCAGATATATGACATACTAGACAATGCATTGCAAGTATTATCACCAATCCAGGCAGCAAACATTCTGTGGACAGTAAGAGGTGGGAGATGATGCACTTAGAGTATGCGCTAGATCTTAATCTTCAGACAATTTCAGGTAGCTTGAACCATATAGTTACGGAGCATAAACAATTTGACTAGGAACAGTAGCAAGAGCAGCCACATGATGTTTAAATATTTGAGGTACCTTTCACATATATAGTGTAAGCAGGCATCTTTGTAAAAGTGAGGTCCCAACCCACCAGTTTGGCTTACGCTAGGTGTTAAAGTATGATGATAAAAGACCAATAGACCACAACAATCAAAACAAAAGCATAGTCAAGCGACTGTTCTTGAAAACCAACCAAACAAGAGACCCGAGGATTAAGATAGGCAGAGTTCTGCAGGGGATGTAAACCCGAAACAGTTAGAATTGTACTGTAGATGCCTAGGTCCACCACTGCTTCTCAAACAAACATTGAGATAGTATTCAACAAGCAACGTAATAACTACACGTTTAGTCTGTACCTCTGGAAGGTTTGGCCCTGGATGTTTGTTTATTTGACCAACCAGAGAAGTTTCAGCTTGTTGACAGGATGAACGCCCTGATTGAGCAATGGATCCTTCTGCCCAACATGGTGCACGGCTAAGTTACCACAGGCATCAACAGAATAAAACAAGAAGATTTTAGCGGTAACCAAAATCATATGGCAAAAAGTTTAGAAACACAAACCTCGTTCACTTTAGAGAAATCCCAAATTATTACAGTATTACGTTTTACACAAAAAAAAATCTCTTTTTAGGAACAAACCGCCATTGGATAACAAAAAAAGAGCTGATTTGAAGACAGATGCTACTCGAACAGAAAAAGGATCAATCTTGATATCCACAAAAGTATGTTTATAGTGCACTAGATTAGACGGTGTGTAGCCAGCTTGAGATCAATCTAAACAAATACTCCCTCCGTTCTAAATTATTAGTCATCCCAAATATCATTTTGAGTATCTAAATTCATGACATCTTCGATGAGCCTAGACATATAGTTGTCCAAATTCATAAAATCAGGATGACTAATAGTTTGGAACGAATGGAGTAATAAATATTGCTTAGCCTACTTGCTTGAGGCCAGTCTTACCCTTATGAGTCCATCCTAGCCAATTCAATCGAAGTTAATCAGTATACTAAGGGCGGGCGGGGGAAGAATACAAAGGGGCGGCTTACTGCGGGACTGGATCTGGGAACGACGACGGCGGTGCTCCATAAACGCTAACTTCAGTTGCCCCATAACTGCAGCGGCGATGCGGGTCACCTCGGGAAACTTAGGACAAGTCTGCTCCTCCGCGCTCTGTTCCTCTCCCGTCCCTGCCTCTCTCTATATGAGGAAGACGCCCAACGAGGCGTGAAGGAAAGGGATACGATCACCCGCCTTCTCCTCTCTGAATCTGTATTGTTGAATTGAAACTAATAAAAGGCGCGCTGGGACGAAATCGTGTCGGCGCCGCCGCCGCGGGACGGGAGGAAGGCCTGTTCGGTTGAGCAAAAATGTGTGGGCTGGGGCTGAAGCCCAGCCGTTCGGCTGAACTCCAGCCCAGTCGGTTTTGATCAGCCGAACAGGCCGAGCTCGAGCCGAGCTTCACGGAGTCGACCCAAGGGCGTGTGACCTGGGTTGGATCCAGAATGATCTCCTTATACGCGTACAAACAGGTACTGTTCTTATTTTTCACGCGGGTTAAATATATACTCACTGGACAAAATCATTACATCGTATTGTTTCTACATAACATTCAGTATGTACAAATTTGGCGACAGTCAATTATGGTCAGTCGGAGAAGGTTTCAAATGGGGCAATTTGTGTGCCATTTTGGGAGTTTTTTTTTTTGCTGCGGCTTGTATGGAGTTTTGGACTCGTACGCAGTCGAAAGCTTATGTGCACGCTATGGAGAGTGAGCGAGGGAGAGCTAGGCGGCGGCGTTCTTGCCGGCGCGGAGGTTCTCGAAGCTCCAGTCACGTCGCACGGCGCCGCTGCGCCGGAGCCGCGGCGTCTCCAGCTGCGACACGTCCACGTCCTCCAGCGTCGACTTGCACTTGCGCACCGCCTTGCTGCTCATCGCGTTCGTCTTCTTCGTCGCCGGCGCCGCCCCGACCACGTCCTCGCCATCGCCACCTCCGCCGCAGCCATCCTTGGCGGACTGCGGCTGGAGATCGTCGTCCTCGTCCACCTGCATCAATGCCGCCGATCCAGGCGTCCGCACGGGCGCGTACCGCGGCTGCACGCGGCTGTCCGGCGCGAAGCCTCGCTGCAGCGCCGTGCAGCAGGTGGCCGTCTGTGGCTGCGGGACGTCGACGGCGTAGGGGTCCATGTCGCCGCCGGCGGTGGACACGTGGCGAGGGGGCACCATGTTGCACGTCAGGTGCGACGAGAGGCGGCTCATCCTGCTGCTCCTGCCGCTGCTCGCTTGCCTTCCTTCCTTGGGATCCATGGGCCTAATCCTGACTGCTCCCATTAGAATTTAGAAATCGCAAGGATTTATAAGACGCATGGAAGGAGAGGCATGGCGTGAAGCTCGCGAGTGCGCGAGCTAATTACGGCCTGCCTAATTTCGGATGGATGCGCCCTGTGATTCAACCATTGCGATGGGTCTCATCCAAATCCTGCAGAATCTATTTTTTTTTTTGAACGAAAAATCCTATAGAATCTCAAAGCTGATCCGACTAGCAAGTTGATCATTAACCGACCGATATACGCGTCGCTTTCTGCCTGTCCGTCGCCGACTAGTTGTTTGTTTCTTGCGCATCTTCGTCTCTTCCGTGAGTGGGCAAAGCAGTAGTAGTCCAGAGAGCTTTTGCACCGATCCTTGGTTCCTTGTTACAGAGGGCAACCAACATCTTTGCTCCTGATTGCCACTTGCCCCCATCCTCTAGTTCATGCTGGTCGGACGATCAGGTTGGGGAAATCTTCGCTGAAACGGAGAAAACAGAATTCTGTTCCTCTTTCAACTGGCACATAGTGCCAAGGCCGTTCCATGCGACCTGCAGTTGTCTAGGCCTGCATGCGAGAAGCCTATTTCTTCTCCAAAGGAAAAAAAAAACAGCCGGTGGGAGAAAAGAAAACGTGACAAAATGTTTCTGTCATCATCCCAAGCAGGGCCTCTGATTGACTGATTACCAGCAACCCTGAAAGGCAAATAATAGAGCTAGCAGATCATCAATCACTGACGGAAACATGCTCGGTAACGCACCAGTCAGTGCACCCATAAACTCGCACAGTCAGATCAGATGCTCCTATTGGAAACAGCCTCCGTGTCAAACTTTAACAGGATACCTAACCCCTGACGGAACGAGAGGTGGACCGTGACGCCGGCATGGTTAGGTCGCGGTCGCCGGGCAATGCCATTCCAGAGACTAACCACCACGCACGCACGCACAGGGAGAAAGCACCCAGGAAGGGCGGGGCGGTGCGGGTCGCGCTCGGGGTCAAATTCCCTGGTCGTCCGCGCGAGCCAAGAGGGAATTCTCACGCACGCGTGCGCGCGCCCCCGCAGCCAAGTGTTCCACTCGCGTGGCGCCACGAGGCCCCGAGCGGGCGGGCTGTGACCGACCGGTGGTGGGAATCGCTCGCCATCCAGTGGCCGCGGCCGGTAGAGTAGCCGCGCAACCGGCCGGCCGGCCGACCTCGCAAAAAGGCACGGGGATAAAAAGCAGAGGACGCAGGCAGCAGCCGTCGTCTGCGCCCGGGCAAATAAAAACTGCCGTAACGAACCAACACACCCCGCTCTGCTCTCCTCTGCTCTGCTCTCTCGTTTGATAAACAGCAGCAGCTGCTGCAGCTGCGGCAACGAACAGTTAGTTGCAAGGCTAGCACAGCAGCTGAGCCGCACACCAGGTCAGTGAGGTCACCCAGCGCGCGGGATCATCGGAGGCAGAGGAGATCACCAGGGGAGATCGATCGACCGGAAGGGGAGCGTCGAGGCTGGCCGCGGCGAGGATCCCGGCGCCCGTGCGCGCTGTGATGGCGTGGTGGCGGAAGAAGGTGGTCTCCCCGGCGCGCCGCGCGTGGGCCGCCGTCTCCACGCGCGTCCGCGTGCGCAACCCAGGTACGCACGCGCACCTCTATCCCCGATCGCCGTCGCGCCCTCAACCTCACAACGCCATGAGCGACTGTGATCGATCGAGTAGGTGCAAAGAGAGGCAGGCTTGTAGTCGGTGGGCTCGTGCTGGCGTCCGTTCATGCGGGGAGGTTTTTCTTTGATCGAGCTCGGCCAGGGCAGCTGCTGCCTCTAGTTCGCAGGGCCATGTTCTTGGGCGTCGTGTTTCGTGTGTGTGTGTGTCTTGATTGAAGACACTAGAGTTCAGTTTTTTTTAATATTTCGTTCAGCCCGTTGAGCTGCTAAAACCTGCAACGAGATGAGTAGCGGCATGAGTGTCGGTCAAGCTTGTTCCCGTTGTTAAAAAAGAAAAACTTTGTTCCCGTTGAACAGAACCAGCATCCATGACCATGAAATGAATGCTAGGCACCCTACTCTTCTTAGCTTTCCCCCCTATAATTCTCATCCAAGATTCCATAAGCCTTTTTTTTACCAAGAAAGCTTTTTGCAAAAGAAAATTTGCCAATTTACTTGGCCCTCCTGCGTTCCTTCCTGCCACTCTCCTGACGTTACTGAAAAATAACCAGTCATTCTCAAAACCGCGCGGCCTCTAGAAACCATCCATTTTCAGTGCTATTTTGCCTATAGATTCTGTAAATTCCCAAGAAATTTTGATCGGTAACGTTACTGCGTTGACAACTACCGATCTCGCTCCCACCCGGCAAGCACTTATCCATGGTGGAATGTGATTCTCCTCCACTAGAGAGCAGAGACTAGAGTTGTGCTGAGTCAATCAGGCCTTTTCAGTTGGTTTCAACTAGAAATAACCTTTCCTTTATCGCCTCCACAGCTCCCACTAACACACACGCTCTCCAGAGTTCTAGTTCCCCTGAACTTTGCAGCCCGCGGGGTCCAACAATTTGTTTTTTTTTTGTTTGGTAAAAAAAGAGTGTCTGTACTCTCTATTAGTAGTAGCATTGTTTGTAGGTGATGCCCAGTAAAAAGAAAAGTCTTTGGATTTCCAAAGTGTCGAGGTACAGGCTCACCAAACTTAATGTCGTAAGAGAAGAAAGTCAGCCTGATGTGGGCACGGTACACAGTGCAGTGCAATACGAAACCGACAGGGACCTTGCAACGAACGAGCTCGCAAAGGAATTAGCGGCACCCAACAACGGTGAGGTTTGCAACTCTTGGTGGCAGTACCTAGTACGGTGCTAGTAACATTGTACCAATACCGTTAGGCCTAGTACACTTTCTTTCTTCTGATCGATGTTACCATCGGTGCCAGCTCCAAGATCTTCCGGTGCCAAACAAACAAACAACAACGCCGATGAGTAATGATCCCCCATCATCCAATGTCATCGTAATAAAGATCAGTTAGTCCTTATCCCAGATCTGCAGCGCGCGTCTCTTTCAAATTCCAATTCGTTCAGCTCGGCGACACGCAAATCTGAATCCTCAGCTCCCTGAAAGCGATGGCCACAGACCAAGTGGAGTGGGCTCTTGCTGCTGCTGCTTCTGTTCTGTCCCGTTGCAGACTCGCAGCTTCCTCCCTGCCCTGACGCTCCGATCACGTCGTCTCTTCAAACAAGTGGAGGGAGAAGTGATTGATTGCCTTCCTCCAATGATTCGACTGGTGTGAACGCGGCTTTGCCGTTGCGGCGGCGCCGGCGGAGCAGAGAGAGTCCGCTGATCTGCCGCGGCGATGAGGTTCTCACTTAATTCTCTACGGCGACGAGCACCGGACAACGTACGCCGGGACAGCGCAATCAGTAGGAGATAAAGCCGTCGGCGCGTACGCTCATCCACTCTTTTAACCACTTGCTCACCAACTCGTCTACGACTCGAGGCGTTGGACACACACAATGATACAAGAACAGTAGGAAGCAGGGACACTGATCTGATCTAGCAGCAGTACCAGACTACCAGTACATCATCTTTTCATTCTAGGATTCACAACAAGAGTAGCTAGTAGCCTCCGTGAGCGTACTGAAACCAAGCCTGGGTCCCTTTCCATTCCAAGACAGTTAAGCCGCAGGTAGCCTCGCTTCGTCTTCGAACAGGAGCATTGCTAACCCTCGCTACTTTTTTCGGTCTTCGTGGAGGCCACTTTCCTTCCCGTTGGAGGCAGCAAAGCAGTGTACGTGTGACCGGTGATCGGCCTTTCCGCCGTCGTGGAACGGTGGAAGCTGCTTTGCTTTGTGTCCCCGGCCGTCCGTTCGATCGCCAAGGATGCCATGCCACTACAGGGGATCAGTGAGTGACTGAACTTGTGGATGGTGCTCGGCAGTGACTGAACTTGTGGATGGTGCTCGGCAGTGACTGAACTTGTGGATGGTGCTTGTTCTCGGTAAAGTGCTCGGCTTGTCGGCCGGGGGTCCTGATCGAAACCGAATAAAGCCACGTCCCAGTGGTGCATCAGGAGCAAGAACCGCAGACGCGCGAGAGCTTGGTGATGACTGATGAGAACTCAGGAAGGAATCAAGGAAATGTCGATCTACAAAAGTAGAGTGCACGATAGGTTGTTGCAGATAAGGATGAGACGGTGAAGTATACGAGTTCTTGTCTCGGTAGAATCTCGTATATTCGCATGTGGGATAAAGATAGATGGTATCGCTTGCTCTTACCGTTCGTTTTGTGGGAAAAGATGGTGAAGTAGGTCAGTGAAGTATATACATGTTTTTCTCTCTTCTTTTAGTGCTTTTATTTATTGGTTTCCAATTTTCTAAACTTTGCATTGTCTAAAAAAAAATTTTGCATGAACATTTTTCTTTGAGCTGTTGTTACGTTGTTAGGGCTTGTCACTAAGCGGATGTGGGCCTCCATTCCGCGACAAAGTTCGATCAGACAGATTGGGACAATTAAGGACACCCGTGTACATGGGCCCCCAGTCGTCCTATTGGCCTTTTGCATGCATTCAAGGCCCAGGATACTAGTTGTTTTCAACATATATTTTTCTAAAAAAAGTTGTGTTCAACATATTGGAAGCGGGGAGAGGTTTTTTCCTATTAAAACTGGAACGAAATTTCCGGTCCTTGGTGTTTTTTTTTCGAAAAATAAAAAGTCTTTGCTATAATTTATATATTTCTTGGTAAGCAAAACCTAGTAATACTACTATTTATAGATTAATATAACAAAATAACATGGCAACCGTCAATCAGCACGAATATTCACTATTTTGTCAGCAACAGTATCACAAAATATCACATTTCATTCCTCTCCACCCAAAATCGGAAGGTCAAAAGGCGGCCAGCATTCTACACCTTTTTTCCTCCACTAACAAAGTGGACAAAGAATGGCGCCCTCCTCTCTATCACAGTTCCTTTTTCTCCTTTCCCTTTGGGAGGATTCATGACAGCGACAAAATCCTTATCCCTGAGAAAACTCCCCTCCTCTGCAGGCAGCGGCGGCAGCATACTGAAGCTTCACGAGGATGTGCAGACCTGTGGCTACAAGGACGTGCAGGTGATGTTCGAGATCCTGACCTCGGAGCTGGAGGTGGCCTCCCACGTCCCCAAGCACCACCACCAGCGCAAGCGGCCGCCGTCGCCGTGGCCCAGCCACCGGTCGTCCTCCATGATCGCGGCCGCGCAATAGATCGAGGCCCCCCGACGCCGATGGAGACGACATGGACATCAGGACATGGAAATCGAAAGCTGCGCGTCATGGCTAGCTAATAAGAAGTCAGCAAGAACACCAGGTTACTTAGTAGTATACGTGATGGTAGCTATTAGTTGGGCACTGACTGAACGTGTGGTGCCAAGGTATGATCGACGACCTATCAGGCATGAGTCCCCCTGCCCGTCAGTTCTGAGAAAGAGCGCGAAGAATCCAGCAGCGTCAAGGTGTAAGAGTGTGTTATAAAGCTGGTCTGAATGTTTGTACATACTACTACATAGCAGTCGCGCTGAATTTTTCGCAGAACTCGGAGAAATAGATGGAGCAAGAGGGGTTTATTTTTCAATTGTCTTATGTGCAGTCCTGTTGCCATTTGTATTGTTCATGTGCTGTTTAAGCAATTTTCAGGAGAATTTTATGTGAGAAGCCGTTGGCACATAAGTATAGAGTATATGCATTGGTCACTTTGCTGAATTTTATATAGAAATGGCCAACTGAAGAAGCCCAATAGGTTAGCAACAAGAGTACAAGACTAGTTTAGGGCTCTGTCTTTATTTGTGTGTAAGTGGAGCATGACAGTTGACAGGTGCAACTTGCTGGGTATCTTTCACGTCAGAAGTTGACATTTAACAGAACTGAACCGCCCCGAAGAAGCAACACGCACGCACTTAGCTAGAGTATGCTGCTGCGACTTCCCTTGCCATCAGGCGACCTAGCGCGTGCGCCCATCCACTACTCCACTAGCTCATGACCCATGTAATGGTGGGATTTTGGTCTGAGCGTACAGTGACATTCACCGTTATGTTAGAGGCCAGTGTGGCACAAGCACAAATTCAACTTCCCCCTCTCTGAATTTGAAGCCTTTGTAGACAAGTTGGAAGAATTATCTTTTAGACACCAATTGTGCAGAACTGTCGGAGAGATAAATTGTAGTTGTACGGAGAGAAACGAGCATTCACAATTTCATACTGCTGCGAGTTTTCAACACAGGATACGTTTCAGTTTTTCAGAGTACTCTACGATCCTTCAATATGTATTTCTTGCAACTTCCTGACATTTCTCAACGTGAAGGTGACACCATGACAGGGATACGAAGGGTATAAGAGTCGTATTAGTTTGGGCTATATTAACGTTTGGTTGCTGCAATCTATCATCAGCTTATATGTATTCTGCACACATCGACACGTCCGGTGTCGACTTGCAGGTTTGGTGAAAGTGAGATCATTGGTCTAGAAGATGTTTAATTCAGGCAAGCATCCTTCCATTTTGCTAAACTGAAATCCGAAATCGTATTTATCCTTCTTTATAACATCAAGGGCCGTGAGAAAAAAAACATAAAATGAGCATCTCCAACAATTTATTTAAACAACCATGCATAGGTAAAAGTTAAAAAAAACACCAAAAATAGTATCCAACAGAATAGTCAAAACCAGGGAGTAGCTTTCCCCTTCTCCTTCCCGTGAATGCTGGTAGGCATTTTTGCCGCACCTCCCCCATTCGCCATCGTGGCTCCTCCGTTGATTCCGCACGCGCGTCTCCCTTCCCGCGCTCAGTTTTGCCGTTCCCGCGCGCCAATTTCAGTTCCGCGCGCCGCCCCGTCCACAAAAGCCTGAGCAGCCAGCAGTCTGCCATTGCCTCCTCTCGCCGCTCCCGCTTCCGCGTAGTCGCGCCGCCACCGCCTCCTCTCGCTGCTCCTGTGCCCCCATCGTGGACAGCCAAACTCAAGCTCACGGCCTCCGGCGTCAAGTGCAGCAGATGAAATCGATTGCCTGTGCAGAGGAAAGCGGACGGCGTGGACTCGATCACGAGCGGCGAGCGGCGGCAGGGGTGAGCTCGATCACGAGCAGCGGTGTGGACTCGATGGTGAGCGCCGGCGTGGATGCGATCGCCCACGTGCAGAGGCCAGAGGAAAGCGGCCGGCGTGACCTTGCGAGCACAAGCAGCAGCGGCATGACCTCAGGAGCACGAGCGGCAGCGGCGTGACCTCGCGAGCACGCGAGCATGAGCGGCGGCCGAGAAAAAGATCGGAGATGACGTGGACTCATTTAAATGTATGGATATCCAGGTTACAAATGTTGTTGGTTTCCAAACAATTTTAGGTACTTTCTATGTTTTACAGAATGTGTAAAAGCCTATATTTTGCTAATGGGATAACTATCCTTTTGGAGATGCTCTAAGAACGTATTGGTATCTTGTCTGTCCAAACACTAAACAAGGCCAGATAGCATCGCGGTCTTACGCCTTCGCTTTCTCTGAAAGAAAACGACTAATGAGAAGACCAAACGGGCAACTGAAACGCCGTCCTATCCGGTCCACCATCTATCAGCACTTGGGTTGGGAGAATGATTTGTTTGTGGAGGAGAGATCAAGAGCTGAGCAGAGAACTCAACAAGGCCACATCATCTCACAGCAACACAGGATGCCGTGTTGGATTATCACACCAACACTCTGAAAGGCACTTGTATGGCTGTATTCATTCAGAAACTAAGCATCAAACCTACTCCAAAATAAATTGCTCGCCTGATTGCTGTATAATGCGATTACAGATGGATGGGCACGCAGCTTAGTAGGCCACGGCCAATGCATGAAAACAAAGCAATTTTAATAACCTAAAAAATCCCGGACGGCCTTGTGTAGTTATGTATATTCATCATGGCAAAGGATTTAATAGAATCAAGGATGCATGATGCTGATACGGCACGAGGAGAATATAGTAAGCAGGAGGAGTCAGAAGGCCGGAGGCAGCCATGAGGATGCATAGGAAAGCAAAGACAGAGGGTTCCCGATGTGTGCAGCTCTGTCTGCAGTCTTCTGCATAAAAAAAATGAAAAAAAGAAAGGGGGCTCGGACGAGTTGTGTGATTGTGTGGCTCCTTGCTTGCTCGTTTGATTCCCCCTGTAATCATGCTGACGACGCAAAGGGGATGCAGAGAAAGTGAACCCTAAGCCTTCAGAGTCATGGTTGCTATGATGCACGTGCCCCAACGAGTGTGAATGAAATCTCCTAAAACTTACACCATCGACTCTGAGAGAATAAAATATAGCCAAGGTCGACGAGTTTATAGTAAAAACATACCAGAAATGAAGAACTGCAAAGAACTTTCAGAACTCGTCGAAGCCAACTGGAAGTTTTCTAGTAGCAACAAACCATGCTGTGGGATGTGGCAGTTACAGAGAGCCAGAGAAGAACAGGGCTCTGGGCAGGCAGTTTTCCTTTGCAGCCTGCTCGATCGCTTTGGATCATGTGCGCATCAGTACACGCCACTACCAATCGGCGTCCGCTGCCGAACCCATCGCACGGAGACGACAAAGGTGTCGTTTTTGACGGGGCTGCTGCTCTTGGTCTTGGGATTGTTTGAGAGCCAACGATGGATACCAAACAAAACTACAAACCCAACAAGTCTCCTTGCGCCATTTGTGAGCTCCTGGCGTGTCAACCGGACGCCGGGAAAGGCACATGATCAGAGCAAGGGTTAGAAAAGCAGGCATGAGTAGTATAGTAGTACGTTGGATTAGGGCAGCGGCTCCTCCCTTTTGGCCTGCCGCGGCCGGCTCCTCCATCATCGCCCGGCTCCTGCTGGTACCTGCTAGTGGCACGGCTCAGTCAGTCCAACTCCAAGCCGACCAGACACGCGCATACTACGCAGTACGCACGGTTTTGCTTTCAATTAACTTGCACCGAACAAAAGATAAAGCGGAGGATCCGTTTTGTGCTGTCCTGCGTACCTGCGCACTGCGTCTGCTGAAAATTTTGTGTGTTGACCAGCTCTTTGATGTTATGATATATTCCTTTTTATCTGCAAAGATGTACTACTGCTATATTGATATTAACATTTATGCGTTGAATTCGGATGACGGAATTATTATAGGAGGTTTTGTTATTTTGACTTCATATTTAGATGGTCATAAAAAGAATTTGGAGCGAAAAACACATAGAGTGATGGAGTTATGCATTCTTTTTTCTTTTCCTTTTTTTTTTTGTACCTGATGCAATCTTCTACACAATAAGCCAACTCTGGTCACACTATGAAAGTGATTCCCGGAGGAAATTGTGTCGTACAAGTCAGAGCAAGTCGTGAGCCACGAACTAGTACAGGTACAGACATGAAAGCCTACTTTTCCCCCATCCTCTTTCTGAACAATTCTAGGGATAGACGGCCGTCTCACTGAACGACAGAATGTCAGCTACAAAAATATTATCCAGCATTTCCAGGAAGATCCTACCCTTTCTCATGTGCCCCCCTAGAATATTGTTCTGCAGATAAGTTCTTGGAAGCTCTGGAGTCCATTCCTGCCAGTGTGCCTATCCAAAAGAAAGCTCGTCATGACCATTTTGTAAACATGGCTATGCGCAAATACTAAATTATATGAGATAATTACATGGACCCAGCATACAATACAACACTCACTTATTTTAACTCAAATCGCATGGTTTTAGCAGGGAGACACACGTGAGAGAAATGAGTTCAAAAGCAGTGTACAGTTTGGCAATCGAAAGTACTGATTTCATGCATCATACACTTTGCACGCTTTACAGCCTCATCCAAGTTGGTACTACTTCCAACAGCTCGACTGGACTTGCTGGTCGTGTCCTAAAAATAACTGATCATCCTGATCACACTAGAAGAAAAGGAGTAGTACTAGCTCAGCAATATTTCACTTTACACCAGGGCATTGCCAACTAAATTTGCACATACACATATCTATCACGTTGCACATTTTTATTTCACATCGTACAACAAATTTATCTGAGATTTTTTTTCCTGAAAAGTGCACCCAAAAAGCACCTTTTCCTCACCTAGTTACTGGCTGGATTTTATGAGCTACTTGATCAAATTCCATGCTTTCATTTCCAAAAAAGAAAAGAAAAGAAAATCCATGCTAATTTGATTCAAGCAGAAAGTTGATTTAAATAGCGAAAATGACATGGTTTAATATATTTATTGGTGCACCAAAAAGCCCAGAAAACACTGGCACTGCTTCACGAGAAGCAGACAAAAAATGTCTCAAAACAAAAAAGCACAGGCAACATTATCCCCCAGGCCCCACCTGTCAGCCCCCTTGGGTCCACCCGCTCGACTACACGCATGAACGGGCAGCACGTTATCGGGCAGGAAACTCGGTGGTGGGGGCGGTTCGGAGCCTCCGTTTGAGCGGGCCCCACGCAGGCCGTCTCTCCCTGTCCACCGTCCGATCCTGCGCTCGCGCGCCATCGGACGGCTCAGATCCGACCTGCCACGCGGGGCCCGCCGCCGTCCCTTCCTGCCCGCCACGCCGGCCTCGTCTCCCTCGCCGTTCCTTTTTCTGTTCAAGCTTCCTCCCCGGCCTCCATATGTGGCTTCTTGGCCATGCATATATAACAACTCCATCACTTCTGACCTCTTCTTATCCTCCGTTATTTCTTCCCCTCGATTCTACGAGTTGATCGGGTCGCTGTCCGGGCCTGTTCCATTGGAGGAGATTCGCCCGGGTCGAAGGAGAGGCTTGGAAAGGAAGGTTGGTCATGGCCGCTCTTCTTCGTCCTCTTGTTCCTCCTCCTCCTCGAGTCTTGTTTGGATGCTTTGTTTGTATCCCTCGTTTGTTATTCGTATTCCTTTCCGAGTTTGATTTTAGTTTCTTTCGATGTTCTTGTTCTGGTACGAACTCTCAGTCTGTCACCTCTTAAAATTCAAGGTGACAGAGGTCTCTGTGTTCCTTCCTCACAAGGATTCTTCTGTAGCGGCGGCTTTCTTTTGCGGATAATTCTGTAGCGGCGGCTGCCTGTTATAGTTATGGCGCTGCAAGTTTAGGAAGAAGAACTGTCTCTCATCGAGTCATCGTCTTCGATCGCTGGATTAATTGTATCGGCAATTGGAAGGTTCGATGATGAATCCGGGGTCTTCTCCGATATCAAATTCTTTTTATTTAAAACGAACTTCCCCTGTTCTTTTTGTTGGGTGGAAGTCAATCTTTTCCTCTGAAAGACGGAAAGGTTGCGTTTCCCGCTGCATGTTCCGGTTGCTTCAGACTGTCTGAAACCAGCAACTTTCTTTCCCATCTTTTATTTTTCAGTTACAAGTCAGGGGTATTTTTCTCACGCGCTAGGATATGAACCGTCCCATGGAATCCGTATGCATCAACTGTCTAGAGTACTGAGTACCTCCTGTTCTACCCGATTCCCGTAAAGCAAAATCAGTGCACCTTTCGGTTTTTGATACAGTACTCTGTTGTGCCGTGCCACAGTAGGCATGGGCCAATAGACCTTTCAGGATAGGGAATAATTTCAGGCCGGAAAGGAAAAAAAAAAGGTTGCTACAGGGACTTCGTTTGGTCGACAGGAAAAGAGGCTTTGCTTGTACTAGGAGCAGGAACATAGATATAGCTAGACTAATTAATCGGTGAAATTGTATGAAGGATCACCTGACTGAATGATTAGAATCATGCCTGAATCCAGTTTAGTCGTACTGCGACCACATGGGCAGTGGTGACTGGTGATTATTTCTCATGCATGACTATACAACAATTATTTACCAAAAGCATATAGTTTCAAGGTGAACGTTATTTCAGTTATGTTGCGAATTACTAGATATTTAAAGACGTCTGGTAGGACCACTGAGTCGGTAATGGCGTTTTTTTTTTCTAAATCCACCGTGTTACCTGTCACCACAGTTGACTCCTTAGCATTCGGTTCATCAGTTTGATCATGCCTGGGTATCTTATTTTCCAACCATTTCCAATTTCAGGTGATTATCTGACATGGATGAACACATGGGAAGACGAACAGTCGGGGGCCTCCTCTTCACCAAGGGAGGATCAATTCTTCTCTTCAGGGAAGACGCTTCCCGCTCCAAGGCTAAAAGTTGCTGCTCGCGCCATGGTTGCAGCGGTCGGCATTCAATTGACAAATCCAAAGGCAAGGAGGTGCACAGGGGAGCGGTGCCCAATGAATCAGCACCGGCTACTCCTGGGAGACCACAAATTCTGAGGAAGCCCAACAGAAAGCCTCCACAGCCACAGGAAAGTAGTCCACCAGACAGCATCAGCAGCAGGGATGTAGGAGGCTCCTGTAGCGAAACCAGCAACAGGTCAAGAGACACTCCTGGGCGTGATCTACTGGCTCGGCTTAAGGAGAGGGTCAATGCGTCAAGGAAACGATCGCTGAACAGGGAGAGCACCCCACAATCGCCGAATGGACCCAGTGCTAGTTCCCCAAGCAGTAGCCGGTCGATCTCAAGGCCGTCACATCGGGCAGCTTCAAGGATAAGAAAAGCAAATGAAGGTGTAAATTCAGGAGCTGACAATGTGCACAGAAATGGTACTGGAGGTGCTACGAGGAATTCAGAGAGGAGTGATGATGACTTGCTGCTAGTTGAGCAGGTAACAAGAGACCGTGTGCCTTCTGAAGGGTTTCTTTCTGGGTTCATGGCAAGATATAGAAGTGGCCTTCAGGGAGGTGTTTCAGCTCTGGAGGACAGTATGGAGGATTCAAATGGATATTGGCGCTTTGATATGGGAGGAACTGAAGAGGTGGGCTACAAATGATCATGCTGATATCTTGGAGAAATTATACCGAGAATGCAAATTCATAACTAAACTAAAACATCTTGCAGCTTGAGAACTATTTCATATTCAATGATCAGCATAGAGGAATGAGGATGGATATCGACGGCATGTCTTACGAAGTATGTCTGAATCTTTCAATCCTACTCTGAAGATTTCGTTAGCTGATTTCCTTCATACTTCCTGTTCTCTTCCCTCTCTTCAGTCTGCAGCATATTTTGTTTGCCATACTTTGTTTCTTCAAAGTTCAGACGCTAAAACATGTCTTGCAATGCAGGAACTACTTGCCTTGGGGGAGCGAATTGGTACGGTAAACACTGGCCTTTCAGATGAGGCGTTAGCAAAGTGCCTGAACAGGAACATCTACATGTCCACAACTTCAGATACTCATGAAGATTGTGATAGAAAGTGTAGCGTTTGCCAGGTAAGTCGCATTGCAGAATCGTATCAGGTTATTCTGTAACGAGGTAGTACTTGCAGGCCTGCTGCATCATGCTAAATAATCTTATTGCATAATTTCTTTCCAGGAGGAGTATTTAGACGGTGAGGAGGTGGGCAAGCTGGCGTGCAAACACTACTACCACATGTCCTGCATACAGCACTGGCTCCGGCAGAAGAACTGGTGCCCCATCTGCAAATCAGTTGCTCTGAATACCAACTAGCAAATTACTTCCCCAGCAATGAAGTGTATAGATTGCCCATGTCACTCTAGACACAATCTGTATTTCTTTTCTCTACTTCTTATGGAACAAATCTGTCATTTGTCTGGACTTTCAGGCTTCCTTGGCTCCTTAGCTTTAGCTCAGAACCTGCAGCGATGACATGGAAAGGAAACAGGGAATAACTCTAGGAGTGAGAAGTTTCATTTTCTCCTACTGTTGAAGACTGAAGTTGTTACCAGTCAACTCATGTTCTTTGTATGTGTTGTAAATACACACCTTTTCATCCTTAATTCTTTTTGAAGGGACAGTTCATAATAATTAAGTGCATTGGTTCTTTTAGAGAAACAAAGTATTCATATATGTTAGCGGTATAGTAATTTGATCCACATGTGCAGGATACAACATATCATATAACTCAGAGTAATTTTCATATTCCTTCTGCCATATCTTAGGGTATTTGCCATGGGACTGAAGGAAATCCAAACAATTTTGGCAGCTCATAGGCAAAGAGACAAGCAGCAGCAGAAGAATGGAACTGGGGTCAGTCAATAGGCGTGCTTCGCACATGTGACCGGAGGCGGTGTTAGGGACTTGGGGTGGTAATCACCCGATAAGCAGACCTCTGGTTGTGAGGATCAACGGTGTTAGGGATGCAGATGTTACAGTTTGGGTACCGAATCAACACATTTCTTTCCCCCAAAAAAAAACAATACATTCCTTATCTTTTCTGGGCATGTACGCGACACACGTACATTGCTGACCGCTTTTATTTTACATGTCCTGTATCTGTTTTACTACATCCAGAATGCTACAGGGTTTGGCGACGGGTCAAGAGTATTTTCATGGGCGATCTTGTACGACATGGATCCATAAGGCCGATGCTTTGAGGTCCGCAGGTCTCCCTCCTTATCGTACTTGACCACAAAGGTGGCCATGTTCAGCTCGCGGGCGTCGCGGAGGCTCCGGTTGAGCTCGTAACCTTCGGGCCTCCGGCACTCCACCAGGCAGAACCTACTGTCGCCCATGTACACCAGCGTAGCGCCGACGTACGTGTCTGTGTCCGAGTCCACGTCCATGTCGAACAGCTTGTCCCTTCCAAGCTTCCATGCCGAGGGCAGGAGGGACGTCGCAGCAGCAGATGTGCCCGGCGCCTTCATTGTAGAGGCAGAGCCCGACCCAGGCGCCCAGCTCGCTGTCGTACTCGGCTCGACCCTTGAACGGCAGGAGCCACTCGCCCAGGTAGCTCCACTCGAAGCTCTCCGTGTCCAAGGCGAAGGTGCTATTCCGGTCGCCCCTAATGGGGGTTGACTTAGCGTAGTCTCTCCAGCCCTTGACGGACATGAACACCGTGCGCCCGTCGGGATGCAACGCGTAGCCGCTGACGAGGCAGGACGCGAACGGCGTGGGCGGCTGCGGCTGGATCTCGGTCCAAGCCCATGGCTTCTCGGCCTCGCCGAGGGGCCGCGGCGGCGGCGGCGGCGGCGGCGCTGGGCCGAGCACCTCGAGGTGAGGGTAAAGAAGCGCCACGAGTCTGTCGCCGGCGACGGAGGCGTACACGGGCTTGTGGCGCTTGACGGAGCTGCGGCCCAGCGGGGACGCGCACACCGTGACACCCAGGGTCTCCGTGTCCAGCACGGGGATGCCCGGGCTCGACTCGGGGGGGCACATGGCGAAGATCTTGCTGCCGTGAGACGCGAAGGACCACGAGAGACCATGCTGCGCCTCGATGCGGACGACAGGGGGCGGCTCGTCCAGGCTGGCGTCGGCGTCAACCTTGCGGATGCTGTACCCCCTCTCCCAGTCGTCCACCACCAGGTAGAGATGCTTCTGCCGCTGCTGAACCGCCGGCCGCTTCGCCGCGCGGCCAGAGCAGTTGTTGCTGCCCGACAAGGGACGCTTCGACGACGTGCCTAATTCAGTCAGGCAGCCGGAGCATCGCCGCAACAATGGCTTGTCTGGTTCAGATGAGAGGCGAGAGCAGCGATCCGGCGAAGGCCGGTCTGGCAGGTCGCCCTTCATCACGCCGTCACGTCCTGGCCAAGCAAGTCCGTGCCCCCTCTCGCTCCGTGGCTTGGTCTCCCTGCGACTCTGGGTGCAGATAATAAGACGTACACAAGCTGCAACTGCAAGGCTAGGCATGTATACTCCGTATAATAAGAGGTTACATATCAGAATCAGCTAAACCGTTCCCGAATCGGAACTGCAAAAAAACATCTACACTTGCAGTCCGGGTCGGAGTCCACCAGCATATTTCCTTGCCATGCTTTGCTTCTTCAGATGTGACACTTTGCATTGCAGCAATTGCTTGCCTGCCTCGGGGGAGTGAATGGGTACTGTAAACACTGGACTTTCAGGTGATACGCTGGCAAAGTTCCTGACACAGGAGCATCTACATGCCCACAGCTTCAGGTTCTCATGAACATTGTAACAGAAAATGTAGCGTTTGGCAGGCAAGTTCCGCTGTATAGTTGTATCATATTATTCTGTAACGGTTGCAGAAATGCTCTATCATGCTAAATATTTTTGTTACATTTTTTTAAGCAGTAGTGTCGGGTACCTGTAAAAGGGATACCCTAACTTAGGCCTAAAGCTACTTGGCGAGAAGGCTCACAACGACATTGGCCTGGTTCTACAGCCCAGCAAAGGCCCACCATCACAAAACTCCTCGCCACCCGTCCCACTCGAGGTTGATGGCCACCCTCGAGCGAGGATGTCCGTGACGATCGAGGCCCGGCGACCTCGAGGGAGACGTTCACCCTCGAGTGGGTGAATTTCGTCTCGTTCGAGGTTCGGCAGGCTCGAGCCTGTAGTCCGAGCTCGAGTCAGCCTCACTGGGAACGACGCCCAAGGCTCTGCGACCCGTCAATCCAAGTCATGATGACGCTCCTCTGCAGTCAAAAAGCAGGGGATCACTACGCCACGCCACCACCCACTCTCCGGAGAAGACACCGGTCAAATCCACTCGCAACAGTGGACTTCTGAGCGCCATGCTGTACGGCCAGACCTAACCTTGGCAGCAGCACTGTGCCAACCACTCCTTTGACTTCGCTCGCCTCAGGCACGCCACCATCCTCGAAGGCGACCCTCGAAGGAAGCTACAGAGGCTCGATCTGGACGCCGTATGCAAGTCACCACCCTCGACGCCATTGAGCCGTCACAGGAAAGAAGGACAGCACGTCAGCCACTGCCATGTCGTCAGCCGGAGTTGGAAGGCGCGATTCCCGCTCGCACAGTGCGCGGCATGGACAGAACAGTGTACTTAGCAACGTCAACACCACAGACACATGTACTCGCACCCTGTCCCCTTGGTCTATAAAAGGGGAAGGGAAGCCCATGCAAAGGGCAAGCGGACGACCACAACGGCCAGACGCACTCAAGTTCACACATGCTAGAACACACACCACATAGCTGGGGACTTCGGAGCTCATCTCCTTCTCCCACCTTGCTTGTAACCCCCTACTACGAGCAACACGTAATCCGGTGCACCGCACCACTGCTGGACGTACGGCCCCGTGGCCGGAACCAGGATAAAATCCCCGTCTCTTCTCCCGCCATCAGGGCAACGAGTGGATTAGCACCGCAATCACTTGTTGGTGCCGGTGCGACCAGGCACCGACAAGTAGTATTTGTATTAGCTAGCGAGGAGATGGCTAATACTGGCATATGGCTACAGAGATTTATGCTACGGGAACTAGACTAAATAAGGAGAAAACTCTGTTTGCAATAGAGCTTTTATAGCTGACGATGGGTCATCAAATCGTAGAATGCACAGCTGAATATAAGGCACCTTCCCAGATTGTTCATATTCCAAGGCTTTTACCTTGGCTGGTTTACATTGTTAGACATGATTGTCTACCATGGAAGTTTCTTCAACATGTCTGTCCAAAGGTAAGCAGCAGATGCAGATTTGAAGTTATGCTTCACACACAAGACAGAGTCGTGTTAAGAACATTGGGAGCCTCAACAAATTGTACACATTATCTTAAAACTATTCAGCTCAAATCTGATGAAGCACGCGCTTCCAGAAGTTATGACTGTGAGTGAACATCACTATGAAGTTGAAGAAAAAGAAAAGCTTGATCTACATCTCAAATTTGCACAGGATCTATGAGCTGATGATTGACTCTTCTATTGGGCTACAGACTAAATTTCTGATATGTCTTATATTGTATGCGATCCATCTCATGGCTCCTTTCTTTGTTATCTCTTGATTTCATGTTGTTTACTTTGATATATCAATGGTAACAACAGCAAGAGGCAAGCATACCTATAACACAAATCAAGCATAAATATCATTATCATTATATTATTTCATTTAAAAAGGAACAAGTCTATTTTGCTAGTTACCACCACACACAGACTACACATGTTTATTAATGAAATGCTGACGATGGCACGTATTTTGAACATTATATTATTTGAAATCTTACTTGTGGGTCATGAAAAAAAAAATCTTCAGAGTAACAATAAACTTAGAAAACAAATTATGAGATGTCTCTGCTACAGAAGTGAAGTGCCAGATAGTGAAAGTATGAAATGGCATGCCATAGGTTTTAGGTTCCGTCACGAGCCGTGCATGTTTTCAGAAAGAGCCAAAAACACACATGTGCATAAATAATTATGAAAAGTTATTGTGCATAAATAGTTATGAAAAGTTATTGTGCATAAATAGTTATGAAAAGTTATTGTGCATAAACATAGCTATGGTTCTGGGTAAGGACTCAAAAGCCACAAAAGAAAAAAAAAGATTACTGAGTTATTCTAGGGGAAAACAAAGGTACACCCTTTTAATTGTTCAACTTTTCTTTCTTTTATGAGAAAGCATGCATCCACCAGTTCTATATGCAATACCTCAAGGTTTGACTACTAAAGAAATGTGATACAGCTCTTCGTTAAATTGTAAATTTGATGCACATACTATATCGGTATCGAATGAAAGCTTAAAAGTCAAGGATTCAGCCTCATACTCTCACTTAATAAATGGTAATCCAGAGTGCACTCTCAGTGCGTATTCTTCATATTCGGAGCCAAAGAATTGCCTCAAGAAATATTCTTCATACCTGCTCTGAGTGAAGGAAACGCATGGAAAAAAAATAATTTTACTCACAAAAATGTCCATATTCAGCAGGTGATAGCACTTATAAGGTATGCTTTGGAAAGGCCAATAATGAAGATAGAAAGCCTAGAACATAAACAACGGAAACATAAGATTTCTTTCAGCAGGATACGGTATCCGTTTTGAAAAGAATCGCCACAGCACATATGTGAATGCAACTGTCGACATTGGATTGCAGAGCATAACCTGGGTTCCTACTGCCCATAAAAGAAAACCAAAATACCCAGGATGGCGCATAAACCTGTATGCTTAACTGGTTAAGCAGAAATTTAGCAAATGAAACAGCCAAATAGTCATAGTGCAGAGTAGTAACATCAGAAATTCTGCAAGAAGTAAAGAAATCTTTTACCTATACACCCCATGGGTAACCAACTGATGTTGATCTTCATGATAAATCCGTATAACATGCGTGAAGGCACGCCCAGCTGTCACAACAGCAAGTTTACGAATAATTTCGCCGATAAGCACCATTAGAAGGCCAATATTACTGACAAACCAGTACTCCTTTACTTCCGGGAAGATAATCATTTCTGTCAGGTGCTCCAGCATTGCAAAACCCATTGCCAATACATACTGTTTGCTAATAAGAAGTGCTGCATGACAGCATGAGAAGCAACTTCATTACTGTGTTATTTGAATAGTTAAAATAAACCGATTCATCCTACGGGTTTGGTGAATTGGACACTTTGTACACAAAAGACAAGCAAAATTTTGAGACTTCCTATATTCATCATTGCCAAAAGAACTTTAACTTAAAAGTGGACAGTTTAAGACCAAAGCAGCAGCATTCTAAAGTATCGTCAGGGCTTATTTCAGATGTCATAGTGTTTTGAAATGAGAATTATATGAATGTTATTTCATCCTAATTCCTGTTGTGGCGGGGAACTATTGTGTGGTTCCATACTGCATGTGTTGGACGAATGCAAGCTGCTAAAGCCCAATTAACATTAATTCAATTTATACGATTGAACACGCCTAATGATTTATGAAGTAATTAATTAGTAGACCTAGGTTTCATTTGTTAAGACCTACTCCATTGATGTACACTTCGATCATACTTTCCAATTTTGATGCTTCTATCAAAAGACCTAGCCCGTTGTGGAGCATTCCTTATTTTCTAAACTCGCTAGGGCATTGTACCTTGTTTATGTCAAATTGAACAGATAGTTACTAAAGTTGGCACAGGTCAGACAGCAAAAGTGTCAGTCACAAGCCAAGAGAGAAATTGCCAAAGCATACTAGCAAAGGGATTTGCTTCAACCACTCACAGTCGAGCGCTAGATTCTAGTAACAAAACTAAATTGTAATTTTGGACTTGCTCATTAAAACTTTCAAATCGAGTAAATTCCACTGGAATCACAAGCGAGATGGAGCCATGGCGCACTCACAGGTGGCGGTGACGTTCCTGCGGCCGTGGAAAGCGGCGGCGAGGACGTACTCGGAGCCGTGGAAGAAGACCAGCGCGGCCGCGAACTGCCACGCTTGTCTCCGTGCCGACATCGCCAGAGCGGGGATCTGAACCCAGAGACTTGCGCTAGGGCTCTGCAGGGCTCTAGCTCTAGAAGGAGATGCTTCGCCTGAAGATGCGTCGAGGATGGGATGCAGCATACGGAGGCTTTTTTAGACCAAAGGCATGCGGGGAGACTTTCCACGCGCCTGGATGGATCGAAGCTGCCGCCGGCGTTTGGGCTTCTCGTACCGCGGCACGGGCGGCGTGCGCGCGGGTGAGCGCCGCCGCGTTCCGGCGCTGCAGACTGCTGCTGAGTGCTGACTGATGACAGCCGGCGGCGTCAGCGAAGGCGAGAGAGAGAGAGAGTTCAGCGGGCGTCGGCGGCGCGGCAGGCCAGGGCGCCGGCGAGCGGCGGGCGCGGGCCTAGGTAAATCTGCAACGAAGGATAAGAGATGCGCCTCCGGCGAGGCGGCGGGGCCTTGTTGTGGGGGTGCGCCGGAGGGACGGGGACCCGGATTCGGTCACCGTGAGCCTTGCGTGCCTCAATCCATCGTCCAAACCTCATCTAACGACTGGCTCAAGGCGGCCTAATTTTTTTTTCCCCCACCAGCCAGGCTCCTCAGTTCCACGAAAAGGGCGGGCTGCGGATTCGCTCGGCCACGCCGGGTGGCTCGCAGGCGTCGCCTCGCCTTGCTGCAAGCTTGCGCACATGGCGCAGGTGGGTGAGGGGTGGCCGCTCAGCCAGGCGGCCGGTCGGCGCGCAGGCAAGCAGAGAGGGATAGAGCACGAGACCGCTGGGTTTCTCCTCACCGAGCACCAGATTACTATATGAAATTGGCACTTTGGTTGGACTTGGATAATGATGTGTTAGTCTGAACTTTTGCCTGAATTTGAATGTTGTATAACCAAGGGTGATGTGGAGGGCAATGTCAGAAGTGGACAAGGGTACAGCTCAAATTTGTTGATGGTCCAAAAATCCAGATAAGATTTGGCTTGGGTAGCATATGGAGGATTTTATGTGAGGAAATTATACGCAAATTTAAGTAGATTCGATGGAATGATATGTATTGGTTGATTTGGAATGAGAATACATAAATTTAGTGACTTATCTAATATACTTATGGACTTTGGATTCCTTTTTGTTTAAATATAAATCGCATAACAAAATTAAATCTCAGATTGCTATGAGTGACGTGCAGTACGAGCACAAGAATCTCTTACGTGTGAAAAGCTGCTCATCTGGAATACCAGTCTTCGCATTTTAGATAGGCAAAAAAATGCTTGCTAGTCCACTTATTCACAACAAAGCGTTGGATGAGAAATGGACCCCTGATAGGTGATGGTAAGGCTCACTGTGCCTTGCTCCCAAACATTTGTTTGGCTGGACTGGACACAGCAGAAAAGTGTCACCCCAATCTCGTCAAATTATTGGCGCAACTAGCATCACTCATTATTAAATTTCTACAGGTTAGCTTGTCATGTCTATTTTTGTAGTATTATATACCGTTGTATTGATACTTGTATGTTACACTATATGTATGTTGCCTCCCGTGACAACGCACGGGTAAGAACCTAGCACTACTAGATACAAGAGGAATTGATGAAAATGTTCGTCCATGGAAAGTCAAAGTTAAACTAAAAAAATATACAAAGTCAAGTTGCAATTAAAAATCAGAATAATTTTCATCAAATATCATACTTATATACTCAATATGTTCTAAATTACTAGTCTCCTGACATTTTACTAGATTCATTGAAGATGCTATGAATCTATATTTCTAGGTTCATAGAAGATGCCATCAATTTAAACACTCAAAATGTCACCCCATAATTACTAGAATTTTGGAATGGAGGGGGGAGATGTCAACAACAAATTTAACAAGTTAGTAGTTGTTACCATCTAGATCATGAATTGAAGTGCTACATCATATTGACAAGGGAAACAGTTGGGTTGTTGTTCGGATAGAGGGCAAGCAATGAGAAGAATTTGAAGGTCGGTATATCTCTTAGAAAGAAAGAAAAAGGAGGGCCCGAATTAGTAGCAAATGTTGATCATTTTTCACGTGAAGGAAAAAATGAAGAGATTCGTGTTCTCATCATCTACTCCTACGTACCCCCTTTAGACGAAAACGCGACGTTTAACCCATTTTGGCTGTGGTAGCATCATATATTAATGACCGAAGGGAGTATATAAGTAGATGATTTGGGGTCGCGACAAGCCAGTGGATCGGATGCCATTGCTCGAAGGCCATACCACGCGTCAATGCCCTGCTAAGCTAGGTGAATTAACAAAGAACCACTTGTTTGTATACTTTATTATGAAATATGATGTCGCGTACTTTGTCGTGATAAATAACTAGAGGTTAAATAACAAAGAACAACTCTGCCGGGCGTGGCCGCGCGAGTTTATCCTCTGCCCGAGTGATCAGAGATTCAGAGAACGAACATTTTACTATTTGGCGGCTCGTATACTGATATGACAACGCTCTCCTCGAAATAATTTTAAGGTCATGTTTTTGCTTGGGCCTTTGGCAATGCACAGCTGATGATGACGACCGAGGGCACGCAGATGGACTCATGGACACCGAAGTCTCTGATTGTTATTTGCATGCGCTCCATGCATGTCTGCATGGCGTGGTCGAGCACACCAGTTACTCGGTGTCTAGACGTCTAGTGTGTCGCGTTGCGTCACGCATCGCCACCACGTGCTGAAACTGAAGTACTAGATGGATAGATCATAGATTACAGATAGATATACACCACAGTCCACAGAGCACACCACAGAGAAAGCTTCTTTCTCCTAGACGTGTTCGCCGGTGCACCGCACCTGGACAGCCTTTTCTTCCCGGAACAGCGCAGGCGGTCGAGGTGGCATCCCCCGCTACCCGCGCACGTCAATGGCAGGCGGGCTCCACGCAACTCCACGTGGCCCTCGCGCGCCACCACCCCCCTCCGTCACGTGAGCTCACGCCCCTGACACGCGGGGGCCACCCCATCCCGTCGTTTCCAAGCTCGCGCGCCGCGCGGCCGCGCCTGCCGTTGGATCGCCCACAGGCTCGATCACCCTCTGATCGCGGATTCGCACGGGCCCACCGGCAGGGACGGACGGACACATCGGCACGGCACATGGGTACAGAGGAGAGAACGGCGCGGTCAGCTGGAATAGAATAAGGCATTTTCTAGGTATTTTAGGGCGCGGTCTCGTATTATCACCTCGCTAATTATTTTTTTAACAATCCGATTCACAGCTAATTAAACTCTGGAAGTATATCTTTCCCGCAAGGAAAGAGGAGGGAGGGGAGAAAATA
The DNA here is from genome assembly GCA_015342445.1 of Digitaria exilis. Taxonomy (NCBI): domain Eukaryota; kingdom Viridiplantae; phylum Streptophyta; class Magnoliopsida; order Poales; family Poaceae; genus Digitaria; species Digitaria exilis. The sequence goes on along the minus strand of JACEFO010002261.1, from coordinate 325,100 downwards.
CGGGCGGAGAGAGAGGCGAGGGAGGAAGAAACCGAAGAAATCGAGGAGGGGATTGGATTTAGCCCTGCTGCGATTGTGATTGATTCGCTCCTCCCCCTCTCCCAGCGCCGCCGCGTTCCTCCCTCCGGCCCCAAATCCCATCCCAAATCCCTAATCCTGCGCAGGGATCCCGAATCCGGCGTCCAGTCCAGTCCAACCTGTAGTCGTTATCCGCCCCGCCGTCCTTGTTGTTGCCCCCAATTCCGATTGACCCGCTGCCGCACCGGAGAACAGGGGAGGGGGGGGGGGGGTTGGATCGGGGAGCATTCGGATGGCCGCCGCCGCATAGGATGGAGCTGGATTCCTCCGGCGGCTGCTCAGCTGCTCTCGCGGACGCTGTGATCGTCGCGATTGGAGGTGGTGGTGGGCGGGGTGCTGCGCAGCGGGCCGGAGATCTCCCCGAGCGCCAGTAGGAGCTGCGGAGCAGCTGGTTGGATATGGAGGAGAGTGGCGGGAGCAGTGGCAGGCAGGAGGACGCGGCGCCGCCGTGGGCGCCAGGCGAGGCCACGGTGTTCCGCCGTTTTGCGGCGGCCACTGCTTCTGGGCGGTCGACGGAGGCGACCCCTTCGGCCTCGGGCAATGGGGCTGCTTCCCGCATCAGCAGCCTTCACGGAGTCAGGCGGAAATCGGTATGGCTTGGTCTCCTCCCCCTTGCTCTGCTGCTTTGGTTATCAAATCCATGGAGGAAGTAGCATACTAGTGTAGCTGAATTGGCGAGGAAGTAGCATACTTAGTGTAGCTGAATTCCTACTTTTTGTGCTGCTTGTTGTAGCCAGCTGAAAACCGTACACTTCGATCCTTTGACTGTCAGTGTGTCGAAATTGTTCCTGTTCTTATGGTCTGAGTGTTTCATGGAAGGCAGTAGTGTTTTCTGGTTTGTTGGTGGACTCTTGTGCTGCTGTCGTGCCAAATTAAACTGTATATTCCATTTTATACAATCACAGGGTGTCTCAGTTTATTCCAATTCTTAGCTATCTTCAATTAGCGTATATAGTAAGAATGTTCTGGGACATAATACTCGCCTTTAGTTGCTTTAGCATATTCTCTCGCTACTGTTTAACTCAGGAATGGTTTGTGTTTGATGAATTTTCCTTCATTATACTTGTGTGTACACCTGCTGTTCCGCCCTCTTGGTGCAACTCCTCTTTTGTATGATGTGGTTCTCAAGCCCATTGAACTATAGATGTTCTGACTCTTTTTACCATGCAGTTTGTTGCAAGATTAACAGCAGGCATCATTCAGACGTATCAGCAGTGTGATCCTAAGTTTAAGTACACAGATGATCACAATCCAAAACGCTATCTCACCAGTCCCTCTATCCCAGCCCACAATGATGGACTTGACAATGCAAACTGGGACCTCATATTGTATGTCAACCTAGAATTGGTTAATAAGATGTCAAACCGAAGGTTACTCTCTTCTACAACTTGGGGTTCAATATGCCATATTTGCTTGTTCCATCGTATCAAAATGTGCCTTGTTATTTTGGCATTCAGGTTCATCGTCAAGGAAATGCTTGGCCAGGGAACATTTGGACAAGTTGTCAAATGCTGGGACACAGAAACTAATGACTATGTTGCTGTCAAGGTGATAAAAAATCAGCCTGCATTTTACCATCAAGCTATCATGGAGGTTTCACTATTAAGAACGGTATGATAGTCCATTAGGTACTTCATTTCACTCAGTATGTGTGGTGACTCACCTTTATCTGCGGATGTATTTGCAGTTAAACCAGAAATTTGATCCTGATGATCAGCATAACATTGTCCGAATGCTTGATTATCTCTCATTTCAAAATCACCTGTGTATAGCCTTTGAAATGCTTGGTCAAAACCTGTAAGCTGATTTCTGCTATTACCCAATACATTTGTCCATTGATTGGTTTTTGTTCGAACTGCATTATAAACTCCCATTTCAGGTATGAATTACTGAAAAGGAACCAGTTAAGAGGTTTGAAAGTGAAATACGTGCAGGCCTTCTCAAAACAGGTGAGGTTTTTGTTTAGTTATTGTCTGAATGCCAATTTAGTACTTCTTTGTGACCTAATTGTGTTTGTTTCTGCAATAGATACTGGAGGCCATGGTTGTTATGCGAGATGCTGGGATAATTCATTGTGATCTGAAACCAGAAAATATCCTCTTGGCTCCAAGGTGAGGTAGCATTGGATTTTCCATTATTAGGTTTTGCATTGTTTCTGCCCCGCTTGATAGTGTAAGATGAATTTACAGTGTCACAACAGCTGCAGCAGTGAAAGTAATTGACTTTGGATCAGCATGCCTGGAGGGTAAAACGGTTTACTCATACATCCAGGTTTTCTTTTTGGAACTTCTGAGACATCATTTCTTAATTTCTTATTTGAGTAATGTTGGTTAATGGAAAAATAAGACATCGATTCTTTTCTTCCATTTTTCTAGAGCCGCTATTACAGGTCTCCGGAGGTTCTTCTTGGCTATCCGTATCCTATATAGCCACGGGAAATTGTTTCATTTGATTCACTATAAGCTTCTTCTTGATGGTTTCGTTAATTACTAATATATTTTTTCAATGAATTGCTTCTTCCTTTGAGGCATATAATTAGGTTCATTTGCAAGTGGCTTTCATGAACCTTAACACTTAACAGATATACAACTGCGATTGACATGTGGTCTTTTGGCTGCATAGTTGCTGAACTATTTATAGGTTTGCCATTATTTCCCGGAGCGTCAGAATATGACGTGCTTCAGCGAATGATGACTATTCTCGGGCAAGCTTCTTTACTTAAAATCTTCTCTCCTAGTTCTGCATTTTGCACGCAGCATAGCTGTTCATGATATAGACTAAGTCTCATGTAGTCAATTTTTGCCATTAGCTCCGTTGTTCAGCTAAGAATTTAACTCACCTGGTGGCATATTTATAGGGGTCAACCACCTGATGACCTGCTAAGGGAAGCTAAAAACACAGGAAGATTTTTTAAACATGTAGGAAGTATTTTTCCTGGCAGTGAGATACCTGATGGTATTGCTAGTGCATACAGAATTTTATGTGAGGATGAGATTGAAGCAGTAAGTTTCTTGTGGTGTCACCCAAAATAACCGTGGGATCTTTATATTTCGTATGTCCGGTCATTATGCAACTGCCTAACTAATTTGTACTAAATGTAGAGAGAATCTAAGAGGCCAAAGGTGGGAAAGTGGTACTTCCCACGCCTAAAGCTTGACAGACTCATATGTACCTATCCTTGGAACAAATCAGAACTAACAGGTTCGTTTAATGTTTCTTTTTAGTCTCTAAATTATATTTTGCCCCCTTGCTACTTTTGGTGTAGCATGTTTCATATTTGCCCTCTGTTAGTTTCTGTCAGGTCACTGTAATTTAATTGCTCTGCTGTATTCATGTTTTTTTATTATGATTTGGTTTCTTCTTGAATCGTGTACTCCTTGTGTTTTAGCTGCAAAGGATTTTCTTTTGCTTTCATGTCGTTAATTTGTATAGAGTACAATTATAGTTCAGTTAAAACCTAGAAATTCATGCTTGAATTCATGTTTGTCATTTTTGAGCTGGTCTCTGAGTATGCAAATGAGAGTTCTTACAATAAAACTTGCAAGTTTGATATTATGTTCTCAGGTCTTGCATTTTGATTCAGAGACAGAAAAAACAGATCGTTTGGCATTAGTTGATTTCTTGAAGGGGCTTCTCGAGTTTGATCCAAATAAGCGATGGTCACCGCTGCAGGTATGGTACTGCTACTGGCACAATTTCATCCCGTCCTACTATATGTTCTCACATTATGGCTTGTCAAGATGATTTATCGTATTGGCCGAGCAGTATTAATTTAAATTGATTTTCATGTATGTAATTCCTATCCGTAAAACTTTTTATGTCATCTGGAATTAACTCGATTGTTGCTACTAAACCTATTTCAGGCGCTCTATCATCCTTTCATAACAGGCGAACCGTTCACCGGTCCGTATGAGCCTGTGCCTGAGACTGCAAGAATTGTGAGTATGGTCCTATCTCCACATATATTTTCTTTTACAATTATAGCTATTGGAAACCTGATAATAATAGGAAATTTAAACATTGTTTCTTGAAACTTTTTTGTGAAGAAGAAATTGTTCTGTATTTCCTAGTTAAGTGTGAACAGCCCCCCTTGATTTTAAGTTCCTATTAATCACATTCTTGCACTATTGAAGATACAAATAAATTTGCCAGCATTTTGTCTATATAATTATGCACATGAATACTTTATCAGGTGGGCACAACTACACTGTCTAATGTACCTTAACAAATCTGAACAAATATTTTCTTTTCATGCATATTCATCCAGATATCAATCTCTCCTGTACGGCTGTCCCTAATTTGTCCTGCATTTCATTTGTATTTTAGCCTGTTGCTCGTGCTGCAGCAATTGATCACAATCCAGGAGGTGGTCACTGGCTACATTCAGGTCTTTCCCCCCAGGTGATATATATTCTCATTTCCTGATTCTGAGTTGAGTTTTGGAAATAAATTATCATGTGCAATCTTTCCTAAACCATTATACTTGAAACTTTTCTAGGTTGGAAGTGTGAACAGATGGCTACCTCTGAATAATGCATATCCTCCAAGGATGCCCTTTTCCTATGGGAGTAGTTATGGAAGCTTCGGTAGCCATGGTAGCTATACTGGTAATGCTGGTTTTGCTAACAGCTATGGAAGCATAGGTGATGCTAATACTATGAATATGTATTACTCACCGTTAGGCTCTTCCGGATTTACACAAATTGGCTCTAGTCCAGATATTAGACTAAGACCCCGTGTCCCACATGATAGAGGTATCAGATTAAGCCCTGGCAGTCTAGGGCCTATGTCTCTTGGAGCTAGTCCATCGCAGTTTACCCCACCAAACTATCAGATGCAAATCCCACCTAATTCTACTGGGAAGCATGTTTCTGGTTCTCCTGCAAGTGGAGGCATTCATGGTTCTCCATTGGGAAAGGCTGCAGCGGCAGGCCCTTATAACATGAGGAGGAATTTTCCAATGCCGCCACATGATTATGCATCTCAGCATGGACAAGGGCGCTATGGGGATGGTGTCAGTTTTAGTCATTCTGATGGCTATGTTCGTGGACATACAGGCCACTCTCAGAATGCAGGACCTAGTTCTGGTCATTCTAGTTGGAGACCACAAATAAGTTCAAGAAGTGGTTTTTCCTTAGAGGCCTCGTCTAGTCGTGGGCCTTCGCATGTTCATCATCCACAGGCTCCTTCACACTCATTTGACTTCTCACCAAATACATCAGCTCCATCAGCACTTGATCCTGCTGATTGGGACCCTAATTATAGGTATGGAAAAGTATACTCAAGTTGATTCTTGTAGACTTGTAAAAGGTGATACTAATATATCCAATTTTTCCATTTCATAGTGATGAGTCATTATTGCAAGAAGATAGTTCATTGTCAGCTGATCTAAGTAGCAGTCTCCACCTTGGAGAACCTCGTCAACCGAGTGGATCTACCAGATCAGCAAATTTCCAAGGCCATGTCTTTGCAACATCTAACCCTGTATCAACAAACCAAAGGTATTGCCGCCTCACTATCCTTGTTCTCTGCATCCAGTTCAACCATTTTGATCTTGCCTCCCAATTTGCTTTTGTTTTGGTAGACTTTGCCAATTTGTGTCACTCTTTTTTGTTACAGAGGAGATCAAGTATTTCATTCCTCGTATCAAGGAGGGAGTTCTCATTCCAATGTACCCATCAACTATGGTGGCTACAACCCTCCAAGTTATCCTCAACAGAATCCTCGTCATGGACAGCCAATTCATCAGCAGAGATACAACCAGGCAAATTCTGGTCCTATGCGGCCTATGGGCAACCATCACAGTGGGCAGCCTGTGTGGTCTAGTACTTATGGCATGGGTGATGGAGTGCCCTGGGGTAATTTATCCACTTCATCATTCTCTTAAGCGAGTAAAGAACCATTTCCTTCAGTAGCATTAACAGTAACCTTGAATCTGCAGGAGGAACAGGAGGGCACTCGTTTACAACTAGCGGGCTGCCGTCATCGGTTGGAAGAAAAGATTATGGGAGCATCTTTTAGCGCGGACAGGAGGAATGGCATTGATTCATTGCAGGCATAAATTATTTGTACTTGCGATATTGGAGTTGCGATGTTTCTAGCTGTTGGTTGTTTTACCGATGTTGTTGCATTTCCATTCCTCCATCTGGTCCATTGCTAAGACAAGACTCCGGATATACAATATATATGATCGATGATTATAGCATTCTCTGGCGTGTTCTGATTACTCTATTGTTTATCGCATTGAGACCTGCAGTGTTGGCGTGTTTTTCTTTTATCGCATTGACTATTGTGTACTTTATTTAGAGCAGTGTTGTGTACTTGTGTAGCATGTTGATGGCGGAGCTGACAAAAACCGTGGGGGTTGCGGTGCTTTGTATGATGTCTAACTTTACATGGTGAAAATCTGTAGATCATAATTAGCTTCATATTTTCACTGGGTGCGGCGGCACCCACAACTATGAAAGTAGCTCCGCCCAATGTGGTGCAAATCGTGGACAGTGTGCAAATCGTGGACAGAGATACCTGCGCGGAAAAAGTCATATTTACCCCCTCAAACTATAGGTAGAGTTTAAGTTTTTCCTTGAACTCCAAAACCGGGTAAATCATACCCTCAACTTTTAAAACCGTTCGTCTTTTAAAACCGTTCGTCTTACCTCCCTGGCTGGTTATAAGTGGTTTCATATTTTTCTTTTTTTGCTGAATCTTAAAAAATTCACAATAAATCACACAAAAATCATAAAATAGAAAATTTATTTTTATTGGACTCCACATGAGTATATAAACACAGTAAACATATAATATGTATATAAACACAATAAACATATAATATGATATAATTTAGTACAAAGTTTTTAATGTAAATTTATAACTATTTGTTTTTGTGACTAATCAGAATAATTAATAAATGTTGTTTCTTTGATCCAATTGAGATGAAATTTTTATGTTGTTCTTATCATTGTATGAATGAACCATAGTGAAATGTCTATAGGATCAGGTGTAAATTAGTTGAAGAAAGTAAGTTATTGTGGCCTAAATAAATATATAAATAAGTTATACATGACCAAATGAGTATAAGTTTTTTTACCTACAATTCAATTATAAAATATAAAATAATTAGACCACCATAAAAGTTTAACCACAATTGTAACATAGAAACTAGAGTTATGAATTATTCCTATTAATTACAAAAACAAATAGATCTAAATCTAAAACAATGTGTATACCATATTATATGTTTAATGTGTATATATACTTATGTTTTTTTGTGATTTACTATAAATTTTATGATTTAGCCAAAAAAAATTATGATTTAGCCAAAAAATTTTATGATTTAGCCAAAAAAATTATGATTTTATAAATTTTTATGATTTTTCTGTGATTTACTATAAATTTTTAAAGATTTAGCCAAAAAAATCACTTATAACCTGACCAGAGAGGTAAAACGCACGATTTTAAACGTTGAGGGGGTGATTTATCCGGTTTTAAAGTTTAGGGAGAAAACGTAAACTCTGCTTATAGATAAATAAGACTTTTTTCTACCGGCGCATCCGACAGATTTTGGCTCAGCAATATTGGGCTGATTTGGCCGACCTAAACGATGGGCCCGCCACGAGCCCACAAAGCGCGCAGAGCGCCGGGCCGCAGTGTTCTCTAACGCACAGCCGGATTCGCTCCCCCACCTCCCCGGCGGCGGCGGCGGCCGGGATCGCCGGAACACCGTGTCGCCGGGGCGAGATGGCTACTAAGTCTGGGTACACACGGCCGCGCCCTATCGGCGAGGACGCCGCCCCTCGGCTCCCCAGCGCCGTCCTGTACGTTGCTAATTGCGGCCCCGCGGTTGGGGTGACCGACGCAGACGTCCGCGCGGCGTTCGGCGCCTTCGGGGAGGTCGCGGGGGTGCAGGCAGCCGACAGCAGCGGCGCCCGCGTCATCGTCCGGTTCCACGAGCCCGCCGCCGCGGAGGCAGCTTTGGCCGCGCTCCACGGGCGTCCCTGCGACCGCCTCGCGGGGCGCGTGCTGCACATACGGTACTCGGTGACCGTGAAGCCTAAGGCTCTTCCCGGTGGCTCGCTGCCCGTGGCTCGCTCGGCGGCGGAGCTCGGAATCCCCGGCATTTACATGGTTGAGGACTTCGTGACTGCCGCTGAGGAACAGGTGAGCCGATTGTATCTCATCCTTGTTTGTAATCGAAGTTTGAGGGTATGCTAAGTAGCCATGCTCTCTCTGTCCTTAGTGGTACTATATCTTTCCCTTCTTTTGCAGGAGCTACTTGCAGCCGTGGATAGTAGGCCATGGAAAAGTTTGGCGAAGAGACGAGTGCAGCATTACGGTTATGAGTTTCTATATGAAGTAAGTTTGATCTTGTAAGTATCTCAGGATGATGCAATTTTATCTGCTCCTACTGTGTACCTTGGGCTCTTCTTACATAGTTACATCAATAATTGAATGGGACTACTTATTATCATTTTGTTAAGATGTTATGGTCTTTCTTCATTTGTACTGCCACGAAACAAAAAAGTTTCACTGAAAAGTGTCAGATGCAATGGCCGTTAGTGTTTGTGCTGTGTAGCAATGATGTTGAGTTTATGACCCCTCACCCTGTCTGCCTCAGTTTCACCATTTTTGGATGTAATGCTGAAGTAGTAACTTGTAACTTTTACTGCACGATTTTCTTTAACCATCATATCTTTAGCTAAAGACTACCTCAGCTTTATGTTGAACAAGAGTCTTTGATATCTACAGACAAGGAATGTTGATTCGAAGCAGTTCCTGGGTGAATTACCGCCTTTTGTTTCTATAGTCCTTGAGAAGATCACCTCTTTTCCTGGTGTAAAGAAATGTACCGCAAGATTAGTTGATCAATTGACAGTAAGTGTGTATATGCCTACTGTTCTCTTTATTGTTTTCTTTGCTGTAAGGTGGCATCTACAATTCTTATTCTTTCCTTATCCTTGGTCCGTGATGTAGTTCAGATTTGAGCCCTTAGCCGTCTGTTCATAGCAATATTAGCTTTTGAAATAAAAATAATGCATTAAATTGTTCATGTGTTCACAGGTAAACCAATATCCTTGTGGTGTAGGTTTGTCTCCACATATAGACACACACTCAGCATTTGAGGAAATAATTTTTAGCCTTTCTTTGGCTGGACCTTGCATCATGGAGTTCAGGAAATATCCTAAAGACAGTTGGCGTGCTCCAACCATGGTCAATGGAACTGATGAAGATGTCAGCCAAGAGTCAGAGTGCATAAGGAAAGCCATTTTCCTACCTCCTCGATCAATGCTACTGATGTCAGGAGAAGGCCGATATGCCTGGCATCACTATATACCACATCATAAAGTATGTAAATGTCCAACCCTATGCACTAATGAACTGTGAAATATCAATGATATTGAGTAAACTAATGCATGTGCCCTGTTTTCTTTAGATCGATGACGTGGGTGGTCAAGTCATCAAAAGGAACTCAAGGCGGGTTTCTTTTACTTTCCGAAAGGTTTGCCCTACTTTCATCATTGGATTTTGGGTTTGCTGCCAACCTTCTAGTTTTACTCGTAAGATCCCAGTACTTCTGTTGTGCTCAATTCGTTTATTCTGGGTGGCCGTTACAGGTGAGGATGGATCCTTGTGACTGTGAATACAAGCAATTTTGTGATTCTCATAGCAAGAGATGTTAATTTGGGAAGGTCAGCAGATTTGAACCTACCTTCTGCTACAACTATTGGCAAGCGTCACGCCAGGCTGGTGGTATGCTATCTGATTTTTTGACACGATCAAAATGGTAAGCTGCGCCCACTGATCGAAGTCATATAAAGCAGCAAGTGTTTGAGCAAAGCAATAGATAGAGAATTGATGCAGTGAAATCATTCGATTGTAACTTTTGAAACATGTAGTAGGCTCATTTAGAGGTTGATTTGATGCCATTATGTTGCCCGATGGTTGAAATGACAAATTGTTTTATCTCTGACAGAATTTCAACGAATTGATCGTTCACTATAAGGAGCCTTTTTTTCGATGTTAATCTGGTTTCATCATTTGGTTCTTAATTTTAACCCAGTTACGAATTTATTGTTGAGCTTTATATGAGAGATGCATTCTTCAAATCTAATAGGTGCCCATATCGAGATGCAAACACATATCACGTAGCAAAGAATTCTAATTAGACAATCTTCATCTTTATTTGAGTAATTATGGGAACTCTTTCTGTGCCCATCTTTAGATATGAAAACATTGCTGTACACTTCACCATGCATGTCAGGTGTCTGGGACTAAAATTCGTATGAGCTAGGGGCGACGCTACCTTGCTGTTCATTGCATGAGTATTAGGTAGCCTGCAAACACTGGCTCACCTCACTTGGCTTTCAACGCGGGCGCATCCAACTTACATGTATCCTTCCTGCACGGCTGCATCCAGGATTCCATGGCATATGGTCCACCTTCAGGGCATTTTTACCATCCAACGTAATTTGGGAGTTCATTGTGGATACATTCAAATGCCCCAAAGTGCGTCAATTTGGCCAACATGTTGATGCTGCACATAACCGACTAAACCGAGAGATCATCACGTCACGGAGCATGACCAAGCCTCAGATCAGCAAGTTCACTGCCGCAGGCACTGCAACTTTTAGATGATTTCATCCCTACTGTAATCAAACCCATGGAGCATCGAGATTCAAGCATACGTGGTCATTTTTGGGGTAATTTTGCAATGCTGCGTCCTGGACTTTAATCCAGCTAGAACCTGCCACTTTTCTCAAGCCTCTCAACCCCATCTCCTTCCTCAAGCTATCAGCACTACTCCAGTTGCTCTCGGCAGCAAAAATGTGTGACAGCAGAACATTGTAGCCAGCATGACCATACTTCTTCTCAACACGGAGCAGTCTCTCTATCACCAAATTTGCCAGCTCCTGCTTGCCCTGCGCTTTGCAGGATGTGAGCAGTGCTCCCCAAATGGAGACGAAGTCGCCCTCCTCCCCCAACCCCTCCACAAACTCATAAGCTTCGTCCACTCTGCCTGCTTTAGCTAACAAATCCACAGCACAGCAATGATGCTGAGGAGTAGGTGCAATCCCAAATTCTTCCATTGCCCTGTACAGAGCAAGTCCTTCGTTGACCAGTCCAGAGTAATTACATGCTGAAATCACTGCCAAGAAGGTCACAGCATCAGGTTTTAGCCCCTTTTCTCGCATTGAGTGGAAAAGGGACAGTGCTCTTTCGCCAAAACCATGCTGGCCAAGACCATAAATCATTATTGTATAGGAGACAGTGCTCTTCTCAGTCATGCTAGCAAAGACATGTTCTGCAGTAGCAATCTCGCCACACTTGGAGTACATGTCAACAAGAGCTGTACCTACAAAGACATTGGAATCCAAACAACGGCGCACAGCAAAACAATGGATCTGCTTCCCTGCAAAGACGCCGGCTCCAAGAGGATCACATGCAGGGAGCACAGAGGCAAGTGTCACTGAAGTAGGTTCAAGACCTACCTCAAGCATTGAACGGAATGCCAAGATTACTTGCTCAGGCTGCCCACTCTGTGTGTACCCTGCTATCATGGCATTCCAGGTGACTTCATCTCTTTTGGAATTAGCACAACCATCAAATACTCTCTGAGCTATTTCTATGCGACCAGACTTGGCATACATGTCTATCAGATAGCTCTCCAAGCCCTCACCCTCAATACCATGCCTTACGAGATAACCATGGGCTTGCTTACCAATCTGGAGGTCTCCTGTATTTGATGCAGCAGATAGAACTGCAGTCAATGTCACTGAATCAGCAGCAAAACCTGATTTTTGCATCTGATAAACGAGCAACAGGCCTTCCAAGTCAAAATCATTCTGCACAAAAGCAGTAATCATCGTGTTCCAAGAAACAACGTCCTTCTCTGGTAAGCGGTCAAAAAGCTCAAAGGCAGTTTGGACATTGCCACATCTCGAGTACATCACAACAAGTGCATTACCAAGTATCACAGGCAACATGCCATGCATTCCTTTGATCAAGTAGCCATGCAGTTGCTGACCCAGCCTGCCATCCTGGGACTGTGATGCCGCGGTGAGAGCTGACAAGAAGGTCACAACATCCAATGGAACCTCTTTAGACCCTAGTAACCGGATAAAGAGATCCATGGCTTCAGCAAACTTCCCATTCTGCACAAATCCGGTGATCATCGAGTTCCAAACCTCAGTGTTCTTCTTGGCAGTGTGCTCAAATACCTTCCAAGCTGATTGCACATCCCCGAGCTCAGAGAACATCACAATAGCTGAACTGACAACGAATAGATCACTGACGTATTCCACCCCATGCTTCAGAAGTAGGCCGTAGAGAGCAAACGACCAACTGGGATGATCGCTGGCCGCTGCGGGGAAGACATTGACGAAGCTGACCGGCGTGGGCCTGACGCCATCCTCCAGCATACGCGCGAACATCTCCAAGGCTTCCCGGGGACGCCCGGTCTTGACGTACCAACCAAAAAGTGTGTTCCACGAGACGGCGTTCCTCTTGGGCATGGCGTCGAACAGCCTACGTACGACATCGACGCCGCTGTCGCCGCCGCGGTAATGCCGCAGGCAGGAGGCGTAGAGGTTGAGGAGCGAGTTGCGGAGCACGGCGGTGTCGGGCAGCGCCCGCGCGCGGCGGAGGAGGTGCGCGTGGACGGATCTCCCGAGGCGAAGGCGGCCGGTGCGGGCGCAGGCGGTGAGCGCGCAGGAGTAGGTGTAGTGGTCGGAGCGCGGCGCGGGGCGGGCGGCGTGGTTGAGGAGCGCGTAGAGGCGCAGCGCGTGGTCCGGCAGCGCGCGAGAAACGTAGGCGATGAGGACCGCGTTGCAGAGCAGCGCCGGCGGCGGGCGCGGGAGCGCGTCCAGCAGCAGACGCCGCGCGCGGTCGAGCTGGCCCTGCTTGCACAGCCGCCGCACCTGCGACGCCGTCGGGTGTTGCTGCGCCTTCTTCCCGCCCGCGCCGCCGCCGGTGCCCGTGGCGGAGGCATTGGTGGGGGCGAGAGGGAGCGAGACGGCGCAGCGGGGTGGAGGAGACATGGAACGGTGGCGCGTCGCGGAGACGCCCCTCGCGGTGGCAGCAGCCGCCTCATCGCCTCATCCCAAGTACTGCTTCGTGCCGGGCCCCGCCGAGCAGTGAGTGAGGAAAACAAACGTCTTTGCCAAATACGCTTTCTTTATTTGGCAAGCTCATTTGGCGACCATCCAACGGTCAGCTCATACAACGACACAGTCTGCAGCTCATCCATTTGGCACATAATATACTGCTACTCTCTCTCTCTCGTAGCCATCGATAAACCCTTTCGTATGTCTTTATTACAGTCACCATCCACATAATCACATAATGGCATACTGGGTAAGAAATCGGCTATAGAGAATCACCTATTCGACCTATTACTATGGGCGTGGTATGATCCCTTATTGTTTCACTTGCATGACACAGCAGTACTGTTAACTTAGCTACTTAAGCGATTCATCAATCATCCTCACGGTTCTTGCAAGTTGGGTTGCAGGGATACGGGCAGTCGATCCTCCGAGAAACCTCCCTCTCGAAGTACCAGTCTCCCACGGCTTTGCCAATTTGCTGCAGAAAGGCAGAAAATGCATCAGAATTCACAACTAAGCAAATTCTGAAATGATTTCAATGTTTTCTTGAATTTGTCGATTACTACTACTTTATGTCCCAAATAAAAAAAAAGCAAGAGAAACAGTTCCAGTATCTTGCATAACTGACGCAGGATTAGGTACTACTATTATATTTCTGAATTCTGAAACCAAAAAAAAAAAAGAACAAGAGAAATAGTTCAGTATCTCGCATTAGTAACGCAGGATTCGACTTACTGTCTTATTAACCAAGGGAGAACCATCGGCCAACCATGTATCTTGGGCCCCAGATTGGCAATGAGCATTGCATGAGTCGATGAACATGCCTAGAGATGGAGACGGTTTAGGAAGTGCTGCCAGGAAGTCTGTCCTGAAATCTGCGCCAAAAAGAATCAAGTGAACCAGATATCCCAAGTTACTAAATTGGCCGCAGTAAGTGGTTCACGAATAGTAATTCAAGAAGTGGACTAACTTTGCACGGTTGCAAGTTGACTGGGGGAGCAGTTCTTAATATCAAGTTTACATTGGGCCCAGGTCTTCTTCGGATCAGCTGGACTAGGTGCTAGGACGTTCTTGATCTGTAGGCAATGGAAGCAAACTAGTTAGTGTTGTTTATTAAGCTGAGATTGGTTGACACGGTTCATTTTTAAAGAATTCACAATGTGGATGATGTGAAAAATACCTGCCATGAATCATAGGCTGCATTAAGTATGAACAGAGGTGTGCGCATTGTTGGGACTACATACTGCGGGAACATGCACTGCATTTGTTTCGAAAATTAGCTTGAATGCTACAGAGGAATGTTTCATACAGATGCGCAACTGAATTACTGAACAAAACCCACCAACTCAGGTGATTGCTTTGAGGTACATGAAGTTGGTAAATTTTTGGCTGATCCCTGAAAATATGAGAAAGATTATTAGTCTTCGAACTTGCATGGAAGAAAATGTTCACTTGCTTACTCTGCAGAACTGATCTGAAGGTTTTATTTCACCTTGTACTAGTTCGCTTTGAACAATACTTAATTGTAGCAACAGTAGTCGCAAGCTGAAACATGATCGGAAAGAAAACGTACATGTAGATTCACGACATTCTTATAAATTGATCTGGCATAATTGTTGCCGGAGATATCCTTCCTGCAATTACAAAAATTGGTTCTCATTCTACTGAAAAAAAATAATCTGTCAAGACATTGATACATTAGACTGATTCTGTAGGTGCAAATCATAAGTTATAAAACAACCATGATAAAATAAAAAAAATGGTACCTAGCACGATGTGTACTGAGACTTTGCTAACTCAACACTGAGGGTGCAGAACTTACCCATCGAGGAAAAATCCAGCATCAGAAAAGCACTTGACCTTTGTCGTAGCAGGAAACAGGTCATGGAATCTGTCACAATGTAGTATTGCTGCTAGACCTCCAGCTGAACATCCAGAAAGAAGGGCCTGTAATATGAATGGCGCAATAGCTTATTTTTCTACGATCACAATAAGCATTGTTCAGGAAGCAAAGAACACATTTAACAGGATGAAAATCATAAGTGGTAACGATTGTGTTCGTTCAATTTTTGTTCCAAACAGTCGGATGAACAAAATCTAATGCCGCTGTTCTGGAGAGTGAATTAAATATTGGGCATCCATAGCATTTCGCCTTTTTTTTTTCTTTTGGTTGCGATAGAATACAAGTAGCCCACAATGAACATACATTTTGTGCCTTGTTCATCCCCCTCACAGTAAGTAGATCATCGATGATGGCACGCCAAACTCTGAAGCCTCTGTAGTAGAGATTTTTCGCCTAAATTGAAAACAAATATTAACAATTTAACATCATTTTTTTCATGTAGAACTGATTGTACAATCCACAGGTCCAATACATACAGTTTCGACGGCCTCAACATCACCAGTAAACGATGAGCCATCACAGTATCTGATCTTCACTCTATTCCAGTTGTAGAAATCTGCACGCAGCACAGAAAACCGCTGCATTATATATCACGACAACATCAGCTTCAAGAATGATATGCACAATAAGGAAGTGTCACACTTAGTTAAATTTACACAGACACCTGTCAACAGTTTGGAGGGGCCATTAGAGCTAGCATTGTCTCCATTGCAAATATATATAAAAAAAATCACTTCATTTATCCTTCTTTAAAAGCAAAAGTCACCGAATTCATTTTCTTGATCAAGTGACTAATTTGCAGAGTCCACTAAAAAAAAGACTAAGTTGCAGAATTTCTGCACGAGGTAAAAAGAAGACGGCATACCGGGATTGAATTTCTGGCTGCCGCCTAGTATCCCTGAGAAGGAGAGTGGCCTCATAAATTTGGATGAGCCCCTGAAGTTGCCCTTCCGGACCGCACATTCATCGGCATTCCTGCACCATCCTCCTCCCTTCCAAACAGAAACAAATTTGGGTTGATCCATTCCTCTCGGAAACGCTGGGTCGACAAAATTATGAACTTTTTTAAGATCATTCATTAGCTCAATCATCACATACGTACCTCCATGTGAACCACCCAGTTATTGGCGCCAGAACCAGAGCCGGGAGAGAAGTGGTAGACTGGAGGGCTGCCATCCAAGCACACTGCACAATGACAGATCCCAGCGTCAAGAATGGACAAGAAGGCAAGGCAGAAACAGAAACAGAAGCTGCAATGCAGGGCGCAGAGAAAGAGCACACACCAGCTCCTTTGGCCACCGCGTTCTTCAGGAACACCATCTCCACATCCGCCGGCCCGGCTTCGGCTAACACCACCAACAGCAGAACGCCCAGCACCGCCGCACCGGGCAGCCAAGCCAGGGACGCCGCCATTCCGCGACTCGAGAACAAGATCTTCCTCTCCTGGCACGCCGCACACACGAGGGAAGAGAGAAACAGAGCTGGGAGTGGAAGGAGTGGTGCGAGAAAGCAGAGAGAGCGCAAGCAATGGCTGTGCGCGGCCTCAGGGAGGGAGAGACGCTGGCGCTCGTCGTTTTTCACCGCGTCTGGGGACTGGGAGTGGCATAAATAGCGGCAGTCCGTGTGTGAGGAGAGGGAGGAGAGAGCAGGGTGCCGACAATGCCGGTGGCCTCGCATCAAGCAAGGGATATCTGGATGGCTCATAAAGCAGCTCCTGCAGTAACCTGCGAGATTTGCAGGGAGGCGTCGTCGTCAATCTCCCGCTTTAATGCCTCCCGCTCCCGGCTCCCGATCGACCGTACCAACCTGTGCAGGACCAGATTACTGCAGGGCACGATCATGCACTCGTAAAAAATACAGCTGCAGATTTCGTCATGCACTCGAAGCATTGCATTCAGAGGAAGGTGGTGAACTGGTGACCGCGACTGGTAAACACACTAGACTCTTTTTCCCTTAACAAAAAAGGGAAAAGAAGGAAACAAACTTGGCCTCCACGTTGGGTACCCTGCATCAGATGCAGAGTTGTGCGAGTACTGATTGCGTTAGGCACCCCGCACCCGTGAAGGCCCCAGCCGTTGCCTGTGTCGTCGTCTCGCGAGGGGGAGACCCAGATACCATCCAAAATTCCAAACGTATTTGTCTTCTTCGCCGACCAACTGGCGTCTCATTCTTAACAAGTCTCCCTTTGCCCTCACCGCGATCCTCGTGATCGTGGTCTCTCAGTGTTTTTACGTGGGGTCTCTGAGCAGCAAGCTGCTCGAGGCAACAAGCAACATGGTCGTCCAGTTCAAATCCAAATGCTCGGCAAAGACATGCAGGTTTGGCACCGTCGATCACAACTGACGAACTGACGGCACATGATACATGAAGACGACGAAAGACTGGGCAAACGCAGAGTTGTTTGAGCAGAGAGGCGCAGTGAGAGACGAGCAAGTTGTTGACATTCTGCGCGATCCGTCGGGGGCCTGCGACCCGTGGCCGGCCCAGGAGAGTGGTCGGGCACACAGTGGGCCAAGAAAAAGGTACAAGGCGAGCACGAGAAATCCGGCTCGGCCCACGACCAATTCCACGAACCGAGGCACGGAAGGCGCGTGGGCCACACTAGGGGACAACGGAGAGTAGTTAACGGCACGGCGACGGCACCGCGGCGAGCGGGGGTGTGTCCCGGGTCCATCGGATCCCGAGCGCGCGCGTGCGCCCCCTCACCGCAGCTGGCGCTCCCCTCCCTCCTCTCGTCCTCACATCCCACCACCACTCCACCGCTACTTCACTCGTGCGTGAACAAGCAAGCGTCTCCACCGATCGATCCACCGCCCCATCATCCCTCCCGTCCCCACCGCCTCCGCCACCGTCGACGGACCGCCGCCCATGTCGTCGCCGTCCGCGCCCGCCCTCCGCCTCCCGCTCCGCCCGGCGGCTCCTTTCCCCCGCGCTCGCGCCCCAGCCCTCGCCGCGGGCTCCTCCCTCGCTCTATCGCTCTCGCCGTCCTCCCGCGCCTCACGGCTGCTTAAACCCCTCGCGGCGTTCGGGGCGCCCGCGCCGCACCACCGCCCCCCGCTCCTCCTTCACCAGCGGCGCCGGCATGGCCCGCCAACGGTCGCCGCGACCCTCACCTCCAAGCCGGTCCTCAAGGTACGCTTCCCTCGCTTCTAGTCTGGGGAACTCCCGGCATTGGCGCCGAATGTCGCGTGACTGACCGATTGCCTCGGGATTGTGGCTCGCAGGACCCGAAGAAGTACCAGGAGTGGGACTCCGTCACGGCCAAGTTCGCCGGCGCGGCCAACATCCCTTTCCTCCTGCTCCAGCTCCCGCAGATCGTCCTCAACGCCCGCAACCTCCTCGCCGGCAACAAGACCGCCCTCTTCGCCGTCCCGTGGCTCGTACGCCCCCCAATCCCACCTCTCGGGTTTCGCCTCCTCTATGTATCCGCTCGTTTTTTATCGATTCTGTTGCGCGCTTCAGGGAATGCTCACCGGCCTGCTCGGGAATCTCTCGCTGCTCTCCTATTTCGCCAAGAAGAAGGAGACGGAGGCTGTCATCGTGCAGACGCTGGGCGTCATCTCCACCTATGCGGTCCTCGTGCAGCTCGCCATGGCCGAGTCCATGCCGGTGCCGCAGTTCGTTGCCACTTCGGTCGTTGTGGCCGCAGGGCTCATTCTCAACTTTCTCAATTACTGTGGGTGGATCCCTGGAACCCTCTGGCTTCTGTGGGAGGATTTCATCACAGTCGGTGGCCTTGCCGTGCTCCCTCAGGTCATGATGACTGTCTTGCTGTGCCCATCTTACAGATTCAGCTAGTTATGGTGTGCTGTACATTGTTGATGTCAATCGTGCATCTGGTCTTCTCTCTGATGGTGAATTGAAAATGCAGGTCATGTGGTCAACATTTGTTCCCTTCATCCCCAATAGCGTACTGCCTGGCATAATCTCTGGCTCCTTGGCTATTGCAGCTGTCGCGATGGTAAGTCGCATTCTATTCTCTTGCATTAAGCATTATCTTTTACAAAGTTATCTGTTTATTAACTCTTATGCCACCTGAATGCTTTATGTAAAACTGGAAAACAAGGAAAAAAAAAGTAGTTGTGATTTACTATATATCAGCAAGGGTGACTACAGAAACCCTTTTATCATGTCCACTGTGCCCAAGTATTAGTTGACCATGTTTGGTTTAAGATTTTAAGTTGGCCTGCGTATTTAAGAGAGACATTTTTCTAAGTAGTTGTACAAACAGTTGTACTTCCATAACAGGATGCAATTTCTATTCTTATTTGAAGTTTTTTTTGGTAGTTTTAACTCAATATTCAGTTGGATTCGATTCTTTTTAGTCTGCCTAAGTATAGAGGAGAGTTCATGAAAAAGTAAGAAACTCTGTCTGTTAGTCAGAGCTCTGAAACAAAACTGAAAACAACTGAAGAAGCTCTGAAAGCAACATAATAAGTCCACTGACTGTAGTCCGCTTCCCAGTTGTTCAGTTGGATTTAATTTTATGTAGCATGTTTCTTTATTTAGTATTTCAGGCTCTTTGTTTGATATGCCACATCATAAGCAGCTCTAGTTGCTTCATAAGGAAACTAGTACAATAGACATGCATTGTTAAAAAAAATTGGATATAAAATAGAAAATGTGTACCTTTTCCCTTTTGGTTTCAGGCAAGGATGGGCAAGCTTTCTGATGCAGGGGCTAAGTTTGTTGGGTCATTATCTGGTTGGACAGCCACACTTCTATTCATGTGGATGCCAGTGGCACAGATGGTATCCAAAATTTCACACTTGTAGCACTGCAAAACTTATGATCACACAACGCTGATACACTAACACACAACTTGTTTGGTGGTTTCTGCAGTGGACAAATTACCTCAACCCAAGTAACATCAAAGGGTTGTCAGCTTTCAGCATGTTGCTTGCTATGCTTGGAAATGGCCTTATGATTCCTCGTGCTGTATTCATCCGAGATTTGATGTGGTATTGTATTTTTATTTCATCTTGCCTGATTCCTTCTCTTGATTCAAGACTAACTCTTTTAGAAATTACAAAGGAAGCCATTTTCTTATATGAAAGATTAATGCATACAACATTCTTTCCTAATTTGCGAGCTGAAACGTCAATATTTTGCTAACATTTAGGAGTTATTATACAGTGAAGAGATTCACATCCTATAGTTAACCACATGTTGAATTTTAAAGCTGCTTAACAGTCCGAGTCTTAAACCTAGGGTCTCAATGGACCCATCACTAGTAACTTGTTTTAATCTTTTTTTGTTGCTATTGAAGTCTTAGGACTTAGGCAGCTATAGAGTTGTAAAGTTATGCTATATGAGTATCTAAGTCCTATTAGAAATGCCTATCATAGATGAGATGAGACCGTAGGGCACGATTACTGCCATTAGCATTTCCGTGCATCAAGCTTTTTACAGAAAACCTCCTTCTAAATCATGTGCACTAACCATGAAAGGGCATGCCAAGCACAATAAGACGCCAAGGCTGGTCCAATATCTTATTTTCTTAGAAGTTTGAATTTGTTTTGTTGCATGATAAAAGGTGTATCTACTGATTATTCCCAGCAGTCAAATCAATGACATTTTGTCTACTGTCCTGCGAGTCCTGTATCGGTCCGTAATCATAATTATTTTGACCAATCTAGGTTCACTGGTTCTGCTTGGGCATCTGTCCTACAGGGTTGGGGTAACTTGGCATGCATGTACTGGTACGTATTTCTCACAGCTGTGACAGCCGTTGCTTCCGTAGTTTTACCTTGTACTCATACAGGACGGTTAACCCTTTGAATTGTCTGATTCCAGCTTCGATAGCATCAGCAGGGAATTTTTCTTTGCAACAACATCCGGGCTGCTTCTGTGGATAGGTCTTGCCACTTTCCAATATCTACTTTGTTTCTTTCCCTATATAAATGTCTTTACAAGAATTTTATTCAGACTTATATGAGGGTAACAGACATTTCAGAGTTTTCTGAATTTCTGTGAAGAGAGCAGCATCTCAGACTAATACAGAGCTGAATTGTTTGTTGTGCTGTCAATTTGCCATATTGTCATTCTGAGTCACATTTTTGTTGCAGAATTTCTGACCATACATGTCGCTTTTTTGTTGCTTGCCAGGATTCACTCTCTGGAGAGATACAATTGCCTATGGCAACAGCTCGCCCTTGACTTCGTTGAAGGAGCTGTTTTGGGGGAAGTGATAGGCTGTCGGTGGTTTCATTTATCTTGCACTTGAAGCAGCTACCTGCTCCCCTGGTAGGAAGCTCTCCTGCAATAATTCATTAATTGGTGGTGACTGTCAAGAACGGTGGTTCAGTTTACTCCCCTTTGGTCGAAAGCTGGTGATTCAGTCTTGGCATTTTGAGATGCAACCATGAAACGCACTGGCCAGCTGAAGGCTATAAACATCGCCATGGCTGAAATGGAGCTCCAGCTTTCCCAACCTGGAGAAAGCGCCATTTGCCTCTACAGAAGCTACCGCGTCACCAGCTTGTACATCCGGCAGGGCGGTACAGTAGCTAGCCGGCTAGCCCTAGGAGTTGTAAGAAAAAGATTATAATGTCTATCTATCCCATCTTGTCCTGAATAAAGATTTCAGTTCCTTTCTTTTTTTTGGAATGAATAAAGATTTCAGCTTTGCTGCCGTGCATAATTGCATCAGCTGCTGCTGTTCTGGATCGTCGCACTTTGTGCGTATTCTTCAGAGGTGGCATTAGCACTGAATTATATTGTTTTTATATCTGAGTTTAGAAAAAAACTATATATATTATTATATATGTTCTGGTCAAACAGTGGGTGAGCGGCACCGAGCCCGGTCCGGTCCAGTACAGCTTGAAGCCCACTGGTGAAGTGTACCCTTTTTCTAGGAAAAAAAAGAGAGAAAAAAGAAATGGAAATGGGATGCAAGGAGACAGCTAGTGTGAACGTGTCAGGGCCCGCAGGTCTGCTCTCGGAGACCGAGGAGTGTGAATGGGCAGAAAAGTAATGGCAGGCAGTCAGGCAGAGCCGCAGGCAGGCAGCGGCGAGAAGCAAGAAGAAAAGCAAAGCGAGCAAGCAAATCGAGGCAAGAAAAGCGAGGGAAGGGCAGAGCCCGCGGCCAGCAGCCCCACGCCGCCGCTGCGCCGCGCCGCGCCTCGCCTCGCCTGGGGTTACGGCCTGTCGTTAGGGATTGCTGCCGTCGGGCGCGTTCCTCGGAGGCGGTGGCGGGAGGGGCGGCGAGATGATGGAGGCCGGCGGAGCAGGAGCCGGAGGGAGGGACGAGAGGGTGCCGCAGTGGGGCGCGCAAGAGACGCGGGAGCTCATCGCGGCGCGCGGGGAGGTGGAACGGGAGGCCGACGCCGCGCGCCGCAGCGCCAAGACGATGTGGGAGGCTGTCGCCGCGCGGCTCCGGGAGCGCGGGTACCGGCGCACCGCCGACCAGTGCAAGTGCAAGTGGAAGAACCTCGTCAACCGCTACAAGGTAACACAATCGACTGACCGTTCTGTGCTGGACCACCATAACGATTCTGTGTGTACGGTTCTTCTGTTGATTGATATGCATTGATGGCTAGTGTGTTAGCATCAGGCTTAGAGTTCCTATAAATTGACCTGCTATCTTGATAGCTTCATCTGAGGTTGTTAGAAATGTGTTCATACGTTCGTTGTTGCTGCATATTTATCCTAGGCTCCTAGCCATTCCATCAATTAAGTACACTGACAAATCTTTCATGTTAAGGCCATGGTAGTGCTATTCACTTACTCATTCTGTTGCTATGAATGCCCAGTCTCCTGCCTTCGTTACCAAAAAAAAAGAGCTAATTATTTTGTGACATTCTGTTGTCTATTATTGTTCATATCTTCTTCATAATTTGAAGTTGAGTTGTATTTGCCCCAGGATCTTTATTTTAGATGCCATGTATCATTGCATCTATAATTGATTCATATTTTACTGTACTTCACTGATATGGGAAATAATGCCTTCAGCTGTGCATTTTGAAGTAGCTGGAGATCTACTAATACTCAATTACATGTAGGCATAATGTAAAAAAATGATCTGATATAATATATAAATTGGTTTAAACTTTAAAGAAAAATCCTGGTCCAATTGTTCTTTCTGTCTCCAGGTCTTCTTCAGAAAAAATACATAGAAGTGAGGGTTTCTTTTGTAACTTTACTTTTGTTTAAATTTCAGTGATAAAAAATGCGTTGCACTCCATTTTGTTCTGAAACAAAAACATGATAACAAAGAATGGGACGTTGCTTGCGATAGAAAGGGGAATAAATCTGCAATTATCTTTATTGACTATGTTGTATCAAAAGTCATGGTGGAATGCCAAGGATTTTAGGGAAATTGAATGGCAAATCATCCAGAATTGGAGGTTCCACCAAAGCTTCAGTCTTTCACTTCTCCTTTTGAGGGCATAGAATCATTGTGAGCACTAAGCTGATTTAAAAGAAAAAAAATGTACGCTAGCATTTTCTTTACCTTAACATTGGGTAGTTTTTCTGAGATTCTGCACTTTCACTAGATCAGGATGTGACAGCTTTGCTTGACCACCAAAATTAATTAGACTAAATTATAGTGCCAAAGGAAGGGGCTAACATTAGGAATTTAGGATACCATCAGTTGGGTATGTGAGACCTTGGATGCGTTAAGTTATTGGTGATACACCTGCTGACCACACTAATCTCATGTAGTCTGCGATAGTGATGGATGCTTTTGTATTTTGTTATCATGCTGTGATGCAAAGAGAACGTCGGGAAGCAGACTAATTATACTTTTTCCTCTAGGGATGAAGAATTGGAAGTTCCATGTTAGGTTGAGATTGACTCTGTTGTCAGGTTTGTTGGGTAGTGGGGCCAGTTTCAAACTTTCTGTTAGAAGTTTTTCTCTATGCTTATGGAAATACACTTCGAGCTTACAAAGCAGTGGCTCATTATTTTTTATTTGTGCACCTTCGCTATAAAAGCTTGCAGTGATACTTCAACAAGTTTAGTAGTGCCTTCATTCTTTAGCTTATTTGGCACAAGCTCATAACTTTCGCATCATTTCATCAGGGAAAAGAAACTTCTGATCCAGAAAATGGCAGACAGTGTCCCTTCTTCGAGGAGCTGCATGCTGTCTTCACAGAACGTGCTAGGAACATGCGACGCCAACTCCTTGAATCTGAATCTGGAGCTTCTGTTCAAAGGAAACTGAAGCGGCCTAGTGGTGGCCGGTCATCTGGGGAGTCTGATGACGAGAATGATGGTGGTGAAGAAAGCGAAGATGAGAAACCCATGCACAGTAGAAAGAGGAAAGCTGATGAAAAGAAGCAACAATCCCAACGGATGACAGAGAAGTCAAGAACAGGGATCCATGAACTGCTGCATGATTTCCTGGCACAGCAACAGCGTATCGACATCCAGTGGCAGGAGGCGATGGCGAGGCGTGCCCAGGAGCGGGTTGTTTTCGAGCAAGAATGGCGGCAGTCGATGCAGAAGCTGGAGCAGGAGAGGTTGATGCTGGAACACTCGTGGATCCAGCGGGAGGAACAAAGGAGGATGAGAGAGGAAGCCCGAGCTGAGAAAAGGGACGCGCTCCTGACCACCCTGTTGAACAAACTCCTGCAAGAAGACTTATAGTAGGGAGGCTTGTTTTTCACTGGAGTGGGCATTGTTTTCTCACCATGTCTCTTCGATTCTTTGTAGCTCCTGCACATGTTGACATATTGTTCAAAAGAAAATTTGTTCTTTGTAGCATTTTTATTAGGTTCCTAGGGCTCTTTCTCAGTTGTTTAGTGCAGTGATGCTAAAATTATGTTTAATTGTGGATGTAAGTATAGTATCATATTGTCAGGTAGATCTACGGATCAATGCTAATGTGCTCGAGAGATAATTGGCTCCCAGTCAGCAATGGACAAAGTTTATGTACTATGTCTGTTCAAAAACAACCTCATGTATTATGTGGTCTCAAAATCATAAGATTATGTAATCTGTATTGCTGAATAGGTCAGACAGCAATCCTACCATCCTACTATGTTTCACAGTTTCAGGCTTTGTGTGAGAACAACTCGTTTCAGGCTGTTTTAGAACGACTGGATAAGGAAGCCCATCGGCGGAGGCCAGAAGGGCACTGCCCGGTCGGCGACTCCGAGAGAACTTGGCACCGGCGATGGAGGTGCAGCCGCTCCATCTCCTCGCCCAGCCTCACCACCCCCGCCTTCCAGGCCTCCTGCCCAGCCGCCCTACCCACTGCCTGCCCACCTCCCGCCTCCGATTCCTCGTCCGCCGTCGCAGGCCGAAGCGGCTCGCCGCGGTGCCTCTGCGGCTTTCATCCGGCAGCCAGGCCGACTCGCCGGGTCATCGCGGCTGGGAGTGGGCGCCGAGAGCCGCGGCGTCGCTGGTGCTTCAGCTGGCCGTGTGCTCGCTCCTGTTTCTCTTCCCCTCGAGCGCCCGAGCTCACGCGCTCCCGCCGCCTGCGGCCGCCGCGGCGGCCGTCGAGGCGACGCAGGAGGAGGAGGAGGATCAGGAGTGGGAGGCCGCGTTGCAGAAGTGGAAGACCAAGACGTACGCGCTCTCGGTGCCCCTCCGGGTCGTCGCGCTCCGCGGCTCCTTCCCTCCCTCGTGGATTAAGGTCTGTTCTTCCTCAATCCTCATCCACCACAAACGAAGCATCTATGTTGTCACATTAGCAAAAAAACATGGCGTATTGTAATTGTTGCAAGTTTATGGGATGAAGGAAGCATAGTGTTCCGTGTGTGGTATCGGATTTTCAGATTTGTCGTTTTGATGATTGTAGGATTTCTTTGAAGCTCAGGGCAAGAGGCTCAAATTCAGCCCTGAGCTCCGCGCTAATCTTGATGGCATCTTCTCGGAGATGTCACAATGTGTGGACAAGGGTCAAGTTCAGCCAAAGTCAGCAATGGCAGCTGATATTGTGTCCATTGGGGACTCTTGGCTCGGTTATGCCATACGGAAGGGATTGTTAGAGCCTGTCAAGAATGCTGAAGAACAGGATTGGTTTCGTAGCCTGAGTAACAGATGGAAGGTGAGAAGTGAAACCTTTTGTTTCTTTTGATGATGAATGTCTATTGACGCTATCATAATGTTGCATTGCCGTGAAAATAACTTGATGTTGACTTCGATTAGATTGTATTGTAAAAGAAACATTATACCATGTGAAATCAATGATCTATGTAGTTTTTTACTATCTGCTGGATGCTTGTGTATTCCTCCAAAAGTACTGATTTTGTTTAGTCATTTTACAACTGTTTGCAAGAATTACGATCTTGACCATTCCCCACATTTATCCTTCTTTTTTAAATGTAATCTGTAGCAAAACTATCTGTTAAGTTGTTAGTATGAAACATTGTGGAGTTAGCTAGGTATAGGACTACATGATAGAATTTCTACTTTTAGTTTTTGGCGTAGTTACATTACTAAACCAGTCAGGTAGTCCCTACACAGCATCTCCATTTTCTTAAGGTTTTCTGTAACTTGGCTGTGAAGATGTCCTGCTATGTACTTTGCATTTTCATTATAGTCTATCAGGTTCATTTGCGCAGGAACCAGAACGGAGAGGCAGATCCTAATGGCTCAGTATGGGGAGTTCCATACAGATGGGGTACCATGGTCATCGCGTACAAGAAAAACAAGTTCAAAAGGCATAATCTGAAACCAATACAGGTGAACATTTTTCTTGAGAATGTGCAAAGTTACCCTAGACTTAGGACAGATGTTTGAATTATGCTGGGAACATATGACAAGTATGCGTAAATTGAATTGTGTTGGGAACATATGACAAGTACGTGTAAATTGGTTTATGTTGGGAAGATACGACTCCATTTTTTGTGTGAAGTAAAAATGTGAAGCAATAGTACTGAAACATGCATTTGTCTTGTGTCATGGTGTCCTGTGTTAATACATGTCACCGATGAACCTGGTGAGTGTTGAATATATAGATTTGTTATTATCTGTAGGATTGGGAGGATTTGTGGAGGCCTGAACTTGCCGGGAAGATTTCAATGGTTGATTCTCCTAGAGAGGTCATTGGTGCAGTTCTGAAACATCTGGGTTCATCATATAACACACTTGACATGGAAGCAGATGTTAGTGGTGGTAGAGAAGCAGTCTTGAAAAGCTTTACACAACTACAAAAGCAGGTCTGCCCCAGACATCATTCACCCTTTCAGCTATTTCTTGTGTATCAATGTACACATTCGATGTATATGCTAGGTGACCATCAAAAATATTGTATTATTAATTGTTGTGCTGGATTTTTTTTTGTTGCCTTTGGTAGGTCCAACTATTCGACAGCATGAACTATCTGAAGTCATTTAGCGTTGGAGATGTATGGGTTGCAGTGGGCTGGAGCAGTGATGTGGTCCCTGCTGCAAAACGAATGTCTAATGTCGCCGTGGTTGTTCCCAAGTCAGGCAGCAGCCTATGGGCTGATCTATGGGTACGTTATGGTTTTTCTCATGTACAATATGCATTGTCGTGGGGGACTTACTATCTTATTGTTGTTGTTTTATGCACATTGTAGGCAATACCATGCGCGACTAGATTTCAGACAGACAGAATTGGCGGCAGAACCAGAGGCCCATCTCCACTCATCCACCAATGGTTCGATTTTTGCCTACAAAGCGCCAGGAGCCTACCCTTCTGCCAAGACGTCATCCCAGGAGCATCTCCACTGTACCTGGAGAACCCTGCGCCGGAGGTCCCTGAAGACAAGAAGAGGAAGCCAAAGCTGGAAACGAACCTCGTCAGGGGAGTGCCTCCGCCTGAGATCCTGGAGAAATGTGAGTTCTTAGAACCTCTGTCGGGCAAGGCGCTGGAGGATTACCAGTGGCTGGTATCGAGGATGCAGAGACCACGGCTTAGTCTGTTCGGGAACGTGTTGCAAAAGATATCAAGTGTATTGGACTTGAAATCAAGAATTTAGAGAATGTACTGCACTTGATCAAGTTTGTTTTTCTTGTGTAGCATTATATATTATATTAAGCTCCAATAGTTGGAGCAAATCTAGGACAAGTGACCCCACTACCATGGGACATGCTGATGTGGGTCCCACATAACATGTGGGACCCATTGTGTTTTTTTTAAAAAAAAACATGGTTTAAAGCTTACGGTTACGGATTAGTCCGTTTTGTTTACTGATCGATCATGCCCAGAGTTGTATCATAACCTCATGTAAGCTCGCAGTTGAGCGTTCAGAATATCAGATGCAGAGCACTAGAGCTGATATGTTCATATGTTCCAGGATTCAGCACATATAACATGAGGAGCGAAGGGACAGAAGCATATCAAGCTTTGAATGCATTTTAGATTCAAGAAATAACAACACAAATAAATGAAATGAAATGCTTCAGCAAAGAAGTGAAGTACACCAATGAAGAGCTAGATAAATCAAGATATGAAGCAACAACAAAAAAAGTTGAAAATTTTCCAAACACGTCCAAAATACATGATTGTAGTACTGTGCGTGCAGAGAAGCAATCAAAATTCTGTCATAAGTAATAGTAACAGTACACAGGTGAGGACCCTTAGTTTTGTAACTGTGGCTACATACACAGACATAATATGAAACTATGCTGGATCGTCCTTAATTACATCAGATTATTGAGAAGATACATCATATTTAGTGTATTTTACAATTATCTTGATCTGTACAGAGAGAAAAAAAAACATAACGCAAGCATAAGCTTCTCCAAGTCAGTGCACACAGCTCACAACACATACCATAAGGTAACAAACCATAAGTGAGGAGCTAAGCACTTCACATAATTTGCTAAAACATAGGTGGACATATCTAAGAAAGAAAAAATGTTGACAATATCTAATATCTAAGGAAAACGAAAGGGTAGACAAGTAGCTTTACAAAAAAAAGCACACTTTCAATACAATATGCATCAAGGGTTGTTTATACCATACATTTCCAACACACAAAATTCACTATCGTTATTTCAGAATACCGAGGAAAAAAACACTTCCGATTTTGAATTGAAATGAAATCAAAACTGAAGTTCCAGCAAAGTAATGAAACTGGTACCACTAATCAATAAACACAGTCACAAAGATAACAATATCAAGTCAGTCTGGTACCACTAATCAATAAAGCAGGCACCAGCAAACATAATAAGAGCATTACAACCCGGGGAGTGAAAAATAAGTTAGCAGAATCCCTACAAAAGTAAGCAGCACGCAAAGTGAGTAAGACTGTATAACATATCAATAGGGAAAAAAAAGGAAGCAGATAACCAGAGTTTGGGTCTTCCAAGTGCTGATCATGCTACAAGGGCACAAGCTTAATCACGGCATGAGCAATCAATTCACTAGAAACCAAAATGAAATGAGAACAATTTAACATGCCAAAAGACGTTTCATTATTTCAAGCTGTCATCGTTGGATAACAGGAGGAACTTGGCCTGCACAAGCAGCAGCATAAGCATCTGCAAGCCCTGGAGCAACCTCCCTGTAAGGATCAAGAAACCTCTCAGCAAATATCTTCTCAGTTACAGAAACCAAATGGTAAAAGTCGACGTCTTTCTTCAGCAACCCCTCTTCCTTCAGAACCTTTAGAACATAATGGCGAGGCATTAACCGAGTCTTGATGCCATAACATAACAATGCCGGCCTACGCAGAATATACGCAACATTGAGACCAACCTCCATCTTCAGGAACTCCACGGTATGCCTCAGCTTGTCCTCTGCAAAAGTCAGGATGGAAGGCAACTTGCCAACAGCAATGCAAACCTCAGCCTCGGAGCATCCAAGAATCTTCTTCAAGAGATGAAGCTTGTCATCAACCCTCCTGCCTCTGACGCAGCAGATGGCCTTGAGGGCGTGCTGGAACATGGCTGAATTACGTGGCACACCGAGCTTGTCCGCCCACGCAACAATTTCCTTGAGACGCTCTGGCTCCAATAGGAGCATCGTTGGGATGGTGACAAAGTGCTTGACGATATCACAATCACTTAGGCCGCACTGCTTCAGCAAAGCAATGTTGGGCTTGACCACACTGTCCACATTCTGACTGAGAAGGTATGGATACCTCTTGATGACAGCGTGCAGCCTATCATAGGAGCCTAAGTAAGAAAGATAGAAAGCAAGGTGGGAGATGGCAGCGGGGCGGGCGAAGATTTTGGTATCTATCGCAATGAGGCGGGAGATCTGTGCCGGAGAGAAGCCGATTTCGCAGAGCTGTGCGACGCGAGGGGCCAGGGTTTCGTCCACTTTGCAGCAGAGGAACCGCGGGTCCCTGGCGATTGCGGCGGCAAGGTCGGCTTTGTCGAGGCCGGCTTGCGCGAAGAAGGCGAGGGCAGCCTCGGGCTTGGACGGGCACTTGAGGTGGGTGAGGTATTTGGAGGATCTGAGGGCTTGCGCTCGTGTGAGGCCACAGGTGGAGACGAGGTAATCCTCGACGACGAACGGGGAGGTGGATTCGGTTGCGGCGGCGGCGGCGGAGGCGATGTAGCTGTAGAGGAGGTGGTGGAGGAGGAGGGGCGAGGCAGCCGGGAGAGGCCAGGCCGCACGCCATCGCCCGCCCGGAAGGAGGTGGCTTCGGAGCCGGAGCATCGTGGAAACGAGCGATTCGCGGCGGGCGGCGCGGTGTGCCCCGCGCACAGGTCTTTGCCTGCTGGGATCCTGGGGACACTAGAAACGAGCCTGAGTTTGAGGTTGTACACTTGTACTTCTTCATGTTCGTTCCAATAGCAATAAACAACGTTTCGATCCCCACTAATTTCTCAGTGCCAAAAAAAACATGTAATTATAGGTTATATAGTTTACTTTTTTTACCAAGTTTTTAGAGAATCATATTCATAATATATAAATCTATTATACAAATACATTTTATAAGTAATTTGATGATATTTACTTGATATCATAAATATAAACATTTTTTTTAATTGTTCAAACTTAAAATAATAAAACATGACATCGTGCTTGAGTAGTACGTTTTTTTAGAATGGAGAGAGAGAACAAAGCTATGCATATGTTATTACTCCATTCAAATCTGAGTAGAAAATGTGCATATTGCACAATACGACCGCTTTACAGGATCTTTAATTTGGAATTTAATTTTGATCAACGGTTTTCATGAGATTCAAGCAGGATTCACATTAACAGTAGAAGAGGTCATTGTACTAACAATAACATCATGTCCAAAAATACCAGTCGATTTCTTTTGTGAGTAAAAGAACAACTTTTGTAAGGCTCAACTCCTTGTACATAAACGCTCTGTGACGCTGAGCAGTCATCGAGCCCATCGGAACGGCAGGCAGAAAGGCAGGCAGCCTGGCCGAATCGAGAATGTGTTGGGCAAACAAATGCCGAACCAGGTACGGCAGGCAGAAGGGCGCCTGCTGCCCTGCTTCTGATCAGAAGAGTTCAGATTGCACAACATATCTTGCACTTTTCGTGGCTATTGATTCAGTTTTCACGCTCGCATGTACGTATGCACAGGAAGAGAATTTACAAAACACCTCGCTTCGCACAAAACTTTCAAGTTCACAGAAAACGAAAACCAGACAATGAAACCTAACCATCTAAACGGACCGTCCTAATTACCATGGGAAAGTGTCTGAAAATTAAGCCTGACAGTTGATGAACCGCCAATACACGAACTAGAACAACCGCCGAGTCAATCACTCTTGAGCAGACGCAACCTACCAGATCATGAGCTCGGAGTTTTGAATATGGCCAATGCAGATACCCGGCAAGCCTCTCACAGTTTCAGTTTGCCCAGGTCAATCTTTTGCTTAGGGTACGTGTAGGCTTCATAATTTATCTTCTGGCCAAGGGAGCCCAGCTTTGTGAGTGTGGTTATCAGATCAACCTGTCATAAAGAACACGACACATGAGTTGGCATCAATCAAAGAGTGAGATAAACCCTGATACAGTGGCAGTTCGTGCCCAAAATCAAAGCTAAATCTTACTTCATAGTCTGTCCGGGAGACTGTCTCACGACTCCTTTGGTACTTCTCAACCCATGGACGGCAATCTGGATCGGCAATCAGTCGTTCCTCAGTAGCAGCCTGGTCAGGTCCGAGGAAGGCTGACATCACAGCAATCTGCAAAAGTTAGACTTATCCTGTTAAGCATGGCACTAGATAGCAGTTTTTGCAACCTTAAATGGAAAAAAAAAATGTGATATCTGTGAAAGACGTAGTGGTGACCTGGCGAGGACCCAACCCAACAGCAACGAACCTATCCTTCATCTCCTGAACAGAAGCTTTGCTCCAATCAGGTACCCTTCCCTGTGGGTCAGCTTCCTGTGTGTCTGCTCTCCCGAATGTTCTGTCGAACAGACCCCACTGCGTTGGTATATAGTCGCAAAACAAAATCAGAGAGAAATATAAATTACGCATTAAAATAGGAGCAACTTGTACAAAGGATACACTGAAATATGCAGTATCATATATAGCATAAGGAGCGATATGGCGCAGCAAATACCTGCCCGTTTGAACCGTATGCAGAGTATAGGGTTCTTCCCTTCTCTTCATTTCCACCACATTTGGCAATGGCCGCATCAAGAAATGATTTCTTGAGTGCTGATTGTGCTGTTTCAAGTAAAACACAATTCTTAATTTAAGATTAGCAGAAGAGCTCACCAGTAAAGATCAACAAGGTCATTAGCGCTAGTAAATATACACTAGAAATTGTCAAACCTGCAAACTGGATCAGATCTGCAAATGAAAATGGACCTCCCTTGGAGTAGGAATCTATCTCTTTTTTGGCTTCAGTCAGCAGATCCAACGCACCAGAAAGCCCACTGTTTTCAGGTCTGCTTAATTCTGAGCTTTATTTGAAAAACTAAGTATCAAATGATGGAGCAACATGGTTGAGAAACTTGTTACTCGTTAGATTATCTTTAGCTGAGCATCTGCCCCCTCAAAACAAAAACCGAACTGAAGAAGAAAAAAATATGCTACCTAGCCTGATAGATCCATTTGCACCTCCAGTTTTTGTTGCCTGCAGAAGAATTAACATCATGGTGGCACAGGTTATTTCCAACTTTCCAAGAGTAACATGTACAGAGGGGCTGAAATGCTAATGACAGAAAGCCATTCAGAGACCAGACCTTGTCATAAGTGATGGCATCATTCAGTGCCAAGGTCAACAAAGATGGAACGAGCTCTGGCTTAGCCTTCAAAAGATTTTCAGTTTCACTACTTCAGTTAGCAGGAGCAATTAATAGGTGCAGGAGAAATACCCAGCATAACAGGCTAAGGTGTCTCACCTTTATGGCTTTATAGAGGGTATCCTTGATGCTTGCTGAAGAAAGAATCAAATTCTTCAATTCTTTTTTTACAAAAAAGCATATAACATTGCATATCATGGGCGAGGAAGAACAATGTTATTGTTAGGTGACCTACATTGGAACTCGGAGCGTTGTCTACGCTCAATGAGATCAGCTGCAGTGGCCACTCCTGTGAATTTAGTTGAGCCCTCGATCATTTCCTAATCCAAGGCATAAACCAAGTTCAGCTTACCTAACAAAACTAACTGCAAGCACGATCAGAAAAGGTACGCTGCCGCAGTAACTTAGCTACAGTTATCAACGCTGCATTTGTTCACTCCTGTTGCGCTAATGCCGAGCTGCATTGATCACTAACAAAGCAAGCAGGCAAGCAGGTAGTGCGAGCACTTACCAGACCAATGGCTGTCCCGACGCAGCCGCCGATGAAATCCCTCCTCCGGAATCGCAGACGCTCCTCATGTCCAGCAGCCTCGAGGCCCTCCACATTGCCCTTGCAGCAGACCTGAATCTGCACAGGCGAGGAAGAACACTATGAATCACGTGAACATACAACGCTATCACCTTGAATTCAGCGAGGATTCTGCAAGTTAGGGACGTACGTGCGCGTGCCTCCGTGCCGGAGACGAGACGGGCGAGGAGGCAGCGACGCCACGGGCGCCGAGCAGGCCGGGAGTCTGCACGGTCGAGAGGAAGCCCGCCATTTCCAGCTGATGATGGCCTCTCTTCGCGCAGCTGACGCTTTCAGCGCGCTCTCGCTCGTTCTGTTCTCTGGGGCCGCTGGCTGGTGTGGAGGTGCCCGCAGTGGCGCGCGAGGATAAGGCAGCGATCGTAGGTTACCTGTCTGCGCCACACGTTGCATATCGCGGCCTGCATCCTCTGCGTCCCGACTGCCTCCACGCTGGAGCTGCCGAGAAACTTTGGATGGTGACGCCGTAACGGGATGCATTTGACAGTCAGCAGCAACGTGGCATCTGTCAAGGCTCCTGCAGAACAGAAATAAACGGGTGGGGCAGTTTGTGAAACCTGATAATGTCCTGCTCAGGGTCGATAACATGTTGTCTGAATATCCGATCACTACCAGTACTTGCCATACAGAATTGCAGACTAGGGGTACAACATACAGAGGCAGAGGCTAAAAACATCCATTGAGTTCATAATAACTTCATATAGACTAGGGATACAGGTCCAAATGCACAAGCATGCCAAGGTTACAAGGCCCAGCCAACACAATGGGAGCAATTCTCATGTGGGTTGTGGGGGGTTGGTGCTGCATCTCCAGCATTGCATTTAGACACTTTGTGGAATGATGACATCTTCAGATCTTCTATCTTCAAAACTGGCAACATCATCTCTGGTAAGATTGGTTCTCCCTGCGCTTCACGTAGCGAGTCCTGTCACTGTACCGCGGCCTATCTTGGGCTCTCTGGGGTACTGGCTCCACCCTTCTCTGCCTTTCTGGTGATCGCTGAACGATTTCCCCATTCACAAATAACTCAGCTGCAAAGGAAGATAACGTGATGAAAACCTGAGATATGATTGGATTAAGGAAATATTATGAACAAAAAGAAAATTCAACATAAGCCTGAGCTCTGAGGGGATTGAAATGTAAACACCGGCCGTCAGCACACTTGAGAAATTGTAAAGAGACGTCACGAGACAGAAAAAGCAATAAAACAAGTCAAATGTGCAGGTTCCAATACAAGTGGGAAAATTTTGAAAGACCAATTGACTATTTATACAAGTGGAATTTCACATCATACAGCAACATAAGGAAAGCTAATGTCAGGAAATGTGGAGACTATATAACACTGAATGACAAAAGCTTTTATCATTCACAGTTTCACACTACTTTATATCCTTTTTCAAACAACATTCACTTATGTAGAACAACGAAAAACACAGCATGACATAACTGCAAGACTAAAACGAATCTAGAAACTAGAACAACAAACAAACAAGACATAAACTGTCAGGAAACAATAATAGGCAACTAGGAACCATAAATCACAAAGTGAGCTTTCTCTTCCAGGGCAGTGAAAATTCAAAGATCTCTTTGTAGCTAGCATAAAGTGTGAACTGCACTCAACTCAACAAAAACATAAACGACACTTCAGCAATAAACTTACCACCATAATCCTTGTTCTCAGCATCAACATAAGAATCAGGAAGCACAAATAGAACCCCAGGAAGGCCTGTTTTATCGAAAACACAAACTGCATTTAGCACACACTAAAATAGTGGTATGTTTAGGGGGTAATGAAAGTTCAGAAGATTTATATCTGCAATGCTATAGAAGCAAGTATACGCACATTATGATATCTGCAAATGCTTATAAAAGCAATAATACGCATTTTACGTTTCCAAATATCAACACATTATTTTTCCTGACATAATTGCTCAATGTACCTCAGCTCAAAGCAAATAATGTGGCACAGACATAATCACAAACAGACCACACAATTGTAACAGTTGAACATAACTAAGTCTTAATCACGAACAGAGATCTTAACTTTCCATGTTATCCCCCTAACCAATATGTATAGCGAAACTACATTAATTCAAACCAAAGATGCTATCACAATGCAACTCTTGAGCAAGGAAGCAAGCAAGGCACCTTCGAGCTTGTTAGAGGTCTCTTCATCAATCTCACATCCGAACCCAAAATAGCGCTCGCAGGAGACGTTGTATATCCTCTTCTTCGCCTCCTCCTCACTGCAACACCAGACATCGATTTATCCCAAATTAATTCTCCCACGAAGCATCCAAGGCTATGGAGGTGTATGATAGAACCATAAGCATAAAAATTACCTCCCCACGACTTGGGCAAGGGTCTGGATGTAGCAATCGATCATCTGCTGCTTGGTGGCGCCCTCGCCGCCGGGCTTGTCCATGACGATTAGCCAGTGCTCGTAGTCGCACCCGGGGAACAGCGGCGCCATCTCCGTCGGCGCGCGGTCACCGCCCTGCCCCGACCGCAGCGGCGAGTACGAGTCCGGCCGCCGCGCCATGCAGCGGACGGACCCGGCGCCGCCGCGTTGCCGTGGGGGGCGGGCGGAGGAAAAGGACGGGAGGCGCCGATACGGGAGGAGCGGCCGCGCCGGGCGAGCGGAGACGACGGCGCGAGCTGCGGTGGCCATGGCCGGCGAGGGAACAGGCGGTTGGTTGGCCGCGAAGGTGAGGGGGCGGAGGTGAAGGTGAAATGGCGAGGCGAGACGAGAGGGGTTTGGAATTGGATGGGGTTTTGATGAGGGAAGGAGACGAGGAGATATTTGCTGGGCGAGCGTGACGATACCTCAAATGGGCTGCCCGTTAGCCTGCTCACTCGGACTGGAGGCCCAAACAATCAGCCCAATCAAAACATCCGGCCCGTCGTTGGCTTTGTTTCCCGACCTGGCGACCTCTTTTTTCTATTTTCTCCTGTTGCTTTCAAATATTAATAACTTTTATTCAATGATTCAGATATCCAGATCTTAAAAGAGTTCCTGCATCGTTCGGTCGTTCCTCCTTCCTCCCCTTGCAGCTCGCAGGATCCTCCAGCGACCTCTACGCTTCAATCCAGATCCAGGTATTCTTCCGCGGCAAATTCAATCCTTCTTCTCCCGTAGGCATCCTCATCGAATTGTTGTCCTCAACTCCTCACCACCCTCTAAACTTTCGCGGGCTGGAGGTCCATCATCGATTGATTAGGATGCGTCGCTAGCTCGGGCGGATCACTCGTTTTGATTTGCAGGGTCTTCCCTTTGCTATGAGTCGGAAATCAAAACGTGATTCGTCTAGGAGGTGCGATACCGGTTTATGGTCCCGATTTTTTGTGGGCTTTAGTTCAACTGGGTTCCCCATTTGAGATAATGTAGTGAGTGGTGACTCTTGCCTTCCGTTGAGCGATCAGCCTGAATGTGGATTTGTGCCTATAGTGCTTTGTTGATCTAAGTTTTGTCCTTCATGCAGCAGCTGAAAGATGGATGCGAACAGGCGCCAGAGTGGAATTCAGCAGTTGTTGGCTGCAGAGCAAGAGGCTCAGCAGATTGTAAATGCAGCTAGGGCTGGTAATATTACTGTCTTTCTTTTTTGGTACAAATTAATACAAATCAAGCATAGTGTTCGAGGGCAAGTAACTTGTGCATTAGAGCATTCATCCTTGTATTTTGATCTATCAATTAATCTCTATTGGCATACTTTGCATTGTGGGTGAGACATGTTCGCTTCTGAGCTATAGTGAGATCAGCATCTTGTTTGTAGGATTGCTATGGTATACTGCAATTTTAGTCTAGCGGATCTTTTACTTGTTAGGTGATACCATACCACTCCAAACTCACATGTTGACTAGCTGTAGAAATTTGCATAGCGGATCTTTTAGTCTAGCTGGAAAACAAAATGTCAAAAATTACTTTTCTTTGACTGATTAAACACCGATGTAAACCTGAATGCTTTGTGTGTTCAACAGCTAAGTCAGCAAGGCTTAGGCGAGCTAAGGAGGAAGCTGAGAGGGAAATAGCTGAATACCGTTCCCAAATGGAGGCTGAATTCCAGAGAAAGGTTGCAGAGGTATGTCTTTTGCCCATCCTGCTGGATGTTCACAAGATTTCAGAGCCTGAGTATGTGTCTTTGTTGTTTTCAGAGCAGTGGCGACTCCGGTGCGAATGTTAAACGTCTGGAGCAAGAGACAGAGGCAAAAATTGAACAACTCAATCAGCAGGCTGCAAGTATCTCCCCAGAAGTCATTCAGATGCTGCTGGGGCATGTGACTACTGTGAAGAACTAAATGTTTGTTGTGTGCCTAATATGATCGCAGCCTTGTATTTTCTGTCTGTTTCTTTGTATCAGATAGTGGCAATAAATGTTTTGTCAATTATAGCTGTAATCCCATGTTCTTGGTCACAGAATAAGCTGCTGCAGCTTAGTAGCAAACCTGCCTGGCACTGTCAGAACTCAGAACTATAAGTAAATATTGATTTTCTTCGTTTCTTTTTTATTATGAAATGTGCACGAAAAGCATCCTAATTTTCTTTCTGTGACTAATGTTATATGAGAGCTGCTGATGTATAAACCACAGGCACTATATTGACACTCGCAGTTGTTCTCAGAAAGAAGTTTGGAGGAAAGTTATGTTGTTCTTTTGTTTATCAGAGGAAAGTTATGCTGTTCTTTTGTTGCCCACGATACTCCGACTGAATACAAGCTCATGACGAGGGGAATCGTAAACAGCACCGGCAGGCCTGCGTATTGGCACTTCGCACTTGCATATAAGCTCTACAACTACACTGCAGTACGGTGTGTCCTAAACGGCACCGGACGGTGCTGGTCTGCAACCTGCCTCCATTTCTTAGGCTCTACCTAGCCGCGCCATCGTGCCAAGCAATAGCTAAGCCCACTGCTCACCAGATTAACATATCATTGGAAACAGGTTAGAGTAGATGAAGTAGGAGAGCTTTGAAATACCACTGAATTATCATCATGCGCCATGCCTAAATGGATACAGTCATACAGAGCGCATGTCCTCCAAAGTCGCAAGAAGAGACCAAGCAACAGTAATTTCCACTTTACAGAAGCCAAGATCACAAGTACCTTGGTTACAGACTGCCTTCAAAGGTGTGAAGACAAACCTACCTTCGATAACATCTGACCTGTTATCAACTTGTGAAGCCACCACACGGACTTTCAGCTGTCCACCTAATTCCACAGAGACAACATTCCTTGAAAGCTTGATCTCACCAGCACAAGTGATAGGCATTCTTCCATCTCTAGAATCAAGTAACATGATATCCCCTATGTCTATACTGACAGTACGGGCAAGAACTTTTCCTCGAACATGCTCCGGCCATGAACCATCAATAACTTGGACTTTGACTACAGTGGCCTCAGCTGTATTTACAAGTGGTGCGAATCTGACCATAAGTGTGCACCGCTTGCTATAGCAACGTTGCTGGATTATGAAAGGGCCCCGGACAAAGGAATAAACTGTGGAGTACTCGAAGATTTCCAAGCACAACATTTTATCCTCAGACTCTGTTTTTCCCTTCACTTTTAGTTGCACTTCAAATGCTACTGGATCAATAAATACAACTGCACGAGATGGGCCTGTCAACAGCAGATATGAATCCTGCAAGCATCACGATTAACTGATCAAAAGATGCCTTGATTCTTCCTTATAAGAAACAAAATTACAGCCTATCTATATAAACAGCAACAGTTATTGCCTACTTGACTATACGATGGATCATATGTGTATCACATCAGTGACAAACTTCTCTTTCTATTCATGCTTTCACATTTTACTAATGAGTTCGCAAAAGAAGAGCATCAAGGATGAAAAAATGTTATCACTCAATAAGGACTCTTTTTAAACAAACTGCGGATATACTGAAGAAACATAAGAAGACACTAACCCCTCCAACAAAGGCATAAACATGCACGCAAAGCAACAGGAGAACAGTACTGTCTGCAAGAAAAACAGCAAAAAGGCATACATTGACATTTAGAGATGCATATGTATACCTCTTGAGTTAGAATTTGGCAGTTATCCCTTGTGCAGTTAAAAAGAAGGTTTCGATTTTGATCTACCGAGTCCCTGGTGGCAATCCAGCCATACACATGCAGTGGCCACTCCAGACCATCTTTTGTTTCAATCACTTGGACTGAAAAGATCTGCAAGACATCCTCGCAGGATGCATATCTTGGGATAGTTCCTTCCGTGTAGCGCATGGAAGGCACAGAGGCTGCAAGTTATACCCAAAAAAAAAAATACTCTGTTGTCAGAAACTAGAGGAAACAATTAGTCATCTTGGCATGACGAAAATTCAGGTAATCATCAATTCGGATGGTAAAAGGAACTTACTGTTGTCTTCGAAGTAACCATAGAGGCCACCAAAGCAACTTTCCCAGCCGTCACGGAACGAACGCATGAAGTCCTCGGCGGTCTCGTCGTCCAGTAATTGCCCTTCCTCCTCCTCTTCTCCCTTCTCTGGAGAAGGCGGGGATGGATTCTTCACCTGCTCAGCTCGTTTTCCTTTGCCGATCTGCATCTTGCTCTCATCGCA
Organism: Digitaria exilis; assembly: GCA_015342445.1. Classification (NCBI taxonomy): domain Eukaryota; kingdom Viridiplantae; phylum Streptophyta; class Magnoliopsida; order Poales; family Poaceae; genus Digitaria; species Digitaria exilis. The sequence continues at coordinate 284,765 of JACEFO010002261.1, read as the reverse complement.
ACTATGGCTCCTAGAGGCAGATGCCTTCCCTTGCCTGCGGCGGCGGCTGCTTCTCTTCGCCTGATCGCCCGCCGCCTCCGTCTCCCACGGCACCTCCATCTGAAGCTCGCCGCGGGCCCTACTTTGCTTTTCCCGCCGCTGGCCGAGGACCTGGGATAACTGGTTCTCGAGAGGCCCACGCCACGCGGATGGATGGATCGGTGGGCCTTTTCTGCTGGCGTTGCTGTGGGCATTGGCGGCCTTTTCTGCTTCCGAACGCTGGCGCCGTTTTTTTCTGGGTTCAAATTTTTGAAACAAATACAGAGACACACAGCAAGAAATTTGCCTCCCAATGGATACCCTCCTCTTGCAGCTTTTTTTGAATGAAGTTTTTAAGTTGTACATTGACATAGATATACATACACAACAGACCAACTCTATCCAGGCTCATGAAAACAATGAACCGGGAACGGTACCCGGGCGTGATTGTGCGGCAGCCACAGGTACAATCACTATTTTATCGGTTGTTGTTTAAGTTCTAGTAGGTACAAGCAGTTTTTCTTTCTTAAAACCATGTGTAATCTTACACAGCCTCCAGCGTTTCCTTGAAAAAAAAATGACTGTGCGGCAGCCACAATGCCTTGCCATGTCCTAAATTAAACGGCGCCGTGGTCTGCCCGCCGCCACCTGTGTCTTGCCGCGCCGTCGTCTCCCCAGCTGCTGCCACCAATGCATCTTATTCTTACTCCGGGTGGCCATCTTCCTCATCTTCTTCACGCTTGTTGCCGCCGGTGCCTTCCGCTTGCTCCTCAAATGCTGCCACATCGCGTCGAACAACGCGTGCACGTTTCCGCCACCGCCGCCGCCGCCACGCCTCTTCGCCGCCGGCGTGCCTACCGCCGTCCGGCTCGTGGTGGTCTTCTTACCCTTGCCTTTCCTGCGGTCAAACATCCCCTCGATATACCTCCACGGCGACATGCGATTCTGCTCGCCGGGGATGCCGCCGATGCCTCTGGACGACGAGGGGCCTTCCTGCTCCTGGCCGCCGCGCCCGAAGTGGTGGTGGTGATGGTGATCATGGCGATGGTGGAACACCGCGGCGATCTTGCTCTTGAGCCTCCGCAGCCGCCCCACACGCTGCTCCAGGACTTCCTGCCGGCGGCGTTGCCTCATTGACCTCGACATTCTAGGCGCGAGCGCGAACACCGGCGTCCATGCATCGATGCCCCGCCGCCGCGACATCGCCGGCGGCGACGGTGAGTAGGAGGAAGCAGAAGCGCTCGAGTCTGCCGGCAACACCGTAGGGCTTGTCGAGGGATGCGACATGGGCGCGCGTGGTGAGCTCCGGCTGCTGCTGCTCATGTACATGCTGCCTGAGTCGATGCGTTTCAGCGCTCGCCGCCGTGGCGGTCTGCTGATGCTTGACCTGCCCCCGCTGGAAACAGAGGCGTCCTTCCTCCTCCCTCGCCGCCGAGTGCTCACTTCTGCTTCTTCTTGTTCAGCCTGGCGCTGGCAGTGCTTCTCCTTGATGTTTCGCTCCGGCCTGATGCGGCTATGAATGGTGACCGCCGTGTTGCTCGACGAGGATCGTTCCGGCGTAGCGACGCCCCGGCCGGGTCGTCTCTCCGAGCCACGGCGAGACATCGTCTTGCTCAGCGACAACCTGGAGTCCAATCTCCCAGGACGACGCGTCGACGAGGAGTAGCTCGCCGCTGCTGCCACGTGGCGAGGCGTGCCGACGTCGCACTGCAGCCGTGCCCGACGACCCCGAGACGACATCTCCAGCGACGACACGGAGCGGCGACGCCGACCACTGCTGCTGCTGCCCTCCAGCGACGACGGCGAATGGTCACCACGGCTGGAGCTGTGACGCCGCGTCGTGTCCCGGCGATCGGCGTGACGACTGCTTCCGGTCACCGTGCCATGCCGCGACGTCGCGGCCACGGACGTACGGTTGACGCTGAGGCCGGAACGGCGCTGCTGCGGTGACAGTGCACTTGTGGACGAACGGTAGGAGTCGAGGCGGGAGAGGAGAGGCTCTTCCCGTGCACGGCGATGGCCGTGGACGTTGCTGCCGGCTCGGCTTGACACTGTGGAGTACTGCACGCTAAGCTTGCTGGATCGCTCGCTGGCTAGGATGCTGGGGCTGGGTGAAGCTAGTGGCCTCAGGCTCCGGCTTGACTCGGCGGCGTCGCGTGTTCGACGATTTGATTGGATGGAGAGCTTCCTCTCAAGCGCGGGAGACATTCGAGAACCTGCAGATAGCATCTGAAAACGGGTGCCCTGTTGATCGCTTTTGCCGAGATCATAGAGGAGTGAAGGTGATATGATGTTTTCTTTTTACAATTATCGGCGCGAAAAATAAGTTACCTTTGTCTGTTTCAGGAGAGCCTGCTGGGCAGCATCATCCAGCATCCTCGTCATTAGACCCATAGATGTCTCGTCTAACTGCATAAAAGTAAGAACAAATTAAACTGCTTCGAATTTGCCACGTACTTTTCTACTAGGCAATTTGAAACCAACATGCCTGATCTATAACTAAAATCCTTCCTTTGCGTTCACAACAAATTGCAGCGAATTCGTTTGAAAAAAATTGCAGCGAAGCTTACATTTTGATCTGTCGTGCCCAGAGACATCTCCCGCGACACGGAGCGACAACTGTTGCTGCCCTCCACGGACGGCGACTGGTCACCGCGGCTGGAGCTGTGGCGCGTCCTTTCCCGGCGATCGGCATGCCGGTTGCTTCCGGTCACCGCGCCATGCTGCGACGTCGCGGCCACGGACATACGGTGGACGCTGAGGTTGGAACGCCGCTGCTCTCCGCTTGGACGCTGCTGCGGCGGCGGCAATGCACATGTCGATGAGCGGTAGGATCCGAGGCGGGAAAGGACAGGCTCTTTCCGTGCATGGCGATGGCCGTGGACGTTGCTGCCGGCTCGGCTTGACACTGTCGAGTACTGCAGGCTAAGCTGACTGGATCGCTCGCCGGCCAGGAGGTTGGGTATGGGCGAAGCTAGTGGCCTCAGGCTCCGGGGTGGCTCGGCGGCGTCGCGTGTCCGGCGATTTGATTGGATGGAGAGCTTCCTCTCCAGCACCGGAGACATTAGAGAACCTGCAGATAGCATCTGAAAACAGGTGTTGTGCATGTCAGCGTTTGCCAAGACAAGAGCATAGAGAAGTTGAGGTGAAATGGTATTACCTTCGCCTGCTTCAGGAGAGCCTGCTGGGTAGCGTCATCCAGCATCTTCATCATAAGAGCCCTGGATGTCTCGTCTAGCTGTCCAAATTTAGCAACAAATTAAACGGCGTCAAATTTGCCAATGTATTTTTCTGCCACAAGGAAACTTTAGTTTTGACATCACTTTACTCTGCCTAAATTTTCGCCTCGTTCTTGATGTTATATTTTGAAACTACCATGACTAGTCTGTAATTCTTACATTTTCATCTGGCGCTCCTCCATTGTGAAGCAGCCCGTATAGCCTCTTGAGTGCCTGTAGATCAGATGCAACTTGCTGCATCTCCGTTTCTTCTAGCATTTCCGTTCAAAAAACACAGTCAGATATAAATGAAAACCAAAAACATTGACAAAAGGGAAAATGTAGAACTAACCACTTTTGCGAGAAGAGAAAGCTGATGCTGTTTCTTTATTCAACTTGGCGGGCTCTTCCGGTGCCTGGCCGTGGACCTGGCCGCCGGCTCGGCTTGACACTGTCGAATACTTGAGGTCAAACCGGCTGGATCGTTCGCCGGCAAAGACACTGGGGCTGGGTGATGACGGTGGCCTAAGGCTCAGGCGTGGCTCGGCGTCTCGTGCCAGGCGATTTGATCGTATGGAGAGCTTCCTTTCCAGTGCAGGTGACACCAGAGAACCTGATAGCATCTGAAAGGGAGCAGTTGTTCTGTTGATCAGCATTTGCCAATAGTATAGGGAAGTGAATATGAAATAATATTCCCTAATATTACTGGCATGAAAAAAATTTACATTTGCCTGCTTCAGAAGAGCCTGCTGCGAAGAATCATCTAGCATCTTCCCCAGAAGAATCCTGGATGTCTCGTCTAACTGCAAAAATGTACGAACAAATTATACTGCGTCATATTTGCCAGCATATTTGTCTACTACACTAACGGCAAGTTTGACATCGAAATGACGTCGAACTGCTTCCATTTGCCATATCCTTGCAGTTTGGATATTGAAAATTGAAAGCTTCGTTCTTCAGATATAGTAGAACACAGAGAGGAAACAGTTTTCTACTGAAAATCATAAGTAATCCATCTATCTTTTGCTCTCACAAGTCACGAAAATAGCAGTGAATGAAGACATTAAAAAAAAATCTTACATTTCCATCTGCCGAACCTTTGTGAAGCAGCCCGTATAACGTCTTGAGTGCCTGTAGATCAGACGCAACTTGGTGCATCCCCGTTTCTTCTGGCATTTCCGTTTCAAAATCACATGAGAAATGAAAACTAATCTCATACCCAAAAACAAAATTGTAGAGATGGCAAAAATTGACGCCAAAGAACAGAATTCAACCTCTGTTAAGAGACGAGGAAACGGACGCCGTTGCTTTGTCCATCTTGAACGGGAAACGTCAAACAAAGAAGAAATGGAATCAGGAGCAATAGAAAATCAGAAAAACTTTGTGGTAAGAGTGTGTTGCAGTGTTGCAGGTTTTACTGCACTATGAGACAACAGCCGCGCTCTACTGTTGGTGATTTAAAGACATGGCAGGTAACAGAAGTGGAAACTGAACGTCAGGCCCACGCGGGTTCAGTACAGGCTTTTTTTGTTATTGTTTCACAGCCAAGCTCATGGGACAAAACGTTAATGTTTTGTCTATAGGTTCCTACTAGTAGCCTATTTACACACATAGGGTTTTTCAATCTGGAGTTTTGGTTCTTGATCCAACGGGGCTCACTGCTATATCTGCCTGCCGGTCCAATGCCCACTTGCCCAGGCCAGCGACACGACAGTCACATAGACCACGGCGAGTGCCATGCACGCACGACGGTGGCGGACGCCCCAGAAGCTCGCCGGAGACATGCCATGCCAGAACGTACTACGGGCTACGGTTTTCTACAGAAATTAGCCAAACGGACAGCATAGGCGAGGAAGAACTCACCTGTATGACGATAGGCGGAGTGGTTGCCGGTGTCACGACGAGGGGACTCCGTTGCTCGCACGGAACGGCCGGCGACAGGGGTTCAATTCAATGGTGCTTCGTCACTGGCGCCGATCAGATCGTCGCGGGGACGGAGGAGGCGCAGGCGATCGAGTGGCGTCGTGGCCAGCGCCGATCAGACCGCCTGGGAGGATGACGAGCACTGGGATCGAGAACGGCCGAGAGCCCGAGACCCAAAAGGCATGGCGCGATCAGACCACAAGGCGGTTTTTCGCACGGTGTGATATATCCACAGGAAGGAAGAGAACCGGCCGACGAGTCACGACGATCGCGGGGGGAGGGAGGAGTCGCAAATCGGACGGCGTCGGTGAACAATCGGCAGCCAGGACGAAACGCCACGGGGGAACGGGCACGATTTCGCACATGTCTCCGCACTGGCACGTCAACGACCAGACGGCTTGTTGCTCCAACGGCCTGTGGCCACTGGCCAGGACAAGGTTCCAGGTTTGGGCCTGAAGGGCAGGCAGGTGTTTGTCAGACAAAAGGCAAGGAAAGAATCCAGGTTTCTTCTATGGCTGGAGTAGCGCGGCCGCAGCAAGGCGTCGTTCGCCGGTTCACATCCTGGTCATTCTGACCTTACCTGCAAGCAACTTCAGAACTTCTTCACCAGGAACCAGAAAAGGTATTCCACCACGTAGATTTGCCGCCCTAACTAAGCCAAGCCTTCATCCTCTCTTCTCTTCCCGTCGAGGCGTCGTGTGAGCGCTCTCCCTACCGGCATCGATCGACAGGCCAACGCCAAACAATGTCGTCTTCCAAGACCAACTTCTTCGGCCGCGCCTGGAACAGAGCACGCGGTAAACAGCCACGTTCTCCCCTCTTTTTGTTTTTCTGCAATCTCGTGCTCTTCATCTCCCTTCTCTTTTCTGCTCATGTTGGCGAATTTCAGTATGCCCACATGGCCACACTTTTTTCTGAACATATCTGAGGCTGACAATGCTGCGTGCCGCTGGCAGGCAAGTCGGATGTGGAGAGGATCTGCAAGAAGGTCTTCGACGACCTGGCGGACAAGGACACGGCGCTCCTGGACATCAACTCCCTCCACGTCGCCACACTCATGGTTTACAAGTGAGATTAGTAATGGTTTCGATGTTGGATCACTTTCCTTGCAATTATCCGCCGCGCTATGCTGACTGCGTGTTTCGTCAGTTCGATCAACAAGCAGTTAGTCGGCCCTCACAAGGACCCTCCCTGCATGAAGATCATCGCTGAAAAAATGGAGGTAACACTCGAAGACCAAACTGTTCCTCTTATTCTAAAAAAAAAACCTCAATTGCTGGCCTGCTTTGGAACTGGAAGTCGGAAGAAAGATAGGCCCATGAGAAATACTAGCCCATCAAACAACTAACTCATTTGGTCGTTGCTTGTACGCGCTGCAAACTGCAGGAGTACCGCGCCAAGAAAGGAATAGCGTTCGAGGAGTTCCAGGAGATGATCCTCAAGTGGGTGGAGAAGGACCTGCGGCTGGTGCTCGCGAACAAGGCCGCCGTGTCGATCCTGGGCGCGCCGCTGCTCGCCGTCACGGCCAAGAACGCCGGCAGGCAGGTGCCGAGGGTCGGCGACGCCGTGGAGAAGGTGCCCACGCCGCTCATCGCCGCCGTCTTCTCCGTCGGGCTCATGCTCCTGCAGGACGTCCGGTTCGGCAGGCAGAGGGAGTAGTGAACAGTTAGATTAGATCGCTTGGATCGCTCGTCGGCCATGGAGGCTTTCGCTTTCAGCCACTGGCTCGCGAGATGGTCCCATCTGCTTTGCTGCTGCGTGATGATAGGCTGTTGCTGTGGAAGTCTCATAGACAACGATGTATGCTAATGCTTGAGTTATAGGCAATTGACATCTGAATGGCACGTATGCGAAAATGATGGAGGGAAGGGCTGTGAGACTGATTAGTGATTATGGTCGTTCTTAATTAATGCAGGTTGATTTATACGCTTAATATGTGGTTTACCTTTTTTGTGACGGGACAAATGTTTCCTGGTAGCTACATGACGTGTCCTTTTGAAATGCTAATTTTTTAGCACCGATGTCAACCGCACATAGTGTGAAATATATGGGAGCTGTAGTGGTGGCATTTCAAGCCATGGAGTCATTCACTACCGGAAACTCCTAGTATGCCGAGAGCAACAATCTTTGCCGTGAGCCAAACGTCGGGCTCTCGGCAAAGAAGACGTTTGCCGTGAGCCATGCCCAAAGACTCTCGGCAAAGAGAAAACCGTCGGCAACAACAACGTTTGCCGTGAGCACCTAAGGCTGGGCTCTCGGCAAAGTTTGCGCACTCGACGAACGAAAACTTCGCCGAGAGCTAGAGCAAAGATACTCTCGGCAACCTAGGACCTCTCGGCATGCATGATCACGTGCCACGTTCGTGCTCTCGCCGCCAGAGACGGCGTGTGGGGCGGCTAACGGCCGTCAACGTCTTTGCCGTGAGCCTAGAAGGAGCTCACGACAAAGGGTTGTTTGCCGAGAGCAGAGGACGTCCTCTCGGCAAAATTGGACACGTGGCACGGCATCAGTCAGGCCGGCATGGCCACGTGGCAGCCTCTTTGCCGAGAGCTTTCCAGAGACTCTCGGCAAAGGCATGGTTTGCCGAGAGCTTTCCAAAGCCTCACGGCGAAGGGAATCTTTGCCGAGAGCTTCCTGGCGGCTCTCAGCAAACGTGTCCCACATATTTCACATTTCAACGCCCAAACAAATTTTCTTAGTTCACACATCCTACAAAGTACAACATGTGAGCATTTGACTATTTTACCAATTTGTTTGCTATTTTTAATTTCTTTGTATCAATTTGTTGGGTTTATGGAATAATTCTAAGTTGAATAGAGAAACGATTTGAAAAATAGTAAAAAATGAATTAACTAATGAGATTCATGTAAGTAAGTGTGATGTGAAGCCTTACCAACAAAATAAGAGTATATTTCAATGAAAACATGGAAAAAACCACGTGGATTAATAGTTTTGCAATTATTAAAAATAGCAAATGGAGTCCGAAAATCATGATTTTTGTAGACATCCAATGATTTGGTGTACTAAGAGTGTGGGAAAAGTTAGACGAGGTTTCGGGCAATTTTGTGTCAAACCATGCACAAATCCGAACATCTCCGTAGAAGTTTCGTAAACATCACATGTGATCTCTAGAATTTGAACTCAAAGGGAACTTTAAATTTGAGTTTGCATGCAAAACTTTGTGCACATGTTATAGACACTATAATATGGTCTATGTCAAAATTTGGTATTTTTTCAGAATAATTTGATATATATTTCTACTTCATATATACATGAAATAATGAAAATTTACTAAAATACACAAGAAATAATGAAATAATATGTAAACAAATAGGACTTCATGATTTTACTCATCATATGAAATAAGATCAGTATCACGAACACTTTAGAAAAAAGAAATGGAGAGCACAATAAAATAAAAACTAATGGGGGAACAACTCTTTGCCGAGAGCCACAAGGCCGAGCTCACGGCAAACAGGGTGTTTGCCGTGAGCTCGGCCTTGTGGCTCTCGGCAAAGAGTTGTTTGCCGAGAGTTTGCGAAGGGGCTCACGGCAAACTGGTTTGAAATTTTTCGAACTGAAAATTGAATCTTTGCCGAGAGCCATATCCAGGCTCTCGGCAAAGACAGCCTTTGCCGTGAGCCTAGATCTGGCTCTCGGCAAAGACAGCCTTTGCCGAGAGCCAGATCTAGGCTCTCGGCAAAGTTGAGTACCTGCGGTACAAAAACAACTTCACCGTTCTCTTCTCCCCCACTCAAACCTCTTCCTCCTCCCCCGCGCCACCCCCGTGCCGCCGCCCGCGCCGCCCCTGCGGCGGCGCGCGCGCCGCCCCCCACCCCCCGCGCCGCCGCCCGCGCCGCCCCCCGTGCCGCCGTGTCACCCCCGAGCCACCGCCCACCCCCCGCGCCGCCGCCCACCCCCTGCGCCGCCGCCCACCCCCCGCGCCGCGCCCGGCCGCGCCCTCGCGGCCCCACGCCCAGCCGCGTCGCCCGGCTGCCGACGCCGGCCTGCCACCACGCCGCATGCCCGTCGTCCTCCTTGGCGTAGGTAATTTTTTTATTTTTGGTATATTTGTTTTGAATTAAAAAATGTATAAACTTGTAGAAAATTTGGATTCATGTGTAGGAATGAGTTAATTTTAAAATACAAATTGATATGATGGTTGTTCTATATTTGTGGATGTATATGATTGTATGAATGTGTGATTCTATAAAGTGAATGTGATTCTATATATGAATGTGATTCTTTGTGACTAATTCGATATGATGGTGGGCTTTAGAAACCTCACCGTGCAGGGGAATTGCTGCCGAAATTTTTCATTGAAATTGTTATGTTATTTTTCCAGTAGAGGAGTCGACGCTCGTCTTCCTCGACGCTAGATGACGCTCACCGTCATTCTAACATATATATTTTGAATGTAATGCAGTCCCAGCTCGCCCAAGAGAGGACCGAACGGGAGATCGAACGGGAGAGCCTACAGGCCAACTTGACCCAGATGTACGCCTGGATGCAGAGCGTGGGCACTCAAGTGTCCGTCCCTCCCCCACAGCTTCAGTTTCGGCCACCGCCTCGGCAACCGACCCCTGTGAGTATAAAAACTTTTGGTTTGTAAGTTCATTGGTTAAATCTTGTCTCACGTGAAAACATTTCTCCTTTCTGCAGGGTCTCTCGGCGGGATCAAATGATCCCGCTGGAATGGTCAACATGTCGCCTGGTGTGTCGCCTGCGCCTTGTGTGTCGGACTGGTCGCCTTGGGGAACTCAGCAGGACGGACAGGGCTCACAGGATCGCGACCTCTCCAACCCCTCCCAAGCACACAACCCGTGGGAATGGCGGCACCACCATTAGGTAGTTGACGGACGTTGTGGTTAAACTTGTGGTCGAACTTGAATGTTATGTGCATGGACTTGTGCTATAACTTGTTGTTAAACTTCTGGTTAAACTTGTGGTTGAAACAGTATGTTATGTGCATGAAATGTTTGTGTATTGGTTATATTAATTGCCTGTGATGTATTTGAGATGTATGTGTGATATATTTCAGTTGTTGGGCACCATATATGAGCAAATAAGAAATAAAAAACGCCTCAGCCCAGGGGTTTGCCGAGAGCATGGGGCCAGGCTCTCGGCAAAGCCCCTGTGCAGAGGCCCCGCGCCTGCCCCCCGGTGTGTGCCCCATGGGCTCTTTGCCGAGAGCCTGGCACGTGGCTCTCGGCAAACCTTGAATTCTTTGCCGAGAGCCAGGCACGTGACTCTCGGCAAACCTTGAGTGCTTTGCCGAGAGCCTGGCACATGGCTCTCGGCAAACCCAGCTGCGGGCCCCACAGAGACGGCGCAACGCCGTCTCGCCGGCGTTAGGGCCAGGCTCTTTGCCGAGAGTCTACATGCTCTCGGCAAATACCTCCTGTGCACACGGCAAAGGCTTTGCCGTGATTCCCGGCAGAAAGCTCTCGGCAAAGGTAGCTTCGCCGAGAAAATCTTTACCGAGTCATCTTTGCCGAGAGCCGGCTCTCGGCAAAGCCTTTGCCGAGAGGATTGTCCTCTTTGCCGAGAGTGCCAGGCTCACGGCAAAGAGCCTGGATCCGGTAGTGATTGTTGAGATTTGAGAATAGTTGTGTGGTGTCAACAGAAACGCCAATCGCCTAAGGGCGTGTGTAATGTTACAGACCCGTGTTGCATGGCCATCTATAGTCGATATAATAGACAAACCATCAGTTGCGTTATCTATATTCTATAAGCAGTAAAAATGTTACTTAATTATTTAATGCCATATGGCAAAAAAGACACACAATGTCTCTTCAGGGAGTAAAATGTTGTGTATTATAATTTCTCGCATGCTCCTAATTAAACCATCTGTTAATTATCAGGGACATCTTTATATCTCCTTGACGTCAGGTAGGTAACATCTCTTATGTGACCCCACTATCCATGCCTAAGATGATAAAATGATGTTTACTAACATGGCTTGCCTTGGAACTGTGAAAAAAAGGAAGAATAAAATCATTAAGAATGCTAAGAATGTTTGACTTTGACAAGACATAAAGGTAGTTATATTCTGGGATAGAGAGAGTGTCAACAAAATACAGGCAAGATCTCCTCCATGAGTAAATTGCTGCCTATTAACAATTTCTCGGATGCTCCTAGATCATTTGTTAATTGTATCTAGCAACATATTTATCTGGCCTCCACGTTCAATAAAACCTAGACAACATCTCTTATGCCACCCCACCATGGATGCCTAAGATAATAAAATGGTTTTTAATGACATGGGTAGGCTTGGCGCTTTAATAAAAAGCAGAATAATACCCTCTCATGAAAACAACTAAAAAAAAGCATGTGCACAATATGCGAATGTATAACATGGTACTTTCTCTAGCAATGAAGTAAAAAATTTACATGAATTTTTTTACCTTTTGTTATTGGTATTAAATATTCAACATTGCCCCTAATTCTTTCTTGAGTGAATATCCAACAAATGATATTGCAAAAGTTCTTTTGAATAGAAATTAACACGATTTTTTTGTGAAATTTAAATATGTGGAAGCAACTAACCAGTGATATTCTCAAATTGACAAAGCATTATCTAATTATACGTTTTGTGGTAGGATATATGTGGGTCTATGGAAATAGAGATATGTGCATATTAACTTAGTCCATATCAGGATTTATCACCTGAAGCATCTTCTTCAAAAAAAAACCTAAAGCATAGTGTCCGTGCGTCAACGCTAATGTGTGTGGGGGGAAATAATGTACATTTGCATCTGCCCCTCAGTATTTTTACTGCTTTTACAAAACAAAAATACAACAAAAAAAAAAAGTTGGGCGAGCACCGTGAACTGGTGTGCCTCTGGGTACCAATCCGTGTACCTGTAGCAAAATCTGGTAAGACCACCAAATTCTCACGAGAAGATGGACCTAGTCCACAGATTTAGATTAGGGATCTGTTAAACCGGAATCACACACTACAGCAAGATACTTTTATTTCCGTTCCCCTTTTCCAAAGTCCCATCCAGCCCTCCGCCGTCGGCCATGGGGCAAGCCTGGGGTTCTCTCAACGATAAGCTCCAAGGTAACCCGCCGTTTCAACCCCCCAAAATCGATCGATTCGCATCTAATTCGATCGTAGAAATCGTTCCGGGCTCGCGAGCGGCCGTGTTCTGTGGAGATGAACGAGGAATCGAATTGGTGCAGGGCGGCGGTGGAAGGAGCGGCAGGTGCGGAAGATCACCGACAAGGTGTTCGACCGGCTAACGGAGGACGCCCAGAAGCGCGAGAAGGAGGCCCTCACCTTCGAGGAGGTCTACATCGCCGTCCTCTGCGTCTACAAGTACAGCGGCGGATCAAATCCTATCTATCTTTGTCCTAATACTCTGCAGTTGTTGGCTGTTTCTGATTTTTCTTGTTCTTGTTGGGCAGTGATATCAACAAGTACTTGCCGGGGCCGCATCACGATCCCCCGTCCAAGGAGAAGCTTAAGGCCATGATGAATGTAAGCAGAGGCTCCCCCCTTCCTCCCCTTTCGATTAATTTTGCTGTGTCAATATGGTCAATCGAATATCGTGTTCTTCTTCCAGCTGTTCCTTGTAATGAAAGCAAAGTGTTCTTGGTTGCTGTGATTCGTTTAGCCACCTTAATTTAATTCTAGTGCCGTCAGCTTTGCTAGGAAGCCTTGGATGCAGCAGAGAACGGAATAATTATAGCACAGTACTAAAACTTCACAGTGAATCAGTGCTTTGCAGTTGCAGGGAAAACATAGAATTTTCTTCTCAAATTCCCCTGGCTTCAGCTGCTACAGGCAGCTTTTTGAGTGTGTCGTCAGAGTCTTACAATTACAGGCTTGGTTTGTGAGACGTGCAGGAATACGACGTCAACCTGGACGGGCTCCTAGACCGCGAGGAGTTCGCGGAGTTCATCCGGAAGCTGACCGCGGACTCGCTGAGCGCCATCAGCCTGAAGCTGGTGATCACGCTTGTGGCCGCCCCCGCGGTGGCGATGGCGACCAAGCGGGCGACCGAGGGCGTCCCCGGCGTCGGCAAGGTGGTGCGCAGGGTGCCCAACGCGCTCTACGCCTCCGCCATCACCCTGGCCGTCGTGCTGGTGCAGAAATCCTCCGAAGGCGTCGAGTGACCTGCAGAGCAAAGCAGCAAACAGCACCGTTATGTGCTGTAGCCCGTATGTAGTACTCCGTAGCTGCTACGGCAGGATACCTGGGATGGGTGCTTCTTCGACTTGTTCGTGCGATTCTGTGATCAAACATCTGATGTGATTTATCGTGGTTTGGGTACAGAAATGGGTGGATTGTCTTTTGCCATGAGTAATTTAGGAAGTGAACAATAAAGCAGTAGTCATTAAGTCATGGTTATGCTTTATGAGTTTGCTTTTGCCATTCTTTTGATGAAGTTTAGAGAGGCTGGCTTTGTCTGCCTTTCTTCTTTGCTCCGAGTCCAATTGGGCCAGATGAATGCACTCGGCTCTCTTCTTGGGCCTGTTGTTGCAACTTTTCAGCAGCACACTGCTTCCCTGGTTTCCCTTTGCAACACTGTCCATGATGAAGTCCGAGTATAAGCCGTTCTATCAAATGTTTTTCAGAACGGCTCTAACCTTGTCAAAGAAGTCATAACCGAAACGATTTTGACAGAAGCCAAAGCCATACGAAACATGCCTTAAAATTTCCCGGTGGCAATTGATGGAGTAGAACAACAATCTACAAATTAATTTTCATGTTTAGCATCAATCAGTGGACGTCCGTGCCTCTGGCATCCCGAGGACGAGGAGCGCCCACGCTAACAAGGCTAGCCAGCTGATCGCGTAAACAGGTCGCCGGCCGGCGAGCCGTCAATGCGACTCGAGGGGAGCCTGTCGGCGCATCGGCGGCAGCTTTAACTGCCGCGCGATGCGAGATGATAGGACGATCCCATTCTCACTGCGCTGCTCTGAGTGTTTGATCGGCGCAGCAGTCGCCTACGATACGATCGAGATTGATGGCGGCTCCGGCCGGTTTGATTCACGTGAATGGCCCCAGGTGCCCATGTCATCATAATTTTGACGGGACTCGCACAGCCATCCCTGATCATTTGACGGGACCTGCTGTCGACTTGGGTTGATCAGATGCCGTGAAAGGCGAGTACGTACGTCCCATATGACACAAAGCCACAAAGGGTTGAATCATTAGCTGGGGACTTGGGGGTCGTCGCTTCCGGTTTCACTAGCAGTGGTAAAAAAAAAAGGGTACGTGGTCACCGAACAAGGGGATTCGAATCGACGGGTTAATCTGGAGTTGATCCATCAGAGTCCTGCTGCCCTCGTGGCTTTAACTTGCTTCTTGGGTTTCCTTCACGTGCCTACGCAAGCAGGCACTGATGATGCATCTGACCGTTGGTACTGCTACTTTTCTTGTTTCCCGACCTGCAGACACGATGCCCGTCTCCCCTCGTTGCTGTTCCTGTTTCCCCAAGTAGTACTGCGGTATGAAACTGTTCTCCGATGATCCCGATCATTGTTTTGAGATTTGAGTCAATCAAACTGAACACTGGGACAGCCTCCTAATCTCCTATACTAGTCTACAGATAGTTTGTCCTTGCATCATCAGTTGAGGCACAGCAAGATTCGCACGGCAGTGCGCTAGCTCTGCTAATCCAGCGTGGCAGCGCCAGTAAACATTGCCACATTGCCAGCGGGTGACATGCACGTCAGCACGTGAGCCGTCTCAGGTGGGTAACTTCGTAATTGATGGGCCTGGGCCGAGCCGGTAAATGCTCAGAAACGTGGGCTTATCCTGCAGCATCAACATTTGAATATGATCATCATACTGGCTAAGAGTTGGGCCCATGCAGGGCCCACTGATCGTTCCAAAACTGGTCGGCCCTGTGTGATATGAACACGTCAGGCCTAACGACCCCGGCCGTGCTGTACTCGAGATCTTTGGACACGCCACATGCCACTGCTTCGGGCAGTGTTTACTAAAAAAAATCTTTTCAACTTTACTATTCATCACTCTCAGAAAACACGCTTCCTAAAAAAGTTTTTCTTCAATTCTCTGCAACTTTCCTATTCATCCCTCTCACAAAACACGCTTTTCAGAAAAAAATTCTTTTTCACCCCAATCCAACTAAACACAGCCTCGAACTCGTGATTAGCCTCCACTGTACACTGCGCGCACCGCTCGACATGTGAGCGTTCTCGTACGACCATGCACCGCTTGGACGCTACTTTAACATGCATCCACGCTAGCATCATTGGCCATTGCATGGCATTGGCATGCGCCATGCCGGGTGTTTCGTTCTCCTTTTACCACTCGTTGACCTGCGAAAACATTGCGTACCACATTCGTGTCGCGTAGCATGCCAACAAGCAGTCGCCGTGGAGCTTGCAGCGGGCGCGTACGGCCAGGCAGAGGTCAGCGTTGCAGGCTGCAGGCCGGGTGGTGGTGTCCATGGCGCTCTGCGTGCTCAGCCTTTTCTCCGGCCTGGCCAGAGGGGTGCGCCTCCCTCTCGCATCGCGTCAGCTTGGCCCTCGGCCCTCGTGCGCCCCGACGCCTGCGGTGCCAGCAAGATAAGCGAAGCCCGGCCGGGCTTCCGGCTTCCTGCCACGATAAAAGGATATGGCAGTCCAGCTAGACAGTGGGCACCCCGGTGGTGTGTCTCTGTCTCTCTTGGCATTCGAAAAGCTAGGGTGTCCCAAAATCTCTTGCTTGCTTCCTGTTAATCTTAAAACTTGGCCCAGAAGTGGTGAGCCTTATGTTAACCTTCCTTCGCTTTGTTTACTGTGTGATGATCCTGGCACAAATGATGCACCTAGTTCGCCTTCGAGTTGGTACCAGGAATCCTTATCATCAGCACTGTCTGATCTGATCTTGAATATCAACGTTTTTTTTAATGTTTTAACCCGCATTTAGTTGGAGCCAACCGGCTTGTCAGCAGGATCAAAAACCGTTTAAAATCGGCCGGTTCCCGCGGGAACCCATCAAACCGAGCCGGCCCGGTTGCAAAAAAACCTCGATTACCGCTCTCAAACCGATACTATAAAACCGCTACCATCGGTTAGCCGTTGATTTCACCGGTTAGCCGGATCGGTTTTTATTTAAAAAAATCGGCCAAACCGCAGTTTTTTTACCCCTGCTTGTCGGCGCGCGGGCAGCAGCAACGTACGCACGCAGCAGCACGACGTGGTCTCGGGCCGGCCGGGGACACGCGTACCGGCCTCCACTGGACACCCTCCGGCGGCCAGGCCCCAGCTCCGCCCCCGAGTTACGAAACGCTCCTGCTACTAGACGAGAAGTAAACCGTCCGTCACCAACGAATCACCCAACCCAGCGGGCCCGTCCTCCTCGGCTAGCTTTTCACGTGATCGGCTGGCCCGCGCCCGCAGCGTCGCCACCCACCCACCGGCAGCAGCACGCCACGGCGCGGCTCTCTCGCTTCGCTTTGCCAAACAGATGGCGCCGCCGCGTTGCGGGCCCAACCACCGTCACCGTGAGATCCATAACGGACGCCGGCGCCGCGACCCGCAAGCTCGTGGGGTCCTTGGTCGTGTCGTGCCATCCTTCCAGATGCAGCCTCCTGTTCCGGCGGCACCCGATACGGCTGGCCGACGTCGACGTCTGTGTGGACCTGTGTGGCATCATATCGACGGCGCCGGCGTGGTGCCTGCCAGTCGGCGATGACCACATGCCGAGAGCCCGAGACAAATCGAACAAGACGTGCATGCAACGCAGGCGAGCTACAGTGCTAGCACTACCGTACAGCTGCGTGATATGGGAGTATTAGCGGTAATAACCTTTGTTACCTTGGATCACGCGGGCACGTCGATGGTCTGGTCCAGTGGTCCGTCGACGTACGGACAACGGATCGGGGATTTTCGCCGCATGAGCTGCACGAGAGAAGTCAAGGCGGTCAATACACTCGCACAGTTCCCGAGAGGGACATCGCCCTAGGGCCCACGCGCGGTGCGGGGCCGTGAAACGCTGTCTGGCCCTAGTACCCTACTGCGTCCGGCTGAACGAGAGCACAGCTGGACTACGACGTCAAAAACGAACCTCAAATTGATGCAAGGCCATGCCAACTGTCCATATGGAAACTTGGGCCTCTACATTCTCCCTCTCCTTGTCTTGCAAGTCAACGAGAGTGACGTGGCTTCGATGGCAACGAACGTAGCGTCGCTCTCGCCGCTCATGCAGGAGAAAAAACAACACGGTCGAGCTCGATGCTGTGGGGTTTCTGAGAAGAGAACCGTCTTGTAGCTTTGGTTCTGAGAACAGGAGTTGCCTGTGCGGCTGTGTATCGTGTACAGCCAGGGCAGATGACTTGCTCTTGCTTTTTTTTTCCCCACCTCTCAACTACCACTGAATTCAAACGTGATGCCATAAAGGCGTGTCCTGAAAACGGTGAAAATAGTAGAAAAAAGTCCTCGCATTTTTTACCGGCGCGCCTGGCTAAATGTAAACCGCCGAGCGAGGGGGAGTCAAGGTCCTCAAAGGACATGCAGTTATTTTTTTGAAATAACAAGGACATGCATAGGGATGGCAATGGGCACGAAATATCCGCAAACCCACGGATAGTAAACCCGACGGGCACGGATCTGGGTCTAGTTTTGTATCCGTGGGTGCGGGCGCGGGCACGAGTCATGTCCGTTAACAGATATCTGTTAACGGACATGAAAAATTGATATCCGTATCCGCAAACCTGCAAGACCCGTTAACGGACATGTGAGATCTAAAAACTATGGCAACTAAGGTGTTGTACTGACTAGTGACTACTCTCAATCTAGTTTTCTCAAATGGTTGAGTGTTCATATTGTGTCCATTTTTCCTATTTGTTATGCAGTTGCAATGTCTAGTGGCTATCAATCTTAAGTGCTAGCTTTCGAAGCATCTGGGGCTGTAGATTTGGCATATAAATTATTGTTGGTTTATTGTATGTTTTTGCGGTTAAGCAGTTATGCAAAGCTGAACAGCGGCCATGGCTCGAAAGTCTCGAAGAAGCGCGCGTGAGCGTGACCCCAGCGGCGGCGCTTGTTCTTGCTTTTGTCCGCAGCTAGTAGCTGGAGCTGGAGGCAAGCAAGCTTGCCTCCTCCCGGCCCATCACGTGTACCAGCTGTCCTGCGATGCCCAACCAGAGCGGCCAAAGCGCGCCCACATGGTCGCTCGCGGGCGTAGGACGGACCCGTCGCGTACAGGTGCCCTAGGCAGCGTACCATGAGTCATGGCCATCGGCGAGGAGGTGACCTGACTGGGGCTCACTGGACCATGGTAATCCAGAATTCCAAACCGGGTGCCCTCCATTATCGTCTTATCTACCTGCTTCTTTTCCTATAGAAAAATGCCGTCGATTATCTAAAGGCTAGTATGATCTTATCCGCATGCAATTCAGATCTTTTGGAGGTGCGGCCACTGGCAAAAAAGTACTGGCTTTGTGAAGAAGAAATACCATTACACATGCTCCTGCTGTGTATTATATAGTAATACATCAGTAAATGATTTGCATTTGTATCCATGCTTTCTTTTCCCTTTTTTAAGGTGCGTTCAGTTCACCCTACTTAAAAAACACTATTCATCTAACTTTTTTCTATTCATCTCATTCTTTCCACTCACAGAACACGCTTCCTAGCATGACCTACAACGTTTTTCTGGATATACAGTGTTTTTTCTCCTAATCTAAACTCACTCTAAGGCCATGTTCAGATTCCCAACTATTCACTATTCATTCCAACTTTTCACTATTCATTCCAACTTTTCACTATTCCCCCCTCACAAAACACGTTTCCCAGCGAATGCTACAGTGTTTTTCTTATGCTACAGTGTTTTTTCCTACGATCTAAACACACCCTAAGTATATAGACTCTATATAGTACATGAGCGTCATGCAAGAACCAAGGTTCCAACGTGGCAGTAGCCAGTAGCGGTTTGGTTCCAGCTTTTACCCCTGTCGTCTCTGCAGAGCTACGTGTTTGACTTTTGGTCAACGTCAATCTGTGCTACGGTACTGTTTGCTTTTCCTGCTCCTCTGGGCAGGCTACGAGCTGAATAGTGGAGGCTACGACATGCATGGCATTGGCATGCTGCCTGCAAAGCACAGGTACTAGTACAGTACTAGGAGCGTTTACGTTTCCATGCGCGAACGTGCTGCCTGTGCCGGTTTCGTATGCCGCCGACGGCTGAGCGTGTATGATGCGTCCATCATCTTTCCTTGCTGTTCTGACTTGTTTAGAACTGTCTGGAGCCTGATCAAGCAGCTTCGAGGCGGATTTGACAAGACGCAGTAAGGGAAGGATACGCGCGCGGCGACCGGGTGTGTTCACTTGTGAGGTGAGGGAGGAAATTTTTTTTTATTAGAAACGTGTTTTGTGAGAGGGATGAAGAGAAAAATTAAAAGAAGTTAAATGGAAATTTTTCTAAAAAGTATATTTTTAGAGAGATGAATAATAAAGTTTAAAAAACTTACGTAACTAAACAAGGTCAATTGAAATGGCCTGCCGGCACCACTTGTATTTGGATCTTGGCTCCAGGGTCATGTCGGTCAACCGGATCCCTCTGCGGCTCTGCGGTGCTCGCCTGATCCCATACACATACACAAAGCGTAATGGCGATTGGACGGAGCATGCAGCAGGACGACATGGGCGAGAGCTCGAGTGCTTGACGTGTCCAGCTCCAACCACGGTCATCCTGTGATCCTCCATTCCCTCATTCCTGCCTGATGACCCTGTTCACTAATAAAGAAGTGTCATCCGTTCCCGGCATGCAAAGCAAGCATGGATACCATTGCTTGAAAAGTCTGCGATTACGATTATCGTTGCCTTAAAAAAAAAACGATTAGCTTTGCCCTGGCGGCGCTGGCGCTTTGCGCAAGACGTATTAGGGTGTGTTTAGATTGTAGGAAAAAACACTGTAGCATAAGAAAAACACTGTAGCATTTACTGGGAAACGTGTTTTGTGAGAGGGAAATAGTGAAAAGTTGGAATGAATAGTGAAAAGTTGGAATAAATAGTGAATAGTTGGGAATCTGAACATGGCCTTAGGCAACGGTAGGCGGCCGAAATTGCGTCAGCTGATGCTCTGTCTGGGCGTCTCTCGCCTGCACGTACGTACTAGTACTACTACCCTTCGCTGCTGCATGCGACCGCGCGGGGCCGAGAGCTTCTTTGTTTGCGACGAAGGAAAAAAAAAAACATCCGGCGGGCTGTGACCGCAGTTGCCGGGGTGGGGTGTGCTGTTGCCTGATGGCGGCGAGCGCGCTGCCGTGCCTCAGCCTCTGCGGCTCTGCCCGGCACGTGAGGAGCCCGTACGCATCGGATATGTACGAGAGTTCTTGTCGCTGGTTTTTATTACCTGTACCAGCAGTATCGTTCAAGCTTGAAAACTTGTGTTGATGTTCAAAGTTCGAACGCTCCCACATTTCCTAATATATTAACCACACTTTACTAGTGGTGCTGTCTTGTGTATTTAGGGTGTGTTTAGATTGTAGGGAAAAACACTGTAGCATAAGAAAAACACTGTAGCATTCGTTGAGAAACGTGTTTGGTGAGGGAGGAATAGTGAAAAGTTGAAATGAATAGTGAAAAGTTAGAATGAACAGTGAATAGTTGGGAATCTGAACATGACCTTACCACTGTGTACTGCTACTAGTACTCCCCTTGGCGTCGTAGCTGGTCTGCCAGTACTAGTATGACTGCATGGGTGGTGTGAAACCACGGGGCAAGCAGAAGAAACGGTCGCCCCGGCACGTCCCCTGCGAGTAAAAACCACCTGCAGAGCCAAACCTACCCCGGCCGCGTCCCACACTCCTCGCTCCCCTATCGCACAACAAAACCGGAGGGGGAAAAAAAAAGCGACGATCACGCGGCCCAAGACGACCGCGGATGGAGCCAAGAAACGCAGGCGCAGGCAGGGGGTGTGCGTGTGGAGAGAGAGAGGGGGGCCGAGAAATATCACCGATCTTGCGAAGAGGAAAGAGAGACCTTGTCCCGGGCGGGTTAGCCGGGCAGCAGGTGCCTTGTCCCTTAGCTGGAACCCTCCCGTGTCGGCCTCATCCTTCCCACCGCCCTGCTGCCCTTTGCCTGCGCCGCCTATAACTAGGCTACCTAGCCCCCGCCAGCCCGTTGCGTTCGTTGCCTCTGCCCCGTCCGTCCGTCCGTCCGTCCCTCTCCCCTCCTTCACCAAGCTCAGGCAGCATCACGGCACCGCGAGCCGCCGTGCTCGGCGTAGGCACAGCCACGAGAGCGAGCGGGACAGAGGGAAAGAGACAGAAGCCAGCCCAGCCAGCCAAGGGTAAAAGGCAAAAGCACAGCACATTAAAAGAGAGGCCGCGAGCAGCAGCAGCAGCGGCAGAGCGAGCGGAGAGAGAGAGAGAAGCATATATGGCGATGCCATTTGCCTCCCTGTCTCCGGCAGCCGACCACCACCGCCCCTCCTCGCTCCTCCTCCCCTTCTGCCGCGCCGCCCCGCTCTCCGCGTAAGTTCCCGTCCGGCCATCTTCTCCCTCACCGGAAAGCCTTCCCCTTGTGCGTCTTTATGCTCCGGGGTCGTCGTGGGGCGTCCAGTGCAGCTGTGCAGGCATCTAATGCGCCGAGCTCTTCTTTGCTTTGCAGGGTGGGGGAGGCCGACGCGCAGCACCACCACAACCAGCAGCAGCAGCACGCGATGAGCGGGAGGTGGGCGGCAAGGCCGGCGCCCTTCACGGCGGCGCAGTACGAGGAGCTCGAGCACCAGGCGCTCATCTACAAGTACCTCGTCGCCGGCGTGCAAGTCCCGCCGGACCTGCTCCTCCCCATCCGCCGCGGCTTCGTCTACCACCAGCCTGCCCGTAAGCAAGCTTCCTCCTCATCTCCCCGTTCCTTCCTCCACACGGTTCCTTGCATTGCGCCTGTGCGAGTGCGATGGCGCTCGTCGTCCTCCATGCGCTAGCTCGTTCTGGTTGTTTATTCGGATCGAGAGATTCAGGTGTCCTCCAACTCCGTTTCTTAATCCACTCCGGTCATTTGTTAATCTCGCCTTCGATTCGGCCCCCAAAAGCTCGCGGTTTTTTAATCCGGAGACCGGAGCTCTAGATTTGCTCTGTAGCTTAGCCTCATGTTCTAATGGAGTTTTTTTTATTGGTCTGATCACCTGATGTGATGATGATTACTAGATAAGATGCTAGTAGGCTTTGCTCCCGGCCAAAAGAGGTGGTTAGTTTATTGATGACTGGTCCTTTTCTTGGGGATTATTCCTGTCTGGTTGTTGGGAGCCTAACCCACGCTCCCACTGCTGCTGCGATGAAGCCATCCACAGCCTGCATCAGATGGACCCCAAAAAATGCAGTTCCAACCATATCATCTCCCTTTCATATGCTTTTCCTGAGGGTTAAATCTGAAATGACTAGGTAGATCTACTTGTTAGTAGCGTATTCATTCTTGCGTCTGGATTGGTTGGAAAGTGCCCATTCCGTGGCTGTTCCCCGGTCTCCAAATACGCACCGACACAGACGTGTTCGCACTCACGTACGTACTGTACACATGTATACGCGTCGCGCCAGCCATTGACACTGATGAGGTTCTTGTGCTCTCTTTGCCTGTGTGGTGTTGTTGCAGTTGGATACGGGCCCTACTTCGGCAAGAAGGTGGACCCGGAGCCCGGGCGGTGCCGGCGTACGGACGGCAAGAAGTGGCGGTGCGCCAAGGAGGCCGCACCGGACTCCAAGTACTGCGAGCGCCACATGCACCGCGGCCGCAGCCGTTCAAGAAAGCCTGTGGAACCGCAGCTCGTCACCAACGCCCAGCACCAGCCGTCAACCGGGCTGGCCGCCGGCTTCCAGAGCCACTCCATGTACCCGGCGGTGCTCACTGGCAATGGAGGTCGAGCAGGCGGCAGTGGGGGAGGTGGCGTCGCCACTGGCACGTTCGGTCTGGGATCCACTGCTCAGCTGCACATGGACAGTGCTGCTGCTTACGCGACCGCTGCTGGTGGTGGTGGGAGCAAAGATCTCAGGTGCGTTTCATTAAGGTTTCTGCAACCTCTGTCAAATTCTGTCTATTACCACTATTTGGTTTGGAGCTCACTGATCGTTGTCGGATGAGTCACGCCTGCTAATATGTGCTGTTTTGTTTCATCATTGTGCTTGATTGCTTTGCATTGGTACTCAGTACTACTCACTAGAATGAAACTAGACGGCAGTGTGGATCAGGCTAGCAATGCTCCACCAGGGTCCAGAAGCACTTTTTATTATCTGCTCTTCAGACATCGTCTGAGAACTGTGATCAGACTAGTGTTGGGAAACTGAATTTTTCTGTCTCTGCACTCTGCACTACCATAAAAACCCAGAGATCATCTGCTTTATTATTAGTCATCTGCTTCCCTTGATCTGGCCATGCCTTCTGGCCTCTGGGACCAGATTTCATCCTGAGAAGATGACGCTTCTTCAGGTACTTCGGAGCAGGCAGTAGAGTGCTCCAACCTTCACTGGCTTCAGGCACGAGGGCTCAAAATACTTTTTACTTCCTATTCATCCCCTCACAGAACACGTATCTCCAAAAATTTCTTTTTTCCATTCCTATTCATCCCCCACCACAACTAAACACGGCCGAATCACTTCTAGGCTCTATGTTCAGAACTTGTGCCTGCATATCCCTGTCTCCTGCTCTGCCGTGCCGTCCTAGGTCTCCAACATTTATTCTTCTGCCGACTGTCACTGTTTTTTCTTATGCTCTTGTCCGGTGACGAACTGGAAACAGCGGCTGAACGCTGCCGGAAAACTGGCCTGTTTTACGCTTTTGTGGCCCGGAAACGTCTCATCCATGTGCCTGAAAACCTATATCTGAAAAGGCTAGCATGATAGTATCCCAAGCACGTCTCCTTTTGCACGCCCATGCCGAAGCTTTTTTGCACCCCTCGGTACTTTGCAAGCTTACAATGCTTTACGCCTTTACCCAAGCTCATTCGCTGTGATTGTAGGGTTACCTGCGGGGCAGGTGTTGGCACATGGTGTTTGTTTGCTTACAGGATTGGTTATCTCATTGCTTTTCTCCCTTTCCTTTGCCACCAAATGTTTTCTCACTTTGCTTTGTCAGAGTCAAGAAATATGTGTCATGTCATGTGTTCAAATCAGAAAGCCTGCTGAATATCCTATATCATAGCTTTGCAGCTTCAACTATATTGTTTTCTCTCTTAACTTTACATATGTATCGAGCTAAGCACTTCACAATCACTAGATTTGGTATACATCCGCAACTCTTGTTTTGCGCAGCAGATAGCGTAGACTACTTGTTTAGTTGTTTTGCTTGGATCATCCTGTTCTCTAGACTGATCGCTATGCACATTTTTCTGACACTACATCGTGACATTTGAAATTCAGGTATTCTGCATACGGGGTGAGATCGCTATCTGACGAGCACAGCCAGCTGATGCCCGTCACCATGGAAAGCTCGATGGACAACGCGTGGCGCCTGCTGCCATCCCAGACCTCTACGTTCCAGGCCACAAGCTATCCTCTCTTCGGCACGCTGAGCGGCCTGGACGAGAGCACCATCGCGTCGCTGCCCAAGACCCAGCGGGAGCCACTCTCCTTCTTCGGCAGCGACTACGTGACCGCGAAGCAGGAGAGCCAGACGCTGCGCCCCTTCTTCGACGAGTGGCCCAAGGCGAGGGACTCGTGGCCGGAGCTCGGCGACGACAACAGCAGCCTCGCGTCATTCTCGGCGACGCAGCTCTCCATCTCCATTCCCATGGCGACCTCCGACTTCTCCAACACCAGCTCACGATCGCCGAGCGGAATACCATCAAGGTGAGCACAGAGGGTTCTTTTCGCAGGTCTGAAACTCTTGAGTTATTGATCTGTCTGTGAAGCTTCTTAAATTTGGCGTTGCTTGAAATGGTTTCAGATGAGCGATCGTTCCATGTGGATCCCAACGTCTGAGAGCTGACGACTCTTTGTTGCTGACCTTATCGGATCTCGTGGCGTCAACAAATGCATACGTTTACTACTCGTATTATGCTCTCGAATTTTCGAACAATATGCTTCTGTAATATTTTTTTCTTCTCCAATGTTACACTCTTTACCCTGTCGGGATTGTATGAAATCGATGGCCGGCGTGGCGCCGTTGTTTATTTGACCTGTTTAATACTGAAAGCTCCGTTTCGAGTTACTGCACGATCAGTGTCTCTTTCCCTGGCCCCTTCTCCGCTTCAAAGCGTGAGATTTTTCGCTGCGTGCGTCAGTAAATCAAAGATGTTCCTATGCTTCACATGTCTAGAAACAGTAGCTTCCTGCCTTGGTGGTGATGGCCAGCCCTAATTTCCGTGTGGACCTAATACTGGTAACTGGCCACAACTCGCATCTCCGGAAACACAACACTACTGCAGATAGCTTAGGCTGCAATCCTCGAACAAGAGCGACTTGGCATCTTCCGACCCCGGCTAAGCTGCCTTTGGCTGTTGCTTGTGGCCATGGGCAAATTCCACCGCCGTGCTTCCTTTTCTCGACGGATCGCTTTGGCGTGCCGTGGCGGAAGGGAACACGATACACATACTATGATACATATGGGCGCCGGTCAGATCGATGCCACCCAGGCCCGGGCCCAGGTTTTGGGGAAGAAAAAGCGCAATAATGCTGGATCCGCCGCGAAAGCCTTCCGGGAGAGCCGGTGGGTGAACAGGCTGGAACCCTCTCTGCCTGATCGGGGCGGGGCCATGCGCGCACCTGTTCCAGTGTCCCCTGATCCCGGGGAGCAAAACGCTGTTGCGTTGAGCCCCGGCACTGTGTGTGTGCTGTAGCACGATGGCGGAACCGGCAAATGGCGTGTTGCCACGGCAGGTGGAGACCTGCCCGGCGGCCTGGTGCGATTCGCGTCACGTGTCCTATGGGCCCTGCCCCGCCTTTGGGACCTTCGGGGGTAAGCGATCGGCATGGCCGCATGGGCATGCACGTTGCACGCACACATGGTTTCGTGGATGCGGGTGCTTGGTGGTGCACAGTGGTGGTGGTGCCGACGCATGTGGTCGTTCCGTGTCCGAGCGCGTCCTGGCGAGCCGGGTGGTCTCGCGTCTCCCGGCACGACCGACGGCGGGGTGGGTCACGTAGTAGGACGTAGGGCTATTTTCGCGGGCCTGCCGGAGGGTGGAGACGGATCGGAGGAGGGCACGTCCTCGGTGATGGTGGCAAATGCTCGCTGGGGTGTTGGGGTTGGACGGGAGTAAGGTCGTCGGGGGCTTTCGGTTTGGTGGTGAGAGGTGACTAGAAAGCACGAGCGGTCCCCCTGGATTGATGGAGCGTGCGATCCATCCATCCAGATTGCTTCGAGCCGATGCCTTGCGTTGGGGAGATGAAGCAAGCTGTGGTGGTCACCGGTGTACGGACGGAAGGGTTGGTCCCGGTCCCGGGCGATGAATCACGCAAGTGTTGTCGACGACGACAGGAAGTCCACCACGTGAGAGGAGGAGGAGGATCAAAAGGCCCGACTCTGTTGGCCCAGTGACACATGGCAGGACCACACACACACAGTCCCATCATGTTGGGCCGGTCGGATTCTTTCGAAGCCCGCCAAGGGCCCGTTAATAAATGGGAAGGGCGTATGCGCACGCAAAAGGCCTACTTACATTACATCCGACACCAAAGCAAATACAAGAGCATACTTAAGTAAACTCGCCCCCCTAAAACAATCTAAGTAAACTTGAACGCCGTGACATAAATCTGAGTATTAGAAAAAAAAATATCCAAAAAAACACAAACAACAAAATTACAAGATGGTGTAACTATCACCTGATACTTTGCCTTAAGCATACACTATATCATATTTTATAGTCAAAGACGAGGAAATTGCAATACTAAATGAGGGCATAATTCTAGTATAAGTTACTAGCATGTTTCTAGCCATTGGCCAGGAGGGCTAATCAACCAAAAAATAAAGTGACTAACCATCAACCACAAATTGCAAATATAGCATAAAGACCATTCTACTAATTAACAAAAACAAAAGTAATCTATCAAACTAATAATCCACTAGCATCTAAATTCTTATAGAGTATCATCAAAGCATAAACGCAAACATCTGAAACTAAAGTATGTGCTAAACAAACTCTAGATCAAAAGTATTTTTTGTAGCTCTAAAAAAAACTGAATGCTAAGACAGATTTTTGCAAGAGAGGAGAAGTTCTTCGCCTTAGTTCTCCCTCCCTCAACTCCCTAATTCTGCTCCTACAATACTAGAAAGTAAAGATTAGGAAAATTAAAATGCTTGGGTAAATTTGGCATAGAAAATCTTAGTGAAGTAATGCTGAATTTTAGGTTTTATAGAAAGAAAGTAGAAAATTACAATACTAAAATGATGGTGTAATTCTATATTATAAGGATCTCATGATTTTATGTTTATTTCATTGTTAAACGAATTCAATAAAAAAATTTTAATCTATGAATGAGTAAACAAATAAAAGGGATATGACAAGCAGGAAGAAAAACTACAACCGATATGCTAAGACGCCAAATCCTGCAGTAATCAAATAAGGTCCAACACCTTGAACTGAGATCTCTTTGGAGCCAAAACGAATAATATATTTCGTTTGTGACACCTTGAGATACCAAACCCTACTAGTCTAGATTCCTCCATCTATCTTGTTTTAGCATGCAAGAGCTTTTGTCTATCTATGTGGAGGGATGGCAATGGGTCGGATTCGAATCGGGTGAAGTGTCTAGCGCCTAAACCCAAAACCCAAAACCCAAACCTAAAATCCAAATCCGACCCGAACTCCTATTCGGGTGAAATTTCATGCCCAAATCTAAACCCATGGATTAACCATACACCAAGAATATCATAATAAAATCAGCATTCGGAAAGGGCAACAACAACAAAATAGTAATTAAGCATACAACAATATATCAAGAAGAGTATCCAGATTTCACAACAGTCATGCTTAGACACGACACATGACTACTTGACATTTTTTTAATCAAATCTAGGTAGACAACTTGGGGAATTCATCTTGATTCTTGACTTGATGAGTTCATCATTCATCGATTATCGTGGAATCATCCTCATCCTTGTGAATAAAAAATAGGTAGAATAGCTAATCAATGAAATGTTGATCTCATTGTAAATTCACAAATCACAAGTGAAAACCGAAGCAAATATCAGTATTTCGGAGCTCCAATGGAGCTCCACGGGTGGAATTCAGAATCCGCCCCAAACCCAAAATATTTCAGATATCCAAACCCGTAAATCCGTGAGCACAAAATAGAAACCAAACCTAAAATCCAAAATCCACAGATATCCGCTCCGAACCTAACCTATTGCCATCCCCTGTATATGTGCATGATGCTGGTCCCATCTTGTTGGGCCGGTCCACTGATTCAGGGGACCCAAAGGTGTGTGTTGATTTGTCGGCTTTTATTAGTCCCGAGCCCATGTTGAAGCATTACTTCCGAAGCCGGCAAAGGGCCTGTTAAGAAATGGCGAAGGCGTATACGCACGCAAAGGCCCTGTAGAAGATTTGCAGTTATTTCACCTTCTGGACATGCAGCCCGGCCCACGAATAGCGAGCGCATCACGGCGGCAGGGGGTTCGTTCCCGGTGGGGGAGACGCCACCGCCCACCGGCAGGGTCTAGCCGACGCCTCCTCTCTCTCATTCCCACGAGATCCGACCCCGATCGAACCCCCCACCCTCGCCGGCCGGCGGCCACCGTCGCGGCAGCCGCCTCCGCACGGGGTCGACGCAGCGCGCGAGGAGCACAGAGAAGCGATGGGGTGGGGCACGGTGGTTTACGAGGGCGCAGTGGTGGGCTCGTCGCTGGTGGGGCTTGGCTGGGCGGGGCTGTGGTTCCTCAACCGGCGGCTGTACAAGGAGTACGAGGAGCGGCGGGTGCTGGTGCAGATCCTCTTCGGCCTCGTCTTCGCCTTCTCCTGCAACCTCTTCCAGCTCGTCCTCTTCGAGATCCTCCCCGTCCTCTCCAAGCACGCGCGCTTCCTCAACTGGCACCTCGACCTCTTCTGCCTCATCCTCCTCCTCGTCTTCGTCCTTCCGTACTACCACTGCTACCTACTACTCCGCAACTCAGGTCCCGGCCCCCAATCAATCTCCCATTGCTTCAATTGCTATCGTCCTCTTTGCGGTGTGTGCGGCTGTCCTGATCGTCTGATCGGTTGGTGCTTGCAGGGGTGAGGAGGGAGCGCGCGTGGCTCGTTGCGGCGCTCTTTCTACTGGTATTCCTCTACGGGTTCTGGCGCATGGGGATTCACTTCCCCATGCCTTCACCTGAGAAAGGTTGACATTGTAAACCGACAATGTTATATGTTAGCCAACTGTTCGTTGCTTAATTCGGACCTAGTTGAATCGTTGGGTTTGACTTCCTGCTTCTCGTGCAGGTTTTTTTACGATGCCACAGCTGGTCAGTAGGATTGGAGTGATAGGAGTGTCTGTCATGGCTGTTCTTTCTGGTTTTGGTGCAGTCAATCTGCCATACAGTTATCTATCACTATTCATCAGGTTTGGGGCTTATCCTTTCATCAATGTTATATTTTCACTTCTGAGAAATGGCTGTGATTTACATCTTTCCAAGGGTATACCGGTCATTTTAACAATCATGGTATCCAGGGAAATTGACGAAACAGACATCAAAACTTTGGAACGGCAGCTGATGCAATCCATAGAGACATGTACTGCTAAGAAAAAGAAAATTATTTTGTCCCAAATGGAGATGGAGAGGATTCAAGGATCAGAGGAGGTATTTTACTACACAATGCCTATGTCTCAGAGAAAAACAATCCAATCTTCACATTAGGACTTAAGGTTTAGCTACATGATATTGCCATGTTTTGTTATGTGATCATGTGGTGGAATCGAGGGATTACTAGGTCATTCCAGAAAATATGCACTGGAAAAGGTCATAATGAACATAGGGATGCAACTTCCAAGTGACACAATCTAAATTGTTTGATGTATACAATCTACAACATTAGTAAATAAATACATTTACTTGCAGAAGCTGAAGGCCAGATCATTTCTGAAGCGTATAGTGGGAACGGTTGTTCGATCTGTGCAGGAAGATCAAACTGAGCAGGGTATACTTGTATCCTTGTTTCCTTCTTCTGTTTCCTTTACATTTTATTTGCTAGTAACAAGCATTAATTCTTAGATTGATACTGTAGATATAAAAAACTTAGAAGCAGAAGTCCAAGCACTGGAAGAGCTTTCCAAACAGCTGTTCCTTGAGATATATGAACTCCGTCAAGCTAAGGTATCTTTTTGTGTTTTTCTGTTAGTTATTGGGATATATCACACTATTTTCTCACAACCTCATGTTGTTCATTGGACAAATCATCTAGTACCTGTAATTCTCATTTGATAGTGGTATTGATTGTTCGATAAATAGTCAGTGATTAATAAGTGAAATAGCTGCCATGGCTCTTGATAACTCATAACTTTCACAGTACTTTGTTGCCCCTAGCCCCCTACACCCCCAAACTACAGCATTTGTGTATTATAGAACTTCTCTTAAGTGTTCTAGGAGAATAAGGTGCTAATGTTACAGTCCTTTGCATCTTTTATGTTATTTGACAGTAGAGATTATTGGGCATGTTTTCTTGCTGCAATCTTTCTTAGGCTAAGTGATCTAAGTGTTTCTTTGGTCTTCTATACTTGCTTTGCAGATAGCTGCTGCATATTCTCGAACATGGAGAGGACATCTTCAAAATCTACTTGGATATGCTTTGTCAGTGTATTGTGTTTATAAGATGCTTAAGGTATTACTCCAAATTGGATTCTACATAAGTAGTGCCCATATTGTTTTGATTTACATATAATCAAATCATCTTGTTTCATGTTCCATAATTCCTTGACACATTTACGAAAAAATCCACCAAACTTGATGCGCAGAAGTACCTGTTTCTCCATATTGGAAAAAATATATCTAGCTTAACCATTTTGCTACAAAGATTGTTTTATGTAACCTTTTCAGCATTAAGTTTGCACATCTCACTTATGATTTAACCTTAAGTATATTGCCCTCTTTTTTTGCAGTCTTTGCAGAGTGTAGTCTTTAAGGAGGTACAAACTTATAGCCTTTGTTGATCTTATATCCAATTTCTATTTTTAAATCCATGAACATTTTAATTATTTTACCTACATTTTTCTTTTTCTCAGGCAGGCTCTGTTGATCCTGTAACAATGACAATAACAATTTTCCTGAGGCACTTTGACATTGGCATTGATGTTGCACTTTTATCACAGGTAAGTGTGCTGAAGCTAAAATCGTGTAAAATGAATTTTGAAATTTCCTGTATGTAGTATACTTTATATAGATAGATTTTGAATGTTTGTTTCTTCATCGCTGTCCTCTTCTAGTTATATATTCTCTTTCCTGAGGTTCTGACCTTGTCCTGCTTTGCCTTGGTACTTGCAGTACATATCTTTGATGTTCATCGGGATGCTGGTTGTTATATCTGTTCGAGGTTTCTTGGCAAATGTTATGAAGGTGAGTATAATTTGTGGATGCCACTTGCCCACTTCTATTTTACGAGTTTATGGTGCCGTCTTTTGATCTGGGCTCTTTATCTCTCTTGTATTTTTAACCTCTAATTCTAAACTTGGGCTGTTATGTCTCATTTTCTGTGCAGTTCTTCTTTGCTGTTTCTAGGGTTGGGAGTGGATCGACAACCAATGTCGTTCTATTTCTATCAGAGATCATGGGCATGTACTTCATATCTTCCATTCTTCTTATAAGGAAAAGCCTGGCAAATGAATATAGGTATTCCATAACTGAACATGGTGCATTAATTTAGCTTGATTTTTTTCCCTAATACTTGCAGTAATGATCCCCGACTGACTTTTTAAAATCCAGTACAATCAGGATTTTTGAAATGTGTTTATATGAAGATTTGACTATATAACAGTAAATATGTCTATTCTATCGAACAATTGATGTCACACATAAAGTGGTTCTGCCTTTTTGGGCCCCTTGTGATGAATAACGTTGTTGAATGAAATGATGTTTTTACTTCTTTTGATGTCTTTTATGTTTCATAGTTTGAAATTTTCAATCATGATCAAGTTCCATCAGTATAACTTATGTTTTATAATGCATTTGTGGTCAGGGTGATCATTACTGATGTTCTGGGTGGTGATATCCAATTTGACTTTTACCACCGCTGGTTTGATGCTATATTTGTGGCAAGTGCGTTCCTGTCCTTGCTTCTGATTTCAGCCCAATACACCACCAGACAAACAGACAAGCATCCAATTGATTGATGCATCTGTCCCACATGTGTGCATATTGTCTTTTAACCACTATTTATCCGAGGTATGTTGGATCCTCTACAGTCTACACTGCACCAATTGACTGTTCTAGCACCTGTTGATATTATCCTGCTTTGTTCTGTCAGGTTGACCCATTTTTTGTACCACATTTTCCAAAGGCACTGTTTCTCCATATACCTCCATACACAGTTACAGAACATAATACACCAGTTAACCTGAACGGATCGCTTTATTTCATAATATGTTATCCTGTAGCATGATTCAAGGTAAACAGTTCTGACGGATGGAAGTCTGCTTGTCTGCCCAACCATGCACGTATATATCAATCATCCCATCGTGTGTGACGATGCTGTAATGGGATCCGTTGTAATGTTGTCAGCACAGGATGTCACGCCCGTTTTACGAAGGCAACTGAGGAAGTCAGTTTTAGGAATTGAGTATGACTTTGTAAAATAGCTTGAGACTAGCCTGCTAGCATTGTATGGATTTGATGTATCTTCAAGATTCTTTTTTCACTGTTATCTGTAACATTTTGACACAACATTGAAATGTAGATCTATTATTCATATGACCTCTATTTTCTTCAAGAGGATGTCTCCTTCTGAATCCTTGTTACCTATACATATGTGCCTGAAGCAATCTGTACGAATATCCATTGCATTGATGTCTTTTTTCGTGTCAATACCTGTCTCCATGATCATACTTCCACACAGAAATGCTACACCGAACTTACCTTCTAGAATTTTGTCTGCTTGACTGCTTCCGTGCTTCCTCCGTGTCTTGTTCAATTCCCGCTTGGGAAATCGATTGCTGTTCTCTGGTGGATATGCTGCAATTTTAGTTTGACGGATAGTGGAATGATCTAGAGATGGACCAGCAAGTTTGCGGTTGCTGCATTTCCGGCGCTGAGCAAGAACTGTCTCAAATAGTAGTACACAGTCACTGTCTCCCAGAGCCCTTGCCGGGCCGTGGAGACACTAGCACGGATTGGCTTGACACTGGCACACCATACACGCCAGCAACACCACTACTACACTGCTTGTCCCCATGCTATGCTGCCGTGTGGCTCGCCTCCAGCTTTGTCAATCCCATGCGCCTCGATGAAAAAGAAGCTGCGTCGATCGATCGAGAGTGCACGGGCCAGTCTGGTCGCATGCATGCAGGCTCGCTCGAATTGACGGCCCCGGCCGCTGCTGATGTTGGCAGCGATACAGCCGGGCCGGCGCCGGGTACCCTTTTGAAGCACGCGTGTACGTGAGCCGCGGTACTTTGGCAGGACGAGGGGAAAGGGAAAGATCGATCCAAGTGAAGTGGTGTAGCCAAGCGATGCGAAAGCGATCGCGCGAACCGCTGGGCCGTGTGGCTCGCCTGACACGGTCAATGCTAACTGCACCCGCCACCATCTATCATTGATCGCCCGGCCGGCGCCACTTCACGCAGGGGAACCCTCTCAAAAATGGCGCGACCGATTTGACGTCACTGCCAGAGGATCCCAACGCAATCCGGCAAAGCCTTAAGAGGAAAAACAAAACCACACACACAAAGGAAAGGAAGGTGGCACTCGAGCAGGTCAGGGTCGCCCTGGTCCAGGGGGCTGGTGCCCGTGTTCATTAGCGAGGCCTGGCTCAACTCAAAAAAAGGCTGCACAGGCGCGATCTAAGGAGCGCACGACACGACGGCCGGAGCCCGGAGGGATCACGGCCGATCTCCGATCGAGTGGTACGGCGTGGATCAGAGCCCAAGCGTGCGCGTCGTCGATTGGGCGACGCAAAGCCGGGCCGGGGGGGGGGGGGGGCAGCCTCGTTCGCAATCGCAAGAAAAGGCGCACGAAACGAGCGTGCACGCGGCCGAGATGACGCGACGTCGGCGTGCCCCCGTGTGCGTGTCATCACGGCGACGGTGGGGGTGGGCGGGCCGCCCCGATCCTGACCGGCCGGAGCAGCCAGCCGCGCTCGCCTGCTTCCCACTCCACTCCCACACGGGTGGAGTGGACTCCAATCAGTCGCGCTCGTGGCAACAGGCCGGCCTCGCAACACGAGTGGATTGAGCTGGACTGGACTCGAGTGGCCTTTTCCCAAAGGCTGCTGCTCTCGGCAACGTGATTAACCCACCTACCCGGCGCGAATGCGAACCATCCCCTCCCCCGCTCGCTCGGGCTGCCTCAGTCAGTGCCTCCATCCAGGCTTCAGTGTCTATTCCTTCCAGCTGTCCAGCCCCGGTGCAATGGCGCCGCGCGGGAGGCCCTCTCCCGTCCGGCTCCAAAGATCTTTACTCGGTCTCGTGCGGTCGTGCCCCCTTCAAAAACATGGTCCCAAAAGGCTATCTATTGTAATCTACACGATTCTACATTGATTCCGACGCTTGCATTTTTCATCGCCATATCTTCATGTGACCACTTTTCTTGATTTAATCTTCTGACCAAGACCATTCATCCGATGGACCTCAGATGAATCTATCGGAATATCGGATGAACTGACCTGAATGCATTGGTGATAGGATCACTAATATTAGCTCAAAGAGCCGAGATTAAATGAAAAGCAAAGATATGCCCTCCCATGTTAAATTGGCAAGCATTTAAGATTTAAAACATCAACCTGAACATACAAGATACTATAATCTCTATTGAAATTATTTAATTTTGCTACTACTTGGATGTAATTTACTAATTTTGCTACTAGTTGGATGTCTCTAGATAAAGGATTTTTAATACAAAGATGTTGACATTCCTATATAAATGTGATAGTGTATATGTTTCAAATATAATTATTTGAGAGCATTGTGCCTTTGATCTTATCTCTTTGAATATGTGCTTCTCGTTGTAGTTCTTATGGTGAAGCATTGGATGATCTTTTTTTTTCTTTTATTTTGAACATATTCACATATGTTAACCTATTTATGACCCAAACCTACGCCAATAAATGAACATGTCAAGATATTGAGGTTGTAACTAGAGTGGATTGAAGTTCAAGGGACGCGTGAATACATATGCACCCTACATATATGCTAAAGTGATCAAATCCAAAGATGTTCAGCACAAGCACGAGAGTGTTTATGCTAGATTAGGCCGAAAAAAGTGAGAGAACAAGGTGTACATACAGCTTGATTTGAAGAGTGAACCATCCATATAAGCTTGGTGTACACGTTCGGCTCGGTGTTGAGTGGAGACGATACCCATATGCAGGGGATGATGAGATGATGGAGATCCATTCCTTGGTGAAGAATCTCCGTACGTAGTGGATACAACATCAAGGTGACCGGAATAGAAGTGTGACGTGATTCTCGTCTTTGTAATGACTAATGAGCTCCGTATCTTTCTTGGTGTGAGCCTTTTTGGCGAGCTGAAGGCTTTGGCTGGAAGAGACTCGGTGACTGGGAGCGGTGCTGTTTGCGAGTGCTCCAACATGGACAAGAAGTGGTTTTTGTCTGTCGATACCATGCGATAATTTTTCATCTTAAGTCTGCTCTATGTTTCTATATTTAACTTATTGAGATATCATTGTCTTTAAGTTTCAAATCTATAAGACTATATAGCATGATATTGTTTCCATGTTTCATATATTCAACTTGAGATATGATTGGTTCGAAGCTACAAATCTATATATCATAATATCATTTATGTTTTTTTTATCTAGTTTAAGTTTGTTTAATTTATTATCCCACCAGTTTTTTTTTTCACCCTGCGTGGTTTTTGTAGCGAATAGCTCTAGGTGTGGGGCGAATGTTTACATTGTGAACATTATCTGATGAACTTAGTGTTAGCCCATGGAGTGGCCCCAAGCAAGCGCTGAATCGGCCTAGGTCCGCCGGCCCCTCCCTTGCTGATCACCGAGGGGGGAAAAACATCGATCTGTCCGCTCCACTATCCACCACCAGCATCCACCGACGTCTAGTCGTTTTCGGCCGCGATCCGCTTCCCTTTGGCGCCGCATCGCCGAGCGCGAAAACAGAGAGAGAGAAGAAACACCGTACCCGGCAGGGGCATGCATGACGCCTCGACGCGCACCTGTATGCATGCTCTCCAGCCTCCCCACCCTCGCGGGCGTCCGCCACCACAGGTACCGGAAGCTCCGTCGTGATCCGATCATCCGACCGGCTCCTGTCCGATCCGTGGCGCTAGACGCCGGGATATGCCTACAGCAGTTGGTGCTACATGGACCTTAGATGCCCATGCAGCGAGCGGGCAGCTGCTGTGCTGGAGTCAAAGCGCCTTCGCCACAGTGGGCTACGGGGCTATAGGCTCTGGTGCGTCCCGAACCGGGCGGGCGGTAGCCCCGGCCTTGTACGTACGAACGCATCAAAAGTAGCGACCGCACCGGATGCATGCATTGCAGCGAGCATCAGCGTGTCCCGACTGGAACACTGGGCACGCGCTTGGCATCGCATTGCATCGCGCTGTATGCATGCCGCATCTGCCGCGCTCTGGCATGGCGTTCGGCCATCGGCAACGGGGGCAAGGCCAAGGCCTTGAGGCTTCGCTTCGCTTCGCTCGCCTGCCCGCCCGACACGACCCGACCCAAATCGCCGTGGAGCCCGACGCGGCGGTCCGTACCCGGCACTGACGCGCCTGATCGATCTGCCAATTTGACCGCGCCACTCGCCGCTGGGGCGCGCGCCCCCGCCCGCCGTGTGATTGCATTGGATTGAATGGCGATGGCATCAAAATGCGGGACGGGCGATCGTGTGCTCGCGCGCGCGGGTGAGCCGCCCCCCGTGGCTGGGCGGAGAGGTAGCAAATAAAGGAGGACACGCGCTGTGCGAGGTGATCGATCTGCACTGCCGGCTCGGCCTCGGTGTCTGACTGGGGGAATCTGCTTTCGCCTGCCTGCTCGCGACGGGATGCTAGCTCGTCGGGATCACAAAAAAAAAATAAAATAAAACATTTCTGTTGGGGTTGGAGAGCTGTGGTCGATGCATGATTCTTTTCCTCGGAGCGAGCTTATCATTTATTGGGCGATTGCAGTCTTGCAGATCGCGCGACTTTGCAGTTGCCGCACTTGCACACAGACGGATGAGGTGCCATGCATTTCGTCAGGCGGATGTTTAGGGATAAACAAAAACTGATGATGATACCGTGCGGTAATGCAAACCATGCTGTTGCTCCCTTTTTGCCTTCTCAAGAAACTATCATTCAGTCACATTGCCGCTTTCATCTTTAGCTTTTGCTCTGTCGGCCAAACGTTGTCAAGTTTACATGCTTTACTTCCACTCCCCTCGGGCTTTCTCAAGAAACAATGCACGTCAAGACTAGACCACTAGTACACCCCAACATTTACCCTGGTCTTTTTTAACGCTGAGCTCTCCGATGAGTGGACGAAAGCAGAAAGCCATGGAAATACTATTTCTGGACTATTTTATGGTTTTCTCTGCCCTTTTTTTTGTTTGGTCTCGGTACATTGCATTGGTCAAGCAGAATCTGATATGATCCAACGAAGCGCGCCGCCGTCCAGCCCCTGCTCGGCCCGGTGTGTCTGTGTGGCTCCGTACAGGGAAGAAGGGTCCCAAACATTTGTCTTGTACGTGATCGAGCACATATAAGGGCAAAACAAGATTTTAAAAAAAAATGCTGAAACGAATGGCGCACGAGAGACGGCACATGGATTGGCTCGTGCATTTAAGTGGGAATCTAAACTGTTTTCATCCCACGGCTCGAATGGATTAGACTAGTCGATGATCGGCTGCGCAAAGCCTCCATGCATGGCATGCGTGCCAGTTCTACATGCTCGTAGCATTTCCTCAGGACTGATTCAGTGGTGATCAGTATTCAGTACTAGCAATGTACTTGCCATATATAAAATGTGTTTTTTATAGGATGGTCCTCCATAATTTTTGCGTCCAGCCACTTTTCTAGGTACTGTGTAGCAGGACGGCTTGATACCTTTATTAAAAATAATAAAAATAAAAATGAACACCAACGATGGCAGTAAAACCAGAAAATGGAGAAGTTGGACACCTCCCAAGAAAGACGATCTTAACTGGACAAATGAGTGGGCGTTGAACTTTTTGTTGCATGCTGCATCAGTTTTTGCCTTCAATATAATAGACTGGTAGAGGTTGCTTTAATTTCTTTTTCTTTTTTTTTTAGAGGAAGACCGGTGGCGGTTGCTGATGTGTAGTGAAAACAAAGATTCAAAGATATACCTTTTTCTTTGAAAAGAAAGTTTGTTTCGTTCGTTCGTTGAAAAGGAAACGAACGTGCAGTATGGGTGTTCAATTCCATCCATTTTAGCAAAGGAAAAAAGGTCGTCCATTTTAACAATGCTGAAAATTATCCTATCATTCATGGAAGCGAAATTAACGGCGGCCGGGCTGCATTGCAACGCCCACGAGATGGCCGGCCACTCCTCGCTCGTTGCATGCAGACGGCAAGGGCTAGATTTCCCAAACAGTCCACTTCGTACAATCATTCGTGTCCACCACACGCAGGTACTCCGTAGGAGTACGTAGCTGCACCAGCATTCAGCACGCCGTCACCAAGCCCATACATACGTGGAGACGTCGATCGAGACGACGGCCTGTAGCTGTAGGTACCTCAGGTTACAGCAGCCGCCAGGATGACGCCATGGCCACGCGCGCATGCATGCGCGTCGCTCCTGCGCTCCGTCCTCATCTCTCGCTACAACGGCCGGCCATGTAGTACGAGTGGTACATCGTAGCCTCGTGTAGCTCGGCTCAGGTGAGGTGGGGACATCCCAGGCCAGCCAGCAGCAGCACAGAAGGCGGCCGGTCCCACACCGAATCCCTGCTGTGGGTCCCACGGTATGGCGAAGATCCGACGGCGGCGATCTCAACGGACCCACAGCTCCCTCTTCCCGTCTTTCGTGTGCCCACACACAGTCTGTACGTATGTGGCTTTTGCAGTGGCTACGATCCGACGATCGAGAGCGACTTCATTCGCTGTGCTCCATCCCTCTTTCTCTCCCGGTAAACTCTAGTCTTCTAGAGGTCAACAAAGGCACCGATTTTGGAACGGAAAGGAGTGTGCGTCATCACCGACAGAAGAGTTGTTCGAGTGTGTCGGGGTGCGATACAAGTTCCAAACTTTCAGCTGCAACACACATTCTATGCTGACAAATGAAGCCGTCACGAGCTGTGAAGAATTTTGTCCATTAACATAACAGATCGAATTGATGGTGTGTGCCTGCTGTTCAAATTTTCAATGTCAACTTCCCTCCCAGCTAAAAAGCATGCCAGGTGAAAAAAGGCATTGAGTGCATAATTGGATGCAATGCAAGCTCCAAATTAATCCTCAGCTATACATTGTTGGACACAAATTGTATGCTGACAAATTTAGTTGTCATGTGCCGGGCAGGCTTTGACTACTGCTTACTAACAGCAGGTGGAGGTGGTGATGTGTTTTTATTAATTTCCCTCCCATCTAGAAAACGTGACACAGGTGATGAGTCACATGCATGCACCTCGATAGTTGAAGACAACATTCCAACGACAAAAACATCTCCAGCACACGCTATTAGTATGTAGCAAATAGCAATCCTGCTTATGCGCTACTGCTTCTCAAACGGATTCGTTGTAATGTTTATTTTAACAATATAGCGTAATTGAAATATACCTGTGAATAAATGTCCATGGGGGCATAACAAAATGGATGTAATGAGTTGAAGACCAATTTTATTTACTACAGCGAATGAAGTTGTGCTCTTCTATATTTGTATGCCCCTTCAATTCACCCCTAAATATACAAATGTTTTTTTTTACTTCCAGTAGGTAGAGTTCAAATTTGTGCAAAGAATGATTACTATTTGGCACCATATATTAATCAGATTTATTATTTTATACCTGTAATGAACCATTTTAATTTTGTTCACACCCATCTTTGATTGTCGTGTAGCAACGGTTTCTGACCCCGTGGGCCTACTTTTCTAGCAATGCTTGTAAAATTGCACAGAAAATTAAAACGGCAAATGGAAAATACGACTTTGATGAAGCATGTCGACATATAGGTGGCATGTGCCCCCCAAGAGATTTGTGGCATAGTGTTGGATCCGACAACCTAGTGTTGGCTAAGCATACATCAAAGGTGCTACTATACGTAAGCAAGAGTAAGTGATTGACTAACGCAATAAGCCAAGGTCATGCTAACGACAAATATGTGTTATTATATGGTCATCACAGAATGATCATGTACTCAAATGATCAAATTTCCACGCTTACGACAAAAAATCATATGTGTCTAAGGTGAGCAAGTACCTATGGCACATTGTGACATTGGCAATTGGTAACGATAGCTGTTGGCGCCACATAGATGCACGTGACTAGGGCGATAAAACCAACGCTGTGGTAATGACAAATACTCTATATAGTCAACGCGGAATGTATGTATACTCAGATAATCCAATACTACACTTAAGTAAATAGAATCATATGCGCCTAAGGTGATCGACTACACGGCATCGTGTGGTATTGGCTAAACTTGGTAACATTAGCTGCTGACACCACATGGAAATATAGGGTGTGTCATTAGCTAACCTTAGTAAGTGGTTGCTAAAGTCTAAACCCTTCTAAGTGAATGGAAAAGAGAGACCTACTAGCAGCGTTGCTCAGCTGCTAGACCCAGAAGAATCGACCATACAGTTGACATTTCCTATGAATACACTGCTAGAGCATTTTGAAATACACTGCGTGCAACAAACCTCGAGCTGAGGTAATCTAGCAGCCATTTATAAGTAGGACGACCTAGCACGAGAGCCTGCAAAAACCAAACCAAACAAACGGACTAGCCGCAATCCGCCTGCCAGCGCCAAAGCCTCCACGCAGGCAGGGGGATCGGAGGGAGGACGCGGCTTAAAAGGGAGGCGCTGCAGCGCGACCGAGCGCACGAGGCCGCCATTTCCCTGCCCTCCTGCCTCCTCTCTCCTACCGTCTTCCACCCGCAGCGTCTCTCTCTCTCTCTCTCTCCTCGCCGTGTAGAGACGTGCGTGTGTTCCTTTCTTCGTCTGCTGGTAAGTCATCCTTAGCTTGCTTGGACGATGGATTCAATTCCCATGGTGGTCTGTTGGGTTTGGGTCTAACTTGTAAGTCTTGCCTTGTTTCTAAACCAAATTCAAATCTCTATTTCATCCCAGCATTCATCATCTCCATGGCTTGAGTTTTGGTCGTCGCCGGCGCTCAAGATCGACACGCTACTCGACCACGTCAGTAAGCCGTCCCTTGCCATTGTTTTTCCCTCTCTTTCTGCTGTGCTTTTTGTTTGCTCGGTCTGTTCTGTTTTTCTTACTATGTTGTTTTCTCGATCTCATGATTCAGTCACGAGCCAGTATCCGAGAGGTCATTGCATTGCATTGTTCTTCCTAGCTTATGGTTTTCTACCTTTTTTGTGTGGCGGTGAATCTTGAGATCGAATTCTTGATTTCGTTTTTGCCGATCGGGTGGGAGGAGGAAGACGACCCAGCCGGGCAAATAAACCGCTTTTGGTGTGCGGCCGCGAGCGCGCCGCTGTTTGCACGGCGGGTAACTTCGCGGACGCTGCCGCCGCGCGCGAACACACTCTATAGCCTGTGGCTGTGGCGGTCAGTTACCTGGCTGCTGTAAGTATTCTCGCCGCCGTCGCCGGTCACGTATGCTAGCAGCTCCATCAATGCCGTATCCTCTCCCTCTCCTTCGTATTCAATTATCGCCTGAGCCCAAAAGACGAGCCCACATTCATTTCGTGGGTTTAAGGTTGGTCGGCATGGCAGCCGCATGGAGGAGACCCGGATAGATCGGCCAGGTCTCGGTCTCTACAACACACAAGTACACAACGTACTAGGACGACTAGGCTTTGAGTTGGTATACAGTGGTATATCTGCATGTTCCTTTTCTCCGATTAAAAAATGAGGTAGTATATCTGCGTGTTTTAAGTCTCGATACGGCGTGGAAAACATTTTACGGGTTTATTTTTTTGTTCCTGAAAAAAAGGGGAAGATAGTCCAAGTCCTGGTAGTAAAAATCTCAGGCGGCGGGTCCCACCTTGCAGCCACTCGATGCTCACTCACTGGGTTTCTTCTTTTTTTTTTTTAACTCACTGGCTCGGCGCTGCTTTAACGGGGCCCGGATCGGCCCAGCCCGGCCGGCCAGAGATCCATAAAGTCCAGGCA
This sequence comes from Digitaria exilis, assembly GCA_015342445.1. Classification (NCBI taxonomy): domain Eukaryota; kingdom Viridiplantae; phylum Streptophyta; class Magnoliopsida; order Poales; family Poaceae; genus Digitaria; species Digitaria exilis. The sequence goes on along the minus strand of JACEFO010002261.1, from coordinate 242,306 downwards.
ATACGTTGATCTCGGCAACGGGCGCACGGGCCCAGCTCCATAGACTGATGCTGCTTGCTGCGGGGGACGACTGGTACTGAGAGAGAGAGGGACGGACCGCCTCGTGCGGCGAGCGTCTTGCTGCTGCTGCTCCTGTTTGGCGTCGCTTGGAGTTTTCCCCATACCTCCCTGTCCATGTCCAGCGTGGCCCGGGTTGGGCCTTGGGCCTTGGGCAGTAGCCAGTAGGCAAGGCAAGGCAAGGCGCTAGCTAGATCACGCACGGCATCAAAGCATGAGAAGAAGCTTCGCTGCCCGGCATCTACGCGCCGTGGGGTGTTTCCATGCCGCTGGCTGGTCGCGTACCGATCGTTTACGTGCATGCATGCAGCAGAAACAGTGGTTGCACCTGCCCATGCATGGTGGTGCTTGCTACTGTTTCAGAACAGCGCGTGTGTCCTGTGTAGGCTGTGCTGATATGCATGATACGCTGCCATTGGCATGGGTTGCTTGCTCGCTTCGCCTTCATCACTTGTTTATGCTCGTTCAGAGCCGGTGGAACTGCATTTGCATGCAAGCTCTAGTCCCGGCCGGTCCCTCTAGCACTCTACTTGCTCGCATCTATCTGCACAGTTGAGCTGCCTCCTCGCCTGGAGACGAGACAAGCTCTAGGCTTGCCTTTGCCGGCGCGTGACGCGGCAGAGATGCCTTGTCGACGCACAGGTGCGTGCGTGTCGGTTTGCTTGCTCTTTCGGCCCGGCCGGTGCTAGCTGTTACTACACAGTCGCAGTGCTGCTCGACGTAGTGATGGTGATACAGTGATAGTGTGCAGTTACAGTAGTTATCATCGTTGTACTTCTACGTGCACGTACTGATCGATGCAACGCTGGTCGAGTTTGAATTGTAGGCGGTGTTGCATTGTTATACACTGCTGACACGGTAGAAATGGTACGGTCCTGCATGCATGCATGCATGCATTAGTTCACTGTATGTCTGTATCATTCAGAAAATCTCCAGGACTTTTTTCTTGTATTGGTCCGTGTTTAACTGGCCAATGGATCCATGCATGCATCCACCGTGCCCGATTAATCGGACGCGTTTCTACAATCCTTATATATCTACAGAGATGATGAAACGTTACTTACCCTTTCTTTGCAGTTGCAGGCCGCAGCCTGATCGATATCCGCACGAGGATTTCCCGCAAGGAGATAGCGCGCGCGAGCTACGTGGCAACTGATCTGAAGAAAGAAAGATGCTGGCATGCATCGCGTGCTCCTCCAAGGAAGGCGGCGAGGACGGGTCCCGTGCCCCGGCCACGCCCCACGGCAAAGATGCCGTCAAGTCGCTCACCTCACAGGTAACGTACATATACCCATCCCTCTATCCATCTCTTTTCGACTGCTGTAGCCTGTAGCTGCTGCTGCATGCCGCGTACGTAGTACAGGCATGTACATTACTCTTTTGAAACGCCTGCTGTGCCATCTCGTTCGATCAGAACAAGAGAGGAACAGAGGAGCGTCGTCCTTCCTCTGACACGAGCTATGCACGCCACTATATACCTGCGCGCGCACGCACTGTGCTACACTTCACCTGCGGCTAGGAATTGCCCGAGAGCTAGATAGAGCAGGGCAAGTAATAAGGCCACGGCACGCCTTGCGGCCGTCTCGTCTCGTGTCGCGACCGAATTGAATTCCTAGTCCAACTGCGATCAGGAACACTCCAAAATGCCAAACGGGCCGGTGGTTGATTTGATGAGCCGCGCATGAGACAAACAAGGCCATCGCGCCACTCCCATCCGTCCGATCCCTGGCTGCTGCCTTCTGCACGCATCCTACTTGGCTACCTCCAGCGTTCACTGCCAAGTTGCCACAGGAGTAGCTAGCTGCTAGTTCCGCCGCCCCACGCACGCACAGCGCCATCAATTGGACGCCTACTACGTACTCACATCACCGTTCCATTCGGTTCCGGTCTGATCACACCCAGCTAGCTCAACGCCGTCGTCTTCCAAGGTCTCCTCTCACGTACGCGTCGTCATTTTCCCCTGTCCATGTCGTCGTCTCGTCCCTGCACAGTCGTGCAGGCTGCAGCTGAACCACACACAGCGAGCTCTCGTGCTCGTGCAGTCGTGCCAGCCCTCTAAGCTAGTAAGCTAGTAGCTTCCACCTTTGTACGTACGTGTCACACTACGCTCAAAGCCAGCGATGAGCTCTGACGGCATGCATGCCATGCCACAGCCGGCCCGGCCCCGCCCCCTGTTTTGAACAGAGCAGCTGTTGTGTCAAGCTTTATTTGCTGCAGTGATACGACTGTTGCCCAAACCCATGCACGCCCAAAAGCGCAGCGCGAGATGAGTGACAGCGATCAATCTTTCATCGATCCCACTTTAGCGGGCCGGCTTAAGCACGCAGGGACGACGTGCTCGATCACGGCGCTCCTCGGCGAACAAAAGCCGGTCAAGGGATCGTAGTAGTAGCATGAGTGGATGTGGTGGTGGGGGATGCGGCTATCAGCTCTGTTAGTGAGAGAGAACAAGGCAAGGCACCCCCTTTTTTTTTTTCTTGCTTGGATCCTCGTCCCCTTGGCAACTTTGCTGCAGCTTGGTGCCAGCACCACCTTTGCCTCTATCTACTATGCCGGATTCGAGTTCGCTCCCAAACATTCCCTACGCTTTATTGTTCACTCACAGACTCACTTGCCACCGGCCGGCGATCGCTAGGCCACCCACTCGTTTCATTCTCTTTGCCCGAAAGGAAAAGGGCAGGGCAGGGCTAGCTATGCTGCTGCCACTGTGACGATGACGCTGTGTGATCAGATCAGTGTGCGCCCCGCCCCTGGAGGCTGGAGCTGAGGATCACGCCACGGCTACCACTTTTCCTCGTGGAAAGCCATGCCGCAGCCGTGTCTTTTTTATTTGATCCGTGGCGATACGTACGTCGTAGTAGTAGCCTCCTGGGTGTGGGAGCGTGGGACTGGGATTATTTGCTTGCGCTCTCGGCATTCACCATCGAATAAAGGCCGGCGCGCGTGGTCCTCCAGGCAGGGCCCGGCGGCAACCTGGGCATCACCCTGCCGGCCGCGGCGAGCGACCCAACCGGGCAGGCATCTCTGCCGCTCGCTGCCTTTCCGGACGCGCACGCAACGCACAAGACAGCATGCATAGCGGCAGCACGCGTCGTTGCACGCTGGCTCGCTCGCTCGCCGCGGCGAGGAGGGAGGGGGGGCCGCCGTCGCGCGGCCAGGAGCCCAGGACATATGCTGCGGCGTGGCTGCCATTATGGAGGGGAGGTGCGCCTTCTTTGAGGCCGCAATCCTTGCCATGCATGACACTGTGACATGTACAGCAGCATGGTTCCTTGCTGCAGACAAAAGGGTAAAGATTTAAGTACTCCTACATTGCCATCCCCTGTGTGTCCCTCTCTAGCTAGAGTGGTCCTTTGCTGTGTGCCTGTGTGGTCTGTTCTATCTGTGTAATCGTGTATGATCTGTTGCTGTGTGCGGCCTGACCAACGTACTAGCTAGCTGCTTCGATTTAAGCGTGAGCGTTACGGGTATGCTTTGTTGAGTGCTCCATCATTAACTAGGTGATAGTCATGTTATGAAGATAGTACTGGTCAACAATCCAGGCATCCTTCTTGCTGGTCATGTAACTGTAAGCCTAAAAGACGTACATGCGTACCTAAATACATGCATATATACTACCTTATACATACATACATAGCCACGCAAGTTTCGTAACCATTACTTTTTTTTAATACACACACACTATCATGCTAGTTGATTTTTTGAATAATTTTATCTTATATATTCGTTATGAAAGAAAAAAAATCATTCGTTTGAGAACGGAGAAAGTATGTACGAGTACTAAGCATTTCTGCCTGTAATTTATTTTCATGATACAATGTTAATTATAATGACACTTTGATAGCTACTTATATGCTAGTTCGAGTCAGAGCTTACGTGCGTTACACTTTGTTCGCCGCTCTGACGACCAGTGACACGACTCTCTTGACTGTTAGTGAGTGGCGGCTAACTAGGCTCTCACGATGCGATGTGCTGTCTTCAGCTCAAGGACATGGTGCTCAAGTTCTCCGGCTCCAGCAAGCACCATCAGTACAAGGGGACGACGCCCCGGACCGTGTCGTCGTTCAGGAGCGGCGCCGGTAGCTACCGCCGCCCCTTCCCCGGCTTCATCGACGACACCGGCTTTACTCCGGCGAGCAGGGTTGTTGCCGGCGGCGAGGACTACTACCCAAGGACCACCGCGTTTGCAGCGGCGGCAGTCACCGGCGCGGCGCGAACCGCGCCGGTGGATGGGTTGGATGTGACCAGCAGGAGGCAACAAGCAGGCAAGGAGGAGGAGGCTGCAGATGATGTGCAGGAGGAGGCCGCTGTGCCCAGGGAGTGGACGGCGCAGGTGGAGCCCGGCGTCCAGATCACCTTCGGCACCATCCCCACAGGTGGCAACGATCTTAAGCGTATCCGATTCAGGTGTGCTTCTGTTACACTTCTCGCTGTTTCCTGATTCGGATTACTGTGACTATGTCAGCCTGTCAGGAGATCATTGATTCTTGTCACTAGCTAACTCCTGAATTGTTGTCCCCCTTTTTTTTGTGTGTCTATGCTGTGTACGCATGCAGCCGGGAGATGTTCAACAAGTGGGAGGCGCAGCGGTGGTGGGGCGAGAACTACGACCGCATCGTGGAGCTCTACAACGTGGTGACCTTCAGCGGCCGCCAGCAGGGGTGCTCCACTCCGGTGTCCTCCGTCGACGACTCCGTGCTGGTCAGTATTACACGCACATACTTCACTGTTCACTCGAATTAATCATCGCAGCTCCATGTGACCGTAACGTGACAATGTGTTGTTGTCGATGCATGCGTGCAGAGAGAGTCATCCTACTCCCATGGCGGTTCGACGAGCCGGGGCAGCCCAATCACAACGCCGCTGCCCCATGCTCCTCCTCCTCCGGCAACGGCGAGCAAAGAGACGAGCATCACCCGGAGCACGTCGTGCAAGGCAATGGCAGGGACCTCCTCCTCGTCGGCGCCGTACGCGGCGGCCGCGCCGTCCACCAGGGCGGCGTACTACCCGTCGGCGGCGGTGCCGGACCCGTCGGACCACGTCTGGGCCCACCACTTCAACATGCTCAATAACTCCTCCGCCGCGGCGATGGCCGCCGGCACGTCGTCCGCCGCGATGATGGGCCCCTCGTCCTACGACCCGTCGCGCGCCACCACGTCGTCCCGGGACGAGGCGGCCTCCGTGTCCCTCAGCAACGTGAGCGACATGGAAGGGGCGGAGTGGATCGAGGAGGACGAGCCTGGCGTGTGCCTCACCATCCGCGAACTCGGCGATGGCACCCGCGAGCTCCGCCGCATCCGCTTCAGGTACGAACGCACTGATCAAAACCATGGACTTGAGGAATTAATCATGCATCACGGCCTCGACGATCCTTCTTGATCGCATTTTCACCTCATGTATGTAACTATATATGCTCCATGTTGATTGATCTGTGGTGGTGTTGCATTGCAGCCGGGAGAGGTTCGGCGAGGAGAGGGCCAAGGTGTGGTGGGAGCAGAACAGGGAGAGGATACAGGCTGAGTATCTGTAGCAAGAGACTAGAGAGAGACATGGATGCAAAATTGCAGGGTTGATGGGATAATCAAACATTTTGGGGGGATAGATATATTAGGGAGGTGATACTGCTATATACATGGTGAAAAGGAGTGTGAAGGGTGAAAGAAACAGCAGGTGATGGTACCTGGCTTTGGCTAAGCTTGTACATGGAGCTTTCTTTGTTGGTTAAACTTATGGGTATCTAGATGGATATGTGGTTAATTTCTTTCTGGTGTAGTTACCTTTTAATGCACAGTCTTGGTTATTTCGTTGGTTTACTTTGTTTAAACTTTGCCCATTTCTTGATTGGTATACATGTATACTCATAGTCCTAGTTTATTTGTTGCGGGTGAAAATATGCGGCAAATTGTTGTGGGGTTTCTTAGTAACGCATGAATGTAGTTGTTTTTGGGACTCAAGAGCATGGTTAGCATTCAAGTTTAAGTGAAGTGCTACTCTGAAGGAAAATTGAAATAATATTGTACGGAAAAGGGGGGACGGTTATGATGTTAGCAGTCGTAGTTAATTAGGTTGATAGAGCATATATATATATATATATATATATATATATATATATATATATATATATATATATATATATATATATATATATATATACAGTATATATATTGGGAGCCTATAGGCTTCCAATAACTATTGGAAGCCTTGAGCCAACCCACCTAGCATCCGGGTCCAGCCTAACCAGCTCGCACCCCTTTCCCTGTCCCCTGCGTGTCACTGCCACGTTGGCACCTCTGAATCATCAGGTTCAACAAATATTAGCCACCCACGGGCCACCATCTCCCTCCTATTCATTTCAAATTCCTCCTCTCTCTCATCCCCTCTCTCTCGTCGCACCGGTGAAGCTCTGCTGGGCGTGACAGCACGGAGAGCTCCGGAGCGGCGCACGTGGAAGCTCCGGCGAGGCTGCGCCTTCCTTGCATATGGCGCGGACCCCTCGCCCGCGGATCCCGTCCTCGAGCGCGCTGTCCGAAGAGGTGCGGACCGGCGGCGCATGGCTCCGCCGTTGGGAGACTTCCCTGCATTTTCCTGGCGGCACGCTGCGACAACAGGATCCTGCCGGTGGCCTGTCCTCTCCTGGCGAGGTGGCTTGCTAGCAGCGGTGGGAGGCATCGTAGTGCAGGCGGACGCCTGCTAAGTCCAGGTGATGTCCCAGGCACCTGCATCTTGCTCTCCAAATGTCAAGGTCAGTTCGTCTTTGGTTCTCCCAAATCTCACCTGTAGAAGGTAATTCGTGAGCAGAAAACATGATCATGGCTTCGTCTCTAGTCCTACAGCCTGCTCGCTCATCTTCTCTGTGTTGCCATGGCATGGTGCAAGCCATGTGTTTGTGTAAATGCCTCAGCAAAGCTGAAGAATCATGCAGGCCGACATGTTTCTATGCCACTATGTAAAGGTTTCTATGCTCATGGTGTCTGTACGTTTAGATTCTTGAAGTTCACATGCATTTTCTCACAAAGAGCATTCCTTTTCTTGACTTCGATGCGTAGAAATTGTACTTTTTTGCATAGAAATCATGGTCTTGGCATGTTCTCACAGTTAGGATCCCTTCTGCAGGATAGTTGGAGGAAGAACGAGGGGAAAGGCACATGAGAGAAAGAGAGGACATATGATGCACTGGGTAGGTTATATGATGTACTGGGTAGTGATTTCTATGATGTACTGGGTAGTTTATATGGTCTCAACATGGTATCTTTTTGAACTGCTCCTGTTTTATATGATGTGGGACAACGAGGAGCCAGTGTGATGGGCCAGACCGGCCACCCGACGATGACCAGACACGAGCGTGCCAGCGCTAGCCCGCGTGACAGACATGAGGATCCAAGCGTGCTGACGGTTTCATGATTTATATGCTCCATCCCTTGGTTTATATGATATATTCTGTGGTTTGTATGCTGTGCGCTGACTGTTTCGTGGTTTATATGCTCCATCCCTTGGTTTATATGATATATTCTATGGTTTGTATGCTGTGCACTGACGGTTTCGTGGTTTATATGATCCATCCTTTGGTTTACATGATATATTCTGTGGTTTGTATGTGTGGACAACGATGACCAGAAACGTGCGGGCTAGTTGTATAATGTGCGTGTTGCCAACGCGCTGTTGCAGTTTCTATGATACCTGAACATGATTATATGATACAGTCTCAAGAGCATATAAACCATCACTACACGCATACCTAATAGATCTCAAAATAAACCACCCAAAATATTTATATGACATACACCATGTCGCAGATATATGCCATTCCCTTAACTTTATACGACACATTCACTATTGTTATATGACCTCTTGTTTACTTGGCTCACGAGGAGACCGGCGATCCCAGATGTGAAGCACTTAGCTACCTGATGTAAACTACTAGTTTGCTACTTATGTAATTTGGCTACTTATGACCATGCACGTTTGGTGGTCCATGATAGATTTGCCATTAAATATATATGGTGCTCCTATGACCAGGCATGGAATTCCACCTTGCTGTGGTTTGATATACTCGTCGTTATTGCAAATCCGTTGCGCACACTATATCAGTGCTCATATAAACTCCAATTGTGGTCATATAAACCTTCAAGGTACATCATATAATTGTCGTCATGTAACTTATACCAAACATCATAGACACCAGCTTCCTCACTATCCACAACATACAATCCACTGAATATAACATATAACCTAGGGGATGGACCATATAATCCAGAAAACTTAGAATAGAATACTGATAGCATAGCAGTGACAACTCGAGAGCATATTAACCACCCAACACATCATAGAAACCACGGAGAAGAGCATATGAATCATCATTACAGTTTCTACAATGGTTTCAGTAAGTTTCTATGATCTTGAAAAAATGAATTTGAAAATTTCGTAAAAAATATATTCACAATGGTTCTCAAACTGTGCATAAAAATGTCACGAGCCTTGTAGTGAAAACCCTATGTGAGTTGGATCTTCGAGTGAAGAATTATAGCCAAAAAACTAAAAGGGAAGGTGGGTTTAGATGCATGCGTCAGGTGTGGCAGGTGCGTCAGGTGGCATTGTCAGCCGTGTTTACTCTTCCACTCGAGGTTTCTTTTACAGTGGGCTGGAGTTCTATGACCAAAAGAACATGTTTCAATTACAGTGGGCTGGAGTTCTATGACCACAAGAATAGGTTTCTATGACAGTGGGCTGGAGTTCTATGACCAGAAGGACATGTTTCTATGATCATCTCTGTATGTTTGTATGATCGTATGAATTTGAATTTAATTTTTTAAAAAATATTCACAATGGATCTCAAACCGTGCATAAAAATATCACAAATCTAATGGTGGAAATAGTTTATAAATTGGATCTTCGACTGAAGAATTATAGCAAAAAAACCAAAACAAAAAGTTGGAGAAAAGGTGGGAGGTAGGATGGTGCAGGCTGCATGCATGCGTCAGGTGGCAGGTGAGATGTGGTGTATCTGTGGCCATGGGCTGGTCGGTCCCAGGTTCCAGCATGTGTCTAGGCTCCGAATAGTTATCCAGAGCCTATAGGCTCCCAATAGTCGAGCGCTATATATATATATATATATATATATATATATATATATATATATATATAGCGCTCGATTGGGAGCCTATAGGCTCCAAATAGTTATCGAGAGCCTAGAGACAGAGCTGCCACTGGGACCGAGCCCAGACACTAGCATGCCACAGACACACCGCATCTCACCTGCCACCTAACGCATGCATGCAGCCTGCATCATCCCACCTCCCACCTTTTCTCTAACTTTTTCTATTGGTTTTTTTGCTATGATTCTTTACTCGAAGATCCAAATTATAAACTGTTTTCACCATTAGATTCGTGACATTTTTATGCACGGTTTGAGATCCATTATGAATATTTTTTCAAAAAAATTGAATTCAAATTCATACGATCATACAAACATACACAGATGATCATAGAAACTGACGCAAGTATAGAAACATATGGACATGAGCATATATAATGTATGACTATATCAGGAAGTATGTATAATCGAGCACACATGTATGTATGACCATGCACAAGCTTGTGTATGATTGTATGCTCCATAGAAACTTATTTCGAGCGTCATAGAAACATGTCCTTCTAGTCACAGAACTCTAGCCCACTGTCATAGAAATATATTCTTCTGGTCATAGAACTCCAGCCCACTGTCATGGAAACTTTTTCTTCTGGTCATAGAACTCCAGCCTACTGTAGGGGGAAGTTTAAGTCTAGTATAGAGAGTCTTAGCTCGAATATATGATTAGTCGTGACATATATATGATTAGAGTGGTACTTTCTATGACGTGCATTTTACTCAGCTTGAATATATGATTACTCGCGACATTTATATGATCAGAGCGGTACTTTATATGACATACATTTTAAGTAGGGAAAAAGTATTTTTGGCTTCTATTATGTACAATATAGAGCCATACACCATGGAACCCCAAAACCATGCCTGGTAGGGGGTGTTTGGTCTAGTATATAGAGTCTCAGCTTCCATATATGATTAGTCGTGTCATATATACGATCAGAGCGGAACTTTCTATGATAGGTATTTTCAGTAGAAAAAAAAAGAGTTGAAGGTTTCTATTATGGTCATACGTTTCTGCGCTCGAAGTTGTTTCTATAGTCCTAACAATGTGTTTCTATAACCGTGTAAAGTTTGAATTCAAAATATTATGCACCAACACTTTATATGCCCGAGTATATATATTTCTATGCTCATGCTCGTATGTTTCTATGCTCGGACATATTCTATGCTCATGTCACTACGTTTGTATGATCATGTCCATACGTGTCTGTGCGACACAGTTTATATGGTCATGTCGGTATGTTTATATGACCACACAAATTTTGAGTTAAAAAATTCAAAAAAATATTCACAATGGATCTCAAACTATGTATAAAAATGTCACGAATCTTATGGTGAAAACTGATTGTGAGTTGGATCTTCGAGTGAAAAATAATAGACACTAAACTAAGTGGCAAAGGTGGTTTGAATGCATGCATGTGTCAGATGCATGGGAGGTGGAGAGGTGGCAGGGCAGGTGGTTCTTGCATGCATATGCATCCATGCATGAGTGAGGTGGGGCATGAGGTGCATGGGAGGTGGATGTGGCAGAAGATGTGTCTAGGCTTCCGATAGTTATCGGAAGCATATAGGCTCCCAATATATATATATATATATATATATATGTATATATATATGTATATATATATGTATATGTATATATGTATATGTATATGTATATGTATATATATGTATATGTATATATATATGTATATGTATATATATATATATATATATATATATGTATATATATATATATATGTATATATATATATATAGGGGTATTCTACTTTGAAGCAAGTTTGTTGTACGTCAAGCAGTGGGTAGCTAGACACCGTTATAGGAAATCCACACACTCTCTCTATATATAGGGGTATTCTTCTTCTCTTTCCTTTTTTCATCTGTCTTCCTTCTTTCTTCTCAGAAATGGAGTTGGAGTCCATTATCCATTTACTTCGGGAGAGGTACAGGGGCTCAAGACCCCCCCCCCCCCAATACACACACTCCACCGCTCCCCCCCACCCTCGGAGACCCTTTACATCCATCTTTGACCTTCTAGTAGCGTGATCAAGCATATACTTGTTTCGGAACATAGGTGGGAGATGACATACTATCTTTGTTGGAATTCAAGGGATACTATTAAAAGGTTCAAGATTAAGTGAAATACCGATTGAAGGAAAATTTAAATAATAACGTACAGAAAGGGAGACAATTATGCACTAAGGTGATAAGGGAGATTGATTCATGTGATATTAGCAGTTGTTCTTAGGGGACATCTTTCTAATATGTTCATGTTAGGCATTGATTACCGCATAGAGGGAGGGGGGATATAACCTAACTGAACATCTTTTGTTATTTTTGTCTAGTAGTTTAGACGCTTAAACTGGGAGCATTCAATCACTTATTTTAGCATTTTGCGCTAATGTTTGTGCTCAGATGAAACTTTCAACTCTATTATTTGCTAACAATGAGATTATGCTCCGGGGCTTGCCTTCCGGCTCGAAGCGGTACTCCTGCTCGGGGCTCGGATCCACGTGCACCACGTTCACCTCGGACTCCTGGGCGATCTCCTCGGCAGCGGGGACTAGCTCGTAGACTCCGTCGGCAAGACCCGAATCTACACGAAATGCATGAATTGCTTAAGTATCGAGATTTAAATAGTTAGGGTTTATTTAAATCTTGGTTAGTGAATTGGAAAGGATAAACATTAATTATAAGTGAATATACCCTTTTCATTTTGAACATTTACTTTGATTTTAGAGTTTTAGGTTTTTCTCCTTTCTTTTCTTTTCTTTTTCTTCTCTTTTCCACCATTTAAGTCCTTTTTCCATTATTCAAAAGGTGAACTTAGGAAATTTATTTTCATGTACCATTTGACCAGAGGCTTACTCATGCCAAGGTAGGAGCTTAGCCCAAAATTTGGCTCAAGATAATTTTTCTATAATTTATTAGAAATGTTCTTATCTTTTTGCCTAAATTCAAACTAAAATCCTACAAAAACAATTACAAGGTTTTTGCCCAAACCACATGGCACAGTGACTTAGGGTACCAAGGGTGACCTCTCTGCAAGTTTTCATGTGATTTTGATTTATGGTTATTTTTGTGGAATTTCACCATGTTTAAACCACCAAAAATTATTTAACCATTTTCCAGTGTCCAAAAATTACCATTTTTATTTTTCTAAGGTTTCTTATGTCTTGATTTAGTTCCTGTGTGAAGGAGATGATTTTTCACTGAGTAAATTATTTGCTGTGATTTATTTGCCAAAACAGCAGGGTATATGTTTGGAAAATCATAACCCTAAATCCACTAGGAATTTTTGTGCACCCTTTGCGCATTAGGCTAATGATAACCACCCTAACAACATATCCCAAGCTCAGCTCCAGTCAATGTGTAGATTTTGAACTATGATGAAAAGTGGTCAAACTGAAATGAATTTATATTTCAAAATCTACAGCTCAACTGAGTGAGGTGCAAAGGAGGAAGTTGAACTTATTGAATCACTGGTCACTACAAAATTGGTTTGGCATTTTTCTGATTTTTCTACGATTTTCTACGAATTTTTGAAGATCTCAGCGAATTAAACCTAAAATATAGAATCTATTTTACGCGAGGAACCCTAGAAGTTTTGAATATCTTACAACGAGGTCCTTACATTTTACGCTCGGCCCCCTGGAAAGAGGTTGAAGACACACCGAGGTCCTCGAGTTCGCCGGCGTGGTTACGCCGGCCAAACGGCGGCGAGTCCGGGCCGGGAAAGTGGGGGAAAACGAAGAGGGGCTCACCGTGGTTCGTTTGAGCTAGGTCTCGAGGTCGGGGGTGGCCGGGAACTTGGTCAGCGACGGCGGTGGCGGCTCGGCTTGCTCCGGCGAGCGGTGACCGGCGGCGTCGAGGTCGGAGAAGGTCGGGGAAGTGGTCGGTGAGCACCAGCGCGGCACGAGGAAGCTATTGGTGCCCTCGGTTCGGCCGGAGGAGCAGCGTAGCGAGCTGTGCACGTGCGCGGGCGGCGGCGGAGAGCTCGGTCAACTCCGGCGAGCTGCGCCGGCGGCTGTGGTGGTGGAAATGTGCCGGGGATGGGTCGAGGAGTGGCAGTGGAGGATGGGGAAGGTCGTGAGAGCCTCGGTTTGGCCGGAGGAGCGGTGGAGAGGGCTGCCCACGAGAGCGAGCTCGGCGGCGCCTCTGCGAGCTCCGGCGAAGGTTTTTTCGGCGTGGAAGAGAGGGGAACTGTTGGGGGCTTAAGTAGGAGCGAGAGGGGAGTGGAAGGGTGCTTGGGAAGCACGGGATGGAGGCTAGGGCAGCTCGGTGAGCTGTCGCGGCGACAGCGGCGTGTCGCTGCCGTGTTGGCGCCGTGCGCGGCGTCAACGCGCGCGCGCAGGCGAGCGCAGTGCGGCAGGCGCGCGTGGGCGAGGCGAGAAGACAGCGCGGGGAAGGAAAAAGGAGCACGCGGGGGCGCAAAAGTCGCTCGAGCGACCGATGGGCAACGGCGGCGACGAAAATGTCCGGCGGTCCGCGGCGGCGACGCGACGGCGAGCGCGGAGTCAGCGCTATAGTGCGCCCTGGGCCACGAGACCTTGCCAGAGGCGTGCACCGGGGGCGGGGACATCCAACGGTGCCATTGGTCGGCTCAGACGAGGCCGGACGGCGGCAGGAGCGGCCGGCGGCGAGCTCGGGCACGCGCGAGCGCGGCGTGTGAGCGACCCGTGAGCGCGCCGTGAGCGGTGCAAAGGTCAACTGATTGGCATGGCTCAAATTCCAAAATTTTGAACGTGGCTCGAAAATATTCCAACATGAAAGTTGTTTAGAATTTCATGAGACACGTCCCTGCACTGGAGATTTGGAGAAAAAGTTGAAAATTTGGCCGTAATTCAAAAGGGGGTAAATCCCTGTTTTGAACTGAATTTCTGAAATTCGAGGGGCTAAATGGCAAAATTGGCCAAATTTCCCAAAGAGGCAAAGTTCAGAAATGTGAAGATGTACAACTTTGCTTTTTGGAGATTTTGATGTTCTGTGGTAAAATCTTGAGATTTGGCTAAGATTCCATTTCAGCTTTGAATTTGAATTGGAAATTTCAAATTCCTAGTTTAGGGTTTGAATTTTGAGATGCTTCCAAGCATTTTTAGGCTATGGTTTGAACAAGGAAGTTTCTTGGTTTGACTTCTTCTCCAACTTTCACATTTGCACTTTTTCAAGTTCTTAGGAAGTTTTCAAAGTTTTTTTTATTGCTTCATTTGAACGGTTTTTGATTCAATTTGATAACCTTTCCTCATTCTCTTGAATTCCACTTCTGAATTGACCTTAGTTTAACTTAATCATTATATTAGGGTTAACTAACACCAGGGGTGTTACAGTGCACACTCACTCAACCTATGATGGGTGGTTTTCGGAGGGGGGGGGACTAAAGCTTGAGACTAAAGATCAAATTTCATGATGGAGGCAATGGCAGAGGCTTATCTAGGATAGCCAGTGGCGAGAGACGATTATGTGTCAATTGAACAACGATAGAAGGATGTCTTGATGCAAGTAGCTTTGGAGCTTGGCCACCATGGTGGCAAAATCGATAGAAGGGTGTTTGGATGCAAGTAGCTTTGGAGCTTGGCCACCATGGTGCCAAAATTATTTAGGGTTTAGGAGGCTGCTAAGGGGAGAATGCTCTCCATATAGCCGTCCACCAAGAGTCCTCCATTATTTCTAACTTACCTGCTCTTTTACCCATGAAAAATAAAAATGTGTCATCTTCCCCCCCTCATCCATCCTTCCATCATATCCCCCCTCCCGTCGCCCCATCCTACCATACCCCTCTTTCTCCTGCCCCGCCCCCTCTCTTGTGTCTGAATATGAGAATACCACATTGTCATTCCCATCCCCTGCATCAATCTCTTGGTGTGGTCCCTAGTGCCCACACCTCCGATTAGGCTCTGGCGACGCAACGCGATCTACACCACCACCACCACTAAGGTTGCCGCTAACATGCCCCTACGCCTCCACTGTGGATCTCCCATTACTCGTTCCAGCGATGCCCCTGCGACCTCCGCTCTGCCGTCTCTCCCACCTACCCGGCCATCCATCGAGACCTTGATGGCTCAAATTCTCTTCCAATTCCAAAATCTAAAACCTAAACTCAAACCCTAAACCAAATTAGAGCTCGCTGGAATTTGAGTTGTTGCGGAAGAAGGCAAGGTACTCATTGGAGAAGAAGATTGCGAAGGTGTCATTGGTGTTAAGGATTTATCGCTTCTTCTTTTCCGTCTCCTCTCCCGATCTCACGTCTAGAGGCTCTCTCCATTGTAAGTTTCATAGATTTTCTGTCATCTTTGTTTTATTCGTTTTTTTTTCCTGTCATCCAAGTTTGACACTCAAAAGTAGAAATGTTCGTGTAGCCAAGACATGCTGGCATGGCAGTGGCACGCCGCACGCTAGCCCAGTCCACGTACGGCCCGAAACAGTCTCGCAAACGCAAGTCGCAGCCAGCAAAGCCCAAGAAAATCACAGGTCCACAGTGGCTGCCCCCTCTACCAACCGTCCCCTTCCCAATCGCCGGCGTCCAGCGATCGCCGGCATCCGAGGATGGATCATCCATCGACGTGATGGATCCGCCAGCACCCTCGCCGCGCCCCTCTGCGGGCGAGGGGGCACAGCCAGAGGAGCGAAGCCGGCCTCGGACTAGGTCTGCTCTCCGCGGCGCCCTCGGGGTGGCCTTCCCCATCGTGGCGTCGTTTCTCTTCTCCTTCCTCGTTGGGCTCGCTGGGCTCGCGCTTGGTGGCCTCTCTTCCACTGCATCTGTCTCCATACCGTCCACCTGCCGCATCCTCTCCACCGGTCAGTCGCTACTCGCTTACTCCCTTCCCGATTTATTTCCACAGCTGCAGCTTTTAGAGCTTGCTGATTTGTTAAGGTTAGTGAAATTGATGCCACAGATTAGCTAATCTAGTGATATGATCTAAGATCTTACTGCAAGTCTAAGTGTTGTCTATTTTGTGATGGTGTGATTTGTTAACGTGTATCCATTCGTCTGATTTAACACGGTTCAGTTGGTGAATTTAATATGTTGGCTTGCAATTGTGATGCATAGCTAGTGTCCGTCAATAAATGCTGATAGATTTCACTTACCACACCAAGTATGCTTATAATGTGATCGATTAACGTTGTAATTGTTTAGATGAAATTTGTACTGATATATGTCTACCATTTGTGCTTGATTTGTTTGCTGGTACATTATAGGGGTTGACCTAAGGTCATCAAAAGTTTGTGAGCTTGGATTATTGAATTATAGAGCTAAGCATGTCTTTTACCCGTCGACTAAGAGAAGATTCCGCTGCCATGATGACTACTACTGGGCTTCAGTTTTCCAGGTGAGAATTTGCCCTACAATGTACTTCCATGGACCATAATTTGCATCTCTAGTAGAACCTCTAAAAATGTTATTAAAGCTGATGATTGGCTAAAATTTTGCGTGAATGTTGACAGGGTATAGTTGTGAGGCCACTCACACTGAAACACTCTGTTCCTCTGGATTTAGCCTCTACAGTACTCTGTTTCTGTAACAATTTTAGATGCTATAAACATTTTCTAGCTTTCTTAAAAAGCTTGCAAATATGCAAAGAAAAACAAAAATTCTTTGTTTTGTCATTTGATATGTTGTGCACTAATATTCAGTTTTGCATAGCCTATTATCCACCCATGTTTGTCTTTTATCATGGTTCTGATATTCTTCAAGGTTGTGGGATATGTTTAGTCGACCTGTTATAATTTGTGGTATGGATTGGATTGCAGGTTGAGTACACAGAATATTTTTCTGGCCAAGTATCTTATGCTGTGGCAGAGACCCCGAAAGAGGCTCTTCCTCATAATTGTCGACCTGATTTTGGTGCTGCATGGTCTACAACATCCAAGTTCAAGGTATTTTACTTTGATTTATCTAGTTCCTTGTATGCCACAATCTTTTGCCCATTGACATGTTTAGTTGTCAACAAACCATTTCCACATTTGTAGGTCAACGAATCATACAGCTGCAGGTATACGCTAGGTAGTAACAAGGCTGATATTCACTCGGACAAGCTATTCAATTGTACTGCTGAGCAACCTTCAACAACGGAGATTCTCAAAAGAATAGTTACACTGTGAGTGTTATGCTTTCTTCCAAAATCTTGCTTAGTAGCTACTTGGCACTACAACATATGCAAATATTGAGCTAATCTTAATATGACTGGTGAAACTTAGATGGCTAGAATTGTGTAACCTATTGCTAGATTACAGCTCTAATATCTTCCCTGTTCTTTTCTAGTTTGTTATTTGATCAAGTGATGAAGTCAATTATCCTGGCAGCGCACTTTGTCTGTATTTAAATGATACTAGAGTAGGTCTATATTGATCACCTACATTAATTGCTTTGTGCATCTGTATTATTAGAAAATGTTTATTTGTTCCCATTTAGATGTATACTGTTTTTGTTTTCCATTTCTTGGCTGACTTTGCATAAAAATACTACAGGCTTTCAAAGTCGTATGTGTCAGAAGATTTCAGTTCAGGGCGATTGCTTGGATATGTAGCAGCAGGTGTTGCGCTTGGCATGTTGAGTTCAATGTTCATTATCATCTTATTGAGAGGCTTCTATGGATTATTGCTTGCTGCCGCCAGGTGGGCGGTGAGGAAGCATAGCATCAGAGTATTTGCTAGTCGGTTCAAGCGTGCCTGCCTTCTTGTTGCATATGTATCTGCTGTTGGCTGGATTACTATGCAGTACAGCAAATTTATAGGATTGAAAGAACTTCTGTCGGATTCAGAACTCTTGGAGAGGTTCTTTTGAACTGTAGATTGTACTTGTATGCGCTGGTGTATATTGTACTTGTAACACTAGTCGGTTCTTAAGAAAGAGGTCTTCTCGGTTGACCTGAGACCAATCCTCTGTTGTGTTGTGCTAGGATGTGCATGACAGGAACAGTGCGGCAACGTCAGGGATGATACATATTTTTATCTTGGAAAATGGAAAGAACTGTATGGTGCAAAGTGCTTGGGACAGTTCCACTTGAATACTTGTTCGCCATTTATCAATAGACTTGCTTGACCTTTTGCCTTTTATGATTTGGCGGGCGTTCGTAATTTGCAGCCACTGCAAGAGCTAAATCTTTTGTCCCGAAAAATGTGTTTTATTGCTCAATTCATCAAGCATAGCTACACCTAACATCGCCGTCGCCATTTTGGTATTCCCAGCCCTTGTAACTTTTAACTGAAATCATTTTTTTGTTAGAAATTTGAGTCAGCTCTCAGTAATTTTTCGTGTATGGTTGCTGTTCTAGTAGAGGTTGAACGAACGGCACTGAAACCTACTTTTAGCACGATTACACGATGACAGAGTTGGAATACCTGAGACATGAAATTCACAGTAAACGACTAGTGCAGCATTCGTCAGAACTCCAAACCAGAAATCGCTCGAAGTGTCCTTTGGCCTGAGAAAATTCTGATGCTGCGGTAGCCTGATTCTTTTTCGCCCAAGCTAAACTGGTCGTAAGCCATGTATAGAAACCTTAGACTCGAACAATTTCCTTGGAAAGGACACTGAATTTTCTCAGCTGCTGTCTGCTGAGGAAGGGTTCCAATTTCCACCTGATCTCGAGTAGACCTGCAATCTGCTTGAGCTTGACCTCCAACTGATCCCTTTCAGATTGGATCCAGCGCGCCGCTCCCAATTTGCTGCAACCAACCGCACGTGCCCAAGCACCTTTCCGTATCCGATCGCCATTTTTCCAGCCGCGGCGAATGGTCAAGTCGCCGCCACCCGGGTTGACCTGGCCTCCAACCAAAGCGGACGAGGACGGCTAGGAGCAGCGCATCCCTCTGGCATGCCGTCCCCGCATGGAGCCGTGCTCGTTTGATCGCATCCAACAGCAAAGCACAGAAACGCCTCCTCGCGTTGGGGGTCAAGCACGGCAAAACCAATCACGAGCTCTCGCGAACGGCCGTGGAAGCCTCCGTCCAAGGCTCGGTTGGTCACGCACTTGTGCAGCCGTTGGTGGCTTGGTCTCTGTTGCTTCTTCCTTCTGTCACGCCCGTGTTCCTTCCTGCACGGGCACGGCACTTGGAGAGCACGGCCATAGCCACCCACCGCCGGCCGCAACGCTGCTCCGATCCGTCCGGGAAGCATCATCCCGCTGATCGAGCAGCCCCCTGGACGCCCCCGTATAAAAAAACCCCACCCCCAACGCCAAGCGTCGTCGTCCCATGTCATAGACATTACAGCAAACAACACCTACAGATCAGCAGTTCCATACCTCGTCGCAGACCCCCCCAAAAAAAATCTTTCTTTATTTGAAGCCTGTTGTCCCAAGAGAGAAAAAAAATCTTTCTTTATTTGAAGCCTGTTGTCCCAAGAGAAAGGAGTGATTAGTTGCTGATTGATCGCAAGCCATGAGCTCTCGCATGGCCGGGGCAGCGCTTCTGCGCCACCTGGGCCCGCGCCTGTTCGCGGCCGAGCCAGCCGTGTACGCGAGGGGCGTCATGCCCGCGGCCGCGAGGATTCTCCCGGCGCGGATGGCCAGCACGGCTGCGGAGGCGGCCGCCAACGAAGGTGCCAGCAAGAAACATCACGGCGGTAACACCGAGACGCAGGAAGAGGCAGCGGCCGGGGGCCAGAGCAAGAAGGCCATCGTCAGCTACTGGGGCATCGATACGCCCAAGCTGGTCAAGGAGGACGGCACGGAGTGGAGGTGGCCCTGCTTCAGGGTAAGCGCCGCCGCACATCCTCTGCAACCACTCTCTGTTTCTTCCATTCCATCTGATTTTAGTCGTTACGATCTCTAACAATGGCGACCGGATGATGTGTTGTGCAGCCATGGGACACCTACACGTCGGACACGACGATCGACGTGAAGAAGCACCACGAGCCAACAACGCTCCCGGACAAGGCAGCATACCTGATGGTGAAGTCGCTGCGAGTACCCATGGACCTCTTCTTCCAGCGCCGGCACGCGAGCCACGCGCTGCTCCTCGAGACGGTGGCGGCCGTGCCTGGCATGGTGGGCGGCATGCTCCTCCACCTGCGCTCGCTCCGCCGCTTCGAGCACAGCGGCGGGTGGGTCCGGGCGCTGCTGGAGGAGGCCGAGAACGAGCGGATGCACCTCATGACGTTCCTGGAGGTGACGCAGCCGAGATGGTGGGAGCGCGCGCTCGTGCTCGCCGCGCAGGGCGTCTTCTTCAACGCCTACTTCGTCGGCTACCTCGTCTCCCCCAAGTTCGCGCACCGTGTCGTCGGGTACCTCGAGGAAGAAGCCGTGTACTCGTACAGTGAGTACCTCAAGGACCTCGAGGCTGGCGTCATCGAGAACACGCCGGCGCCGGCCATCGCCATTGATTACTGGCGTCTTCCAGCTGATGCTAAGCTCAAGGACGTCGTCACCGTCGTGCGCGCCGACGAAGCGCACCACCGCGATGTCAACCACTTCGCATCGGTACGTATCGATCACTACTATAAATCGCCGAGAACAATATATCACTGTGTTGAGCGACTATGAGACGTTTGAGCTGATTTATTGGTTTCTGTGGCTTGATACAATTTTCAGGACATCCATTACCAGGGGATGAAGCTCAAGGACACACCCGCGCCTCTTGGGTACCACTAATCGGTCGATGAGCAGTGGCGTGCTCGTGTCAGCGTTTTTACCCATTACGCTATCGGTCATCCAAATATTTTGCATGCTAGCCAAAGTTGCTTAGCAGATCAGGACTGGTTCGCTGTCTCAAAGGGAACCAGATGGTTATGTATTTTTTTTTACTTTGTACATATACTTACTGAAGCAATTTGTAATAAAAAGATTAAGGAACATGGTACTCTGTGGAAATAATGCGTGGGACACTTTGGAAACAAATGGAACCAATGATTCCGAAAATGGCATCAAACCAAATATACCATATTTAAATTTGAAATCTCGCGACAGTTTCATAATTGCAACCCAAACCCTTAACCCCACCTCCCCCAAAAATGCCCTGGAGCCAGATATTTAGCACACTTGGTAGCTCCGTGATAACAAAGATAATAAACACTTCATGTTTTTGGGTTTTAGCCTACTGGCGTCACCTTTTCAATAACACTTATTCTCCCTGTCTTTCTTTTTTTATAAACTTTTTCACCAGAAAATGTTTTCACCTTTTTAGAACAATTATTCAGGAAATATTTTATTAAAACTTGAAAAGTTTTAATAGTTATATTTTCAGAAAGTTCTAAACATATATAATTTTCTTAAAAACAGGTATTGAGCTCTCTACTAGTGCTTACAGGGAAATATGTTTGTGAACTGTATACCGTCTACGAATGCAACGGAGATAACGTCACGGCCTCACGGGTATCGAGCTCTACTAGTGCTTACACGGAAATTTTGTTTTTGTTTTGATCTCTTTCACTACATTAAGTGATTCCTGGTAGCAAATTAAGGTGATGCCAACACTAACAATTAACAATGTCTCCTTTTAATCTCCCCCTATCAAAGGTTTCCGTTTTATCGAATTCACCACAATTTCCTATTGTGTCCTCATTTAGTCAGTCGTGACTGTCAACGTTACCATCTACATCCTCTATGGTCATCCAAACGACCAAGCAAAAAAATTGGATCTATGATAACTCACAAACCATATCTAGTCAAAACATTGTCAATATGTGTGTACATATTTCAATGTTCGTTATTTTCTCGAGTCAGTAACCTTGAATAATCTTTTGCCTCATAATTCAAGCCTGTAAACTTTAATAAGAACTAATTTAGAATTTTTGCAAATAACAGGAATCTATTAGAAAAAAAAAGATTTAGTTTACTTGAACTCCTTTGTTGCCAAGTGCTATGCCCTAGCATAGGGAAGTAGTCTTTTTCTTCGAGTATTATCCTTGAAGCAAGCAGCACAAAAGGTCAAACGATGGACACATAAACATAAGGCACATGTTATACTATAAAGAGTATGTACGTACGCTCCATAAATCGTCGTCTAGGCTTTCTCAAACCATGAGTAATATTTAGTTGGCTACAAGACATGGAGTAACATGGAGGATGTGCTTAGCCGCCGGTTAGTTGCAGTACTATAACTTGTTTCTGCTTGTGGCAGTGGTAATCATTGCCTAAAAAAAATGAGTGCCGGCGGAGTGATGACATCTTTCTTAATTCTGAGCGCTAGGACACAGCTCCAGCATGGCAACAAGCTGGGAAAAATTATTCCAAGCTCTAGCTTTGCAGGATCCTGGTGGTTTCTGGCTTGAGCTTTTTGGTACCCTTTTACTCAGGTTCTATTTTGTTACTGGTCAGATGATATAATTAATCGCAAGTAGAGGGAGAGATGCAGTATGCCTTCCTCGCTCCACGACAAATGACACGGGTGAGCTAGCATATCTAGTTTTGCTTTGCTTTCTTTACACCGTGGGAGGCGGCGTGAAGAGCTTGTAGCGTAATGATTTGGCCCGGAATCAAATTCTGAGGGACCGGTGTGCATTTGAGGGAAATCTTGAAGAAAATTGAGCCATATCATTACCCAAACGAACGGGTAATCGACCAAATTAAGTGTTAGTTCAATTCAGGGTGTGTTTAAATGATATTATTTTTTTCCTTTTTTTTTCTCTCCTTTTCTTTTTGCGAAGAGGGAAGATTTTGCAAGAGGCGAAGCCATCAACACCGGCCTGATGGCAAGCCCCTAGATTATGTTATCCTACTAATGGCGTGTCTGTATCGCCATTTTTTTTAGCGGAGGTTTGGAGGATTCTAGTATTTGACTCATGACTTTAAATTATACTGGCATGTGCTTAATTTGGTCGTGACCAGTGACCACCCTATCCGTTTTTTGCGTGTTATAAAATTGCGATTGTTTACCATTGATGCCGTACCGCAGTCGCTGATCTTTGTCATTCACCTTGTGAGCAGTAGAATAGAATATCCCTTCCCGGTCCAGCGATGGCTACTTGCCGCGCTCCATTTGGTCGGTCAAATCATAGTGGCACAGCGATGGGTCGAGCTCACCTCAGCGCACAACCACCTCGATGCTCGATCTGTCCGAGAAGTTTCACTGCCGGCCGATGAAGGCACGGAGCCCAGGAGGCCAAGAGGCTGCTCCCCTATAAAACCACTCCACGATCAGAGGATGTTTCGCTGTACCAGAACAACAGCAGAAACAGAAAGCCATCTGATCCCCCATCCCAGCGCAGCAAAGCACATCCACAAACACTTCCCGTTTCCATTCCAATTTCCTCCGAAGATTTCGCGCGCCACTTGCTGGCTCTGAAGCAGGTTCAGTAGTTGCGCAGCCATGAGCTCCCGAATGGCCGGAGCCGCGCTCCTGCGCCACCTGGCCCCCCGCCTCTTCGCCGCCGAGCCGGTCACCGGGCTCGCCGGTAGAGGGCTCCTCGTGCCCGCGGTCACGAGGATTCTCCCCGCGCGGATGTCCAGCACCGCCGCGGAAGCCGCCAGAGAAGCCGCCGCGCCAGAGCAGCAGCACGCCGAGAAGCCGAAGGCCGCCGATGCCGGGCACGAGAAGAAGGGCATCATCAGCTACTGGGGCATCGAACCGAAGAAGCTTGTCAAAGAGGACGGCACGGAGTGGAGGTGGTTCTGCTTCAGGGTGAGCACTGACCAACCAACACATTTTGCATGGCTTCCAATTTGTGATCGATCTCTCATCTCTGACAATATATTTGCTGTTCGTCGATGTGCATGTGCAGCCATGGGACACGTACAAAGCGGACACGTCGATCGACACGAAGAAGCACCACAAGCCTCGTGGGGTGCCAGACAAGCTAGCCTACTGGCTAGTCCGGACGCTGGTCGTGCCCAAGCAGCTCTTCTTCCAGCGGCGGCACGCGAGCCACGCGCTGCTCCTCGAGACGCTGGCGGCCGTGCCGGGCATGGTGGGCGGCATGCTCCTGCACCTGAGCTCGCTGCGCCGCTTCGAGCACAGCGGCGGGTGGGTCCGGGCGCTGCTGGAGGAGGCCGAGAACGAGCGGATGCACCTCATGACGTTCCTGGAGGTGGCGCAGCCCAACTGGTGGGAGCGCGCGCTGGTGCTCGCCGCGCAGGGCGTCTACTTCAACGCCTACTTCGTCGCCTACCTCGCATCGCCCAAGTTCGCGCACCGCTTCGTGGGGTACCTCGAGGAGGAGGCCGTGCACTCGTACACCGAGTACCTCAAGGATCTGGAGGCCGGACTCATCGAGAACACGCCGGCGCCGGCCATCGCCATTGATTACTGGCGGCTTCCGGCCGACGCCACGCTCAAGGACGTCGTCACCGTCGTCCGCGCCGACGAGGCGCACCACCGCGACGTCAACCACTTCGCGTCGGTACGTATATATGCTCTGCTCTGCAGCTTTAGAGAGTTCACCTGCTATGCCCGATTAAATAATTGATCGGTTTGTTTGGATTGGTGCGTCGTGCAGGACATCCATTACCAAGGGATGAAGCTCAAGGACACGCCCGCGCCGCTCGGGTACCACTGAACAGTAGAAATTGCTTGATCACTTAGCAATGTTCAATTCAGCCCCTCGGACACTTAGCTTGGGATCAATTGGTCGGCATGATTCTGTGTCAATGTTCAGTATTTTTCATAATTTGCGCCACATAATCGAGTCTGATTTACCACGTAATGAATTTGTGAGTCGGTTCTTTGTTGTTTGGCGACATATCTGGTGGAAACCAATTTCCCATGTTTTTATGTAAGTTTGTGTCAGCCTGCACATATTAACTAGAGGCATCTATGAGTAAGAACATGTTTTGGTACGAGCATTGAAATATGTCATGCATTGTACTCCCTCCGTTCCAAAATGTAGGTTGTTTGACTTTTCAGTCCTAAATTTGACCGCTCGTTTTATTCAAAAAAAATTATGTAAATGTAGTAAAATTTAGATCATTCTTGAAATTCATCTCTATACTATGAAACCTGGACCCAAACCAGACCACCGCATCGTACCACGTCACCCGCAATAACTCGGCCGTTGGATCGACCACGCCGACGACCCAGATCGGTCTTAGCAATCCTAGGGCAGGTGACCCCACACGTGGGACCCGCTGATGTGGGTCCCACAAGTGGACCCCACTATGGGCCCCACGGGACCCGAGACGGCCAAGATCGGTCTTAGCAATCCTAGGGCAAGCGACCCCACACGTGGGACCCGCTGATGTGGGTCCCACAAGTGGACCCCACTATGGGTCCCACAGTTCCCGACGACGTGGGTCCCACCATATGTGGGCCCACTAATCGAATTATAAGGACCCACCATAGTTATATTTTTTTGAAAAATTACAAATATTTTTTAAATATTTTTCTAAATTGTTATATTACAGTAGTTCTTATTTTGTTTCTTCAATATAATATCATATTATTTTATTTAAACTATTTTTAAATTTATTTATTTAAACAAGGATAATTTTAAATGTTCTAATTTAATTTTTGAATGATCCAATACATTCATTTATAATTTTTATCTTTTATTTTTTATAACATATACAAAATATTTTGGGTGATGGCATCAACCCTCTAATTGCAATATTCAAAATATATAACTTTATTAAAAGATGTCTAATATCAAATTTCATCAAAATATCAAAATCAATATTCTATAACTTTATTATAGATCGTGGTCGTGTAACTATTTGTCTTAAATGAATTATCAAAGCATGTAAAATTTCATAATTCTCTTGGTGGAAAGGTTTCAGGTTTTAGAATGTTTTGCATCTTTTCTTTTGAAATATATCTTCTATTTAAATATAAAAATTTATGAAAGGAAATTAGAAAATATCTCTGAATTTTTAAATTTTGCTATGTAAAAGTTTCTTTCATCGCAGTTTAAATCAAAAGCTTTTTCCAATTTGCATGTTAAACATAACGTCCAAACACCGAAACACCTTCAAATTTATGAAATTAAAGTAGCTCAAAACTTCAAAAATGAACGAATTTACCATAGATCACACTTTAAATCCAAAACATTTTCAAAATTGCCTGAATCTGACATCTGAACACTGAAAGACCTTCAAATTAAAACTTTTCAATGTAAATGTTGCTCCAAATTTCAAAAAGTTTTACAGGTAGCAAGTTTTAAAAATAAATGTTCATATTTCAAGATACACTTAAAAACTATGTAATTCAAAATATTAAATGCTTCTAGAGAATGAATTTAAATTCAATGTGCCTTGACAATTTGTTTTTAAAACATTTATAGACATAGGCACATCCACTTACCATGCGCGACAACGCCGCGAACTTTTCTAGTTTATCACTAAAGCTAACCATAACAAAAAATATATTTTACAAAAAAAATTTGAATAAGACGAGCTATCAAAATTGGGGCGGAAAAAGTCAAATATCCTATATTTTTAGAACGGAGGGAGTAGTAGATAGAATATATGTTTTCATGAGCGAGATTGATGTACTCCGATCCCTCAATCCCCAATGTTACACCTGTGCCTTTGCACAATGGAATCCTATATGACTTCTCTCTCTCTATCAAGACGAGGCCTATATTACTGTATAAACTTCTTTATTATTGCACAATATTCTATTTTTAATGCAAGAATTCATTAGACGGCCTATATGACTTCTCTCTCTCTCAAGATGAGGCCTATATGTACTTCATATGTACGCTGACTTATATACATATGGATGCAAGTGGGTACTCAATAGTATTTTTTGTGTCAACTAAATAATTACAATGATATGTCACCCTAGTTTATTTCCCCTCCTATATTAGTTGCACATAACACCATTATAGTTTATTTTATCAAATTTTAGGTCGGTCCGATGACCCAATATAAATATACTCTCACCGTTTCAACTTATTTTGACTTATTCAAAAATGTAAGCAAACATAGTCAAATTTAAGTCGTTCTTCAAGAACTTTTATTTGTAGAGCAAGCCATGGCAAAAAAAATGATATTTTGCACATTTTTTTGAATAAGACGAGGAGCAAAACTTAGGGTAAAAAAATCAACAAATTGTAACAGATGGAGATCTCATTCTTGTATAAAAATTTACTATAAAGCTCTCGTGTGTTCACAAAATTTAAGCGGCACCTAACAATAGCCACAAATGAAACAACCTTTAATTTTAGTCGAACCAAACCATAGCTACTATAGGTTGCCATTATGCTACTTTGTTCGCACTTGGAAGATGATCATTTGACTCCATGATTGAACCGGAGTGCCGATGGGCGCCATGAGCAGTTGACACTTGGCATTACTATTGTTTATTCAGTCAAGCGTTCGCGTGGCAAGCGATGCCAGAAAAGATTAACAAGAAAGCAATGGCGCGGCCTCGCCGGAAGTTTCTGGCTTATGCTTTGATTATCCTGTTCTGTTCGTCACCTTCAATACGTACGGAGTATATGCTGTTGACCTAGTAGTTTGGATTACGGATCTAAGAACCGCAATTTGCAACCCAAATAAAAAAAAATCCTAAATGTAGGACGTACTGTAGTGAACTAGCCGTAGTTGCCTCATTTGACTGACAACCTGGTCTCGGATGGTTGGAGTCTTTCTTGGTCCACAAGACAAAAACAACGGAACGGAGAACATGTCCCGGTTTGCTTTGCTTTCTCTGTACTACGTAGTACTAGCATATAGTTCGTGCTATCATTCGTATGGAGATGGTGTGAACGGAATATTTCATCTGATACGCCAAAAATATTCCCAACGATCAATTTGCATTGACAAGCATCTCTAACAATATTAGAAGGGAAATTAGACCACCATAAAAAAAAAGGAAAGCGTGTCCTGTTGCGAGGTTGCATGTCTTACAGGAAGATCTGCTGCGTGTACCAATTTCACATCACATACAGATATAGGTTAAGCGTGCAAACACGTGAGTTTGTTTCCTCTCTAGTATATCACAGCCTGTTTCCAACGAAAGAAAAAATCTTCACGGGCACTTAATTGAGGCCCAACTGGTCGACTTGGAGAAGAAGAAAGGACCTCCTGAGTTTCTGGAAGCCCGGGGAAGCAAGGCACCTCCCCCTGTCGCTGACACGGCGGCCCCGCATGCGGTATATAAAAAACTTCCCAAAAAAATGCCTCCTCATTTCCAATCTGCAACCAAACAATCGCCTCCACATAACCCCCATACCCACGTCGCATCTGCGCCCAAAAACTTTTTGTTCGCGAGATCGGTGATCGCCGGCGACGATGATGAGCACCAGGATGGCCGGATCCGTCCTCCTCCGCCACGCCGGCTCCCGCACGTTCACGGCGGCGGCGGCCGCGAGGCCGGCACTGCTCGCCGGTGCCGACGGCGGCGGCCTCCCGGCAGTCATGCTGCGGCTGATGTCCACGTCGTCGTCGTCGTCGTCTTCCCCCGCTGCGGCCGCAGCGGCCTCGCAGGCGAAGGAGGCGGCGGCGAAGGCGGCTAATAAGGACGGAGGGGACAAGAAGGCCGTGGTGATCAACAGCTACTGGGGGATCGAGCAGTCGAACAAGCTGACGCGCGAGGACGGCACCGAGTGGAAGTGGACTTGCTTTAGGGTACGTGATAACTTGAGCTCTGGTTGTTTGTCCCTTTGTAATTTCGTTCAATAAGTCGATGGATTTCTAGATCGGTTCATGAGGCACAGCAGCAGGCGTTTGGGGTTAACTCGTTGCGGCGTGATTAATCAGTTTTTCTGTTGCAGCCATGGGAGACGTACACGGCGGACACGTCCATCGATCTGACCAGGCACCACGTGCCCAAGACGCTGCTCGACAAGATTGCCTACTGGACCGTCAAGTCGCTGCGCTTCCCCACCGACATCTTCTTCCAGGTTCGCGCGTGCGAACAGTTCATGCATGGCCTCCGTTGTTCAATTCATCAGTTCGTTGTGTTTCTAGCGGTCCCAGGCGTGGCATGGGGTTTAAGTATCACACGGCGCCTGGATGTTTTTGTTCTGCTATCCTCTATTTTACCACAAACACTTTGGTGGTTTGGACATATTCTAGAAAAAATGGCAGTGACAGGGACATCAGCGAAGTAGACCTACTGGATAAAAATAGGCTTTTGCTGTTTTATTAGCAACTCGACTGTTTAATTTGCCTTTAGAAAATAAAATGTCTTCCATTTGCAAGAGTAGGTGCTAAGAATAATCTGAGCACTTTTTTAATGAATAATCTGAGCACTTTTTTTAATGAATAATCTGAGCACACTTTGCTATGTTGTAAATTTGTAAGCTTGACGCTGCCATGAATTTCGCGAATTTTCTGCAGAGGAGGTATGGTTGCCGGGCGATGATGCTGGAGACCGTGGCCGCAGTGCCCGGGATGGTGGGCGGCATGCTGCTCCACCTGCGCTCGCTCCGCCGTTTCGAGCAGAGCGGCGGCTGGATCCGTGCGCTGCTGGAGGAGGCCGAGAACGAGCGCATGCACCTCATGACCTTCATGGAGGTGGCCAAGCCGAGGTGGTACGAGCGCGCGCTGGTGATCGCCGTCCAGGGCGTCTTCTTCAACGCCTACTTCCTCGGCTACCTCGTCTCCCCCAAGTTCGCGCACCGCGTCGTGGGGTACCTCGAGGAGGAGGCCATCCACTCGTACACTGAGTACCTCAAGGACCTGGAGGCCGGCAAGATCGCCAACGTCCCTGCCCCTGCCATCGCCATTGACTACTGGCGCCTCCCCACCAACGCCACGCTCAAGGACGTCGTCACCGTGGTCCGTGCCGACGAGGCTCATCACCGTGACGTCAACCACTTCGCATCGGTAATACCTCCAGTTCTCAAGATTAGCTCCACCGTTCCATGCCACAGAAGTTTGTTTGCGTTTACAGATTGGTTGTGATGTCTGATTCTGTCTTTTGTTTGTGGATTGCAGGACATCCATTATCAGGGCATGCAGTTGAAGGAGTCCCCTGCGCCGATCGGATATCACTAAACACTGATGCTGATTGCCCTCTGCTAAATTTTGCCTCTAATAAGAGAGAACGAGAGTTTTGTTTTATGGGAAATGCTTATGAGTTATGAGTTGAGCCTACTACTACCAATATGATATTTTTGAACCATGTCTTTGAGAGAGTGAAACGTACTCCTTTATGTATGCTACACCGTCGTCTTTATCGATACAAGCTTGATCTGATTATCTAGTTATTATCTTATCTATGTACATATCTGAAGCTAATCTGGTTATCTATGTACATATCTGAAGCGTGAAAGGTGCTATTCTGGCGTTTCCACATCAGAATTCCTCTGTTTTCCATGTTAACTGAATTGTCATCTCTGCTTTGGAATGTACAATATCTACATCAGACACTCTGTTCTTCATTTTTGCTGAATTTTGATCTGTGGTGTCGAATTCACAATTTCTGAACCTGGCACTCGGCTCGTGTCTTGGTCTGCAGAAGTGTGCTACCTGCCTACTTGTTTGCGTTGGGCGTCTGATGTTCTTTGTATTGCTGGTAGGCGTATCCGGTATCCTTGCCGCCCGTCTGTCTCTGTCCCAATGCCAATGGCAGCGACTACTAATCAGGTTGCTACCGTACAAAAATGTCGCCGCCTCATCAGTACTCACCGCCGTGCTGGGCACCACCGCAGCCGCACCGCCATGGCGCCATGTATACCCTTCACCTGCAGCACCCCGCGGTCACTCTCCAGCCAAGCGCCCTGTGCGCCCGCGTCATCCCGCCATCCAAACCTGCAAAGCTACCATGCCGCTGCCGCTTCTCTCCGACCTCACTCCTCGCCGCGGAGAGCAGATTCCCCCGCGGCCTCCGCGCGTCCGCCGCCGATAGCCCGCGCTCCGACCCTGAGGTTTCTGACCCGACCGCACCCCCCAACACTTCGAGCCCGCTGGAGCGCTGAGCTAACTTGGGTTTGATTTGCAGGGCGAGCCCGAGCCCGAGCCCGAGCCCGAGCCGAAGCGTGGATTCTGGACCAAATGGATGGTGAGTTCATGGTGTCTGTGGTTGAATCAAGGGGAGTTTGATTGGTTCTGTCTTCTGTGGGGTTTTCGGTGTGATTGTGAATGTTTGTGCAGGTGGGGAGCGCGGAGGCGAGGGCCAGGGTGGCCAAGCTCGGCCTGGCGGCCGTGCTGGCCTACGGGCTGTTCGACGCCGTCACCTACACCACCTTCTTCGTGCTCGCCTTCCTCGGCTACGAGAAGAGCACCGGCAAGAACCCCGCGGCCAATCTCAAGGCTCTGCTCGGTGTATGTTCTCTGTGGCATCCTTTGTTGTTTGCTCATGTAGTATCTTTCAGCTAGGTACTGTAACCCACCTTTCAAACTCGATTGCTAGTCGCAGATTAGATGGTGAAATTCACGGTTGTCAATCATGCATAACTGAAATCCTTTGTACCTGGTATTGGCAAGTCGTTACAGAACACAATTCTGAGATTGTTTGCTAACAGATGGCTTGCAGATAGTGGGCTCATCTGATGTGGTTTGACAAAAGAGTCGTTTTCTTTCTGTTAGCAGTTCTATTTATTCTAGTTATTTCTGTGTGATGTGATCCAGTCGTCTCAGGGTATCAAGTTTGAGCTGTAGTTGTCATTAGCCATGTTATACTGCCTGCATATTTGCCCACTGCAAAAGCGTTTTAGTACAGTAGTAGTAAGATTGATGTATTTATCTTGAAAAATAATACTACGAATGATCTTCATCTGCTTTCTTTTCTTTTTTCAGATTGTTATCCTAATGTGGACTGGTAACAATGTTACAAGGCCATTCCGAGTCGCTGGTGCAGCTGCTTTGGCCCCGGTAATCGACAAGGGATTGAAGGGTATGCAGGAGAAACTTAACCTTCCTACCCAGATGTATGCCTTTGCACTTGTGGTTGGATCTGTGGCTGCAGTATGCTTCACAATCGTTGGTATCTTGATTCTCTCAAAGTGGGGAAAGTAAAGAGTTGCTTCCCCTGCATATCCATAGTTTTGTTTTGTTGCAATTTTCTGTTTACATGCTCTTTTCCATGTATGCGAGTTTTGTACACATTAAGTATAAGGTGATTAATTGACATGTTGTACTCATTCAGTTATCCAAGGATAATTTCCTTCTTACTTGGATAGAAAATTAAAATAATTTTACTTTTCATATTTTCCTTTTGTTTCTTGGGTTATCGCACCAAAGGAATGGAGTCCTCATAATTTCTGGTGCATAGGATAGGGGCACCTTCAAGGGTTTTCCAGTGTTGTAAAGGCTGAATACTGTTTTGACCAGGCAACAAGAGAGATACTTGGACAATCTTACTGCGTAAGAAGTGAGAATGCCATTATCCCGAAATTTTTCGTCAGGTGGGTAACTCCGCATGACATAGCATGCAACTAATTGACAATTGAATAAAATTTTAAATATGGAAAAGGCTTAATAACAAACAGATTGAGTTGAGGAAGGAAATATAACTCGCATGTTAACACCATGGGCAACAGGCCAATAACTCAACATTTTAGTTCTAACCATCTTAGCTTTGGTAAGTGTATAACTGTATTTTTTTTATCATGAAAACAGGGAGAAACAGGATTTGTTTGATGCATATAGAGTTACTAGTGTTCAGATTAATGGTAAAGGAGGACATTTCAAAATATGTTTATACTTGAATCTAGACTGTCCCATTTTCTTTCACTCACCAATCTGCATTCTAGATATTTGACGAATTTAAACTTTAAACAATACCCAAATGTATTCAGAAATTTCTTTCAGTGTTTAACATTAGCGGAGAGTAAAACAAACTTGTGAGCTGTGGACAAGCATACGTAGTACCCATAGGAAATAAATAACCTAATAGCAAAGAGTCAATTCGCCAAAACTGTCAGCTTGTTGAACAAATGTCTATATCATCTGGTTGATTTTCAAATCTAGCTCACAAGCTTGCATTCCTCTAGAGGAGAGGTCATATCCACCTTTAATGTTCAAGTCTAGTTGGAGCGAGTCTTCAGTTTTTGGTGTCCATTTGACTTCCTTAACCTCCTGACTTCCTACTTGGTAGAGCTGAAAGCCTAAATTATTATCTTTATGGTTGTCATGAGATATAGCTTTCACCAATTGCTCATTATTTTCTTCGCACACTCGATTTGCATTGTCCATGAAACCAGATAGAGCTAGGTTGAAGTCCATGAGCTGTGATCTGGTTGATTCTATCTTGTCACTGGGTTCATTAGCATTGAAGGAAATGTTTCTCTCTGCTTTCTCTAGTATCGCCTTTAAGTACTTCCCTTGGGCCTCAATTCTCATCTGCATCTTCTTCTGCACCTGATTGAAGACATAAGCACTTTGTAGCGTTGTGGAGCAAAATTATGGAGTGCACGAGCTCATTGCAGTGATGTAAAGATCTGTCTTACTCTTACCTCAAGTTGCTCTTGTAGTTTTCTTTGGACTTGAATTTGATACCTTAGTGTATCAGCAAGTGGCATCTCTCTGATTCACACAAAAATGTTTTTTAGAAATGGTTAGTTCAAAGGTTACCCATAAAAGTTCAACAAAAAATATGTCCAATTTAGTCACATAACAAAAAAAAAAACAGTTTGGATTCACATTCATGTGCCTCTTTTATAAGGGCATTGCATACAAACTGTGAAGATATAAAGTGAAAACAGTTTACGTTTGTCGTAAATTAATACTTTGTCTTAACAGGTGAATTTCTAATCAGGCCCCCTATTTGTATGAATTTATGTTATTATCTACTGATAGAGAGATTCCTGGTACGAGATTTTGACTCAACCAATTTTTTATTTCCTCTTATTGTGATTACACTGGTACTGGTACATGCATAAAAATAATACCTGTTTTATAGATGTTTCATAAACCCCACTATGAAGATGACAGCAATATTCAATTATTGTGGACCACTATGGAGTTGACAATGATGTTCAGTTATTGTGGGCTGTGGCCTGTGAGAATAGGAGTTGGGTGGGGCAAGTAAATATATCAGCTGCAACTAAGGTTCAGAGAGCAAGCCCCAATCATCGTATTTTTTTGCACAGGGACTGCTTTGTAGCTTTTACAGTTGTCTACTTAAAGATAATGCACTATGCTAATTGCAACAAATATATATTGACTTCCTGTAGTGCACAAAGGAGTTGTTGGAGAGCAAAAGGTAATTGCTAGATACCCTGTGTTTTTTCCTTCAGCAGGAACTCCAGGAATAGGAGCTGGAGTGGGAAAATTGAGGCCTTGTACAGCAAATCCTGATGACAGAAGGAGCGAAAATACAAATATGAGAAGGGAAACTTTGCTTGGTAAATCCTGCTCACAGGCAAGGTTCGTACCTCCACCGTTGGCAAGTTCCGGGCCTGTGCTTTTCTTGCCCTGTTTTCCGAGCCTATATTTCTATGCAGATCAATACAAATGTCACAATGTGTTCGTACAATGGAGCAAAAGAGGGAAAGCACTAGTGTGTAGCGATGGTAAGTGAAGAAATAGAGGTCAACCTGAAGGTGACTTTTTAGATGGTACAGAGTGAGGCCTTTCATGCCCATCAATCTGAGCACCGACTTAGGCGTTGCTTCTGTTCCGGTCAGCACAAAAAATGGTTACTCCAGAATACAGAGGATATGCTCAAGGAAACAAAATTCAGATGAACATGATCTTGATTAGCTACAGAGAATTGGCTGTTCAGAGAAAGAAGGGAACTGCACTTGATCAATTTTCAAGCATGCCAGATGATGCGACTGTCAAAGGAAATTCTTGACACTGTTCTCGTCAACTGTCTTCATTTCTGGTATGTCAGTTGAATTTTAGTATTTTACATGTGCCCTTTAGGCTCTTTGACTATGCTGTATTGAACTTGCACAAGGCTCCTATGTTCAACCAACCTTGCAGTAGCTCATAGCCAAGCAGAGCAGAATTCGGCCTGAACAATGCACGCCTACATGTTCTGTAATAGCAGCATCATGCTGACAGATTGCAGAGGATCGTGGAACGCTGGAAGCCATCGCCATCACGTCCAGAACAAGACTAGGAAGAACAAGCAGGAAGGAAAGGAAAGAGAGCACTCACTGTCCGGGCCGCCGAGCTTGTTGACGGCGTCGACGAATCGCTGGTGGAGGTCCGGCGTCCACCGCAGCCTCGGCTTGGGGTCCCTCGACACCGCCCCGCCACCGCCGCCATAGCTCCCCTCCATCATTCCTTCCCGGCGATCGCCGCTCCCTCTCCGACGAAGCTACACTCCGCTCGAGCTAGACGGACGAGCTCTTTGCTCAAGACGACAATATAACGTTGCCGCCTCGTAGTTCTATGGGTATAGTAAGAGACGATGCTAGCTGCCGCTGGTGGTGTAACGCCGAGGGTGAGCACAGGTGTATGTATGTGAGGACAAGAGCAAGAGCGAGGGGTGGAGCGCAGGGTGTGGCGGAGGAGGAGGGCATCATGTGTGTGAGGAATCTAGGACGACTTGAACAGCTAGCTGTGGGGATGCAACGCAACGGCGCATGGAACCAAACAAAACGGAACGAACGGGAATCTGGGCAGCGCCTGCCTCCAACCCGGGGAGGCCACTTGGCTGCTGCTGCCTCAGACACCAAGGCTCCGGTTGGGGCACGTACACGGAGTACAGAAAGAATTGGGAACAAATAGCACAGGATGGGGCGCATAGGTTTCACAAAAGAACCGTGTTATCCTGCGGTTCCATCTCCATGGTGAAAGAGCATGGAGACACTGATATACTTGCAGTAACAAAGTACTGCCGGTAGCGTTCAGATTCGTTTGGACGGGTCACTAGGACGGGGAGGAAAAATCGTGGCAAGATCACGTCGTTCTTTGGAATCTTGGCGTGGGAACGAGACGGGGTCGGTAACACCGGCTGGTGCGGGGCGGACTCCGCGGGGTCGCGTCCAGCTGTGGCTGTGCGAGCACGCGGCACAGGCTGCGGGGAATATTCCGGCGGAGCCCACGCGGCAGCGACGGGAGAGTAGCGGCGGCGCGGGTGGGGCCCGGGGTCGCGAGCGGGAGATACGGTGAGAGCTGTTTGGAGGGCGCTGATGTCGCTGGAATATTCGTGCCAGCTGTGACCGCGAGCCGGACGCCGTCGCTGACCGGTGACCGCCGCCCCTTCCTCCCTCTTGTCGTTGCTCACCCATCCAATCGTCGTCACCGATGGATGATGGTTATTAGCGGGAGACCAACCAGCGTTCTCAACGCCCTAACCGGCGCTTAGAGAATACTAAAACCAGCAGATTCGAGCATCTTTCGTACGATGCAAATATTGTTCTCGACCAATTTGTGGCATAAACTGGCCGCTGCGAGGAAAGATTCGACGAACCACCTGTTTTGGCGTTCCTGGAGCGTCACTTTCCCCCTGATCAGCCGTGTGGGCAGGGGCCACCGCAACCTCTACGATCTGCCGGTGCCTGACGGCTCCATTTACAGTTACAGGATATGTTGCCATCAAACTGGATCCTCAAACATCTGTTGATAAATTTGGCTGTCTTATGAGCGGGATGAATCGCATTCACATCACATCTACTATGGGCGCCAAACAGTATCAGTCATGGGTCAACGTCCCCAAGGGCACAGATTCTCTTATTTTACTGAATCAACTCAATTTGTATGGCGGGGACTGAAGTTTATACAGAATTGGGAGGAAAAGCCACAGGATTATACACATGCTGCATAGAATAGCAACCGTACGTTTCATCCAACTGAACAGGGTGTGATCGGGGATCATCCAACTGAACAGGGTGTGATCGGGGAGTACATGGTTACCCGCGAACCAATAAATGTCATAACCGCAAACCTGGTAAAATACAATACACGCATGACAAAAAGGTGGGGCAAGATTGGTTGGCACAAAATGTTGTGTGGCGAAATCACCAAAGAAAGAACAAAAAGGAAATTGAATCAATAGGCATATATAGGAGGGGGCAAGGCCAGCAGAGGAAACCACGGATGATTGAGATATTCCGGATTAAAGCTCAAGGCTCATTTGAAGCCAAATTGATGCTTGTTGTAGTTTGCTAAGCTCTCGATGCCACCGGTTTGTGTAGATGGTGGGATACCCATTCCCAGGCCAGATGTCGTGCCCATGGTCCAAGAGGGCATGGCTTTCTCATCGGATCCATCACCAAGTCCACCAACAATGCCAATGTCAGCTAGGTTCACCTTCTTCGCTGCAGTTTGGCAGAAACAATGAGAACCATCAGCATTTCTGAGACTACATATTTATATCAAGCGGATATATAATTGACAACAGGGAACCAGAAACAAGGAACATACGTCCAGTTATGTTCAGATCAATCAATCCTCGGCTCAATGAGTCTGCCCATATGCCAGACTTCACCTGAAAATTTTCTTTCTTTGAGCTCGGCTTGGGAGCTGCCAAAGGCGTTTGATCTGTCCTTCCAAGGTTGCTACTCGAAGAAAGATCAAAAGGGTCCTTAGCTGCTTCCTCAGTGCTAGATACAAAGGCACCAAAATCAGATGCATCAGTCTTGGGTGCTGCTAAAGGTGTTTTCCCAACACTGACAGTTGAAGAAAGATCAAATGGATCTTTAGCTGCTTCCTCATTGTTCGATACAAAAGCGCCAAAGTCAGATGCCGCCTGAAGGTTCTGTCCTGATGTGCTGATATTTCCAGTAGAACTATGTGTGGGCGGCGGTGGTACGGTAGATGATCCAGCATTTGAGCTGAAGCCACCAAATGGGTCAGATCCATCAAAACTGTTCAAAGGAATGTCACTAAAAGGATCAAAAGGTTCAGGAGCCGTGTTCTTGGATACGGAAGTATTTGCTTCAGAAGATATCCCGGAACTTGGTGGTGGAATAAATCCAGTCTGTGGCGGAAATGCTGCAGCAAATGATGTCTTATCCGCAAAAAGGTCAACATTACCCTGCAGTAATTTTCTATTATGAACAACCATGTATCATGGTAGAGGCCAAAGGGAAGTGCAGAACTACACGATATGCTAAAAATATTTAATTATTTATGTTGGAACACTAAAGCAGTGCAGCACAGTTTAAAAATTCATCCTCTTCCAAGTAATCCAGTTGATTATAGGAATGCACGACAAGCATAAGATAATTTTCCATGTATACAGAAGTCTTAAAATATGGAGAGACAAACCTGGACACCCATATTAGTGGCTGTTTCTGTACTAGCGGTTGCTGATTGAAAATCTGCATCAGCAAACAGATCGGCCTGTGGTTCTACAGCACAGTCTGTTGCTGGCGTTGATGCAGATGCATCAATGAAATCATCCATCAAGTTTGGGCCAAACAGATCTACCTCGCTTGGTTTAGCAGTAGCTTTGCCTATAGATAGAAACAAACTGCATTTAGAATCACACATAGATCCTGTTCAAGAAATGACAATCTACAGATGTTTTTGTGCAGAAAGCCACCAAAGAACATTTCAGTGCCATAGCTGTTTTGTTTTATGTTCATACGTTGTATAAAATTTATTTCTCAAGCATATATCCTATAAGCTAAAATGGCCCTATAAGGCAAGGAGAAGCCAGGGACTCATGTAATCTCCCATGAGCTCTGTTTTATTTCTCTATATAATGAATAGGCGAGCATTTGTGAAGGTGATTGTAAAAAACCAAAAACTAGAGATATCCCTGCCTCGGTTTAAGTTTGGAAGAATTGCCGTAGAGATCTACTCACTTGTTACTACAGCCATACGCCCATACTTAAAAAGCACACCAATTCAGTTATAAAAACAAATATGATTTGCATAATAGTTTACATCATCGCTCACTTCGCTCTCCTTTTTTCTTCCAAAATGTAAAACATCATGCAATTAATCTGTTCGTGTTCAGAACTGGCTAGAAGCCAATCTCAAAACTTTCTTTTGGCAAAATATTGTAATTGTATTATTAATACAATGCAAAATTGTGAGCTGAATTGCTCAACTGACTATTGCAACAAGCTTTTGTGTTGAAAGTTTAAACATGCATTCAATATTACAAAAGGCATTGCTGCTAATGAAAGAGCATAGTCACCAAATAGGTAAAAGATTTTACCATTCGATCCACGCGGATCAAAGTCATCAAAGTCATCCTCACTGTTTTTTGTATTAGATGAGGCCTTCAAGGAGCTGGGTGAACTATAATCCTCATTCCTGATTATTCAAACAACCCGGTATTAAGGATGGAGTAAAAAAGTACAACAGTACAGAGCAAATCTATGGATAAAACTGAACCTGCCATGTTCAGCAGCATGGTTCGCAACAATGGCCTCTAATACAAGTAGTATAATGCTTTGTGACAATTAGTTGTACTTTCAAACCATATTAAATTTCACTTATTGGACCTTGTTGATATGTCAATCATACAGCAACCCATAACCTATCCCGCTGGCCACACGAATACAGTTTTGAAAGCAAGCAACCATACTTGGTGCATGAAGAATATGTTAAGTAACTTGGAACTACCTTCTGTCAGGTTTTGTATCCTTTCTCAACTTACTGCCAGATTTCTGGCTGCCACTTGTGGATGTTTTAACAGGTTCTTTGTCCCTGTAACTGCCACCGAATGAGTCAGATTCCCTTGTTCCACTGAAACTCCCATAACGTTCGCCTGAACTGTAGTTACTACCAAATGAGGCTGAGCTTGACTTATATGTTATCCCCGTTGATGACAGTCCAACATACCTTCAGCCACAGCAAATGTGTTATATAGAGTACACAAAAAAGTGGGAACCAACTCAACAGCTTGTCAAAAGAATTTACTTGTCACGATTGCTGGCTGCTTTGTCTCTCACAGCCTTTATTCTCTCCTTGTCATTTAGGATGCCAACAATAGTTTCTACTTTCTTCCTCACATTTATTCCAGCATCTTTTCCATTAGGCTCCACATACTCGAAACTTGAAAGAACCTTAATGGAAACGATGCATAAGATAAAATTTTTAATGCAACTAAAAATCAAACAAATGAGGGTATAATAGAGCACTGAATAAGCCATACCGAGATCTTAGAATAATGATCAAGAATGTCATCAACTGCCCTTTCAGAACCATTGGCTATCAAGTACTCAATAATTGTCAAGGCCTGGACATAAAGTCTTTTCTTAGTGAACAAAACTATTGATTAAAATTCAGACATACAAGTTATCCTCATTTAGTGGTCAGTACAACAAATGTCAAAATTTTAGTAATAAAGACCCAGGACTTGCTGAAAAAAGATAATATCATAGAATGGTCATAAAAAAAAATAACCTTATACACATGGCGCCAATTAGCGCCTCTCTCACCAAGCCTAGTCCATAGGACATTCATTACCATCTGGCACTCAGCGCTGCAAATATTAGAAGCATC
This sequence comes from Digitaria exilis, assembly GCA_015342445.1. NCBI lineage: Eukaryota > Viridiplantae > Streptophyta > Magnoliopsida > Poales > Poaceae > Digitaria > Digitaria exilis. Next base: position 201,980 of record JACEFO010002261.1, on the reverse strand, counting down.
ATTTGAGGGTCGCTGATAAGCAAATAAAAGAGAAATACAGCTTAAGGGGCATAACTTACAACTTCTTGGTAGCGTGTGCGAGCTCTGAAAGCGCACTTCCATGGGGGCCCCATGGTTCATCACTTGTGGCATCAAGTACCTGCTTTTTTTTAAACAGAAAAGGGAAAGTCACATTGGTTACTCCACAGGAAATTTATGCTGTAAAGAATTATTAGAAATTTGTTTAAAGCAAGAATCAAATATCTATGATAATCTATAGCCATGGTAGCATATTTAAGTGTGCAGAAAGAAAGGGTGAGTTAGGTATCATAGAGCACTTAGAATATCAAATTCACCTTAAATTCTGCTGAACAAACAATGCATACTTAATTTGGCAATGTAAGCTCGTATCAATTTATAATTTCTGTGCACAAACTATACAAATAACATAATAGAGTCACACATAGAACACGTCCAAACTACACGATTAGGGAAATGATGACTCCCTCACCCACCAGGTCACCACACGAACGAATAAAATACGCGAGACTATAATACATATAAAAGGGCCGACTTTTACAGAGAAACAGTGCTGAGATCCGACCTTCTGCTCGATCTCGGGAACCTTTAGCACCTTCAGATTGACCTCCCTCTTGCTGCACGAACACAAACGCAACAAGCAGATCAAGATCTCACAGATCGTATCCAATATGCAGCACTCTCAGAATCTGAAAACACGAAGGAAACCACGGGCATGGCGAAAACTTACATCTCACGCACAGTCTGATCGAAAACCTTCATGAAATCCATGGCCGACGAGGAGTGGATGCACCCAGCAGCAGGTTATTTGGGATCAGATCTGAGCTCCGCCCTGCCGAGTTGCAGCGGCAGCTAGAAGAATGGCTCAAACTGCGCCTCGATGAGGGGGCACGGCGAACGAATCGCCGAGGCCGTTAGGGACACCGCCGCCGACGCAGCTTCCCGGATCCCGGTCTACTGCGTGCCCCTCGAGATCAAGTCCGGCCTCCTCCTCCACGGCGAGGTCCCCGGCGCCGGCGGCGGAGGGCGAGCGCGGGAGGTAGAGGAGGAGGGCGGGGAAGGTGAAAGAGAAAAGGAGAAGCGGTGAAGTGGGCAGATGGCCACTTGCCTTGCGATACGAGTTGGGCCATGGGTGGTGGTAGGAGGCCTTCTATGTATTTTTGGACGGCCAGGATCAGATGAGACCTGATCTGACGGCCCACGTGGCACTAGTTCAACTGCCCTGTGCTGGACCAGCAGCTTGTTGCTTTTGTTTTGTTCATGGCACGGACACGTGCTCAGATCCTTACCAGCGTGACCAGCCTACCAATTAATAGGATCAGGCAACATATTAGCATTGACAGACCAATACACCACTAACCCTTCTATTATGAGTAAAATGGTGAATCCTAATCGCAATCGAGCACAGGTGAGACTGAAATTTGAGTGACCGTAGCTCCATACAACGTAGCAATGATGAACAGATCAGTGTTGCAAACCTAATATGAACGCAACAGTTAAGGTGCTGAAGCTCTACCCCCTCAGGCCCTCAGCATGCTCAGCAACAGCATTTGACACTTAAATCAAATTCCCTTTTGAGAAAAATCTGTAACTGTTGAGTTAGCAAGATGCTAATATCAGCCATTACCATCACAAAGCACAAAATCGTGAGCACACACATGGCCTGAAGGCTAAAGCAAAGTAACTGCTAAGTATGAAACAGAAAATTATTACAAAATATTTTTTGTATCGAAGTTATATGTACAATATTATGGACCAGCAACCAGTGTTACCAGCATATACCAAGGAGAGAGATAATGTAAATATGGTCACAGCGTTAGAAAACCCCTTATAGTCAACTACTGTACACACGACAGCTCTAGATTCTAGCTTGACAAGTGTATGGCAATCTCTTCTGTGGAATGTCCGCCGATGGTGTTTTGGAGGTGACGTTTAAGGACCCGTTCCTATCAACAGGTCTGGAGGCTCTGGAAGGTCTTCGTTAGAACTGCAAAGGGGGGAAAATGATTTTCAGGGATAATGATTAGTAGTGACTGTGTGGAATGATAAACTGGTAAAGAATTAGTGTAAAGGGGGCAGAAACTATACCAATGATGTCATTTCTTCATCGGATATGATTGAAACTGTTGAAGATCCCAGTGTGGGAAGCCTTAGCTGCAGCTTTAGGCGCCGCTTCAGGAGTTCCAAACACATTCCAGAACCGCAAAGTCTCATCTGCTGCAGCAGATGCCACGGTGCATCCATCAGGGCTCTGCAGAATTACCACAAGGCAAAGCAAGCAAGCCATAAACAACACGTCACAGAAATATAGTGTTATGCTATCGGCAAGACACAATGTAAGGCCGGCAAAAGCACAAGGTGTAAGGGAGCAAAGATTTACCTGAGCCATGAACAGGACACGAGAGGTATGGCCAGTGAGTTCAGCCATCTTAACCATCGACGGGTACTTCCACAAGGTGAGCTGATTCTGAGTGAACCCGTGTGAGCTCAGCAGCTCTCTCTCATTCTTGTTCCATAGCAGTGCACACACTTGCGATCCAGTGTCAACTGAGTTGAGGCATGCACCAGTGTGGGTGTTCCAGAACTTGATGCAGCGATCGCCCCCACCACCACCAGAAGCCAGCAGGTTGCTCTGGAATGGGCACCATGCCAGTGCCTTCACAGCAGCCAAGTGATCCTGAAGCCTGTGCAACCATTGTGTACGCCCTGCAGATTGTACAGAGGATGACATGGACGCATCCCAGATGTGTAGAAGGTTATCATTTCCACCACTGGCCAATTGCTGCCCTGATCCTGACCATTTCAGCCCACACACCTCCTGATTATGTCCATGGTATGTCTGCACAACATTGTTCCTGATCCTCACATCATTGTTCACGATCTTGCCATCCATGCCACCAGTTGTCAGGATGCTGTTGTTCCATGCCAGAGAACCAACCCTCAACTCATGCATACCACGCAGTGTCCTCAGCTGCAGAGAGGATCAATGACAATGAGCATCTTGAGCACAACCAGAAGACCAAACCATAATCAGTAATGGAACACATTCTCAAAAGAGCACAAGAAGTACCAACCAGTCGATTCGAGGTGGTGTCCCAAAGCTGGACATCAGATGAGTTTAGGCCAACGGCAATGTGCCGGCCATCAGGAGCCCAGCTAACGCTTGTGACGGGACCATAGTCCTCATCGACGGTAACAAGCTCAGACGTAGATCCACTGGAGGCGTCCCATAGGTACACCGTGCTGCCCAGTGCAATCGACAGCACATTGCTGCTTCCCCAGTCTAGCAGGTTGAGGTAGTAATCATCAGTGAGGTCTGGCGCATCCAGAGTCCTCTCTGAAGACTGAGCCAATTGCCACAATGAATCAGAAACCACAATGGATTGATACTTCGATTGCAGCACCAAATAATGACACAGCTAAGCGTGCATACCTGGGGAATGTGTCGACGCTGCTTCGCCGGCTTGGCTTGGACCGCATCAGAACGGAGATCCGCGAGCATGTTCACAGGCTCCGGCGGCTTGTTCCGGAAGGAGAGGATCCTGGTGCGGTTGTTGAGCAGCTTCTCCGCCAGCAGCTTCCGGTACGCCTCCTTGCCAGGGGACGCCGCCGCCGCTGGGTTCTCCTTGTCCTTCCTCGGCTCCGTCAGCAGGTAGTGCGCGAAGTCCATGTCCATGGCCGACCGCTCCGGGATAAATCTGTCACCCTGGCAAAAACAAGAGAGGATCAACCGTTGAGACATTCTGTCGAACAGCCCACGTGCTCGTGCGTACAAAGAGAGGGAGATTCGGATCGAGAACTCACGTAGCATTTGGCCGATGGGTTGCGGGGCCCCGTGCTGAGCGGCGGCATGTACGGCCTGGACCCGGCCTCCTGGAGCGGCGGGCGCGGCGCCGCCGCGCGCCGGCTGGCGCTCTTCCGCGACGAGATGGAGTTGGATCCTGCGTCCATGGTTTAGAGCAAGCAGCAACAACAAAAAGAAAACACGGCACGCCGCAACTAGTTGAAGGGATCTACAACAACCACGAACAAGATCAAACGCAAAAACAAGAATCACGCAAGGGTATCCTACCACAAATATACTAGCACCAAAGAACAAGAAATTAAAAGCGAGGCTAACGAATGAATCAGAAACCAATCTAACAATTCAATCAGAAACCAATCGGAATTTTTTTTCTAGATCGGCGCACGCAACAGAGCAGACAATTCAATCAAAGAGAGTCGAGAAGGGGGAGAAGAGGAGGCCTGGGGGATCTCGGAGAGCTTTGGTCGCGAGCCGCCGGCGTCCCCCCGATCGCTCGGTGGATTCGCTGGCGGCGACGGAGGACGATGAGATCGAGAGCCGAGAGGATCTGAGGTTTGCTTCGGCGGCGGAGAGGGTTTTTGGTTGGGTCCGTGGAGGAGATTATACGGGAACGGGAGGGATGGAGGGGGCAAGGGCTTCGTAGCCGTAACGGCTAGTGCCCGAGGAAATTAGCCGTTGGGTGTGGCGGCGGCACGCCTGGCTCTTGGGCTTGGTTAGCGTATAGCCGTGTAGGATTAGGCGATACGGTACGGTATAGCCGTGTATGGCTGTACGCAATTAGGCACCGGTCGTAATTCTAAATGTGAGGATTGTTCATGAACAGAGAGTCAGAGATAATGGCTGACAACGCGATATCTGTACATTGATGAATCTTCAGTACTAGTACTAGGTATGTCTTTTGCTAATTGATCTGGTTAGAATACGTCTTTTTTTAATGTAGATCTTAAGGTCGGATTCGGTCAAATAGCATCCAGGGGATGAAAAAGGAACGTCGGACTGTAATGGCATGGAATCTTTCGTTTCAAACTTTCATTGTCGACAGTACATGGATTTGTAGCATTCAGATTGATTTCATATATGTAAAAAAAAACACACACACACACAAAAATAAGTTCCTCAATTCACAAGGCCGGCACTAACCCGGACACGTAAAACACGAAGCTTGGGTAATAATGCATCTCAGAGAGGGGCTAGTCCCATCTAGCATGCTGTCAATTCGTAACAGTGATCAGTTCCCCAAACTGAACATTGAGGCGAACATCAGCAGCAAAACCACAGCATCAGGTACCTGCAGCGCGTCACTTTGTGTGATGCTATGGTGCTTCTGTTAGCAACTACAACCTCCCATGATCAAGGCGTGGCCAGATAATTCATAGTAAGCATCCGTTGAAAGCTTTTCGCAGTGCGGCTTCATCCAGATTTCTGCCAATAAACACAAGTTTGTTGATTCTCTTCTCATCTGGTTCCCAGGGCTTTGCCGGGCATCCTTCCAGCATAGAGTGCACACCCTATAATTTCGGAAGTTAGCAGTTGGCAAAAAAATCTTCCTGTGCTAGAAAAATATGGCAAAAACGTACCAATAAAATTAGAACTATACCTGGAGATGTAATAGAACGGAATTCGTTGATTAAATGTGCAGAAATATGATAATTTGTCTAACCTGAAATACAAAGCGTCCAGTGGAATCGTTTACGGATATAACACCCTTTAATCTGTAAAGATCTTCCCCTTTCTCATCAACCAGCCTCTCCAGCCAATCATTTACCTTAAAAAGACAGTAGAAATAAACCAGCCAATGCATGCAGACACGTCTTAGTAATGAAAGATAAGACCAAAACTCATAATATCTCAAGCAAGCTCTTCAGTACACTGAGTTAACCCAAGTACAATTTACCTCATCAAGATCAAGTATTCCCTCTGAAACAATGCTCACACTAGTGACAGCTGAATCATGGACATGATCATGATGGTGTCCTACAAGGCAGCCGAGTGAACTTCAGAAAGAAAGTTAACAACGATATGCTCTCACACACAAGTGTATGCAAAATACAGGTGGTGAAATCTCACTGCCACCTTAATTCGAAATTTTTGAAGACAGACTCGGAAGATACAGGACATCGGAAATCAAATTTTCAACTTTACCATGTTCATCTCCATGGTGACAATGGCTTGTTTCATTGCTTTCTTGCGATTGAACTTCGGCCTCAATCCTGCACTTAATCTATGTCAACTAGAGAAGCAGTAAATGATACTGAATGTGAGGATCACAGCCCAATGTTTTCAGTATCAACCAAAATAAACACTACTTACCTGTCAAGGTCATAGCCTCCAATTCCTAGCACAAAATCCATATCAACATCCCCAAGTTTTGCCTTTTTCATCTGTGCCATTCCATTTATGAGCTGCAAGAAAGAAGAAAAGAACCCTCAGGAATGAATACATCAGCTTCCATTCTTCTTGCATGAACAGATGAAGTTGCTCTACCAATCTACCTTAATTTTGGTTGTTAACGCCTCCAGTTCTGCATCATCAACCAAATCAATCTGTACTATGGAAGTTATAGAACATTAGAATAGCAGTCGATGTTTCTTAAAGTTATATTCTAAAAAAATGTAACTTAGAACTACTCCCTCCGTCCCAAATTGTAAGTCGTTTGACTTTTTTGACCTCAACTTTCACCACTCGTCTTATTCAAAAAATTTACGCAAATGTAGTCAAATTTAAGTCATTCTTGAAATTCTTTTATTAATAAAGCTAGCCATAACAAAAAAATATGATATTTTGCAAAATAATTTGAATAAGACGAGTGGTCAAAGTTGGGGTCAAAAAAGTCCAACGACTTACAAATTTGGGACGGAGGGAGTACTAGAGTACTAGTATTGACTCTTTTGAATCTTCTATACACCACGATAAATACCTTATTCAATATAATCCGGTCTGCATAAGCAACTTGTTCTACTGCCTCATTTACAACCCACCTGGCTTTTACTTCATTCAAATGCTTCATGGCATGCTTGCAATCGACCATAGTAACCACACCATCAAGTTTCACATATTTAGAAACCAATTCATCTGAACAGAATGTCTCAATAACAGGACCAGGTTTTGCAAGACCTAAACAATGAAATTGACTGTCAGCAGTCCGGAAATCAATAGCAAGTCCATAATGCAAGACAGAGGGACTTCCATCCAATGAGACCCACCTGTTGTTTCAATAACAATATGATCAAACGTGTCTCCCTTCTGCTTCACCAACTTCAGAAGCATCTTCACAAGATCCCCTCGGACAGTGCAGCACAAGCAGCCATTATTCACCATAACAATGTCCTCGGCAACAGAAGAGTGGCTAGCGACAAGCGAACTATCGATGTCCACCTCACCAAACTACACAAGAAAAATGGAATATGGCTTACACATAGAGTATCACTGGTTCTCCCAACTAATTGAGCCAAATTAATGCAAGCATCGGTCTATTACAGAACAGGATATCAAATACAAAGATAACAATGGTAAACATACTCTGAAGATAATCATATACATAACTGAAATACATTTTTTTAACCAGGTACTGAAAAGGAAACAGATATATGCATATTCAAAATTCAAATTACCTCATTTTCAATGACAGCAATCCTCTTCCCATGCTGTGAAGTTAAAATGTGGTTCAGGAGGGTTGTCTGCAAAATTATAGATTTCATTACAATTATCGAACCTTACCAGGCAATCATCAGCTTATTGCAGGCTAAAGCACCATTTATCGTGTATGCGGTTTAAAACAATGATGATAAATCCTAAATCCACAGCTGTAGCATTTCTTTCACAATAGAGCGCCATAAGTGTACTTATATTTGGGATCGGGTGGAGAAGTGTCCGACAATCACATCAGCCTCTGTTTAAGCTAAAGGGCTTGCAGAAGCTACAAGACTACATTAGACATCGACCCCAATCCGTAAGCACTGCACGAGAAGGGAAGAGCGAGATGGCACCTTGCCGGAACCGAGGAAGCCGGTGATGACGGTGGCGGGGACGCGGGTATCCAACGCCTGTGCGTCGAAGGCCGCGTCGGAGAGGCCCCGCAAGAACTCCGCCGACGGCGGCGGTGGCGGCCGCAGGAGAGGCGGCGCGAGCGTCCGGAAGCATCTAGAGAAAGAATCGAGGGGGGCGCGGGCTATAGCGGTGGCAGAGGTGGTGGTGGCCGCTGCGGTCCTGGCCGCCCTCGGAAGCAGCAGCCGCGCAGCCGCGGCCGCCATGTTGACAGGCTAGGCTTCGACTTGAGCTCTCCGCGGCGGCCGCAGGGGTGCTTACGGGGGGTTTCGTGGGGTTTAGCCCAATACCTTGCCTGCCTCACTGCCTGAGAGCTGAAATGCCTCATATGCTGCAGAAAGAGACAGCTGCCTTGTCGGCGATTTATGCTGACTGGGTTCTCGAGGGGGTGCCCCGAGAGAAGGGTTTGGGAGAAGTCGTCGAGAATCTAGAGCCGAAGGTGACAAGAGACGGTTTAGACAGGTTCGGGTCGCCGGAGCGTAATACCCTACGTCCTGTATGGTGTATCTTGTATTGATGAACGTGTTTTGAGGGGGGTCCCTACCTCGCCTTATATAGTCCGGGAGGTAGGGTTACATGGAAACCGTATAGGACTAGGAGACTTTTACAAGTTTATCTCTAATTCCCTAATACAGTATATCCAAACCGACCAGGACTACTCCTTGTCTTGTACGTCAAGTCTTGTTCATGGGCCGGCCCATAGGATGGGCCGCCAGGGTTGTTTAGTCCGTCAGGACTCTACACCCACAAGCCCCCGAGCACCTTATCTCCTGAAGAACAGCCTTGTTGGAATATAGAGTTCTTTGAAGTCCTCCAGAGTTCTTTGAGTCCGCCAGGGTTCTTTGAGACCGCCAGGGTTCTTTGAGACCGCCAGGGTTCTTTGATCTTGGAAGTTGCAACCATGCTGTTCAATAGGTAATGATGTGCTCATAAAACTTCTCGAAGTTCGGATTGGTGCGCACCGATTAGGTGCGCCCAATTGGGCAGCCCCCGAGCCTCGTTTATCTTTGAAGAAGAAATTCGAGGCTCTTTCGAAGTCCGAACCAAAAGAGAATCAATTTCCGAGAAAACCCGAAGTCTTGTAAAATTCTTCAAAAACTTTCAGAAAAATATTTCCTGAAAATATATCCACAGCCCCCGAGCCTAAATTTGAACGAAGTCAAATATAGGATCAAGAAAGGACCAAAAATGAAATTTACCGAAGTAACCGCTTCGAAAAGCCCATATAAACCGCCCGCGACCCCTCATATCCCTACGCTTTCGCGAAACAGATCTAGGGTTTGCCGCAATCGCAGTTCGCACAATCCAGAGATCGCACTCAAGCATCCACTTCTTCCCCCAAACTTAAATCCAATCCCACCAAATCTCGAAAGATCACAATGGCTGGTGGTGAAGGTTCTAGCCGCGGCAAAGGCTCGAAAAGGAAGGCGGAAGCAATGAAGCAGGTCGTTACGACCGAGGAGACAGTACCCGCAGGGGGAACAACCATTGTCGAAGATCCCATCAGTGATTGGCCCACCAGCAACCTGACGGAGAAACACATCAAAGCCCTAGAGGCGGATGGATTCTTGCCCGCGCAGCAGATCAGCCAGTGGAGAAGCGCACACAGGCATGAATATCCCTCCGAAGAAACCGAAGAAATCACAGTATGGAAGGCCTTCTATGAAGTCGGATTCGGTATGCCCACCTGTGATTTCTTCCGCCGCATCCTCCAGTTTTACGGGATTGAGCTGTGCCATTTGAATCCCAATTCCATTCTGAATATATCCATTTTCATCCATCTGTGTGAAGCCTTCCTAGGGATAGACCCCCATTTCGCCCTGTTCCGCCATCTCTTTAGGGTGAAGACCTCTAGCGGTCCACTGCAAGTGGTGGGCAAGGTCGTGATCCAGTTCCGCCAAGGCATGAGGGCAGTGTATTTGGATTATACCACCAAGGAAAGCCTTAAGGACTGGCAGAAAGAGTGGTTTTACACCTGGAACCACCAACCACAGCTGCAGGGCCGTTCGGGGAATCCTCCAGTGATGAAGCTGAACTGGAATAAAACAATCAGAGTAGATGAAGCCACACAAATTCCTGAGCTACTGGCCATGATCAGAGACCTGAAGGCACAAGGCCTAACAGGAGCCATAGTCTTCCGGTCATTCCTACTCAGGAGGATTCAACCCTGCAGGCAACGCTGTAACCCAGGGTACAAGTACTCTGGGGAGACAGACCCCTCAAGGAATGCTACCGGGGACTTATCAGAGAAGAGGGTGAACCAAATCTTGAAGAAATTCCTGGTGATGACTGATGAACAATTTCCAGATATTCCAGAAATCTCCGCAATAACCATGACACCCGAGGTAAATTCCTTATCTGAATTCATATCTGCATTGTTGAAAAAACATGGGGAACTAACATCTTGGTCATTATAGTATGAAGCCCGACGCACGCTGTATGTAAGCCTGCCACCTCTGGATCCAAGCAACACAGAGGAAGCAGCCCTACTGGCATGCTGTGTGGATTCCCAGGTAAGGGAAAAAGTCCACCGAAGCAAGCCAGTGGAAAGTGAAGATCCTGATGAGCCAATGATAAAATCTGAACCACAGGACCCAGAAGAAGCCCAATCTGAGGCAGGAGCGACCTCCAAGGGAGGAGAAAGGTCCAAGAGACCGGCGCCAACTGAAGCTCAAGCGCCAGTGCCAAAGAAAGCGCGCACCATGCCCAAGCCTCGTGCCAGAACCATTCCAGAAGGGAGGGCAAAGGTATCCCCGCAACCCAGAGTAGCTGCAACTTCAGCGGGGATAGCCATCGGAGTGATAGGAACCAGCATGCCGCAGCAAGGCAGCTCTGCGCGGCGTGCACTGTCTGATGAAGAGATTCTTCATGAGATCCTCAACCCTGCCTCCGTGCCGTTCGAAGGGACAACGCCGATTCTTGAAGAACCCTATCCAGCAGGACCTTCAACGGCGGGGCAGGAGGTGGAGGAGGAATTCACCTTGGGGGAGCCAGAGATCCCCATGCGACCCTCCAATATGTAAGTATTTCATAAATAGTTGTGGAAGTACCCATTAGAATATGCTGTCAGGACTAACAGACTTCAATTTTCCAGTGTTGAAAAAACTGCAGCCACAATCAGGGTAGAACCCCAGGTTGACCACATGGCCGTAGAACCAGAGGCCTCAGTGCCCGAAGAACCCAGGGTTGTTCCAGAAACAACCCTGCCAGAAGCCCAAACAACTCTGCCGGCCGACCCGTCAGCACCAGCAGAAGCCCAAGTGGAGGAAACAGGCGCGGAAGTGCTGGCGGAGCTCGAACAACTGGTCACGGCGGCAGTAATAGAAGAATCCGAGCAGGAACGCCGTGATCAGTCTTCTGCGCAGCCCCCGAGCGTTACAGTGACAACTCAAACCGGGGCGGAAGCAGAGTGCTCAAGGGGGAAGCAAACCGAAGAAACAACCCCGGAGCAAATAATTGAAGAAATCCCCAGGGTACCTCAGAGTACCGGAGCCGAAGAAGAGGGCAGGAGCTTCCGCATTGGGAGCTTCGACCCGGTGTTCAATCCAAACCCACAGACATTTGAATACATCTTGGACACGGAGGAGGACGAACACCACATCGACAGGGGAATGTACCACGCCGAGAGGGCGGTGGCCTACTTCAAGGTTAGTAAAACAACCCTGGACTTATAGTTTTGAGGAAGCATTTTGTATAATCAACTCTGTTGTAGGCTGTTGGCGAAGCATCAAGGAAGAAGACCGAGTATCTGCACAACATTTCCTTGATGCACGCCAAGGCGGACCGTCTCCACAAGGAGCTGGAGCGTGAGCGCGAAGATCGCAAGCTCCAGGAGGCGGAAGACGCCAACACGATCCGTACTCTGCATCTGCGCACCAAGGAATTGGCCGCAGAGAAGGAGGACGTGAAGAAGAAGCTTGCAGCAGCAAAGTCTGAGCTCGAAGGTGCCCTGTTGCCACCGAATTCTTGCACTAGTATATCCTTTGTCTGTGTTCAATAACAATTCTGCCTCTGTCGTGTGTTTGTAGGGGCACAACAACAACTCGCAGCAGCCCAGATCAAGATGACGGATTGGTCCAATGTGGCCAACCGCTATGAAGACGCACTGAAGACCCTCACTGCGGACCATGAAGGCGTAAAAGAACAACTCCGAGTGGCGGTCCAGCAGCGCAAGGATGCCGATGATCAGCTAATTCAAATCCTCGAGCAACAGAAGCAGCTTGCCAAGAACCTGGAGGGTGCTCAGGAGGAGAACAATCGGTTATCCAGGGATCTCGTCCAAGCACATAAGCACTTAGCAGACAAGAAGGTGCTGGACGAGAAACTTGAGCAGGCGGCCGGGCGAATGTCTGAACTTGAAGAAGAACTGCGGAAGATGAAGAAGTCAGACGACAACCTGGCAGAAGCCCTGAACCGGATCGCGCAGCTCGAGAAGGCAGCGAATCCGGTGGTGAAAGCCTTGGTGCCCGAAGACCCTTCAACACCGCAGACATTCTTGGAGCGCCTGAGGGCCATGCCAAGACAGCTGAAAGCCTACATCAAGAGATCTTCGAAGGCTTGTCTTGTGCATGTCCTTGCAGTAGTGAAGTCCAGGTACCCGGAGGTAGACATAGGTACATTAGTTCAGGGCGCAGCGCCAGATTGTACGGAGTCTACCTTTAGGGGCCTGAAGCAAGAGGCTGAACCGGTTGCGGAAGCAATTGCTCAGAGCCTTAGGCTGTAGTACAATGCAATGTAATATATCTTTATTGCCATGGTATGAAGTAGAACCAAGAATTTCTGCGAATTCCTGGGTTGTCTCTGTGTTAAGAACCAGGACTTAGTCAAAATGTACGCGAAGTAGATTTTAACTTGAAAAACAACCCTGTTAAGGACCCAAAGGAACCCAGGGAGATTTCGTATAGCATTAGCTATCTTATAAAATGTACCCTGGAAGGATACTTGGGAACTAACTGTATGTGGTCTGCCGAAGCAAGAACCCAGTAAGACCCACGGAGCGGCAGCGTTAAGCTGATAATTATCACAGAGTAGTGCAATAGGAGGAACAGATCCGTTATCGGCCCCGAAGGAACCCGGACAGACCTCGTTTATGTGCTCCGAGTGCATGAAAAGAAAACTGTCCGAGTCTAAAAAGAACACGGAAGTTTTGAAGAAAAATCCAAGAATTTCTAAGAACCCTTGGCCGTCTCTGTGTCAATGACCAGGACTTAGTCAAAATATACATGGCGTAAATTTTAACTGTTGAAAAACAGCCCTGTTAAGGACCCGAAGGAACCCAGGGAGATTTCTTATAGCATAAGCTATCTTGTAAGGTGTATCCCAGGAGGATACTTGGGAACAAACTGCATGTGTTTTGCCGGAGCAAGAACCCAGTGAGACCCACGGAGCGGCAGCTTTAAGCTGAAAATTATCGCGAAGTAGCGAAATTAGAGGAACAGATCCGTTATCGGCCCCGAAGGAACCCGGATAGACCTCATTTGTGAGCTCCGAATGTGTGAAGAGGAAACTGTCCGAGTCTAGGAAGAACACGGAAGTTGTGAATATTGTCGCAAAGACAAAGTAAACAACCCTGAAAAGGGAATTTCATTGAGGTATATCGCGTTGCCGAAACAACGGTACAAAAGAACGTATGGTGCGGAAGCAACCAGTTCATGTATTGCCGAAGCAATGTTTGCAGAAGAACGCAAGATGCCAGGGCATTTGGTCTTCGTGGTGCCGAAACACTGTTGCAGAAGAACTCAGGATGCCGAAGCAACCAGTTCATGTATTGCCGGAGCAATGTTATAGAAGAACTCTGGATGCCGGAGCAATTGGTTCATGTGGTACCGAAGCAATCAATACATGTGTTGCCGAAACAACCCAGCTTGGTCTGGATCAACTCTCTGGAGACTCCAGGCATGTCAGGAAGCTGTGTAGCAAAGATGCCGAGTACTTTGCTGAAAAAAGTACTCGGCTAGCGTCACGGTCCGAGTTCTTTATTGAAATAAGAACTCAGCTGGCGCAATGGTCCGAGTTCTTTATTGAAAAAAAAGAACCCGGCTTGGGCCCGCAGGAAGTTGACGAGCGCGCTTTGCGCTGGAGTAAGGATGGAGCCAAGCACCGCCGTCTTCGTTGGATCTTCTGTCTGGAGATCAACTGTCTTCGTGGCAACTGTATCCACTGGCTTGATGGCTTGCGTCTCTACCCGTTTTCTGTTTCTTGGTGGGCTTGCCGAAAGTTTCCCGTAGGAGCGAGCATTCGCCCATGGTGTGCTTGCTGTCCGGATGGTAGGGACAACGCTTCTTGAGAAGTTTGTTGAATTCTTCCGTTCTTTGCTGCGGAGACTGAGCAGCGCGAACGGTCTGGATGGCAGCTCTTCCTTCCCTAATCCGAATGATTTCATTGCGGGCATCGTTCTGGATGATGTGAATACGAGCCGGACGGGGTTCTTCGCGACGGTTGGACCTGGGAGGTTCCTCGCGAGGACGGCGGGGTTCCTCACGAGGTGTAGTTGTGTCCTTTGTTCTTCCGGCGGAGCTGCCGTAGTGGCTGCTCTGACGCCTGGCTGACAGTGCTTGGTGGCGCGACGAACTCTTGCTTTTGGAAGCGTAGCGACCTCCGTCCAAGCGATCAACCATGGCCGCTGCGGCTTCTAGGCGGGCTTTGGCGAGGTTGATCTCAGGGGTTGTTTGGAAACCTTCGAAGACGCTGACCCCGAACAAGATGTTGGCCACAGGGGAGTTGAAGATGTCTTGTTTGTCGAACTCAGAGTTGAGATTTTTCTTCTTGATGAAGCGACGTCGCAGGGCGCGATTGCGATTGCGCTCGATACGGAGCTCCCGGTCCGCGTCGGTTTCTCCTTCCTCCGTTGGTGCGTCGTCGGAGACGACTTCTTCATCGCTGTGCTCGCTGAGGAGCACGCAGGACTGGCGACCGGGGTTCTTTAGCCCGGTTCTTTTGTTACCCTTGGTAACAAGTAGCTCTCTGCCTTCTTGGAAAGGAAGCAGAGGTTGAATGTCTCGTACCGTGATAGGTACGTTTGCTTCGAACAGAGCCGCCTCGGGATCCATGCCAGGCCAATGAACGATAACCCCTGAGGGGGTTGTGGTCATGACAAGATCCGAGGTTGCTCCGCGGGGTTGGAGAACCTTCTTCTTGAGTTGCTTCTGGTGGACCGCGGCTGAGTTTGTTAGCCCAAAGGGAAACTGGCCTGCGCGCGGTCCACGTGGCGAAGTCCTCGTCCCGCGGGAGTTGGAACCAGGGTTCCTGGGTACCCGCGGGGTTGCTGTCACGGTCCGGATTGTAGAACCCTGGCGAGACTCGGAAGTGATCCGGAGCCCGCCGGGGAGTCGAGGACACGTGGCTTGATCCTGCCCCTTGGTAGGGGCTGAGTTGTCGTGGTCTGCCCGGGATTGGATCTGCTTCGGGCGCCACGTACTCCTCCGAGTAGGATACGATCCAGAGATCGTGTCGGAATCCGGAGTCTTCCGAAATCCACGCGGGGCGATCTGCGCGTGTGGCGGAGTTGATGCAACCGCCTCGTCGCGCAGTTGACGTTGAAGTTCGCCTTCCTGGTTTGCGGTGCAAAGCCAGGAGCCGAAGATGAAAGAGGCGCCTGCCTCGAACTTGGTGACGATGGAGGCGCTGAAGGTGGCCATCGACTCTTTACTTGAAAACTCGACGAGAGTATCCCCACGGACGGCGCCAAAGTGTCGGCGATTTATGCTGACTGGGTTCTCGAGGGGGTGCCCCGAGAGAAGGGTTTGGGAGAAGTCGTCGAGAATCTAGAGCCGAAGGTGACAAGAGACGGTTTAGACAGGTTCGGGTCGCCGGAGCGTAATACCCTACGTCCTGTATGGTGTATCTTGTATTGATGAACGTGTTTTGAGGGGGGTCCCTACCTCGCCTTATATAGTCCGGGAGGTAGGGTTACATGGAAACCGTATAGGACTAGGAGACTTTTACAAGTTTATCTCTAATTCCCTAATACAGTATATCCAAACCGACCAGGACTACTCCTTGTCTTGTACGTCAAGTCTTGTTCATGGGCCGGCCCATAGGATGGGCCGCCAGGGTTGTTTAGTCCGTCAGGACTCTACACCCACATGCCTAGACACTCTGTCTCAACAGGAACCGTTGCTAAAACAGAAGCTACGATGAAATCGTTAATAATCAGAAGAAAAAAACCGCGATTTACTAAATGTCTGAGTATATTTGTTTGACCATGTTCTGTTGCCGATCTTCTTGAACAGAAGAAACATTATTATTTTCCCTAAAACTCGTAAAGATTCTCACCAACGGAATTCAGAACTGTGAGCCATGTGTTCAGGACTCACCATGAGCTGATGCTTCAGATCACCATAATCTATATATTTGTATTCAAAATCACCATAAGAAGGCAATACACTACATTAGGTGTATACGCTATCCATCCTGACAGAGAATGTGCTACCAGCAACAACTTTTTCTGATCCAAGAGTATCAGCAGATCTTTTGCATAGCAGATGGAGAGATAAACCATACTTCAGATTTCAGCAGATAAATTAGCAATAAGAATAATAGGACATGCCAAAGGTCAGCATTTAATCAAGAATAGGATGTGTCTTCTGTTTGCACCATTCGATTCCTCAATAATTGGTAAAGAGGATAGATATAGAAGTAATCAAAGCAAAAAGAGAACATTGCACCTTGAGTACACTAGAACACGATTTCAAAGAACAACATGGCACCAGTGAATACAAGAATTTCAACCACACCAGAAATACACAAAGCATTCCAATAATTGAATGTCACAAAAAGAATCTTATCAGATCAACCCTGTCAGAGAAAAAAAGAGATTGTCACCATAGAAAACATTCATATTTAGGCAAGGAAAATTGTCAGATTCAAGAGTTCCCACAACATGCCATCAACACTCAGTTATTTGTCATTTAGTGTAATTAGAAGAAAAATCACATTAATCCAGTCATACAAGTACAACCATGGCTTGATTACTGGGTAAACATGCACACAGAAGCGCTGCAACCCATAATATCAGGCATTCATACAATAAGGCTCCCTACAGTGCACCTG
The DNA here is from genome assembly GCA_015342445.1 of Digitaria exilis. NCBI lineage: Eukaryota > Viridiplantae > Streptophyta > Magnoliopsida > Poales > Poaceae > Digitaria > Digitaria exilis. Next base: position 185,062 of record JACEFO010002261.1, on the reverse strand, counting down.
AACTTCATGATTAAGGCCCGATCAGTACAAGGGCTAGCTTAAAATAACATTATAACTAAAGATATGCATTGATAATAATGTACCAACTCTACTAGGCTAATTCGAGGCTGGCCTGCTCTGCTGACCTACATGAAGAAGTCAAGAAGATACATTCCCAGAAATGAAGAAACTCAATAAAAGTTAAAAATTCTCGCTAGCGATGTGTCCTAGACTTCAGGTAAGAAATGATGTTTCATATCAACGTTCTTTTTGGTCCAACACAGCAGGTTTTATTCAACATTGAGAGTTCAAATCATATAAGAGGCTATTGCACCTTGGGCACCATAGAACCACTGTTTTCAAAGAACAGTAGAACACCATCGCACCAGGCCCCCAGCACATGCAGGAGCTTCAACTATATCAATGCACATAGCATTCACAACCATGCATGCATTGCAAAAGATCATTTTGTCAGATTAAACTTGTAGGAGAAAAAACATGTTATGAAAACATTCGAATTCAGGCAAAAGGGAAATCTTCAGTCAGGCAATCACCCTGTAGTGCAATGAGATGAAACGTAAATTATCCAGTGAGATTAGTGCAAGTGAAACCGACAAACCGTGGTGTCACCACTTACTGGATCGACATGAACATAGATGCAACCTCTAATCCATGATACTGAACATCCATACGATACAGACCATGCCAATGTTCTACGCCCTCATGCATGATTACAGTCTGACCAGAACCATCACAAGCACATGCACAGGCTATCATTAGGCAAATACTAATCAGTAATCACTCGATCGGCAGGTATGCTGGGATCCCTTCGAGGGCGGCGTCGGCGCTCTCGCGGAGGAGGACGAAGGCTGCCACCTCGGCGTCGCTAGGGGCCACTCCGGCCGCGCGGCGCTGTGCCTCCATCTCGCGCAGGTCAGCGGCGATCGCCATCAGGCGCTCCTCCCGGTTCCGCAGTGACGCGAACCGCGCCAGGATGCCCTCCATCTCCTTATCCCCCGCCTCGCGGCCGTCGATGCGCAGCTCGCTGTACTGACGCGCGAGGCTCCCCTCGTTGGCCGCCGAGAGAGATGAGGGGGGCGCCGCCACGCCGGCCGTGCCTTCCGAACCACCCGCCGCGGCCATTGCTGAGAGAGAGGGGTGGGGTTTTTTGGTTGGGGAAAGTGGAAAACAATTACATAGCCGGAAGGTGATTTATCATTTTGTTTTACCGCAATTATTTTCTCTTGTTGGGCCAAGGCCGTGAGAAACTGGGCCGGACCAGGCCTTGCGGACGCTCTCTCTCTCTCTCTCTCTCCTCTCTGCGTTAGAACAACAGTCAACAATAGAGACGCAGCAAGAGGGAGACAAAAATTCCCCTTCCCTTCCGATCCCGAGATGGCGGCAACCAGGCGTGAAGGCGACGCAGTGGTATCGGCGGCGCGCGATCCATTCCTCGAATCGTCAATAGCGGGCTCGATCTTGCAGAGTGATATGTTGGTGTCGTCCGTGCAGGTTCCGAAGCTGCCGGCGCCGGGTCGGAGGAAGATGAGCTGGCCGGAGACGGTGGCAGGGAAGATCGAGGAGGGGCAGTACAAGGTGCGGCGGATGGAGCTCCAAAAGGCGGACTTGGACCGCGAGATCGAGGTCCTGGAGAAGGTGGTGAGAGGCATGGAGGCGGAGATGCAGTACGAGCTCGACCTCACCGCCCACTGCAGCGACCTCGAGATGATGCACAGGGCGCGGCAGCTTGCCCGCCCTCGCCCGCCGCTCTCCGAGGCGGAGGAGCGGGCCCTCCGTGAAATCCGCGACCTCGCAGCCTCAGCCATCTCTGACTATGCCAGCAGCATCGGCCCCGAACCCGCCTACGACCGCCCCATCAACCCCTTCAGCGACACGTTTCGCTTGCCGCTGCCCCGCGCCATGGTTGAGGCGTCCGCTTCTCGTCAGAGGTGAGCGTGTTCTCGTTTGCTCACCCATTGTTAGGGGCTTGCTGGGGTTTTGCCAGGTTCGTTGACATTACAATTCGTGCTAAACTCTTATAGCGATTATCTACTCATTCAACCATCCAACCTTGGTATACAACAATCCTGGTGTTGTACAAGCCTACAAGGTGCAGCATGTCAAGCGGGGTATGCTTTAGTGCTTGCAAGCTGCAGCCTACTGCAGGGGTAGCCAGCTGGGCTGCTGATCAAGCATTGTGTCGACTACCGGTGCCGTTTCACTGCTAGTGCTTGGTGCTTGCTCCCTTCTGTGGTTGAGAAAAGCAAGCAGGGATTGGTGCGGATCGATCTGAGGCAGGGGCGAAGCCAGCCGTTGAAACCACCGTTGTCATCTTATTCAACACCGTTGTCAGTGACCTTAATGAGTAGCTTGGAACAGTAATTTTACACTTATTCTGCAAAAGCTTACCGTTGTCAGTTGACACCATGAAATGCACGTAGCTCCGCCACTGATCTGAGGGAGTACACGGAAAGAAAGTTCGGTATCTAAGGAAAATAATCGAGCTAGAGCATGTGTTTGGTCCTTTTTGTCCCTGGGTGGACAACTGATACCAGGTGCTACTTCGGCTGAAACTGGGCTGCAGCCCCGTAGCCTGGGTCCTGGATCCGCCCCTGCTAGCGCTGCATGACTGATGGCAGTAGAATTTGTTGCTGGCTTTGGTATATGTAAGTGATATGGTGAGTTGAGGGGTAGATTAGGTGCATACAGGGCCACCACCGTTTGTTGGTGTGGTAGTGTGAGGGGGAGGTTGCCCGGTAAAGGTTAGAGGCATCAAGGAAAAAAAATTGACTGGCAATTCCATAGTTGTGCCTTTAATTGCGAAAGAGCTGCCATTTCTGGTTTTGTGGTGCTCCTTAGTTTTTTTTAAAATAATAAAGCAGGAGCAGTGCTATGTCATTTAGGCCTTGTTTGGGAACTAGTGCATTGAAGTGGAATGAGGGGGATTGAAGTGGAAATTAGTTCATTTTAGACTGGCTCTTTATGTGGGGGAATAAGGGGGATTGAAGTAGAAAACTCATTTTAGACTGTATTTCTTTGGACCAAACTCAATAAATCTGCTTGCTCTTTATGTCAAAACTCCAAATAGTTTGATTTGTTAATTGTTCATCCGTGTCAGCTGTGCGCAGCAAAGTATGATATTGTTGTTGTCTTGAATTTTAACGTGTCTTGTGGTTTTTGTCTGTGGCCACTTATATTTGTGTCTAGGTAACTATGTCATGTGTTTTGAATATAGATAGTAAGTCATGTAATTGACCGCCTAGCATATGGCATACAATTGTAGTTAATTAGTGCACCAAGAACAATATACATTTGGTCCAACAAGTAGTTTAAAGAACATCAAAGCATTGCAGGTCCAAAATTATATAGTTCCTGTAAACAGTAAACAACCATCTATTTTATGATACTACCTAACTGAGTTTTGGTCTCCCAGTGATACCGTGTTTACTTAATTTACTACTCTATATATGTACCGAACCGAGTTCTCATCTCTCAGTGACATCATATTTGCTTGATTTACTAATGGCATGCATGTGTAAATTGTAATGTTAACTATTAGGCTATAGTTATTAATGTAGTATGCAAAAGTTCATGTGCTGTCTACAAATGCTATTTTCTCTGTACTATGTCCTAAACTGGAAGTTAACTCGGTCAAAGTTTATGCTTTTTTGCATATATACTTTATATATGCAGATAGATAATGTGCATGCTAATTTCGTTGCTGACCGTTCTGCAGGCTCATTGGTGCTGGAGAGGGGAGGGGAGGCCAGGAGACAACCAACTGGAGCTGATGCGCCCTAGTGTCTGAACTGAATGTCCTGAAGCTTGAGATGTTCACATCCAAAAACTACTGGAGCTGTTAGAATCTTAGTTTGCATGTAGCTCCGAACGTCCCTAATTCATGCAGATGACATGTGAATTGTATACATGATGTTTTAAGATTGATGAAGCGGTTTTGTCTCCGCCAGCTACTATAATTACACCATTTATGTCGGAGTTCTTTTGTTGATACCTACTTTCTCCCTCCGTCCTTAGTTCCGGCAACTTTGCAAACTTTTTAAACTTTCATTCAATCGAAAACCATGACCCCTCTCGCTCAAAAAAAAAAACATGACCCCTTTCCTAAATTAGTTTGCTACAATGAAGTTTGCAAATTTCCTCCAATTAAACGGGGCCTAAATATATGTCGTTTAGGATAAGCTAGTTAGTTCAAAATTGATCTAATTTGTTTGTCCTTGGCGGCATATGTTCTAGACATTGGTTTGTGATGTGTGCCGTATGCCCTGTCAGTATATTTCATATTTGTGCCTGGGATACTTCAGCGTTACTCATGAAAGTAGTTTCCAGTTTCAAATAACTGATATTGGTGTGACCCGCAATAACCGATCGTAAGCTTCACCTGGGCATAATGGATGAACCATTGCCTCTTTCCACAAGAAAATATAGCAATGGATATTGCAAAGGGAAATTGATGTACCATTGCCTCTGTCCACAGGAAAACATAAAAATGGATGTTGCAAAGGGAAAGGGAAAGGGAAAGGGAAAGTGCAGGACAACATCAGTCTGTAATTTCTTAGAGTTATTTTACCATCCTTCTTTCAACACTACTCTGGCACCTGGTTTACTCATATCATTCCTCCTCCTTTCAACACTAATCTGGCACCTGGTTTACTCATCTCCATAATCGCTGAGGTTGAGGAACACGTCTGGGTCGAAGCCGTCAAGTGATTGGTCACCGTCCCCTGCTGCCTGATGAAACCCGGCGTCCTGTTCCTGCCAGCCAACTTCCTCCTCCTCCCAGCCATGATCCTGAGCGGCCTTGAAGAAGATCTCATCTTGCCATCCGCCGTAATCCTGAGCGCCCTTGAGGCCAACCTCTTGCTGCCACCCGGCTTCATCCTGAGCGCCTTTGAAGATGACTTCCTCCTGCCACCCCTGTCCCTGAAAGACGCTTTCGCCAATGTCCTCCACTTGCTGTTCTTCTGACCCTTGGTTCTCCTCGCCACTTCCAGCACCTTGTGCATCCTGATGAGCAGCTTCACCATGGATAATGTCATTGAGGCTCCTGTACCTTCTCCTGGGCGGCGTGGGCGCTGTGACGACAGGGGTGAAGGAGTCGAAGTTCTCACGCCGGAGCCTTCGTGTTCTCGGGCCGTGTGTCAGTCCCTGCATGCGACGGATTGAACCTCTCCATAGATCGCCACTCATAGCAACATCCTGATCTGGGAGTTCATAAGTAGCTACACAAGACAAATAGTACTATGTTAGGATTGCTCTTGGGGTTTCCTTGAATTTGCATAAACAATAATCGTTGTCCAGTACATAAAATCTAACCTTCGAATCTCTGCCGCCAGAATATGTCTTCCTCAGGGGGAGGTACTGGATCATACATGGAGGGGGCATGTAGCAGAACCAAATAACGACCATGCAAGGAAAAAAGAGTGATTTTCAAGCAATTCACAGTAAAAATCTAACCTTTCATTCTTCAAAAAAATTCCAACCTTTCCTATGAATTCTGATCTTCACAAACTAATCAGTAACCACAGCACCCCTCTTGCGTGTTTGGCAACAACATGGAAAAGACTCCCTCTTTCGAAAGATCGAGCAATTCATTCGCTAATTGACCCCAAATAAAAGAGACAATGAAAAAAATCGATCTGAAAATTAGAACGAAAAGAACTCACTCCCTTCTTGGCTCGCGCCGCGCCTGCTCCTCCTCTTGGCGGTGGCGAGCGACCCACTCACGCCACTCCCTCGCCTCCCTCTCTCGCTGACGCTGGAGAGCAGCCTCTTGGCGAGTCAGCATCTCCGGAGGGAACGGCAAGGAGAGGATGGGGACGAGGACAAGGCTTTGGGCGAGGAGGAGATGGAAGGGAAGGGGTTTTGCACTTTTGCTTTGGGGTTCTGCCGTGCTCGGGAGCAGTTGGCGAGGGGATGCAGCCTTGCAGCCTGCTGTCGTGTGTTCTGCCGTACTGAGCTGTGAAAAGGTTTTTTTCTCGGTTCAAATTTGTGATCAGTTGAAAATCGGCAAAAAAAAAAAAGATGTTCTGTTAAACGTTATTGTTTCACGGTATTTTTATTTGAAATGCATCAACATTTTCATACGCAACTCAGGTCAAAACAAAGATGCTCACCTCTCGTCTTAAATGAAGGCCAGTGTTCCTGACAGATTTCCAAAAAAGAAAGGTGATGCCTACGACATGTTTATGTATAAAAACTATGCCATGCATCTAAGATTTTGAACTAGACATATAACTATAAAAGGGTGGCATTGTAGCTGATTGTATGCTCTACTCAGGCCATTGGCATCCTTGTATTGTTGCCACATACAGGTTAAGTTCGTGTTCTGTTAAAACTATCTTCGATATATGCTCATTGCAAATCGATCCATTTTCGGGTAGACAGGAAGAATGTAAATCCTCCGCATCAAGGATTACTCTGCATGCAGTGGCTTCAGCCGGACTTCACTGACGGACAAATCACAACAAAGGTACACTGTTAAGTGCGCCCTCTAGGCATACAACACGAGCCTAGTACCAAGGGAAAGAGAAGTAGATGGCCTAAGAGAATGATTTAGCACCTCTCTCCAACTCTGCTCATATATCCTTACAAAATTAAAAGCACTACTAGACAAGCACCTATGAATTGAGCAGAGCTGAACCACAAATGTTGTACAAGTAGCATCAGAGAAAGGATACGAAAACTATTTCAGTTGCTTCATGGTTGAGCTATTCATGTGTGCAATCCCAAATCTGTTGATTCTAGCTTAATCTGGCAGAATGCAATGTTTAGTTTCAAGGAAACAAACTAAAAGGACGGAGGATAGAACTAACAAAATCAATAATTTGGTGCATTTCATGGATTCCTGCCAAAATGTCATATGAACACTTCTCTCGATGTGCTTAAACTTTGTAGTTCATTGATGTCGCGAATTTTGTCCAACACAGGGGAAAAAATACCTTGAACCAACATAGCTTAGAGCAAGCATGAATTATTCCAACACGAGATGATCAGAATCAAGTGTCCAATTCATTGTGCAAGTATCTTCAATGAACACAAGGGATCCAAAGCATCCATTCTTTCCAAAATCGATTCAATGCATTCACCAATCACCCGAAACCACCAAAGGAAATCGAACTCAGTAGGGGGCAACAATCAGAATTAATAAGTGCATTTTTATTTAAAAGGAAATCACAACATTCAGCAACAAGGGCAACAAAGTTCTCGACTTTTTCATCCGATTAAACTCTTAACAGGACAATTAAACAACTACTTTGAGGCAACAGGACCCTGTGGAGCTCCATTCTGATCACTGCAAACCATATTTGCTTCCACCTCGCTGCACATCTTCTTCTCGTTCTCATAAAACTTACAGTAATCATCAGCGAAGGCGTCCAGGCCCATGTCCATGGCTTTGCCAAGGTGCTCGTTCATGATGAAGGCAGTGTGGATGCGCCTCCGGGCATCGCCGAGCTCCTCCGGCAAGGGCCCCCCCTCCTTCGAGCCGACTCGAAGCTGGTGCCTGGCGAGCGCGACTTCGGCTCGGTGGGAGAACACGTGGTTCGCCATGGTCGCGGCCCAGCACCTCCGCTTGAACAGAACCTCGTCCAAGTGCTTGCGCAGTTCGTCCCGCTTCTCGATCCGAGCCTGCAGCTCCTTCCTCCCCGACTTGTGCCGAAGTGTCAGGTCGATGAGCTGCTGCTCCTCCTCCTCAGTCATCGGCACCCGCGCGCGGGACTTCTTCCCTGCTGCGCGAATAAGAGCCAGCGGAGCAAGGGGATCAGAATTCAGAAACGACCCCAATTGCGCTTACGGTGCGGTAGAAAAAAGAGAGGAAATTTCGGGTTCGTGAGGATGGGAATGAACCTGGCTTGGCGAGGTCGGCGGCGGGCGCGAGGGAGGCGCGCGGCTTCACCTCCTCCTCCTCAGACGCTGGTTCCGACGGGCCACTCTTCATCCCTGCGAAGAACCGGGCATAGCACCGATATGAGAGTGAGACATGAGGGAGAGGGCAAAACCAAACCCTAACTTTTAGCCGCGATCGCGAGATTCGCGAGGGTAAAGCGGGCGTTGGGATCGGATGGGGGAACCTGCAGAGCCGGTGAGTCCCGCCGCAAGGATGGTGGCACGGGGTAGCGGGAGCGGCGAGCGGGAGCATGTCGCCATGAGTGGGTCGTCGGACTTGGACGGGCGACGACGCGAACGCGACGGCGGGGAGGACGTTGCTCGCTGTGGATTTGTGCGTGGGTGGGCTGCCAAAAACAAAGCGATCATGCAAAGCAGCTGCGGCTGTCTTCCAGCGGGGTGTGCAAGCAATTTGTAGTGTGTTGGGCTTCCGGTGGGCCGCAGTCCTTTTTCTCGTTTTAGCCTTTTAGGTCCCCTCTCTCTCAAAAAAAAAGAGTAGATTTTTAGGAATTTCAGAATTAAACGAACAATACTTTCCGTAGCAACTTGATGCATTCTAAAATTTATAAAATACTTCTTGAAACTCATACCCCTTATTCGATAACATGGAAGATTTTCTCAATGACTGTTACAGCACAAGTTCATTAAATATTGCGTGAAAAGGTACAAATAACCCTAGAAGACCAAAGGTCGAAAAGACACAACTCAAATATTCATATTTACAATTGATATGGACCATGACAATAAATAACATTAGTAATTGGAGTTGCCAGCAAAGACATTGAATGAAAAAAAAAACTTGTGCTCCATTAATTAGATATATAACAAGTAAAAAGTTGCATTCCTTGACCATTTTATCAATGTGAAATATGACTAAAAATAAATAAAGTACTATAAAGTGGCGTTCATTTTTTTCCTTTCGACTTCTTTTAACGTGCCCTATCTAAGAAATGTACATGGATTCACAACAGATTATACTACTTTACTATTTTTAAAATAGTAACTTTTTTTACACATCAGATCATGGCACATTTTATTTTACACATGTTGCAAATTAAACCTAATAAGGCGAGCAGCCACTATGCTAGGAAAATAAATGCTTACAGGAATTGTACTGCGAACCAATCCATTGTCGGCAACTCGGCACCCAGAAGCAAAAGGCATATATATCAGCTTCAGCAGAGTAAACTTTAAAGAGTTACTACAATGCAAATATTAAGATCGGAAGTTCAAAGCAACGACATAATTCTCCAGTACATCCAACCAATCCAAGGCTCCAAGCAGCCTTGATGCAGATACTACAGCTGAGAAGAGGGTGGGTGCAGATTAACAGAAGCTACAGTTCTACGGTAGTCTAGACCACCTCACTTCCTGCCACTGCGCTTAGACTTTCTTGATTTCTTGTTTTTCTGCTTCTGTGCCTTCTTCGATGTTGAGCAGCAGGCCGAGGTAGCTTCTTCCTTGGTCAGTTCCAGAACATTTCTTCCACCTATATCAGGTTCATTATCTGAGTATCCATTAGTTTCGTCATCTTTGTCCGTGTGGAACAGCACAACAGGTGCAGCTTCATTCCTTCTTTCAGGTTCTTCCATGGATGTTTTCTCCCAGCGCATAAAACTGATAATTTTCTGCAGTTTATTCTCGCCATCGCTCCATATCGAGTAAAGGTCATCGACAGACAGATGAGCACTCTTCTCCCTGTCAGGCACAGCAGTTTCAATACTTAATAAATAGTTAAATGGAAGTAACTTTCTCCTATGGAAGTTACTAATGGAAAAAAAATATATATATGCAGCCCTATTGCCCATGCTCGAGGTAAATATAAAAACCAATTCAATGACCTACTCCTAAGATTTCATCAGACTGAGTAGTTGCATTTATGCACACCAACTATATTTCATAAAAGCTGACATCGACATTTGCTTACCTGATAGATTGCTCTTCAAATTTATCACAGATGTGCCTGACCTCTTGCAACAATTGTTCATCCATACTTTCTGGAAGACTTCTTTGCTCCAGCCAGGGAAGGACATTTCTTAGGAACAGAATGACAACCCACACATCCTTCTACAAAACAACAACAACAACATTTCCTTTAGTCCCAAGCAAGTTGGGGTAGGCTAGAGATGCAACCCAAGAAACAAAGTTCAAGGCTCATGCCCGTTGAGCTACTTCCTTGGAAATATTCCACTCACAAAAATTAGCATAAAAAGATATAAACTTGACAATCACACAACATTTAGCCAGAAGCTAAAGCACAAATGCTCAAAGTTACCTGGCCATGCATGAAGACTTGTATCGACTCAAACTTCTCCCAAAAGGAAATATTATTATCAGTCAGATACATTTCAATTCTACTTTCCATATTATTATCTCGTACTCTTGTCATAGAGAAATTTCCAGTAGTAACATTGCAAGCTTTTGTTTCATGCATAGGCAATTCCTGCACTACATTCATTGGCTCTTCAGGACAAAGAAGTGCCATTACTTTCTGAACATCACTCAAATCTGCAATGGTAATTATACGAGCGTTTAAGTTTCGGCGGACTTCCTCACTGGGGGAACCAAGAACCACCATACGACTTCCAATTGCTGCAAGTGCATCAGCAAATATTCTTCTGAATTTGCTCAATGTGGGATACGTTAAATTCAAGAAATTTGCAATCTTGATGGAGAACTCAGGAGGCAAATCCTCAAAAATGTTGAACTTCCGAAGGAAATTTGTAACATCATAGCATTTCACTCGTGGAAGAGTCATAGTCACCAGATAAAGCAAGGTTACTAGTCTCAGAAGGACTGGAATGTATGTTGCCCGAGCCCACTCTTGAATACCGCGCTTGTTTCTCAAGAGATCCATAATTGACTGGAATATGAAACGCCTCGACGAAACTGCCATATCCCGATCTAAATCCTGGTTGCCCTGCCCAGGGACCAGGCAGGTACCAAGATAGCCCTCGCTTGTACGACACTTTAGCATCTTAATCAATAGAGATTTTGTGCAAAACGCACAATCATCCAATATAAGACAGGTTGATGCTAAGAAACCAAGGCATTCCATGAGATTCACGTAGCATATCGGTGATATATAGTCTGGCTCAGTCCTCCAGTTTGCACTGGAAGTATATTCAAGAGCTAGTTTGAAGTTCCAGATCAATGTGTTTCTTCCTTCACCAAAATCAAGAAAGCTCTTCAATGATTGGAAAAAACGTGCCCAATCTGAATCTCTATACAGGTGTTCTCCAAGTTTTGAACTCACCACATCATCCAATTGTGCTATGTACAACAGATACATGGTCATTTTTCCAAGATACCCATGAGTCAACTTTCGATTAGCTGGCCTAAGATCTGGACCAAGGGAATCCACAATCAAACCATGTGCAGCCGATGAGTCAAGTATACAGAAAAAGCTCTTTGTGGATTCATCACCCCAGGCCAGGAAAAGTAACTCAAAGAAGAGACGTTCACGGAGAATGAAGAGGTTTCCAAACTTCTTGGCAAATTTTGGCAGACTGAACTCTGGGTCTCTCAGAAACCTAATTATTTCACTTAGGATAGCGATAGTTCTCCACTGGGTGTGTGGCGATGATGCATACTCTAGAGGAGCTTCCACAAAAGACTCTAACTTCCGGAGTACACAAAAGCCAACAGAAGAAAGCTCATTTACCAAGAAATTCTGAGCACATGACTTACACTTGACAGCATCTAGCCAACATCTGTTGCCATCTTGTTCCAAAGAATTCCTACCTATGTTAGTAAGCCAAATTGAATCCGTGTTAAGCACTGCATATCGACGGTCATCATCTTTCCTCAATCCAAAGTATTTAGCACATAGATCGTCGCACATGGCTGCTGAATAATTTGATTTTGGATCCAGTGAGTGATTAAGATGAGTCAGCACTTTGACTATAACTGATCTCCAGTGGTTCCAAACACAGGCTAGTGTTTCCAGTGAAATCTGATTACAGGCCAGCATATCATGACAACACCATTCATATTCATATCCTGGCTCTAACTCAATGTATCTAGAGTTTTGAGACTGGAGATGAACATCAATAATGGAACGTGCTGAAATAAGCTCGACTAACAAGTTTCCACATCTTTTTCCTTCAAGCAAGTTGTAGGTTAAGCTGGCAAGAGATTTATGTGAATCTGACAATACTTCTGCTTCACAACAAACCAAGAAGAAAAAGCCCTCAGATACTTTCTTTGCCATCTCTTTCACTTTCAAGAGAAGTTGCTCCTTTTCGGCAAATTTTTTTGGAGGCCATCCTCTATTGTGTGGACCCCACAACGAATTTGCAGTAACATAGAGGAGGAGAAGCTGTGTAGCCTTCTCAAACAACTCTGCCTTCTCTAGCATGTTAACTTCCAATAAGGAATCACCTTTATGCTTTGCTATACCTGCAGCTTCATGGAAATTATCCATTTCCATCTCTATACTCAGAAGTTCATCCAAAAGATTCCGAGAATTTAAGAATGCTCGAACATGATCCATAGAGTTAAAAGCTTTGACAAATGGCATCATGTGCTTGATATCACCACGTTCAAAATAATGCAAAGCACAATTTTCTAGAAACGTCTTTCCTAGGACAGAAGCTTCTGAGTTGAAATTCACACACTGTTCCTTCTCCAACTGTTGCAGGAATTGCAGCCCCTGACTAAATAACTTCCCATTCGAGCAGCAGGATAAACACTTCGTATAACATCCAGCTTTGAAGTACACTTCAGCTGCCTGGAACCAGTATTCAGACATAGCAAAACAATCTCCAGCATCTTCAAGCCTTGAAGTTCCACATTTTTCCATATAGACCATTCCTATACCGATCAAAGATATGATCAAATTAGCACCCCAAATTGTAGGTCGTTTTAGCTTTGCTAAATGCATAGATTTTGTTATGTACTTAAACTTAAATAAACACTATGAATAGATACATACTAAAAATGACATAGAATTTGGAACAGAGGGAGTATATGTTAAGTGATCACACCTGCTCTTTTGTAGTCACCTAGTTTCATGTAACAAGTGGCAGCCTTATCATGCATGCCAATAGACTCGTAAATCTCGGATGCTTTTTGCAAGTTAGCTTGGCCCATTTCCAAATTTGCAGAGATGACACGGTCAGCAGCTGCAAGAAGTCCAGCAGCTCTTGCCCACTTCTCTCTGTACGCATCGCCAGCCTTTTCAAAGCACATCGTTGCCATCTCAAATTGGCCCTCATTAAACAACTAAAATAGAAAAATGAACTCGTTAGATGGATTTACAATTGGCGAAGAGAAATCCAGTAACATCATAAATCATTATGCACAGTACTTAGAATAAGTATGTGAGTGAATAAGATGAACATGCTTGAATCTAGAAAAAAAATTGCCTCAACATGTCAAATAAGTATATGGATCAAACCTTGGTACCACGTAGCCTCCAATCATCAGCACTGCTTCCTGTCTGCATAGCTTGAATCAGTGAAGAATCAAGCAGCCTAACCTCCACAATGCACAACTTCTTCCAGTAATCAAACATTGGTCGGCAGTAGTCGTCAGCATTTTCACATATCCATAGTCTTTGCCTAGTTCGTGTGATAGCAACATATAGCTGCTTCAGTTCTGAACATAGAAGATAATGCTTGTTTCTGTCAAACCCCGGATGGGATATCACTTCAGATGATGCTACAATATATTTGCTTTCCATGTAGTCATACACAACCCTCCATTTGTTCCGTAATGGTGATGAACTGAAAAAATTGTACAGCAGCACATCCTACATAGCATATTTGGATGTAAGTACCCTAAAAGTTAAACTTAAGAAAGTACCCTAAAAAATTGTATAGCAGCACGTCATACTTTAAATGAAAGTATATTGCATTATGAGCAAACTCTATACCTGGAACTCAAGGCCCTTACATTCAACAATAGTCAATACAAGCGCCTGTTTACCGACGAGGTTAACAATTTGTTTCTTCATATCATCATCACGCACCAATATTACTTGCTCAGCACCAAAACCAAGCTGGTCAGAATGTTCATTTCTGCTTTCTCCAAAAATAGTCATAATTGCATTCTCATCATTATCAGACTCCAGGAGAACAGGAGCTTCACCATATACAAGGCCAGTTTCCGGATTAAGCTTGTCAACACATGATGGGAAATAGTTGTACAGAAGGCTCATTATACTCTGAGCCATACGGAGGACACCACAATGTGTGCGAAAATTCTGAGTAAGCTGGAACATATCAGTGAGACGAGCTTGCTTTCCATACTTAGTTCCTTGATTGCATGTTTCAGTTTCTGAGAGGAATGAAGTATAAAACAGTGAGCGGACATCTTCAAACCTGAAATCAATTCCCCTTGCAATTGTTTGTGCCGTGTCACCAGCAAAAATAAAGCCCTCCTTGAAGTTCCTGCAGACATACTTAAGAAGTGCTATTTGTGACATGGTAAGATCCTGCACCTCGTCTATGTAAATAAAATCCACCAAATCCCCATTGTAGCCCTCAGAAACTAGACTGCTGTGAAGACTATTCACAAAATCTGACAGATCAAATTCCCTAGCAGTGCGCTTCATACTCTCATAATCAAGGAAAACATCATAAATCTTCTCTCGCATTTCACTGTTCAGAGATGAAAATCTTTTATCAGAGAGCATCACATAGTCAAGCCTTTCCAGTTTGCCATTGCAAGACATGTTAGCTTTGTATCCACCCTTTATGTGAGAAATTATTTCAGTATAGACAGTGGATGCATCAAGTTTCTTCGTTAGTTCAGCATTGAAATGAGGCCAATAGGAAGCAGCAAACTTCTCAAAGGTAACTTCTTTCGATTCAATAAAAGCTTGCAAAGCTCTGGTTTTGGAATGACCTCTCTCAATGCTAGGCTTGTATTCTTCATAGAACATATAAAAAAAATGAAGTCTGCAATGTTCCATCAAGCATCATCAAGAATTTACGGTATGTTATAGTAAGAGGGTAGTGTCCATGCTCTAGATCAGTGAAATTATCAGGTACATCTGTAAACTCTTCAAGGTCATCAATGACGTCGTGCATATGAAGAGTGTTGGGCTCATCAGAGACATCACCAGAGCCAAATCTATAAAGGGAAATAAAAAACACTAAATGAGTTCGATGGTTGACATACTGATAAAGTGTTTTCATGCGGTCAAAGATAGCAAAAGTCATTGACCGTGTGAATGGGGTGGGGTGTTGTGTGTATGTGGTGGACTGGTGGGGGCGGGGGGAGGAGGAGTACGGACAACTCTGACATTACCTTTTTAGCCTGCAAATGTGATTTTTTATGGCTGAACAAAGCTTTGGGCTCACAGTGATAAGGACTTGTTTGACAAAACTGTCTCTTTTACTAGAATCCTTTGTTGTCAAACAATTTTTGTGATCAACCACAGACAAATCGACCTCATCCAAATCTATCCCTTGGGATGCAATCAAGGATTGTTGCTCAACTTGATACAGTTTCATCGTCAGAACGGTGGTTTTCCCGGTGCCTGACCTCCCAAGAATAAAACTAGTGAGTGGGAAACGAATTATCACCTCCTCTTCAGCAGTCAGTTCAAAGGGGATCTCAATCTCAGTCCCATCAGTAGCGGTCAGCAAATGTTTTGCCAGACCAGATGATAAAGAGTAAAATTTCATCAGCAAGAAGCTTTCATTAACTTTTGTGTTCTCCAAAGCACATGAGGTGTCCACATGATCATGATCTTCCTGATCATCAACTCTGCAATCCTTCTTATACCGAATGATATCATGTTCAGCATCCCAAATTATAGGAACTTCCAGTTTCCTGTCATCCACATTAAAAAGAAAGCAACAAAATGAGAATAGCAAACACATGTTAGAATTCTGAATAAAAATAGACAATATAAGAACCAAAACACAGGTACAGAAGATGCAAAAGTTGTTGGTGGGACCTAATGCACACAGGCAAAGATCCATTACCCAAATAATGAGTACATACTAGGGATGTTGGAACGATTCGTCCTGCTCATGTGCCTAGACATCATAACCATGCCAGGTACAAAGGATTTCCAAATCACAAAAGCAAGCAAATCGAAAGAATAAAAAATGCAAACCATTAAATTAGTAGCTTTCTTTGAAGACAGTGTACTATCCACAAAGAACCAATTGAAAAAAAAAACAGAATTATAATTAAGCCAAGAAAGAAGCATACCCCTCTGTCTGCACTCTTCTGCAGTAGTCAAGGTAATCATCTGTGTACATGGAAAAGAGATTTTCGAGATGTTGAATGGTTCTAGCAACATGTTGATGTGACAAAAGGTCCCATATTCTTATTATCTGAAAAAGTCTTTCGTTTTTCTCCAGATCAGTACTCCAAACAAGATACAGGTCCCTGATCCTGTATGCTTTTGCAAGCTGTGAAGCATCAGTCGCATCAAAATTTTTTAATTTTGTACGCCAACCACCACCAAGTTTGACAAGCTTTTGGAGTACCTCCCTCCTTAGATGTGGTGATTTTAGCTTCGTGAAAGACTTTCTAAAGTTGTCACTTAGAATAATCTGTTGAGTTATAATACAAACAAAAAAGAGAGACTTAGTAAAATGATGTATACGATAAAATGATAGAACTACATATTTTTTATATTTATATACGAAAAGAATCTGGACCTCTTAACATGTTTAGGGTGAGTTTAGTTTCACAAAAGATTCCCCGAAAAAATACTATTCATCTGACTTTTCCCTATTCATCTCACCCTTCCCACTCACAGAACACTATTCATCTACAGTGTATTTTTGGGTCTACAGTGTTTTTTCGGGAAATCTTTCCCAAACTAAACACACCCTTATATGAAGGAACCATACAATTTACATATCACAATACAAAATAGCGCTTCCTATTGCTAAACAAAATATCGATTTGTGATTCCAAAAGTAGGGAGCCATATCTAGACCAAATATTCAAATCATATGGAATTTTTTTATGAAGTGGAGCCTATGACAACAAGGGGATTCCATTGGGCACAGATGTGCAAAGATGTGGTTTGCATTTTGTGTAACAATAAACTTCAGTCTAACCAGTATGTTTATAGAAGCGGTAGCTTAGCATATAACAATGTCATCTCAATATTAACAAATCTTTCAATACTATGACTATCTGGGCTCAACACATCAAATAAACAGTTAAACATCATACAATGACGAGAGAAGTGTCAACTGTTCATTATTAGCTAATACTTCCTCCCGTCAGTTAAAAAAGGCTAGTACTCTCTGCAGTCATTAAAAAAAAAAAGAGTCAGGAAGGGGACATTTTACCTTCCATCTAGTATTGCTGAAAACTGCCGAGTCAGAAGTAAGTAGATCGTCCAGTTCATCAAGTTCATGTTTTACATGCAGAATCAACTTACAAATCGATGTGTCATTAGTGCCATTGAAAATACATTTGCGCCTCTGCGCATCAGCAACAAGGTCTTTCCAAACTGTCCCACTTTTATATAACGTATCAGCATTACCAAGAATCCAAAGACAATGCCTGCATCACATAGAGCATTCGTTAAATATTTCATGGTTATCACTGTCAGATGTACTTTTGACAACAGTGAAGCAACAAATAGATGCATACCTAGCTCTTGTAATGGCAACATTTGTTCTTTGATTATCAGCAAGAAATCCAACAACACCCCTTCCGTTGGATCTAACTGTAGATAGTATGATTATGTCATCCTCTTCTCCTTGGAAACCATCAACTGACTTGACCCTGACATGAAAGCCGTCACATGTGTCATACTTTTTACCAAGTTTATCTTTAATTGTAGAAACTTGTGAACTATACGGTGAAATTACACCAATGCTAATCTGTTGGCCTGTCTTTTTCCAAGCTGCATGGAAAAAAAGAACAAATAAGATCACTTGTTTGCCACATGGGTCATTTTCAACTAATTCTTTGGAATAGCACTTGCGTTCAATAAGAGGGCTCTAGGCCCAAATATATACGTGTACAGATATCAGCAAATATGTACAAACCCCTTATACAATGGGGATATAAAAAGAATACACATACGTCTAACATTAAGATATCAGGCTAGCTTAGACATGCACTTAAAGATGGTTTGGATCAAGTGCAAAACAACAGCAACTTCAACCAGGTTTCGCCAACTTCCTGCACCCTCCTTTTCTTCCCTCCCTTCGGTTATGTTTATGAAGGTGTAGCTACCGAAAGGAAGCCTTGTGTAATCCTCGTTGTAGGATGAAGAAAGAACATTTGGACCATCTAAAATCTTCCTCTCATAAAATTGAGTATTTGGAAACAAACTGATACAAGGGTTCATGCGATACTGTATATTCAGCAAGTGCTTTTCAAAATGTAGTTTAACCAATCTCTCAAAAAGACTGATTCCGAATCCAACTTCCTTGCATACCTAAATATAAGCAATGAAAGATCAGAACAATGACCATCAGAATATAGGAACTAAAGTAGAAAAGAATGCTATTACATCCTTCTGTTGGAAATAAATCTTTCGATGTTTCAGCACAAAAAGGTCATATAACAACAGGTACATACAATACTGACCAAGGAATGAAAGTATACCATGTAATAAGGGTGAGTTTAGATTGGGAGAAAAAACACTGTAGATCCAGAAAAACACTGTAGATCGTGTTGGGAAGCGTGTTCTGTGAGTGGGAGGGATGGGATGAATAGGGAAAAGTTGGATGAATAGTGTTTTTTGGGAGAAGTTGGGTGAACTAAACGGGGCCTAAGTGTAAAAGGGGAAATTACCTGGCTTCGAACCAGCGGCCTCAGCTGGCAGTCATCCCCCACCAAGACAACATGTTTCAACCAACTCAAACGTAGTGGGATCAACAATTCACATTCCCTAACTTGAGCAGCCTCATCAACAATTAACACATCAAGAGGAGCGATCTCTGCATTATGCAACCTATAAGAACTAGAGGCAGTACAGAAAATAAGTGTTGCATTACGCATGCAGTAGTTCTGAACCCAGTTTCTGTCTTTTCCAATTGGCAAGTTAAATGAACTCTGAAGATCTTTCAGCAATTTAAGACATAAAGACCTTGCTGCATCCAGTTCCTTCTCAATAAAAGGTATTTGCTCTGCATAAACAGATTTATCACTTCGCAGAAAACCAAAGGCCCTTTTCACACCGTCATCTGATAAATCTCCATCACATAAAAGGGCACCAATTTTTTCCAGCAAACCCAACAGCATAGTAATATTGCTTACAACATCACATGAAAAGCAATTTCCCGGAAGGTGCGTCCATAAACTTATCATGCATTTCGTTACAGCTTTTGCGGCCACATCAAATTGCTTCCTCAGGAAATCCAGAAAGCATAGGGAATCACAACTTCCATCATCCTCAAGAAGCATATCATATCGAGAACCACAATCCTCAAAGAAAGATATCATTGATGCAATTACAAATCTCCATCCAGACAATGATGAAAAACATTCAACAAGTTCATCCGCTCGATAATCTAAGAAAACTTCCTGAAGTTCCTCGGTGATGTCCATCTTGTACTTGTTCCCTAATAACAAAATGTCACCAAGAGAATGAGGTAGACCATTTTTGTCAATCTGCTTGTTGAAATCCTTCAAATTTTGAAGGAATCGAGTGCAAACTCCAACAACAACAACATTTGTGGGAGCACATGTAAGAGTTCTGCATTTCACACGAGCCAAAGCCCACAGTATAGCACTAACAGTCTTTGTCTTTCCAGTACCTGGTGGACCCCATATAAGTTTTGTGAGGTTTAAATGCCCACATTGCACTGCTGCGATGATTGATTGAATGGCATCTACCTGTGATTGATTGAGATTAACCGATGGTAATTGCTCTAAAGAAGCTAAACAGTCCTCATCCTTTTCAACACAGGCAGCACAGACATCTTCAACCTAAAATGGAAACCATGAGGAGGTTAGCTATAACATAAAAATAAATATAAGTGCATGTGTTAATAACAAAATGTTCAGTGAACTCAAAGGTCACCATGCTGGTTGCATACCATATTTCTGGGGGCTAAAACTGACTTGATTATTGTGAAATTGTTATTCATGCATGTGTCAAAGCAAAGTGCTCTCCATATCCGTATGCTTGTCATTATATTAGTAATAAATGTTGCATGCCTGAGTTTAGTTAGGTCTTCCAAACCAAAATCTTTTGCAACCTTCACCTTGAAGCCTTTCTGATATTCATCATTCATAGAAACTTCACTAACCAATGCCAAGCAATATGTCAGACCATAATGGCTGAAGTCCTCCACAGCTTCAGGTTCCGTGCTAGACAAAATAAAGATATCACCATTCCTAGCAGTGTAAGACTCAGCAGAAAAGCCAGCACCATTATCCCAAAATTCCACATCCATAAAGTACAGTCCTGATTTTCCTGCTACCTCCATAGAAAGTACTTTTGATGTGGGTGCTTCTGTGATTAGTTCAAGGCATGAGCACAGGTCTGACCTAGTTTCTTCAATCAGAGGTCCAACAAATGATTTCAAGTAGTGATCAATTGAATTAAAGCTGACTGGAATTTCCTCGACCTGCATAAAATACATTTGATGAATGGCAATGTTACAAGAGGTACTCCATTTTTTAGTAACTGCTGCTACCTCTTTCACAATTCACAATTTGATTAGTTCAATAATACAAGTCCAAAAAGACACCAACAATATGGTGCTTTGGCAAATAGTATCTACAAATTCAAAATATTCGGAATAGAAATATTTACATATTGTAAAAGTATTTTTCGTTATCAATCTAGTTATTACACTAATAGCGGTATGGTTTGCAGTTTTATAACATGTTTGCTCAATAGCATTTTACGCGGCATAACTTATTGAGCATTTTATGCGGCATAACTTAAAACATCTACCAAGTTCTAATACCAACAGAACTTTGAAACTTAGCAGTCATCACAGGTATTGTTTCGTCCCAAGTATTTTCTGTAACAACAAGTCTACTTACTCCAAGCATCACAAAGACCACCCTAGTATGCAGAAAACCACTACAGGACAACACAAACGCCACAAAACCCGTCAATCCGTCATGTACAGATAAAATTACTATGGTTGTTTTCAATCAGTAAAATGTAGATCATTCTGTGGCAAAGGCCTCATGATCCAGGTGATGTGCGCGAGGGCGTAAAAAAGTTAGATACATTGTGGTCAGTTAGCCTTAGCCATTAGTTGCATCGCACCACCAACGTGAAATTTCTGACCACGGTGCATCAACAGGGGTTATAACAAACCATGCTTACATTAACCTTAACCATGCACAAAACCGTCAGCCATGGCACGCACGTGGCGATGAGGAACCATTGCATTCCCAAACCCTACAGGCAGCATCCAAGCCTCAAGCAACCAACTTTTATCACATCGACAGACACAAACAGTGCCAGGCCAACAGGTCGCCACTACCGACGACTGATCCAACGGATGCACCGATCCAAAAATAACTGGCGCACTAGCTAGAAATCAGACATAAATCGACAATGGATCCTCACACCTATACACAAACGCTCCGCACACGAACAGCGAAAACTAACCGCCCAAAAAAGTACACAAACAAATCGCTCGCGTCGGCAACCGCCGTACAAGCAACCGAAAGAGAGCAGCCAGCCAGCCGAAGGATCGATCGAGCACCTGCCCCCTGTAGAGGTCGTCGTCCATGATGTCCTGCACCGACCAGGAAAGGACGATGTCGCCCAAATCGCTCTTGTCCTCCGCCATCTCGCGGTCGCGGTGCTCCCTCATCTCGCTCGCAGCTGGCTCTTCACCCGCTCGCGCACGGACGAGCAGGCCGCATTCGCAGTCGCAGCGCAGGGGAGAAGGGATGGGGTTGTTCTCGAGGAGTCGTTTCGAGTCAAGGCGAACTGGCGAAAGCCGGAGGGGGTGATCACAGTGAGTGGTGGGGTTTAAATGCGGACGTGATCTTTTGCTTCTCGGGGAAGAAACGAGGCGTTCGTGGCCTCGGGGTTCGAGCCGCTGCTTTTTGTAGGGAAGGAGCGCAAAGGCGCAGACGTGCAGTGAACAGGTGCCGAACGGCCTGTGCGCAAGGGATGACGGGCTGTGTGTTTCTCCGTCTCCATCTCCACCGTTAGGTGTGTTTAGATTATAGGAAAAAACACTGTAGCATAGAAAAATACTATAGCATTCGCTAGGAAACGTGTTTTGTGAGGAAAAAATAGTGAAAAGTTGGAATAAATAGTAAAAAGTTGAAATAAATAGTGAATAGTTGAGAATCTGAACATGGCCTTAATAAAAAAAGCCAGTTCAAACTTTTCTAAACCCTCCCATGTTTCTGTCCCCATGAGAGATGACCAATCCTAAACCCATACAATTTAGTGTACCCAGGAAACCAGCACCATCAAAACCAATGATCAAGATCAACTCTAATCCCTCTTCACTTAAATCTAAAGACCAATTTTATCGGGATAGTCCACCCTTCCTCCCTCACCTCCCACGCCCCTCCTCCCACGCTCGAACCCGATCGCGACCACCTCTCGCGACGGTTCTAACGCACGATATTTTCTGCCACCGTCTCCAACGCACGACTGCCTGCTGCAACCCTACAGAACATCGTTGGTGCACGTCCTTCGTCGCTGCCGGCGAAGCCCCTCTGCCTGATCGCCCAGACGCGGCCTTGGCGGCGACACACGAGGCGGCAGCCACGGCCTTGGCGGCGACACACGCGTCGGCAGCGCCGCTATATTTCTTTCCCCCGTCGATGCTTGCGATGGTCGCAGGGAAGGCCCGATCGGTGATATGAGGAGGACCTGGTCATTAATCCTCTAATCTCAGGTGCTGGATCCGTTTGATGACTAAGACTGTTTTTCGTAATTATTGTTTGCTTCTTTCGATTTGTTGACTCTGCTACCCACATCCGTAAGTCATGTTCAATCTATTTGATACAATTTAATTTGCTTCAGTTATATGCAGTTACATTCATTGCAATAAATCGAGTTCTGTTAGTCACCAAGGCTCCAAACCGTTGACCGTCTCCGCTGGATGATATCATTGATCTGAATTGCAACAGGCCACTGTTTCGCAAATCAGAGCAAAGAGGCACAATTCACACCAAAAACCTCATGGTCACTACTACCCAGCTCTTTACAATGCATTTTTCGTATCCTTTATTGCACTTCGACACAGCTCTTTACATTGTCATTGTTGCTATTTGCTAATACCATACTCTTGACGCGTGCAAGATTGACATTGCAGCTCTTTACATTATCATATCATTTTTTTATTAATTTGCCAAAAAAGTCACCTTTCAGCTATATTATTTTATTTTATGTTCATATATATATATTTCTCTTTATCTAGGCACCGTCAGCGCATGTCAACGCTTGAGCCAAGGCAAACACAATAACCTGTCCAAATATGGAGGCTAATGGGAGACGACGAATTCCTTTTGGAGATGTCACAAACACCGTCAATAGAGGCACAATGTCTATTTTTGTATGTGTCAATATCATAGCGACATTCACAATTTTGCTAATTTCGATTAATCCTATCTTAACTCAACCAGGAAGCTCAGCTTCGGCAGATGAGGAGCATAAGAGACAAGAGAAAAACAGAAAACAACGAGAGTGGCGTGCAAGAAAAAAGGCTGAGGAAACAGACGAACAAAGAGAGGAGAGAAATAAAAAGCAGTGAGTATAGAGCAAAGCGTAAGGAGGAAACATCAACACCATCAGTTGATGGTTTTGGTCACAACACTACTGCATGCTCTGAAGTTTTACGAGCGATACCCATAGCACCCACGTCAGTTTCGGCCACCACAGGTTATTCTATGAACCAGTGTACTACTTCTGTAATAATATACTTCTGTAATAAAACACCGTTCTCAAATGACACCATTCTCAAATACTACAAATATTAAATTATTTTGCATGTGTCTCAGACATGTTCACCCAAATATCGCCCACTGGGACCAACGTCTCCTCAGTTCAGCAGACATATGGATCTCAACAGTCATGTCTAACATTAGAAAAGTTTCAAATTTCTCTGCAAGATGAACCCAGTGAGTGGCTACATAGAAATGATAGCTATGTCCCACGTACGAGGCCCAATTATGATTTACATTCACTCACGCCTGGTGTTGCTTTAAGTAATTACAAGCTGCTAAAAAAACGAGATCGGTACCAAAGTATGGAAGCGGCCAAAAAGGAACAGTTGCTACAGCATAATAGAGACTACAAGAAGGTTAGAACAGGAAGCAAAAATATGAACCAAACTCCAAATTCCACAAACATGGCAAGAAGTGTTGATGTTGGCCCATCTCCGGAGGTACCTATTTCCACAGGTAAACATTCTTACAACAATTGTAAGACTTCCCCACTGATATCATGACTTTCCAATTTATCTCATGACCGTAAAACAAACATGTTGCAGATCGCCCAGTACATGATGAAGCAGGCCATATAGAGTATGATCCTGCCTTGTTCGAGCCTGCACACCATGATAATGATGATGAAGGTGCTTGAAATTTTGAGTGCAAATTGTGTTTTTGTGAGTGGTTTATGTACTGATGACATCTTCTCTTGCTCACATGCAGAGAGTCATTTGGATGAAAACACAAATGTGGGGACTGAAGATCACATCCTTGATGACAATGAAACAAGGCAATTTTTGAATGTTGATGGTATTGTCAAATATTTCAGAATGTTCATGGTTTTTTAATGTTTTTCCTATTGTGTTTTGTTAATTTATTTTCTTTTCTTTTCCTCGACATGCAGAATGTGCATTCGAATCTTATCGCATACCTGTGGGTGGTGTTGCTGAAAACAATATTGATGATCCATACGATGATGTGTACACTAACTTGTGAAAGTGCATATGGCCCCTTAGTTGGTTTTGGTGATGATGACAATCACAATTTGGAGGTTTCATGTTTCCATTGAGTATTTGCAGGGCTTACACGAAGAAAAATCAAAAGAAATATAATACATGTCCCCTACGCAAACGATATGGTGAAAAGCTCAAATGGATAGCTAAATATATTTTATTTATCTTTGTCTTGAGTATAGGATCACCGTACTATCAAGAGGGACGTGTCTGTCAAGACAAATGATGCCTAGAAGTAATTTTTGGATGATCACCTAACTTTGAGAAAGAGCATTTTGCTCACTAACAAGGGTGGACGGAAATTCCGGTCCTGGGGTCGGAATTTCCGTGTTTTACAGAGAGCGACCGGAAATTGCATCGGATTTTCCTGTGGGGGCTGAATTTTTCAGCCTAAGTCCCCTGTGACCGGAATTTCCGGTCCCCGGCCGGATTTTCCGGGTTTCACAGAGAGAGACCGGATTAAATGTAGGATTTTCCGGTGTGACTCTCCGTACTGAGTTTGAAATAGGGTGGACCGGAAATTCCGGTCACCCCGACGGAATTTCCGGTCATCTGACAAGCATAACGGCTAGTTTTTGAGTGACCTCTATAAATAGCCCCCATACCCCTTCATTTGACTCTCTCGGTTCTCCACTGAAAGAAACACTTTGAGCTCGCCATTTTCACTCTCCCAACCTTCCTTGAGCCAATCTTTGAGAGGATTCAACTAGGGTTTGGATTGGGGAGAGATTTGAGTGAGAAAAGTGATTGGTTCATCTCTAGAAGCACTCAAGGCATCATTTGATTGGCAATCTCGTTTGTTACTCTTGGAGCTTGACTCCTAGACGGTTTGAGGTTGCTTGGGAGTGTCTCAATTCGTGTGAGCACCCCAAGAAGTTTGTATTACCCTCTCTAGTGTGAGATTTGTGAAGGAAAGTCAATCTAGACCTTTGTGGTCGATTGATCGAGGAAAAGAGTTGGAAGAGACTCTACCCTTTGTGGGTTCCTCAACGGAGACGTAGCTCCTTTGTGGAGTGAACTTCGGGAATAAATCTTGTGTCTCATTTCCTTTACGCATTTCATATTGCTTTTCATATCTTGTATTGACCCGATCTATTTGCTTGTGTTGTTCCGCTGCTTCTAATCATATACACTAGCATCTAGGTCATCATTGCAAGGTTTCTATTCAAGTAAAATCTTTATCTAGGCTTTGAATTTTGAATCTCGAGCAACTCCACCTTGCTGTCGGAAATTCCTGAGCTGACCGGAAATTCCGTGTCCGGAATTTCCGGCTGGGCACCGGAATTTCCGGCCTGAGCTGATTTTGTGAGTTGAGAATTGTTTCAGATTTCGATCGGAGCCTATTCACCCCCCCTCTAGGCATCCTAAAGACCTTTCAATTGGTATCAGAGCATAGGTCTCTTGATCAAGGCTTAACCGCTCAAGAGAAGGATGTCGAGGTATGGGATAGAAGAAGTGGATGTTGAAAGAGTTGAAGAAGAGGTGAATCCGTCGATTCAACCTCAAGGTGATGACGTGCAATCCGTCAAGTCGAGGACAAGTGCCAAGTCCAAAGGGAGCAACAAGTCAAAGAAAAGCTCAAAGTCCAAGAACCAAAAATCAAAGAAAGATGAAGAACCAAGCTCAAGCTCATCAAGCTCAAGCTCAAGCTCAAGTTCAAGCTCAAGTGACGACTCGAGTGATGATGAAGACAAGCAAAAGAAGAAGAAGCGCAAGGCCAAATTGGCAAAGGAGATGTTCAAGGAGTGGATGGAGTTGAACATCGACGAAGAAAAGAAGAAGAAGACCAAAAAGGGGTTTGCACAAATTCCTTTGAATTATGATGAATTCAATAAGTTTTCTTCTACAAATTTTCAATCAATTTATTTAGGAAAGGCTCCGTACTTTGATGGAACTAACTATCCTAAATGGGCTTATGATATGAAAATGCATCTTTTCGGGCTTCACCCTTTGCTTTGGGAGATTGTGAATGTAGGTGTGAAGGTGCCCAAGAATGGAAAGATGACTCCGGAGCTAGCACAAGACTACTACCGCAATGCTCAAGCCGCTAGAGTCATCACAAGCTCCTTGTCACTACAAGAGTTCAACAAGATTCAAAATGTTGAAGTGGCAAAGGACATTTGGGAAATTCTCAAGGAGTCACATGAGGGAACCGACATGATCAAAGAGGGAAAGATTGATGTGATCAACAAGAAGCTTGAGGGTTTTGTCATGCTTGATGATGAAACCATCCAACAATGCTTTGATAGGCTCATGGCACTCATCAATGAAATAAGAGCTCTTGGTTGTGAAGATTGGAGTGATTTCAAGGTCACCAAGAAGATGTTGGATGCATACTCGCCAAACAACTATGCCATTGCCGCTATGATTAGAAGAGATCCATCCTATAGAAAGATGACACCGGTCCAACTTCTTAGTGAGCTCACACAACATGACCTAGCCGAGAAAATGGCAAGTGAGGCTCGCAAGAAAAGAAGTGACAAAGACATAGCATTGAAGGCAAAAGAAGAAATGGATGAGAAGGTCAAGTCATCCAAGGGCAAGAAGGCGATATCAAGTGATGAGGAAGAAAGCACCGATGAAGAGATTGTTCTCTTAATGAAGAAGTTCAAGAGTTTCATGAAGAAGAGAAGCTTCAAGAAGAACTTTGGTGGCAAAGACAAGAGAAGAACCAAGAAGAGGCCGTGCTATGAGTGTGGTGAGTATGGGCATTTCATTGCCGAGTGTCCTAACAAGGACAAGAACAAGGAAGGGGAGAAAAGAAGCAAGTTCAACAAAGAAGACAAGCCTCAAGAGTACAAGAAGAGCTTTGATCACAAAAAAAGGAAGTATCAAAAGCAAGCTCATCTTGGTATGGAATGGATTTCAAGTGATGAAGAGTCCGAAGATGAAGAAATGGCAACCATAGCCATTCACAAGCCATCTTCTTCATCCTCACGCCTCTTCAACAACCTCTCAAGTGATGATGAGGATGACGTCGCTCATTGCTTCATGGCCAAGGGCGCTAAGGTGAAATCCAAATCCAACTACTCCTCCTCTATCTCTTCATCTAGTGACATAGAAAATGATTTTGAAGATGAAGAAGCTTTGTTTGAGCTAGGTCTAATAGAGAAATTTGGAAAGAAAGGCTTTAAAGAAATTAAAAAGCTTTTGAAGAAATTGGATAAAAGAGAAACCTCTCTTTCAATGCAAGAAGACTTGCTCATCCTTGAAAAGGAGAGAAACCTTGCATTGAAAGAGGAGTTAGCCGAAGAGAGATGTAAGGTTGAGAAGTTAGCTATTGACTTGTCTCTAACTAATAACTCTAAAGAGAAGGCATCCAAGGATCTCTCCTTGGCAAATGACTCTCTTGCTAAACTAGAGAGTTCTTATAGTAAACTTCAAAATAGCTTCTCATGCTTAGAGGTCAAACACAAAGATCTTGAAGTTAACTATAAAACTCTTTTGGATAGCACCTCATCTCAATCTAAGGCTTCCCTTGATTCCAATGTCTCCACTAGTGAAGGATGTGCTAAATGTGATAATATTGATATAAATGCTTGTCTCACTAACCTTGCCAAGCTAGAGGTTTCCATCAAGGCTAAGGATGATCAAATCAATAGATTGAACATGCTTGTAAGTCAAGGATATTGCAATGATGAGAAATTCAAGGGCAAGCACCAATACACCACATGGAGACATCCCAAGGTGACCGATGGTCTTGGTCACACTAGGGGTGAAAAGGTGAATGGTAGGCACCTCATCAAGGGAAAGGAGCATGTCAACTTCGTGAAATCCAAGAACCTTGGTGAGTTGATGGATGTGGCTCATGGAGTGAAGAAGGGTGGTGTGAGTAAGGACACCACTCCTAAGGTGAAGGTTGACAAGAAGGCTAAGAGCAAGGTGAAGGCTAAGGATATTCATGAGCCATCACCTAGCTACACAAATGATTACATGGTCACCATGGATGAGAACAACAAAGTGGTGGTCAAGTATGTTGGTGCCTACACTAAAAGGAACATTCTTAGGAGTGTGTGGGTACCAAGAATGTTTTCGGCTAACCTCAATGGACCCAAATCTTTTTGGGTACCTAAACCCCGAGCTTAACCTTGTTTTGTAGGCTTACTCCTCCGGTGGCACAGGATGGGTGCTTGATAGTGGATGTACAAATCATATGACCGGAGGAAAGGAGTTGTTCACTTCATTTGAGCCATACAACGAACCCGTTGAAAAGATTGTATATGGAGATAATAGCAAGGGGGAGGTAATTGGTCATGGTAAAATTGCTATCTCAAATGACCATTCAATTTCAAATGTATATCTTGTTGAATCCTTAGGATATAACTTGCTTTCCGTTTCACAACTTTGTGAAATGGGTTATAATTGTCTCTTTACTAATGAGGGTGTGACCGTCTTTCGAAGAGAGGATTCCTCTATTGCATTTACGGGTCGCTTGAAGGGTAAACTCTATTTGGTTGATTTCACAATTGATAGAGTGACACCCGAGACTTGTTTAGTGGCAAAATCTAGCATGGGTTGGCTTTGGCACCGCCGGCTTGCTCATGTTGGGATGAGGAACTTGGCCAAACTTCAAAAGGACGGGCACATCCTAGGACTAACCAATGTTGTGTTTGAGAAAGATAGGTTGTGTGGAGCATGTCAAGCCGGAAAACAAGTTGGAGCTCCACATCCCGGCAAGAACGTCATGACGACCACAAGACCTCTCAAGCTCCTACACATGGATCTTTTTGGTCCCGTGGCTTATATAAGCATTGGTGGTAACAAATATGGTCTTGTTATTGTTGATGATTATTCTCGCTTCACTTGGGTGTTCTTTTTGCAAGATAAAAGTGAAGTGCAAGATGTGTTGAAAAAATTCATCAAGAGAGCTCAAAATGAGTTTGAAGTCAAGGTCAAGAACATAAGAAGTGACAATGGAACCGAGTTCAAGAATACAAAGGTGGAAGAGTTTCTTGATGAAGAGGGGATCAAGCACGAGTTCTCCGCTCCCTATACCCCTCAACAGAATGGTATAGTGGAGAGGAAGAATAGAACACTCATTGAAGCCGCAAGAACCATGCTTGACGAGTACAAGACGCCGGACAACTTTTGGGCGGAAGCAATCAACATGGCATGTCATGCAATCAACCGCCTCTACCTTCACAAGATTCTCAACAAGACCGCATATGAACTCCTAACCGGTAACAAGCCTAAGGTGCATTACTTTAGAGTTTTTGGGTGCAAGTGTTTCATACTTAACAAAAAGCCCAAAAGTTCAAAGTTTGCACCTAAGGTTGATGAAGGTTTCTTTCTTGGTTATGGTACTAACGAACATGCCTACCGAGTCTTCAACAAAACCACCGGTTGTGTTGAAACCTCCGTAGATGTGAAATTTGATGAAACCAACGGCTCTCAAGTAGAGCAAGTTAATTCAAGTCTTGTAGATGTAGAAGAGCCTCCATATGAAGTCATCAAGAAAATGGCAATTGGTGAAGTAAGACCAAGAGAAGAGACATCCCAAGAGCAAGATGAACCATCCTCATCAATAAGAGTTGAGCCATCCATCACTCCTCAAGTGCAAGAACAAGTTCAAGATCAAGCTCATGGTGACAATCATGATCAAGATCAAGAACAGTCAAATCAAGGAAGTGATAAAGCTCAACATCCCCCTATTGAAGATCAAACAATTGTCGATGCAAGTGATGAGGAACCTATTCAAAGACAAGATCAAGAGCCTCATCCTAGAGTTCGTCGAATGGTCCAAAGAGATCACTCCGTAAAGAACATTCTTGGGAGTATAAGAAAAGGGGTAACCACTCGTTCAAGATTGCAAAATTTTTGTGGATTTCACTCTTTTGTTTCTACTTTGGAACCACTTAAGGTAGAAGATGCTCTTGAAGATCCGGATTGGGTTTTGGCTATGCAAGAAGAGTTGAACAACTTCACAAGAAATGAAGTTTGGGAGTTAGTGGAAAGACCCAAGCAAAATGTGATAGGAACCAAGTGGGTCTTCCGCAACAAGCAAGATGAACATGGTGTAGTGACAAGAAATAAAGCAAGGTTAGTGGCACAAGGTTTCACCCAAATTGAAGGTTTGGATTTTGGTGAGACCTATGCGCCCGTAGCTAGGCTTGAGTCAATTCGCATTCTATTAGCCTATGCCGCTCATCATGATTTTAAGCTCTATCAAATGGACGTGAAAAGTGCATTCTTGAATGGCCCCCTCTCCGAGTTGGTGTTTGTGGAACAACCTCCCGGCTTTGAAGACCCAAAGTATCCTAACCATGTTTACAAGCTCCATAAGGCGCTCTATGGGCTTAAGCAAGCTCCTAGAGCATGGTATGAATGCCTTAAGGATTTTCTTATTAAAAATGAATTTGTCATGGGCAAAGCCGATTCTACTCTCTTTACTCACAAAGTTGATGGTCATATATTTGTTTGTCAAATTTATGTTGATGACATCATCTTTGGTTCAACAAATGTGAAATTTTGCAAAGAGTTTAGTAGGATCATGACAAAGAGGTTTGAGATGTCCATGATGGGTGAGTTGAAGTTCTTCCTTGGATTTCAAGTCAAGCAATTGAAGGAAGGAACATTTATATGCCAAACCAAGTATACAAATGATATGATCAAGAAGTTTGGCATGACAAGTGCAAAGCCCATGAAGACTCCCATGCCAAGCAAAGGAAATGTTGATCTTGATGAGAAAGGTAAATCGGTGGATCAAAAGGTATATCGTTCCATGATTGGATCTTTGCTTTACCTTTGTGCATCTAGACCCGATATAATGCTTAGTGTGTGCATGTGTGCTCGATATCAAGCCAACCCTAAGGAATGTCACCTTAAGGCCGTTAAGAGAATTTTGAGGTATTTAGTACACACACCTAACCTTGGCTTATGGTATCCCAAGGGCTCCACTTTCGATCTATTTGGATATTCCGATTCGGATTATGCCGGTTGCAAAATAGATAGAAAGAGTACATCGGGGACTTGTCAATTTCTTGGTAGGTCCTTGGTGTCTTGGAGCTCTAAGAAACAAAACTCCGTAGCTTTATCCACATCGGAAGCGGAATATGTTGCCGCCGGTGCTTGTTGTGCACAACTCTTGTGGATGAAGCAAACCTTGAGAGACTATGGATATGACTTTACCAAAATCCCATTGTTGTGTGACAATGAGAGTGCCATCAAACTAGCCAAAAATCCCGTCCATCACTCAAGAACAAAGCACATACAGATAAGACATCATTTCTTGAGAGATCACCAACTCAAAGGAGATATCGTATTACGCCATGTGAGAACCCACAACCAACTAGCCGATATCTTCACAAAGCCATTAGATGAGAAAAGGTTTTGTGCCTTGAGGAGTGAGCTAAATATCTTGGATTCTCGTAACTTGGAGTGATATGGAGCACATACTTGATTGTTGCCTAGTTAGGTTCAAAACAAGTTTTGGCGTGTGTTTGTTTTGATTTTTGAGAAAATATTGGATTTTGTGATCTTTGGATCATTTCTTGGCTTATTGGACCATTGTTATGTATTGTTGATTGTGGCTGGTCCTGTTAAGTCAAGTTTCTTATATGTCCATTAGCTATATCTTTCTAAATCACTCAATCAATCTCATCGAAAATCTGGCTTGTTTCTGCTGATCTTCACCGGAAAATCCGGCCCCTGCGTCGGAATTTCTGGCCGTGCCGGAAATTGTCTCGGGACTTCCGGCTGAACCTGGCCAGACCGGAAAATCCGGTCAACCCCGACGGAATTTCCGGTCCCGCCAGGGTATAAAGGCCTTCTCATACCCGTTGGAACCCTAAACTCTTTTATTTCTCCTCCAAACCGCCGCCCCTGCCTAGAGATGAGGAGCAAGAAGATGATGAGGAAGGCTCTCCCACTGGTCCACCTCCTACAAAGAAGAAGACTGGCACTCTAAAGTTTCTATCCAAAGCTCTCTTTTCTTGCTTTAAGGGAAATCAGAAGTTGGCTGATGAGCTTCACAGGCAGAAGATAGAAAGTATCAAGCAAGCTAACAGACAGAAGAAAATGATGAGACACTTTGGGATTGAGGCTTCTTCAGAGGAGGATGAGAATGTCTCTCCACCGGTTCGCTTGTATAACCCCTGGTCTGATACTACTCAGGATGCAGGGCCTTCTGGAGGGGCCACACATGTGTTTGGGCCAGGTGTGCAGGCTGAGGGAGAAGCTCAAGAAGAGGAAGAGGAGGAGGAGAGCTCCAGCAGTGAGGAAGAGCAGGAGGGCGAGTTTGAGTCACCGGAGGATCCTCACGCCGCCGATCTAGCCAAGGACAAGGGCAAGAGAGTTGAGGAGGAGAGCGATTCAGAGTATGACGGTGATGAGTGACACTCTCTTTTTGGTGCTTGGTGCCAAAGGGGGAGAATACTTGGGCGCTTGGTGCTTGTCCCGGATGGAGGCCCAAAAGAGGCGCTTGGTGCTTGTCCCGGATGGAGGCCCCTCATTTCCTCATTTCTTTTTATCTATCTTTCCATCCTTTCATGCTTAGCTAGTGGACATGTAAGCCATTTTATGTGATGTACTTGTGTTATGGTTGAAAACGTGGCTTGTAAAACTTAATTTGTGCTTATATATGTCTTTATGTGTGATGATGAACCTTATTTGGAGATATTCTTTTGTGTGATGTCTATAGTTGATGTAATGTTCATTTGTCACCTTTTATTGTGTGAATAACATGTCATATGCATCACGTACTATTCTCTCACACATGGCACATATATACATGATCTTAAATGCTATATCTTGAGAAAGCTTTCCAAAATGTGTGCATAGGCATTTGAGGCCAACAAAGGTTAAGATGCACACATTAAGGGGGAGCTAGCTCACATGAAAATGAAATTGAAACATGAGTTGTATTTGTATATCTTTCACCCAAATTGTGTTGGCATCAATCACCAAAAAGGGGGAGATTGAAAGTGCATATGGCCCCTTAGTTGGTTTTGGTGATGATGACAATCACAATTTGGAGGTTTCATGTTTCCATTGAGTATTTGCAGGGCTTACACGAAGAAAAATCAAAAGAAATATAATACATGTCCCCTACGCAAATGATATGGTGAAAAGCTCAAATGGATAGCTAAATATATTTTATTTATC
The DNA here is from genome assembly GCA_015342445.1 of Digitaria exilis. NCBI lineage: Eukaryota > Viridiplantae > Streptophyta > Magnoliopsida > Poales > Poaceae > Digitaria > Digitaria exilis. The sequence continues at coordinate 151,253 of JACEFO010002261.1, read as the reverse complement.
TTTGTCTTGAGTATAGGATCACCGTACTATCAAGAGGGACGTGTCTGTCAAGACAAATGATGCCTAGAAGTAATTTTTGGATGATCACCTAACTTTGAGAAAGAGCATTTTGCTCACTAACAAGGGTGGACGGAAATTCCGGTCCTGGGGTCGGAATTTCCGTGTTTTACAGAGAGCGACCGGAAATTGCATCGGATTTTCCTGTGGGGGCTGAATTTTTCAGCCTAAGTCCCCTGTGACCGGAATTTCCGGTCCCCGGCCGGATTTTCCGGGTTTCACAGAGAGAGACCGGATTAAATGTAGGATTTTCCGGTGTGACTCTCCGTACTGAGTTTGAAATAGGGTGGACCGGAAATTCCGGTCACCCCGACGGAATTTCCGGTCATCTGACAAGCATAACGGCTAGTTTTTGAGTGACCTCTATAAATAGCCCCCATACCCCTTCATTTGACTCTCTCGGTTCTCCACTGAAAGAAACACTTTGAGCTCGCCATTTTCACTCTCCCAACCTTCCTTGAGCCAATCTTTGAGAGGATTCAACTAGGGTTTGGATTGGGGAGAGATTTGAGTGAGAAAAGTGATTGGTTCATCTCTAGAAGCACTCAAGGCATCATTTGATTGGCAATCTCGTTTGTTACTCTTGGAGCTTGACTCCTAGACGGTTTGAGGTTGCTTGGGAGTGTCTCAATTCGTGTGAGCACCCCAAGAAGTTTGTATTACCCTCTCTAGTGTGAGATTTGTGAAGGAAAGTCAATCTAGACCTTTGTGGTCGATTGATCGAGGAAAAGAGTTGGAAGAGACTCTACCCTTTGTGGGTTCCTCAACGGAGACGTAGCTCCTTTGTGGAGTGAACTTCGGGAATAAATCTTGTGTCTCATTTCCTTTACGCATTTCATATTGCTTTTCATATCTTGTATTGACCCGATCTATTTGCTTGTGTTGTTCCGCTGCTTCTAATCATATACACTAGCATCTAGGTCATCATTGCAAGGTTTCTATTCAAGTAAAATCTTTATCTAGGCTTTGAATTTTGAATCTCGAGCAACTCCACCTTGCTGTCGGAAATTCCTGAGCTGACCGGAAATTCCGTGTCCGGAATTTCCGGCTGGGCACCGGAATTTCCGGCCTGAGCTGATTTTGTGAGTTGAGAATTGTTTCAGATTTCGATCGGAGCCTATTCACCCCCCCCTCTAGGCATCCTAAAGACCTTTCAACTTGCCAGTTACACACCATGTATTGAGAAAAGTGCCAGACTGCCAATACTGTGGGGCAGTGAAATTTCAATTTGAGCCACCAGGGTTCTGCTGCAGGAAAGGGAAAGTAAAAGTCCATATTCCTAATGTGCCTACTGAGTTAAAGAGGTTGTTTACAAGCCAGGTGGATCATGATGCAAAGTACTTCAGAAAGCACATCAAGTATTTCAACTCACACTTCTCCTTCACAAGCCTGGGGGTCACCTTGGACCGCCGAGTTTGCACCGCGGCTGGGACAGGTGTTTACACATTTCGGGTGCATGGTGCATTGTATCACCGTCTGGACCATTTGGTGCCGGGTTCTAAGGGCCCTCGGCATCTGAAACTTTACTTTTATGACACTGAAGATGCTGGATTATCGCGCAGAGCACAAAGGTCCCCTGACCTTGATATCAATTTGATCAGAAATCTTGTAGATATATTAACAATACATAACCCTTATGCACAAACTTTTAATAAAGTTGGTGCTATTCCAAACCTGGATGACTACGTGATTGAGCTCAATACTAATGTCACGCCAGACCAAAGAAGGTGTGTTGTAGTTCTGTATGCTTATTACCTTTGTATTATTTTCATTAGGGATTAAAACTAATTTATCTATGTGTCCCATAGGTATAATGCACCTACCGCCTCACAAGTAGCTGCCATTTGAACCGAAGGAAATGACCCGCAAAGGTGTTTTGATAGGAGTGTGCTGATATACGCGAAAGGAGAACGCCCGCGCTATATCAAAGCATACCATGGTTGTTACGACCCTTTGTCATATCCTCTATTTTTTCCCAAGGGAGAAACTGGATGGAATCAATTTATGCCATACAATGATGCACCATTGGCGAGTGGTGAGCAGTATGAGACACCACCTCTTAATCATCCTCGCGTGGAACCATCCAGTTCTGTGCCTTCCACAGAACAAACCACTACTATTGACCTTACAGGTGCAGTGCAAATCATCCAATTTAGATTTGATTGTATCAAATCTTATTTTTATTATTGAAATGGCTTTCATCATATAAACAGGAAATGAACAAGGATGTGATCCTTGTAACCTATATGATACAGCTAATGTCACTTCCACGGAACAAGATGATTCTGTAGACCCTACAGGTGCAGTGCAAAATCATACCACTCAATGAGCTGGTTTTTTTTCCATTAAATATTGCTTACAATATTGCCTCATTATGCTCAATATTTAAACAGTGCATGAACAAGTAGAGGACGAGATCCAGGAAGCCGAAAATGTCAATACATCGAATAATGACACTTGGTCCAGAAAGTTCGTCACTGTCAAGGAATACTATTGTTTCATAGTGCAAGTTAGGAAGTACCTTTTTAACATTTTGTTATTTGGAGAAAGACTCTTCCAGCAATGGGCTGTTGACATGTATATCAAGATCGAGTCTATGAGGCTAGATTGGTATTCTAACCCAGAACATCAAAAACTCATAAGGGCAGAGCTATACTAGGTGAATTAATTTACATGTTTTCTAATGTTCAAACAAATATTGCCTACGTCCCTACATTGACCCTTTAATACATGTTCTTTTAATTTAGGGCCTGGTTGATGTAATTTCTTCTGGGGAGACAAGAACATCAGAGGTTGGCAGGAGAGTTGTATTGCCACGTAGCTTCCCAGGAGGTGATCGTGATATGCAGCGAAGATTTCTTAATGCAATGGCTATTGTTCAGCGATTCGGTAAGCCTGATTACTTCATCACCATGACATGCAATCCGTATTGGGAGGAGATTGTAAGCAATCTTGAACCAGGACAAAAACCGCAAGATAGGCCAGACCTTGTGGATCGTGTATATAGGGCCAAGCTACGTGATATGAAAGATTTATTGATCAAGAAAAAATATTTTGGGGATGTCCAAGCATATGTACATGTAACCGAGTTTCAGAAGAGAGGCCTGCCACATGAACACATACTACTGATCATGAGATCTGGGAGTAAGTTAACAAGCCCTGATGCATATGACAAGAAGATTTCAGCAGAGATACCTGACAAGGACAAGTATCCTGTATTGCACAGTTTGGTGATAAAACATATGTTGCATGGACCATGTGGAGTACTAAATAAAAATTGTGCTTGTATGGTCGAAGGAGAGTGTCGCTTCCACTTTCCTTGACAATTTTGTGAAGCAACTCAGCAAGGAAAAGACTCCTACCCTCTATATAGGAGAAGAGATGATGGACGTCGTGTAAGGATAAGAGGTGCAGAATTAGATAACAGGTGGGTGGTGCCATACAATCCTGGACTCCTTATGAGATATAACTGCCACATAAATGTTGAAGCTTGCTCTAGCATAAAGGCTATTAAGTACCTATTCAAATATGTATACAAAGGTCATGATCGTGCATCGTTTTCAGTCAACCCTGGTAATATGGAAGATGGAGTGATCAATGAGATTCGTCAGTACAAAGATGCAAGATATATATGTGCTCCAGAAGCTGTACATAGGATCTTTGGTTTCCAACTGTTTGGTGTATATCCGTCTGTTTTGCAGCTTCAGTGTCATCTTCCTAACATGCAGTCTGTAATTATTGATGAGAACCAAAATCTTGAAGATGTGGTAAACGATCCATCTTCTTCAATGACGACACTCACAGAGTACTTTAAGATGAACCTTGTTGATAGTTTTGCAAGGACACTATTATACAGAGATTTTCCAGAGTACTACAGATGGATCAGTGGTAAAAAGATATGGCGGAGAAGAAAGCAGAGAGGACAGATTGGACGAATTGTATATGCGCACCCTACGGAAGGGGAGAGATATTTTTTGCGAGTGCTTCTAAATCATGTAAGAGGTGCAACGTCGTATGAGAATTTGAGAGAAGTGGATGGCATCACTTACACTACTTTCAAAAGAAGTGTGTGAGAACAGAGGACTCATAGAGACAGACAAGACATTACATGACTGCTTGGATGAGGCTGTAACTTTTCAGATGCCAGCTGCTCTACGAAGGTTATTTGCAACTATTCTTGTATTTTGTGAGGCTACAAACATCCGTCGTATGTGGGACAAACATAAGGAGTCAATATCTGAAGATTATAGTAGACACAATTCTAATACAACAGCCATAGAACAAATGGTTCTTAGAGATGTTCGGGATTTGGTTCACTCTATGGGGAAGGATATAAAAAATTATGACCTTCCTGAAATTAATGATGAAGGTTATATATATATATATATATATATATATATATATATATATATATATATATATATATATATATATATATATTGCATAATCTATGAGTTCTGATCGTTGCCTCCTGCTTACTCTTCCTTTGTGCTAATCAGGTGAATTTTCTAATGATATTTTGAGAGAGGTTAGAGAGGAATATTCTGTGGGCATAGACCAAGAACATCTGGATATCTATAAATCCCTGAACAAGGAGCAGCTTGCAGGATTTAAAGAGATCACACAACATGTGTGTGAAAAGAAAAGCCATGTATTTTTCATTGATGGACCAGGAGGAACCGGCAAGACATTTCTATACAAGGCACTTCTTGCTAGAGTGCGGTCACAAGGATTTATCGCCATTGCAACAGCAACTTCAGGTATAGGAGCATCTATACTGCCTGGCGGGCGCACAACACACTCAATGTTCAAAATCCCAATTAAACTTTCTGACAATAGCATGTGTAGTTTCACAAAGCAAAGTGGTACCACGGAGTTACTTCTTAGAGCATCCTTAATTATCTGGGATGAAGCTGCAATGATAAAGCGTCAAGCAGTTGAGTGCCTTGATAGGTCTCTACAAGATATTATGAATTGTTCATTGCCTTTCGGAGGAAAGGTCATGGTGTTTGGTGGAGATTTTAGACAAGTACTTCCTATCCTTACACGTGGGACAAGAGCTCAGATCACTTTACAGAGATCTTATCTATGGGAACATATAAGAAAGATAAGATTGTCACGTAACATGAGGGCTCAGACTGACCCTTGGTTTTCAGAATACCTCCTTAGAATTGGAAATGGCACTGAAGAGACAATCGGAGATGAGCACTTCGCCTACCAGAAGAAATTGTCATTGGTTATACTGACGCTGAAGAGTCAATAAACAAACTCATTGAAGATGTCTTCCCATCCCTAGAGGAAAATGCAAGATCAACGCCATATATGAGCAGTTGCGCCATTCTTTCAACAAAAAATGAGCATGTGGATCAACTTAATGCAAGAATGATTGAAAGGTTTCCGGGTGACGAAAAGATATATTATAGCTTTGACTCTATCGATGATGATTCAACAAATCTCTATCCAAATGACTTTCTTAACTCACTCACTCCAAATGGCCTTCCCCCACATGTGCTAAAACTAAAAATCAGTTGTCCTGTAATCCTTCTCCGCAATGTTGATCCAAACAATGGTTTGTGCAATGGAATAAGACTCATGGTTAGAGCTCTCCAAGACAATGCAATTGATGCTGAAATTGTTGGTGGCCAGCATGAAGGCAACATGGTGTTCATACCTAGGATACCAATGTCACCGTCGGATGATATTTCTCTCCCTTTCAAGTTCAAGAGGAAACAATTCCCCATTCGCCTAAGTTTTGCAATGACAATAAACAAAGCTCAAGGGCAAACCATCCCAAATGTTGGCATCTTCCTTCCAGAGCATGTCTTCTCACATGGACAGCTTTATGTTGCATTGTCCAGAGGTGTGTCACGGAAAACAACAACAATTTTGCCTAAACCAAATAAGGAATTGGATCCCACAGGGAAGAGCACTAAAAATTTTTTATTGTCTACAAAGATGTCCTCCAATGATGCAATACCGGTAAGACTTTCATGTTTTCTATTGGTAGTTCTAAGTTTGTTGTATTCTTGTTCTTATATTATCTAATTGGTTCAGAAGAATATACAATCACCTATATGGTGCCATGGTGCAGAAGAGTGATAGCGTAATGTACTTTTTTCTGATGCATTGCATAGCGACTGTGTAAGGGAAAATAAAGGGATTACAAGTGAACTTTAGGCTCCCTGAGATGAAATCTGGTTTTAATTTCAAATTCTTGTTTTTTTCCTAAAATGCTAATACTCTGAATGTTTTTTTTCTAAATTGTTAATACTCTAGGTGTTCTTCTAAACTGGAGCATCTCTATTGTACTGATTATAATCATTTCAAATCATATAACTATGCCGTAGCATTAGCACGGGCACCCTACTAGCAGTTTAAAAAGATTTTGGAAAATTTATTGAAAGTTGGAGGAGAAGAGAGGAATTTCACCGTAGTAATTTTTTTAAAAACGTGTTCTACGAGATGGAGTAATAGTGAATATTCAATGAATAGCGAATTTTTAAATAAGTTTTTTTGAAAACTAGACTTCTTCAAAATAGATTTGTTTTTTTTAACAGACTAAGACTAGGGGCTTTTCGGTTACATCGGATTGGCTAAGTTTGGGGGTGTCAAGCATGGTTCACGTGCAAGGCCTACGGGACGAACCGCCGGTGAGATTGCAGGAGCCCCCACGCGGCCCTGTTCACAATAAAAATTAAACGCTATTTAAATTTTAGCTTTTTTCTACTGCCTTACCATCAGCTAGACCAACATGCATTGGGGATACCACAATACCACCATGCATTGCTGGGATTATAACAGGCGTAATGCTTGATAACTCGCTCCAATAATAGCCCCAGCTCCTTTTTCCTGAAAGAAAAATCTTTTCTACTACCGCGAGGAGAGAAAAGAGAGAACGTCATCGTTTTGGCGGGTAAAGACAAGGAGGGAGGAGAGAGGAATCAGAAAGACGGAGGGTCGGAGGCCTGGGCCCTGCTGAGAGCCCACGCGCTTTCGGCCTGCAGGCCCTTGCTTTCTTTCGGTGATGGTACTAGTAACGCCGTTGCAAAGTAATTTCAGTTTGAGTTGAGTGACAGGGATTTCTTTCTCACAAGATAAATCAGAGTAACGGTTTCCACAACGCAGATTCAGGTGCTAGTAAACTACTACGAGTTGAGCGCAATACCAAGCTTCAGAGCGTGTGGCACCTCCATACCAAAAGGGATTTGCAGAATTGCAACGCCTCCAGCAGGCATACAAACGATTAAAGAAAACTCCATCAATCTCCGGTTGAGCGACAAGCTACAAGGGCGGCAAAGTTGGAGGCAAGCCCACTAATCTCTTTCCGCAGCCTCCACTTTCCAGTTCGCTTGAAGCAGATGAATTATGCGATCAATCTGTTGATAATCAGTCACACATGGACCACTTCCTGCCTCTGGCGACGATCTCAATCGCCTGATAACAGTACTGAATGCTAAGCTTGTATCAACAATGACAAACGACAATGTTCTCCCTTGTGTATGGGTGACGGCGGTTAGCGCGAGTCTACTCCGTGGCAATGAGAAAAGGAAGTCCCCTGAAAGCAGCAAACACTTTGATCAATTCTCGAGCAACAGAGGTAAGCCAAAGTAAAACATAATCCATCTAGACAAGCCTATAAACAGGTCGTCACTACTCACCAGCCACCTCTCCTAGAGAAGTAATCACTGTCCAGGGATACTGCAAGAGCAAGAGCCACGGCCCTTTCAGGCAAAGTCAGCGGCCTTGCAACATGTAGTTCTTCGATCTGGAACGTTCATGAGACGTGGATTTGGAATTAGGGGAAAATGCAGTTAACTGTGTAAAGGCAGGCATGATAAACGGCAAATTCGAACACCTACATCTGTTGAGAGAGCAAACTTGCGGTTGTATCCTTCATCACCAAAGCGAACTGCATACTGGCCAGCATCCGTGAAGAGCTGCAGTGATATTAACGGTGAAGTAATCCAAAATCATTAGTCCTTGCAATCCCATTATTTATATAGTCTCCAAGCAAATGTGTTGAAGCTGAGGACAATCAGAGTCAGAATGATGCACTACAATAGTATAATCAGTCAATCATACAATTTAATAAGTGCGGCACAAGATTTTCCATACGTGTAGAAGCAACAGCAAGCAAAGGCGCAGAGCAGTTTGGAAAGATGATTCTTAGTTATCAGAGTTTAAATTAGTAATGCATATCTTACTGAAAATATTGTTTGCTGTCAAGCATAGAACTGGTGCATGAGAGGATGCATTGATATGCATGTCCATTAAGTATAAGAAATGCGTATTCGATAAGTATACACTGAAAAGGATATTACCTCAAAGCCAATTCCCCTCCAGTTACGATCAATCTGAGCCAACAGTTTATCATCTTCATCCACAAGGCTAAAGGTCCAGTTCCAGAAACCTGGATTCTCAACAACAGCAAATTGCCTATTCCTGAAACACAGCAAGATGGTTTCAGGCAGGGCAGGAGCTCCACAGCAAACTGGGAGGTTTGAACTTAGTCAAGGAGATAAAGATTAGTTCAAGAATACCATATTACCCTAAATACAGGTCATAAATTCTCCGCCAAAGGTGCCAACGCCTGTGCACCACACCTATCTCCTGACCACAGTCAAACAATGAAGCTTTATCAGCATTTCCACATAGATTCACGTGCAGATGATATTCACAGAAGAATATTTACATACCTTATCATCCACTTCTGCATAAATTGAACTATTGATCAACCAAAATGGCCTGCGAATCTAAAACCGATAGTGCAATTCATTAAATTTTCAACGGAATGTAACAAACAGCTTGCAGAAATATTACCTTGAATATCTCATTGCCCATAGCATCAGTTATTTCTGCAACAAATGGCCGTCTTGTTCTGAGCAGCTGAAACGTAAAGAAAATGTTTGCACCTCCATCAAGAGAAGTAAAGATCAATTATGAAGATGCATTCTTTTCTTCCAATAAATGCACATTTAAATTTTAGCATCACAAGCTAACATTCATATATCGGTTACAGTTACTATAATAAGGCAATGAAATATTGGGATAATGTACAATAATAAGGCTAGGTCAATAAGCACTGCACAAAGCATACCATAATAATAGGGAAAACAAGCAAACAAAACAATTCTTCTAAACAAACTGAGAAACATATCATTTAGCAGAATAAAGAATGGATAGCAAGCAATTGCCACAAATTCCAATGGTAGCTACTCTCCAAGCCACCAATTTCTCCTCTTTGTTTATTTTGCCACTTAAAGTTTGATTGCCTTTAACATTACACGAGAATGTATGTTTATTTTAAGTGCCTTGTTGTGTGATCTTATGTAAAACGTCACTGCCAACTCTGATTTCATCAATCGCTACAATAACAAATTCCTCGCCAAATCACCCAAGCTGAGATAACAGAATTCGCATGGAAGAAACTCAAATAACCTGTACAGCCTACACAATAGATGACTCATGACTGAAAACGATACCCTAACAATAGCTGTTCTTTAGCACAGGGAGAGCAAACATATTTTTCAGTCTCTCAATAGAACATGATGCATGAGACAGTGATAATGTTCAATATTGAGATAAAACATAGTAGATACTGACAAGGCACACAGTACACTTAACAATATTGACTTCACATAGAGCATGTCAGAATAACTAGATCCAAAAATACCAGTATCATGGGAAATTAGATGTTTCCAACATAGGGACTAGAAGACTGTTATGCAGATTATTGGAAATTTCTTGACCCTTGACTCGATTCCACAAAATTGTCATGAAGAAGTAGACAAACCTGCCTAAAGATGACGTTGCTTTTCTCTCGAATGAAACCTACTGGCTGGACAGTGGAAAAACAAGGAAGTCAATGCTTATAAGGCATAAAGAATTAGAACATATAATAATGACGATAACACAGAAATGGAACCAATTACAACCAGGACAGAACAAAACTTACAGATTGTGGAAAGAGTGGATCCATTATGATATATCTGCTCTCCTGCAATTCAGATGACAATATATAAGATCTTGAAAAGAAATGGAGAAGCATCCCAAATTACAAATGTAAGTTGTGAATACATTAGAGACACATAAGTCACCTGTTCAAAAGCAAGCATGATGTTTGCCCACTCAATGTCCCTGGCGATCACAAGGTTATCTCTTCCGAGAAGAGGAGCCAGTTTAGCCTATAAACACATTGAAAAATAGTGTCAATTATTCCAGTCGCTAGAGAAAGTAGTTCCTCAATTTTGATCACAGGGGAAATTGCTAATAACTAGTATAAAGCATCAAGTTGATACGATCAAGCAAAGGAGGCAACAACAATTCAACATATTGTTAACTAATGGGCAGTATACTAAACTAATTGGGACAGTATAGGATTCACATACACTAATTACTCAGCCTAACAATGCAAAATGACCAACAATCCCAACCAATTTCACTGCACTATACTATCTTCATGCCCTCCCTGTAATCCAATTATCAGATAGTCTAAGCCATCGGATCAAAGCAAATGTTACCACACATGGCCATGGAAAAGAGACTACACAAACAGAAGCTGCAGCCAGAGTTTCCAGAATCCGCTTGCCTCGACGGGATCGAGGTCCCTGTCGTCGTACCGATGGCTCCTCGACGGCGCCTCCACGGACTCGTAGCCCCTCGCGAACGCACCGCCACCCCAGCTCCTCGCGGCCTCCTTCTGCCTTTTCAGTTCGTCCCCCCACAGCTTCCGCAGCCACTCCCGGGGCACCGCAGGCGACCCATCCGAGCCGCCGCTTGCGAAACCGTGGGATCCTCCCCTGACGTGACTGGCGGTAGACCTCGCCGCCGCGGAGGCCCTCCCGGCCGCGGCGGCGTGAGAGAGCAGCCTCGGTAGCCACCGCATCGCCGCGGTGAGGCGGGGAGCCGAGAGATGGGAGAGGGGAGAGGCGCGGCCGCGCGGGTGCTCTGAAGTTCGAGACGATTCTAGAAGCTCTGATGGGATGAGTCGACTGGACTGGGTGATCCACTGATCCCTCCCGGGAGGAGAGGCGGAGAGCGTGGAAGTTTCTTGCTGCTGGTGGGCTCGTTTCAAGTTGGGCCATGGGCCTTATGGGGGCCTAGTTCAGACAGAAGTGGGCTGGAATGGGCTTTAACAACAGAGCCTGGTCCAGTCCAGTAAGCAATTTTTCTGCATAAACTCATGGCAAAAAAAAAAAATCTAAATGGAAATCGCAACGTTTTTTTTTCTTTCAAAAAACGGATCACGCTCTAGACTCCCTGATAACCATCCGATCACTTGGAGTGAATGAGACTGATGTAGAACAGCGAATCGTGGGTATGATGAGCGGAGGCTCTGCACTTGCAAGGTGGTCCGGTGAGTCAGCGCGGCCACCTCATTCTCTTTCTTTTTCTCCAGTACAGTTCATCTCGGTCAAAGCAAAAACACCACCACAAAGCCGCCCCATCAGATACGATCATACGATTGAGATCGTGTAGGCTGGACCAAAGGTTCAGAGTTAACAAACTCCCGCGGACAGCGGCGCAGCTGATGATGCCTCCAGAAATCAGGCTACGAATCCAGTGACTGAAGAAAAACACATTGGGCATGCAACAGAAAAGCGGGACCAGATATGACCTTCAGAAAGAAAATCTGTGAGTTTGGCCGTTGCCCGTTGGCACGTCGCAGAGCGGCAGAGGAACCGTGTGCTCCCATGCCAGCAAGACGGGTGCCGTTACGAAGCTGCGGCGAACACTTTCTGCATGCCCCCAGCAACCCACCAGGAATCCAGCGGAAGCAAGGAGAGCATGAGACGCCTGCCACTCTTCGTCTCTCTTCAAAAACAACCCAGCAGCATCTTCTCTTCCTCTGCATCCAAGCAGGAAGCGCAGGAGTGTTCTCGCATTTCCTCGAAGTAGGAAGGTGGAAGGACAGGAGGCAATGAGAAGGGTGATCTGAACGCAGCTTACCGCACTTCGCCGTCTCTGCTTCCTCAGTCCATAAAAAAGAGCTTCCCCTGAGCCTGGGTGGACTTGATTTCAGAGGAAACCCTTCTGGTCTCTTGTACCTCCAAGGCTCCAAGTCTGTTTTTGCCACTGCCTGCCATTGCTGCACCTACCCGCCTACCCCTACAAGAAAAAACATGTTCAGTTGCAAACTACTGTCCTTTGCATTCGGACAGTAGTGTCAGCTCCATTATTTTCCCTTTATTTTCTTCAGCTCTTAATTCTCGCGAGCCTTAGCTCGTTACACACTCAAACTGAACAAATAATACTGCATATAGCATGGTTATAAATCACTTCATTCCTCACCAATTGAGTTTAAACTGTATACATCGAACAATCTCAGTCGCTATCATCCAATAGCTTATAGGAAGGCAGCTAAGCTATTATTGTGTTCTTAGATATGTAATTTCACAAGAGATCATAAATTGTTACTTGCTTTTCTTCAGTATGTCTGAGGCATAATTGCATGATAAATGAACTCCATGCCATTTTGTTAAAAAATGGAACTCATGTTAAGAAAGAAGGATGAAGACCAAGAACAATAAACAAATCTTTTTGCTGAGCACCATGTCAAGGTGCCCACCAGTGAACCGTAGAACTTGTTGCCAAATTACCATGCAAAAGCAAAACTGAAAACTTTATACTGGTTGTGATTATTATTTGTTTCTCGAAGAACCAGAGATCTTGAACAACTTCGAAGTAAAGATTGTTCTGTTGGCACCACACTAACAATGCCAGTTTCTTTACACAATTGAAGAAGTAGCATAAACTATAAAATAATGTTTACTTCTTATACTTGTGTTGATTGGGAACTTGAAATCAAATAATGTTATAACCTAAACTATAATGTTATAAATTAAATGAACAATAATCTTCCAGATGCATGCTTCTAGACACTGTGCCAATGATATCTCGTCAACTTCTAGAGCTAAATTATTAGATGAGGACTGAAACTTCTCCAAATGACATGCTGCATCCTAGATAAGTACCAGATACCGCACTGACCGCTACAAGAAGGGAAGAATGAGTTAAATGCCCATTTGATCAGCAATCTTTAACATGCATTGGGTGTTCAGAACTTCTGAAGGGAAAATTTGAGTATTTTGTACCACAATCCACAACAGCCCACCAAAAGAGAAGAAAATACTAAACACCAAAGAGGCAAAGACGGTATTTATTAGTGCGGACATTACAATCATAGTAGATCAAAAAGATTCTCAAACAGATATAATGCTGAAGATTTGGGTAGTCCAACCGTTTCCGTTCTTATTACTGGGATTTAGATATGCAAAACAAAGAGGTATGGTGCTTGGATCCCACTTTTCCAGTAATCATACAGTGGGCCACATGAAGGGAACATATGTATCATCACCGTCGCTCAGTTTTCATGCAAGGAATTTCCTATTGCCATTTAAGGGGAAATCAATTTTGTGATGTAATCAACTAGCTAGGAAGTGATCCTTAAAAATTATGTTTAAGTTCTAGATTTGCTGAAATTCAGTAACATGATGATGGGCGAAAAAAAAAAAAAACTTCTAGAAATCGCAAAATCAAGAACACCACACTGATGTGCTAACAAAAATGAACCTGAACAACTAATTCTGATATCACAATTCCATAATGAAATGTCGACTTTCAAATATCGAAAATTCTGTAGATAGTTCAATAGTTCAAGAAAAAAAATATGGTGAGGAGACAGAAGGCATGACCTGCACTTCTCAACTTCCTACAGGTGAAACATCAAAGATACCAATCCAAAGGGTGTGAGTTTTCCGTCTTTCTCGCTTGTGTCTCTTAGTAACAAGAATTGCTATAATATTAATCATATGATAGCTCTTTACTTTGACCATTCTTATATGATTAAGAAGACACCTCTGTAAAAATGATTGTCATTGCTATGGACACATACTTCTATTTTACTATCCACCACTTTCGTGTGGAGACCAAATAATTGCTTCATGACCCTCCACTATATAACCCATGCCATAGCACAGAAACTTGGTGTTGTGGGTTGTTGCGGCTTCATAAACAAGGCTCCCTTCACTAAAAACAGCTGAGGCAAAAGAAAGAAAGGTATGCGCTCTTCCTCTTCTTGAACATACTACTTCTATGTGCAGAATGGAAATCATAATTAATTATTTTATGTTCATCTATTTTTTATTTGCAATATCATTTTTTTTTAAAAAAAAAACCACCCATCATGGATTTTAGTGCCTTGTTCAGTTCATCAGTCTTACATTTAATGGTTAACCAAGGATTCCATGTTATTCAGTACTTTGCAGTAATATGAGATTGAGTGGTACAAGCTCATTTTATCAAACAAAATAAAGATGGTAAGGAGTTTGTTAGGTCTCCAACAAGCAAAGTTGCTTCATGTCTCAAAAATCAAGCTATAAGAAACTTCTCTACGTGGAGAAACAGACAGCCAGACTGCCTAGCTTCAACGCCACGGCTCCACCTTCCCTTGAAACAACCAAAACAACCAGTCTAACTGAAATGATCCATGCCTGACTGAATTATATGCACTGTGTCATTCACTAGTCATATTTTCCACTTGGTATGTGAAATACAAGCAATACTATTTGTATAGTAGGTATATTCAGTTCTCATTTGCATTGGTGTTTGTTCTTTGGCATCATTTTGCATTTCATTCTGTCTCAAAACTTACTTCAAAGCATACTCTTTTGCTTACCACTTTCCAAACTGTGTTGATTTAGATTTTAAGTGAAGGTAGGAGGGACTGTTTTCACGAAATGATTGCTGGGGGTGGCTATTTTGAAGGTTCCCATGATAAGTATCTCATGGCAGGATCTTTGATCCATGACTCTTCACAAATTTCTGAAGGCAACGATGACACAAGCATTGATTTACAGAAATTCAAGGTTCCCTCCTTTTCCACAGAAGCGCTCTCTAGTCCAACAATTTTTTCCTCTGAAGATATAGGAGGAACCAACCTCCTTCAACATCAACTAGGAATTGACTTGGAACAGGAGGCTCCCCCTGGAGAAACTGCAAGCTGGGATCCTTCTGTCTGCACTATCCAAGATCAAATCATCAACCACCAGTTTGGAGAACATTCAGAAAACATGTTGATGGAACCAGAGATCCAACAGTATGCTGCACTGTATCCAAATGGTGCTTACACACCTGCACCTGATCTCCTAAATCTTCTTCGGATCAATGCTGCTCCAGCGCTTCCTGCAGCAACATCTGTCTTCAGTGATGTGGTGCTTAATGGTAGTAACTATTTGTATCTTAATGGTGAGCTTACTGGAGTAGCAGCAGTTCCAGACAATGGTTTGATGTTCACCGATGATTCATCTGTGCAGTTTGGGTATCATGCTACTCAACCTCATCTGGCAAATGATATATGCCATTCACTGCCACAGAATTATGGGTTATTTCCTAGTGAGGATGAAAGAGAACTTATGATTGGAGCTGGAAGCGTAGATCTGTTTCAGGAGATAGATGATAGACAGTTTGATAGCGTACTGGAATGCAGAAGAGGAAAGGGTGAGTTTGGGAAAGGAAAAGGAAAAGCTAATTTTGCAACTGAGAGAGAGAGACGGGAGCAGCTAAATGTGAAGTACAGGACTCTGAGAATGCTCTTCCCAAATCCTACCAAGGTTCGTCCATTCATCATTTACTCACAATCTAAATTAGCTCTTTTGTCTGTAAATAATTGTGTGACTCAAGAGTCTCCATTTGACTCCAAAATTTCATTATTTTTTTTAAATCAAATGAAGAGAAGAATAAAATGAATCAGCAGTTTATGCAAAATGAGCAATATCATTATCATAAAATATGTATAGGTTTCTGAATAAACATAAATTAAGTAATACACAGGGGACAAATTTTTCTGGACTTATCTCTTGAATACTTATTTTTAAGTTTTGCTACACTTAGTTACATAGGTTTACATACGACAGAATATGCACACTGATAATAACATCCTATTCAACTGATTGTCACAACATAGTTCCTTGCAGCTCCATTCTTTGCTGATAACTAAAGTCACATAATGTATTAGTCTTCACCTCATTCATTCTAATTTAGTGTACCAATGCCTTGTATTTGATTTGAAGGGAAAAACGATAAACTATTTTATGTTTATTGTAATTCAAATTTTACATAAAAGCACAATGTCATCCTCATTGGGTTACCCAGATCTCACCTATCTTAGTCAACAAGACAACAACACCTTCTGATGACAGATAGAGATCTGTTGAGCATTTTTATGGCAACTGTTTCATGGAAATGGAACTTAAAATGCATTGTACTACTGTTATTCCAGAATGACAGGGCTTCTATAGTAGGAGATGCCATTGAGTACATAGATGAGCTTAATCGAACAGTGAAGGAACTAAAGATCCTTGTGGAACAGAAGAGGCATAGCAATAGTAGGGAGAAGAGGAAAAAGTTGGATCACCAGGCAGCTGCTGATGGTGAGAGTTCATCAATGAAGCCAATCAGGGATGATCAAGACAATCAGCTCAATGGAGCCATAAGGAGCTCGTGGATTCAGAGGAAGTCAAAGGAGTGCCATGTTGACGTCCGCATAGTGGATGATGAAGTAAACATCAAGCTCACTGAAAAGAAGAAGGACAACTCTTTGTTTTACGCTGCAAAGGTTCTTGATGAGTTCCAACTGGACCTAATCCATGCAGTTGGTGGAATAATAGGTGATCACCATATATTCATGTTTAACACTAAGGTAATATGAAATTTCTTTCACTTAAAATTGCATCAAGAAGTTTTTTCCCATACCTAACGTGCAGCACTGATAGCGAATGCTCATCATCATCATCTCTTTTTTTATATGGAAGAAATCATCTAGCCAATTCATAATGCTTCATCATCCGCGCTAACGCAGGTTCCTGAAGGCTCCTCAGTTTATGCATGTGCAGTGGCTAAGAGGCTTCTTGAAGCAGTGGATGCGCAGCACCAAACTTTTAGCATTTTCAACTAACCATTAGCCATCGTATTACAGTTCAATGGATGTTTGTTGACTGGTAATTTTCTTTTAGCTGTCGAAGTGCTCAAACTTATTTGCTCGGGGAGTGGATAAAACTTCGTCTTTTGCTTTAGCTAGCTTTTGGCCATGCGTAGAGTCTAGACTCGTTTGTCATTGTATCACTTAACTAGCTCTGCCGCTAGAAGTGTTTCAATTCATATGTCTCATTACCTAGATGATTAGCTCCTACTACTCATTGCCACTGGGGTTAATTTTCAAATAAGCGGATTCGCAAAGTTAGTATAGTAGCTCAGATGCCTCAGTTTAGTGTTTCAAATGAGCAGATAAATATGTTCGCCACATGATGGCATCTATCTCAGAAATTGCTACATGCATACAAGAACATAGGGGAATCCAATATGTGTGTTAAGCTTTTACATACTGGCTCAAATTGTTTGAGTAGTTGACTGGCACACTACATCGTGAGTGCACTAATACTGCTGTGTGTGCAACACGATGGACAGATTCTCAGATTCATCACTGCAAATGCAACCATAGAATCCAGTTTTCACTACAGGGTGATGGACTTTGCAGCCTCATCTCTAACAGTTAGGGTGAAAGATCTGGAAATATTGACCGTAGTACGGTCTCAAAAGCTTTCCTACCTGAAACCACAACTTTCAGTAAACAATGAATCATTGGTTCTGCTACCAGTACAAGGGTTCATTTAACCTAACAGTTCACAACGATGATAAATCAGAAATACCTGCCATGTTGTCATGTAGACATAGGGAAGGAACCAATGGCAATCGGGCATGCAGTCACAACTCGCAAGCATAGATGCATCATTGCATATGACATTGATGAACGTCTGCGCATAAATCAGAATATGCAATCGCATATAGCACCCTTACCACACAAACGCAAAGGTCATGAGTCATGACTCATGACGACGCCCCACGTCCGTGCACTCCTGCCGCAGTGGCGCAATACGCCGAACACTTCACGGGGCACCAGCACCCACAACGGCCGCTTTGCATTAGCCTGCAGGCAAATCGCAGTCACGAAGAGATACAAGGGCGATCTGTGCAAAATCACGAGGGTACTGATCTCCGACCATACGCTTGCACTGCACTCCAATACTCCATGGTCCCGCTGGCCGTCGCTCCGATCGACAATTCCTAATTCATTTGAAATGCCGCCGCTGCTTCCATGGGTCGCCAGCCGCCATGTGGAGAGATTTGTGATTCGTGATGGTTGGTCGGGAAGCCGGCGAGCCGCCCGCACGATTGCGAGGAACGAGACGACGCCACTTGGCCTTCCACTTCCACCCCTCCATTCCGAAACGAAGCGCAGGCTCTGCTGAAGGCTGAAGCCATTGACGTTGCGGACGTGCTTGCATTGCTCCTCTTTCTTGGCTGCTGTTTGTCATGGCGGTTCCCGTCGAAGAAGGTGACTCGGGTAGACCGGAGACAGCGGGGCGGCGTCTTCGTGCGCTCTGCTGAGTGACGGATGGAGCTGCGGGATGCACCGCGGGTCCGCGACGGCTGGCGGCCGCAGCGGACAGACATCTCGGCGGCTGGATGTTCTACATTCGGCCCCCTAATTTGAATTGTGATTAATCACGATCCAAATATTTTCATATAGCCCCTATATTGGATCGCAATTAATCGTGATCCACATATCTACATAAAACCCAGGTCGTGATTAATATTTACGATCCAAATATTTTATATAAAGAACCGTGAGTTATACCCCTACGAGTGTCCTTGAAGAGCAAAGCAAGTCCTCGTCCTCCTTCTCCTTTCTCGGCGTCGGTTGTCGGCCGCGGTAGCTTCCGCCCCCAAGTGCAAGTCCCGACGCACCTCCTATCCCGCGGTAAGGATTGAAATAAAACAAGCGCAGAACGCATTCGGCGCTCCCAAAAGTGGAGCCTTTCGTTGGTTTGTCGCAATGTGTGCGGGGTATGGCTGTCGTGGTGGGAGGAGATTGGGCGTCCGGGGTTGCCAGCGCCAACAAGGCAGTGACACCATATGGCATAGTTATTGGTTGCGAATCGAATCGAACTTGTGGGGTGGCGCTGGCTAGGGGTTTCGTCCCTCCTGTCTTGTCTCGCCATTGCAGCGGATTGCAGTCGTGTGAGGCGTCGGCGGTCGGGTGTGATTTGCCGACCTGACTGGAATGCGAATCTCCTCAAGGCGGAAAACTATGGAGAAACTCTCATCGCCAGAGAATGTTGAGGACATCTCGACAACGTCGAGGTTGCAAAGAGCAAGGTATGCGTAATTGAGGGGCTTGAACCAGTACTAGATTTGCTGACCCCGCTTCTCAAATATTTGTTTTAATTACTTCTGCCGTTTCGAATTTTCCTTAGTTAGGACCTGTTTGGATTCAGTAGAGATAATAATAAACTACATAATTGAGTGGCTTAAACCAGTTTATTATAATCTAGGTGGATCAAATAGGATCTTAGTAACCAAAACACCATTGTAACCTAGGCTTGCTTTCCTTCCTAAATGAATGAACAGAGCTGCTGAGTTCGTTCCTGATGTAGGGGTTAAACCTGATTAAACATACACGGGAAAGGCAACGTAGCGAGTTTCTATGAACCTGAGTCACCGACATACTAGCTTTGACTACTAAAATAATATTAGATAATTAAGCTACTAACTTGACTACTAAAAGAATATTAGACAGTTAAGCATTTAATGCCTAATTCAATGACGTTGATGGCCACCTGCATCACAGGGAAGTTGTTGCCCGCGCGTCCCACGTCTAGGACTATGAAAAGAGACGTTTGCCATTTACAATTCATGCTTTTGACGGTGGAGTGACTTTGTAACTTGGAAAAGAGAAACTCGTCATTTTCAAACCATGCATTTTATGCTGGGAGACTGACTTTGTGTCTTTGTCTTATGCAAGTCTACCTTTGAGTCAACGGTGGTAACAGCAATGATCGAAAAGCTGGTAGCCAATTCTATAAATAAGCAAACCCATCACAAGGAGGAACGAGGATTTCAGCATTAAGCTCCACAGCTGGTTGCTTCCTATGTGCTGCTGGGACACTTCTCATAACAACTCAAAAGGAGTAAGGATATTTGCAGACTAATTGAGAACAAGGTGGCAATTTGACTGTTTGGAAGGCATGATTGAAAACAAATTCGAAGGACATAACTTGTAGTACTATATTTTTGAAAAAAAATTGATCCCAAAGTTGGGCTGCAAGGACTTCATAACAGTTGCTAGTACTAAGCAGTGACCTAAACAGCGATTTCTTTGAGTAGTTTTACAAAACTTAATCCATAATGAATCGTTTTTTTTTTCTCATTTTGCTCCTTCTAATAAAAATTCGGCAAATCGTTTGCAATCTGTTAAAAAAATCCATAATGAATCGTATATTGTCTGCCAACTTCAATAGGAACGTCATCTTGGCATATGAGAAGAAGATAACATTTCATCATCCATGCTGCATTCTATACTTATTTCTGATGATTGCAAGGTGGAAATTGGTCCGGTCTCACATAGAAGGTGCTCTTCTTGTTCACTACTTTTATGTAGCAACTCATCTTTTCTTCTGATAGTATGCTCCATTGTGAATGATCTTCTTAGCCCATCTAAAACCGAGGCCACCTCCTTCATAGAGGGCCGTTCTTCTCCCTTCACGTTTAGGCACCTTACTGAAAGCTGTGCAACAACATAGAATTGCTCTTCACCTGCTTCTGCCAAAATGTGTGGCTCTATCTCCTGAAGTAGACGCCCTTCGTTAAATAGAACCACCAAATGCATGGCCAAGTTACATGATTCTTCAGGCCTGGCTACAGAAATAGGTTTCTGCCTGGTCAATAGTTCTGCAAGGACAACTCTAAAACTGTAAACATCACTCTTCTCTGTGAGCTGACTGGTTTGGAAATATTCAGGATCAAGATACCCAATAGTCCCCTGAATAAGAGTAGTTATATGAGTTTGATCAAATGGGACTGATCTGGATGCACCAAAGTCTGCTATTTTAGCCACGAAGTTCTCATCCAGCAGAATGTTGCTTGATTTGATGTCTCTGTGTATGATTGGTATAGAAGACATGGAGTGCAGATAGGCAATCGCATCTGCAATTTCTGCTGCTATCCTTAAGCAATCTTCCCATGTTAGAGGGCGAGGTGCATTTTTGTTGTGGATGTGCTGGAATAGTGTTCCGTTAGGTATGAACTCATAAACCAACAATGGCACTTGTGTCTCTAGACAACATCCCAGAAGCTTGACAACATTCAGGTGATCAATATGTGATAAGATGGTAATCTCGTTGACAAATTGCCTTTGTCCACCTTGTTCTCATCAAACACATTGGATTTTTTTATAGCGACTAGGGTTTGATCTGATAGAATGCCTTTGTACACTGTGCCATGTCCACCTCTGCCAAGGATTCGACTATCGCTATAGTTGTATGTAGCAGTTTGGAGCTCTTTTGCACTAAATATCTTTGCTGACCGGTCCTCACCTTGAGATGTGATTGTTGCAAGTCTCTGCTGCAGTAGCAAGCCTCCATTCTTCCTGAATAATTCGGCTCTCTTTCTTTCCAGCTCTCTTTTCCTTGTCGCCCAGCAATAGCACGACACGGCTGTAGTCACTGTAATCGTAAGTGCAAGACCTACACCTGCAGATGTTGGAGACACATGTATCACTTATTCACTTGTAGTGCAAGTCTTGTTTCCAAATAACTGATGATTGACGAATTGATAATTTTTCTGCAGATTACTTGTGTTCTGACTGTCTCCATGTAGATGGAATATGTTCATATTTAATTACGACTGATGTAAACTATAAATTATCTCATAATTGTTACCAATGCCGTGCTTAATCTAGCTCTTGTCCTTTTTATTCACATTCAGAAAGTATTATTACTATTTACTACATATGATGAGTCCTTATTTATGGAGTTTCTTAATTAATAAAAGAAGAATGACACTAAACAACTCTAATGATGTAATTTAGTACTCCAGGTATTCAGTGAGTTACCCAAAGCAGTGTCTATAGGAAAGTGCTTTCGACAACCGCTACCGATTTTTTTGCCATCACCACTGATCCCTTGAGGGCAAGTACACGAAGGAACTCCTTGCAAATCAATAGTGCAGTGATTCATGTATTTGCAGGGGTTCTTTTCCGGGTGAGTACACATGATGGTACCTGATAGATAGCCAAAGTTCATCAGTGACATCCCATTAAAGAGGATTTTTTTCCCAAATAGAAAAATGGCATGGCTACTGAAAGTCTCAGTAAGGGATGTTAAAGCCTTGATGAACAAATAGTTCGGTATTCTTTTGTGCCACCAGTGAACAAGTTATACTGTACCTTGCTGTTGTTGGAACCTGCATTACAAAAGAAAACTCATCGGTATATAGCTACACTACTTCATAATTTAAGTATTTATTGCATGAGAGACATATTGGTGAATGAAAGTTTATGGAGTGTTAAATGCACTTTTACGATGTAGAACGACTTAGAAACTGGTTAGCTATGCTTTATTTATATATATCAGAAATCTCAATCATATTTGTTTTTTTAGATGAATCAGGAGGGGTTTCCCCCTACTAGATATATATTAAATTAAAAGATAAGAACAAAGTTTGGCAAATACAAAAAAAATCAAGAAATATAAAAAGAAACAAAGAAAATCCAAAAAGTTACATCATACTGTCTATCCATGAAGACATCAACTCAGGGATGAAATCTTAATCATATTGCATTTAGAAAGTAAATTAAGATTCATAATGCATTCAGAAAGTAAATTAAGATTCATATTGTCGCTGGGGCTTACATTTCAGCTGTTAATTTGTAAAATATTAAAGCCAAAATACTACTCAGGAAGACACAAAGAAGTACGTGCTAAGTTGAAAAACGAAGTTCAGGAATGTAGGACACCATTACCAGATGTCGCAGGCGTAGTGTTGGTTTTGCATCCTGTTCCATTCTTGTAACCATCACCGATATAATTCTCGGGGCAAGAGCAAGTATAGCTTCCCGGAGTGTTCTTGCAGAAGTGCAGCTGGTATATGCAATTGTTGATATTCGGATCCCTGCATTCATCAATATCTTTGCAAACATCACAGCACAGCCCTTCGTTTCAGGAAGCAGGGAGGCATTTATATCCATAAAAGACATGAAGTTATAGTAGTATACTATGTGGCAAATGAACTCTGCTATGCACCAGCCTGAAAGAATTACACTGAACACCATACATCTACATGTTCGCCAGTTTTATTATTTGCAGTAGCCTCCCTAGTTTTGCTTACCTACACTTTTGGCTTTCTTATATTTTTTTCTATCCTTGCTTATTGTGAACCTTGATTTTTTTTTAAAAAAAAACAACTGCCTGCAAAATTCTACTGCTCCAATATATTGGTACTGGGAGGGAGAAAATTAGTTCACTTGCTTGCACCGGACGAGCCTGGCTGGATAGAAACCAGCTAGTAACCAATGACGCCCAAATTAAAGTTCCAATCAAGCTGTATTGGGATTTGGGTTGGGACGAACTAACGAGTTTGTGAGGGTGGTGAAGAAAACCTTTACCTTGGCATCCGTCAGAGACGTACGGATTTCCTTCATACCCCTCACGGCATTTGCAGAGATAGCCCACTCCACTGGGTGCGTCGACGCAGGTGGCCGCGCCTTGGCACAACGGCTCAAAGGTGTAAGTCTGGGCCTGGTCGCACGTTGAGCTTCCAATCGCCCAATCCAAGATCATCCTGCGCTCGCCTTGTGGCAGCAGCGCTTTATCCAGCGGCATCCCGTCGTTACCCACGTCGTCGGACGTGAAGGCTTGCTCACCGTCGTCGAGGAAGAACACGGCGCTGCAGGTGCCGTACTCCTCGCCGGTGGCGTTCTCCGACGAGGTCCTATTGAACGACAGCGTGAGCGCCTGTGCACCGTTCACCTGGTCCGGGATGGGAACCTCGCAGCAGGCTTCCCCAGAGCAGGAGCTGCTGATGATGGCGTCCCCGGCGCCGCTGCACCAGGTGGCGCAGCCGGTGGATAGCCAGGGGATGGGATCGCCAGGCGGGTTGATGAAGTTGGCGATGAGCTTGCGGTTGCAGCCGACGCTGACGAGCTTGTTCATCTTGGAGAAGGTGAACGGCGTCCCTTCCAAGCTCGTAGGCCCGGTCCCGGTGGCCGGCGTCGGCTTGCCGCCGTGGCGGTCGTAGCACACCTGCGTGACGGGCCCCGCCAAGATGACCACGTAGCTGCCCGACACCGACACGGAGTCGATTCTGTACTCGTGCTTGCTGATGGACAGCACCGCCTCCATGCTTGGCCCGCAATGCACCTCGAAGCCGGATAGAGACTTGCCTCTGTCCTCTGAGGATTTGACGACGCCGAAGGGATACGGTACGTTGTCGCAATCGCACGTCGTGTTGAGAGCTGTCGCCAGCGCCAGCCCGTGCGAGAGCTTGCCGCGAGGAGGCGCCGCCGTGGAGACGAGAGTCGTGAGCACCATGGCGAGCGCTGCTGCAGCAGTGGCTGACCGGCTGTGTCTCACACACGGATGCATTGCCGCCTGCGTGCTGAGAGCTGCGGCGGCGGCTTGTGAGGGGGGTAAGAGCTGTCGCTGCTATAGGGGATCATGGTCATTGCTGCCGGTCGACGGAAACCGCGCGCGGCGAGCATGCGTTGCGATATCCTATGGTGGGTGATGTTCACACACACTTCTCTTAGTGGAAGACTTGGCTAGATTCCAGTCAATGCATGGGGCCGGGTTTAGCTACTTGTGTGTGGAAAATGTTGAGTTGTTTAGTGGAAGATTTGGCGACGTGCTGAGTCTGAGGCATCATGCATCTCGGCGTCATGCAAGGACTCGAGCTCACTGTCATACGGGCTAGCGACTGCCACTTCAGTAAGTATCCGGTGACGATGCTTTAGGTGTTAAAAATCTATCCAGATATACAAATAAACAGAGCATATAAATATATAAAATAACACAAAGCTAGGTAAGCATGCCACTAAATACTTGACATGTTTACCGATGCATGTGCATGCAGTATATGTAACTGGTGGACTGTGGACGGCAAAAAATAGTATGTGTGTATGGGTTGCACTTGAGTTATATTTTATTGGGCTTGTTAAGATTGTCAAATATGTTATTATAAGAATCGGATAATCCGCGTTAAACTATCGGATATTCCATATCCATCGAATTTCTCTAGCACCATATCCTACTCCGCGTCCGCAAGGATTCGAATTATCCATATATATCCACGTGGATAACAAAAGCACTTCTTTATATCCGCTAAATTTGGGTTCGGATCGGAGTCGGAAATTATCCGCACCACCTTCACCAGTATACAAGCATGTGTCTATTGATGTTCTACTAAACAAGATTTTTGGTGAAAAAGAAAAGCACTTAATATATGTTAGGAATCATTCTCAATTCGAAGGCGTCATTCTGCGCCAGGCTGGGAGAGGCCGTACAGGCCGCCGCTTGACATGAGCAGTGGAAATGTGGTAGGCAACGGAATTGATTCAAGCCTCGGCGAGTAGAGTAGGCACTGTCGCACTGATAAGTGCCGCACTGAATCCACTGATCAATTGGTTAATTCCTTTCCAAAAGGCCGATGGTGATCGGTGAATTCAAAGGCTCCAGGCTGGGTAGCAAGAGGGCACCTGTGGTTCGTGTTCTCGCCGCGCGTGTGTGTGAAATCACAGATGGAACAAGTTCTCTAGAGGAACAAATGGAACAGCTACAAAAGCATAATTATGATATCACACCAAAGGATACAACTTTTCTTTATGACCATGAGACCCGAGCCCCCGAGATACAATACAGAATAAGCATTAACAAACTAACACATGTGGGTCATCCAAACTGTAATGTTCCGGCCTGCTAGGGCCCAGCAAGCAGCAACCCACTCCATGTTTTCCCGACCTCCCAAGTCCATTTCCATCTAGCCAAAACACAACAGCAAAAAAGCTAGTGACAACATCAGAGAAAGCACAAGCATCAACCATTCTCTCACGAGACCGTCGATCTGCCTGCCTGGCGGCGGCGTGGGTGCCGCGCGCCTGGTGGCAGAGCTGGCACAGCCTGGTGGGGACGTACCAGATGGCGAGGCGCGGGTGCGCGGCGAAGACGGCATCGACGTCGAAGCTGTGGCGCGACGCGATGTCGACGAGCGGCGCGTAGCAGGCCTGGAGCCACGCCCCTGCTGGCAGACAAAGGTGGAAGCCACAGAGCCAATAGCTCCCGTATCTTGGCCTTTTTCACACTGGAACGGAACCGGGCAACCGGCAGAGTACAATGAGATGAGCTGGGCTACTTGTAGGCCGGGGAGCTCCCTCCATGAGGGCCTCACCTCGCGCACGATCTGCGGGACGTGCACAACCATGCCGCGCGCCCACGTCCGGCCATGACGGCACCCCTCAACTCGCGAGATCGGCGCCACGCACACAACTCACTCAACATCTCCACGACTCGACTGACCACAGCCCGCGCAACTCACTTGCACGAAGTCTGCACCTAGACACGGTCAGCAGCGAACCTGCCGAGCTACGGGACTCGAGCTCGAACACGAACGAGCTCGTACCGGCGCGACACAGACACTCGCGTTCACGAGCACACACTCATGAACTCTCTAACCTAGCAACACCAACAAGAACGCTAGACTCTAGAACACACCATGGGCATACCCATGGCGTGTTTATTCTAACAGCCCCGACGTTCTCGCCGTGGGTCTTGTACGCCCGGCGCCGCGCGTCGGAGGCCTCCTCGTCAAGGCAGTGCATGTAGTGCCGCATCTCATACATATTACTAGTTTTTTGCTTCTACAGTTTCACGTGTTCCTAATCCAGAGGGTTTCTATGAACCTCACTCATTGAAGCATAACTTTGCTCACTAAAAGAATATTGTATCATTAAGCGTTTCACATCACTTCCTATATCTGATTAGTGCCTAATTCAATGGTGTTGACGGCCACCTGCATCACATCAATAGTCAATCGGGGAAACGATGCCCGCCGCCCGCGTCCATGTCCAGGACTGTGGAGAAAGATAAGCTTGTCATGCATTTCATGCTTTTGAGTTTTGACGGTGGACTGACTTTGTGACATGGAAAAGGCAAGCTCATCACCATTTTCAAATCATGCATTTGATGCTGGAGGACTGACTTTCTACCACGAGTCAATGGTGGTAACAGCAATGGCCAACAAGGTGGCAGGCTCACCATTCTATAAAGAAACAAGCCCATCACAAGGAACAACGAGGATTTCAGCATTAAGGTCCACAACTGGTTGCTTCCTGTGTGCTGCTGGGGACACTTGCCATCACAAGGAGTGAGTATATTTGCAGACTAATTGAGCACAAAGTGGTGGTCTGTGTTCTTAGTCTTTCCATTCTTGGTGAGACAATATTTTCTTCTACAAAACATTTGCACGCTTAAGTGCTAGTTGAAGTTGATAATTAATTACAACCTTTTATGTCGCCTATCTTTTTTTCTCAAAGAAATCCTGAAGGCAATACTTTGCTCTTTTCTTATACTATTTCTCTATCTTTTTGGATTGCTGATGTCCAAATGCAAGTATGCAACCCAGGCTGAGATCAATAGATGAGCCAGATTCGACTTCCATGATCTTAGTCCTTCATAGTTAGCTGATAAAAAAGTGTCCCCGTATTCTTTCCCATAACTATCTTCTCGTGCTAAAGAACAAAGAAGGATGATTCTCCCTTTTCTCTTGCGATTACTCCTCGTTCATCCCATAGCTATCTTCACATGCTTCCTTTTATCCTTCGTTCATCCCATGGAACCAAGCATCATTAATCCTATGGAACCAAGCACAACCAGGTGCCCTGATATTATTTCCATTCCTTATCCTTTTGGTATTGCTGGTAAGAGCAGCTTATTATCCCAAGGGTTCCGGATATCATGTGGATCTGGATCTAACATAATTGGACCTGGTGGTCCGATGCTGTTCATTGGAGACAGTATGTTTGGGATTCGTGATATCTCATTGATGGATGGTTTTATGACCATATTGGTTGGTATCAATTCTCAGCAGTGCAAAGGAATCTTTAACGTTAATCTTGAGGGGACCATCTTTACATTCTCAGATACAAGAAACATGTTCACAGCTGTGGGTTGTAACATGGTGGCCAAGCTATTCATCAATAGCAGTAGCATATATAGTGGTGGTTGTGCTTCCTTTTGCTCTGCCAATGATAATATTATTAATGGTTCATGCTCTGGTGTGGCTTGCTGTCAAGTTCCAGTGCCGAAAGGGTTAAAGAAGCTAGAGTTAGAGTTCATTACTATATCCAACAAGGACAACAATACTTTGCCATGTCGCGAGGGATTCATTGCGGAGCAGAACTCATATATATTTTCAAGTATTGACTTGAGCATCACGAATAGTAAAAAACCTCAATATAGACCTGTTGTGCTTGAATGGTCTATAGATGGTGGAAGCTGTGAAGAAGCAAAACATACCACATCATATGCCTGTAGGGATAATACCTACTGCTACAACTCAACAAATGGAATTGGTTACCGCTGCAATTGCTCCCAGGGATTTGAGGGGAACCCATACCTGCAAGGTCCTGATGGATGCCAAGGTAACAGTCTTAGAATTATGGATTTCGTAATCACTATATTTTTGTATCTTGAACTTTAGTTGGAAAGCACGGTCAATGTCTTATATATGCTTTGTCTTCATGTGGATATCGGCAAGATATTGATGAATGTTCAACCCAAAATCCATGCACACATAAGTGCATCAACACAAATGGCAGTTTCCAATGCAAATGCCCAGCAGCGATGAGAGGTGATGGCTTGAAGGAGGGAAGCGGTTGCAATGAAGTAGGAATCCTAGTAATTGCAATAGGTATGTGTTTGAAGCCGTATCTCAACTGCTGGTGGATGTGATTATTCAATCATGAGTCATTCCAAGTTGAATTAATGCTGCTCCCAATAAAAGAGTTCTGAATTTTATTGTGACTCTCTTGCAGTTATAGGATTGGCTTTGGTAGTTTTTCTCTTCATTCTTGGTTTTTGGACCCGCTGGCTTGTTAAGAAGAGGAAACTCTCAAAGACACAACAGCGATACTTCATGCACAATGGTGGCTTGTTGCTGAAGCAGCATATGTTTTCTGAGAGCGCACCACTGCATATATTCACCTCCAGTGAGCTTGATAAAGCAACCAACAACTTTAGCAATGACAATATTGTTGGTAGAGGAGGATTTGGGACCGTGTACAAAGGCATACTATCCAATCAAGTGGTTGTGGCGATCAAGAAGTCACAACGAGTTGATCAGGACCAGATGGAACAATTCATCAATGAGCTCATCATTCTTTCACAAGCAAACCACAAGAATGTGGTCCAGCTATTAGGATGTTGTCTTGAGACAGAAGTTCCCTTATTGGTTTATGAATTCATTACTAATGGGTCCCTTTTTTATCGTCTTCACAATACATTAGTTCCAATGTCATGGGAGATCCGCCTAAGCATTGCAGTTGAAACTGCATCAGCACTTGCATATTTACACTTAGCTACAAATATACCAATAATTCACAGAGATGTAAAGTCATCGAACATACTTCTTGATGAGAACTTCACCGCAAAGGTGTCAGATTTTGGTGCCTCAAGACCAATACCGTGCAGTCAGACCCATGTGACAACATTAGTGCAAGGGACACTAGGGTACATAGACCCTGAGTACTTTCAGACAAGCCAATTGACTGAGAAGAGTGATGTGTACAGCTTTGGTGTCGTACTCATCGAGCTACTAACAAGGAAGAAACCTATTATGGACGGTACAATGGAAGATGTCAGAAGCCTAGCCCTGCAATTTGATATGTTATTCCATCAAAACAAGTTGTTGGAGATTGTTGATCCTGAAGTAGCTGAGGAAGCTGGAATGAGACATGTTCAAACAATTGCAAAGTTGGCATTACGATGCTTAAGGTTGAAAGGTGAAAAACGGCCAAGGATGATAGAGGTTGCGATTGAACTTGAAGCACTGAGAAGGTTGATGAGGCAACACTACATCCAAAAAAGCGACTTCGCTTCAGGGGCCATGGTGCCACGAAGAGATGAGCATTAATACACCACCGGATTTGTGCCTTGACATTGATGGCATTGTCAAAGATGAAAGCACGGAGACCATTCTGCTTCCACCCAAAAATCTCTCATCCTAAATTCCTAATTCAGGAACTGTCATAAATAAAAGGTTTAGCTAGTTTCTACTTTCTAGCTTCTCAATAACATCTTAGTGACATCTTCAACTTTGTGCTTAGCGCCCACTCGGACAATTGGAAGAGTAATGGAATATGATTATATTAGATTTTCGTTGTGACTAATTTGGCCTATCTCGGTATCTCCCACACGGATACAAGCTGCCGGCGCCTGTGAACTGCGGCTTTGTGACCTCGATGATGCGGGCGCGGGTCAGAGCTGTCAGCCTGTCACTGCTAAAGGGGATCATGATCATTGCCGGTCGTGAGGGAAACCACGACGAGCATGCGTCGTTGCGTTGTCTCCTAGAGTATGGTGATGTTCACACACACTTCTCTTCGTGGAAGACTTGGCTAGGTTTCTAGTCAATGCATGAGGCATCATGAGGTTCAAATTAATTCAAACCACAACTTTTCCCATGGAAGAAACCGTATGATGATACATACATGTATGATGTATACATAAACGTCCAGCTAGGTCGAAGACTAGAGGCGCCGCTTGACATTGGTTTGATCGTGCCGCGCGAAGAGCGAGTGAGGCGCGTGGCTGGTGGTAGCTGCCAACAAGGCTCGGCGAGAAGGCACTGAATCCACTGATTGATTGATGAATTCAAAAGGATCGACCGACGGCGCGTCTGGAATCACTGTTGCGCGTCTGGAATCACTGTTGTAACGTGTTCGCTCTCTAGAGGAACAAATGTGACTTCTACAGAACAGAAGCATAACTAGGATATCACACCAGGGATACAACTTTCTTTATAACCATGATGATCACGAGGGGCACAGGCGGTAAACAAATTAACAAGTGGGTCACCCAAACTGTAAAGTAATGTCCCGGCCTGCTCGGGCCCAACAAATGGCATCACCACCCTTCTAAAGCCCACTCCTTGTTTCCCAGGATTTTTTCTTAGCCCACATCCCTACCTGGCTAGAAATACACAGCAAACGAGTGACAACCACATCAGAGAAAACAACACGCATCCATTTTTCCGGGTGAGACCATCGAAAGTCTCGAAGATCGAACAGCCTGAGAAGGAAGCACAGGGGCGATCCAGCGTGAAGCCGCGTAGAGACGGACGCGCACCGACCGGCGACGTACGGCGGCGCGCTAGAACATGGGCGGCGGCGGGAGGCCACCGGCGGCGGCGTGGGCGCTGCTGCGCGCCTGGTGGCAGAGCTGGCGCAGCGTGGTGGGGACGTACCAGATGGCGAGGCGCGGGTGCGCGGCGAAGACGGCGTCGACGTCGAAGCCGTGGCGCGACGCGATGTCGACGAGCGGCGCGTAGCACGCCTGGCGCCACGCGCCGACGTTCTCGCCGCGGGCCTTGTACGCGCGGCGCAGCGCGTCGGAGGCCTCCTCGTCGAGGCAGTGCAGCGCGTAGCAGTGCACGTAGTGACGCATCTTGGGCTTGTTGATGTAGCTGGCGCCACACTTCTTCGCGTACCGGAACACCTGGTTCGTCACCTGCACGCACGCACGCGCCACGTACAAATAACAAGTTCCATTAGCGAAACAGTGATCTCCGTGCTACACTATGCAGACGCATGCAGCTCACGGATCGAACAAGCTTTCGCTTGCTGGGTGCGCCTGGCAAGGGCGCAGGAGAGCATCGATGTGCACCGTCCGGATGAGGCCAGGAAGCTATCATATCCATGCCGGATGAGGCCAGGAAGCTATCATATCCATGCCATGTTTAGCTGTGGTGGGAAAATACTTTTTTTTTTCTGTGATACATTTCATGTAAAAGATACGAATATGAAAGAAGATTACGTGTCCTGTAAAAAAAGTAAAAAATACTTTTAAAATCTAAACGCGGCCCCAATCACCCCGGAATCCGGCCAGGCCGTGCATTCGCGCACCGTCTCCGAGCACGAACAGACACGCACGCCGCTAGAGCAGGCCAGAGCAAAGCGAGATCACATGGCTCGTACTCCTACGTGCGAAACCGGTGGCAGCAGGCCACAGGCCACGGAGTCCGAGAGGAGGGGGCGTCCATGTCTTGTCATGCATGCCCGTCTATCTGACTCTGACGCTAGGGCCGGACAAGACAACACAAGCCGCTCAGGCTTTGCCAGCCTACCCACGGAGGACACGTCACTCTCTTTTCCAGGTGCTTGGCATATCGACGTGCGTGTGCGTGCCCAACAAAATAGTACTCGTACACGGGTACACCGGACAAGTACTTTGCTGTCGTGCATCGACCCGCATTGAACTACAGTAACCCATGAACACTATACTAGTCTCTAATCTAGCCGCCATCTTGGGTACTTGCTTTGGTTGGTTACCATTACCACACCAGCAAGTGAACAAAGCTTTTTCATGCTACTACATTTTATACACTAGCCAAGTGAATAAATATACTCGAGTCTTGGACTACATAGTACACCGTTACATATAGGCTAGCTCGTCTGCTCGTGTTTAAGTTGGACATAAAACTTCTACCTCGACAATGATCTTACAAGGCTATTACATACTCTTACGCTGTTGCTAACCACATTTCCGCTGTGTCATGCGGCTGCAACGAAACCTAGGTCACAAGAAAATCTGATATCTCCATGAGCTACCAGTGACCAGTGTTCTTAAGCATATAATACCTTCTATGCACCCAATGTGTATGTAAATATGCGATTAACGTAATGCGGTTGATTTAGTTTACGTGTCCATACCTTGGTTGGAGCCTTGTGGCCGCCTAGCTTAGCGATAGACTGCACCTGCAGGAGGAAGACACGGCACTGCTCATACAGGTGGAACAGGTAGTCGAGCCCGTTCTTC
Organism: Digitaria exilis; assembly: GCA_015342445.1. Classification (NCBI taxonomy): domain Eukaryota; kingdom Viridiplantae; phylum Streptophyta; class Magnoliopsida; order Poales; family Poaceae; genus Digitaria; species Digitaria exilis. The sequence goes on along the minus strand of JACEFO010002261.1, from coordinate 118,275 downwards.
TTGGCCCTCGCCACCTCGCCGGGCTCCGTCACCACGAACGGGTGCTCCCTCTGCCTCTCCCCGCAGCCGCCCGCCGAAGACTCGGTCGAGTCCGACCCGCCGCCTCCTCCGTCCTCGTCACCCTCGTTCTCGTCCCCCAGCACGTCCAGTGGCCTCAGCTCCCTCTTCCTCCTCGCCTTCTTCCCGGCCTTCCTCGCCGCCCCGCCACCTTTCTTCGCCTGCTTTTTTCCTGTCACCATCCTCCGCCCGACCTCGTCGTCCGCCACGCCGCCGCTTCCTGCAACGTCGCGCTCATCGGACAGCGCTGCACAAGAAGAACCAGCCATCACAGACGAGCATTGTGTGCACATTGTTAATTCGTAAGCATGCAGTGATCACATCATACTGTACCTTCCTGTGATGCGGCGTCCAAGGTGGTCCCGGAATGGAAGCGGCCGACGCCGACGCCGAGGGACAAGACGCGGGAGCGCTCGGCGCGGAGGGCGGCACGGAGGCCGAAGCGCTCGCCGAGGAGGACGTCCCAGCGGAAGAGCCCCGCGAGCGCGGCCATCATGTCGTCGAGCTCGCGCTCCGTCATGGCGAGGAGGGTGCTGGCCGTGAACCCGAGCTCGGAGATCCGCGCCACCGTCGACGGGCGCACGCCGTAACCGGCCACCAGGTCCTCCAGCTCCCTGATCGGCGCGCTCACCGCCGGCGGCGCCAGGAGCAGCGACGGTGGCGGCGGAGGCGGAGGTGGCGGTGGCGCCGGCGCGGCGTGCGCCGGGGGCCCGAGGTCCCACCGGAACGGGTGCGCCGCCGAGAAGGCGTCGTTGGGATCCATGCGTGCGTGTGTGCGCTCGAGGCTTTCGTTTCTACTCCCTCGTGTTCGTTGCCCGTTGGTTTGCCACCGGCAAGGCTTGGCTCGCCGTGCGTTGGAGGCTTGGTTATTTATATAGAGGCCACTGTTTGCGTTGCGAGCGTGGATCCGGGCATCCGGTTGACTTGACAAATCCTCACTGTTGCGACGCAGTGAACTGTTGCTTTGGCAGTTTGGTGCGTGCATTTATGCTGCCGTGCTCGACGGCGACTGTGCTGCGCCAAGCGGGGCGAGCGAGCGATCGACTCGAGCGTGCGCCTGCGATGCTTTGCTACCGCGCTATACGACGTGAAAACGACTTGTCCTGTAGAAAGCTGCGGGCGTCGTCCGTCTCGCGAGCGATTTGATAGTCTAGATTCTACGCGCCCTATGTTACGTGCTGGAGCATAAAAAGAAGAAACGGCGAGCCCAATAATACGCTACTACAGCGGCAGTGTGTAGTCCCGTCGAGACGTATGCTGCAAAAGTCTCAAACTTAAAAAAAAAAAGAGGAATTTTTGTTCGTTCAAAAAAAAAAGGACTTTTCACGCCATTGGATTGAAATTTGGTGGACGAATTGGGGGTGCCTGGACGCCGACTCAGGTTCGCCACAACCACGGACCCTCGTCGCCACCGCTTCCTTCGCCACGAAAGTGTGATATGTACTGTATCTGGTGGCTAATCTCATCGCTTCCTCGTCCTTAGCTCAAAAGCTGTGCACGTTCTCGTCTCCTCTAACCACCACCACCTTCATGATCTCAAGATATCTTGGCCCACAGCTGCGGCATCGGAAGCAGTCGAAGAATGCCGTCCGTAGAACGGTGGAAGCAAAACCGCCAAGTGGAACCACCGATGATTGATCTGAGCAGTGGCAGATCTAGGAAATGAAAATAGGAGGGTTGAACATACTAGGGCGTAGACCAACGTAAATTCCTCAAATATTAATGTCTTGTCCAAAAATAGCATCACAGTTCAAACTAGTTCATAAAGAGATAATGCACAACACATCCTGAAAAAGTAACAAAACAACAAATAAGCATCTTCTTCATAGACCATAGCACATAAGACAATTAGTGTTCTTCATTTGGAGCAATCTGCCATGACATAAGACAAAAACAAATTAGCAAAGTGACAAATAATAACATTAAAATGATTGTGAACACTAGAAGACAATGAAGCATACCACCAATTTCTTTTGATGCACTAAAATATGGCGTTTTTTTTTCATTTCTGCAAACTGTTCTATGAATTTTTCATTCTCAATACTTCTAAATATTTCATTCTCGGTGTAGCATATCATCAAGTCAATAAGCCATTCATCTCCCATTTTGTTATGTGGGTCTGTCTTTACAAACGACATAGCTAAAAAAATCCTCTCAACCAAAGTCGTTGCCACCGGAAGTATCAAAGTTAGCTCAATGAGTTTATGAACCAAACGGAAAGATGTGTCCATTGTCTTGCTGACCATTGTTTCAGAAACCTTTGAGAGTTATGTACATCCAGTAAAAAATGAGTTCTCTTAGCCGGTGAGGAGCTGAGGTGACGCCGAGATGGGCCGTCAGCGTTGGGCACCCCTTCCTACCGCTGTCATCCTGATTCCCTGAAGACCGATGGAGGGAGAGCCGCAGAGGAAGCGTTGGGCCGGGGTCACGGGGAGGGAGAGAGAGTGGGGCTGCCGACTCATCGAGGCGCCATCACCCATCGCGCCACCACGCATCAGGCAGTCGGAGTTCGGAGGGACACCGGGAGAAGGGGGGCTCGGCGGGAGTCCGGTTAGGGTTGGCCTTTTGGCGATTAAGAATTTGGGGCGGTCTGCTGGCCTGCTGCAGAGTAAACGGGTGGGCTGGGGGGGGTTTGGGCCGACTCCTTGACTTGTCCCAAGCTAACCCAAATCGTGATTTTTTTAGCCTTCTTCAACCTCCAGCACCTCTTCTTCAACCTCGAGCGCCTCCAAAACCTTCATCCATGGCGGAAAAATCAAAAGGGGGGGCTTAAGGGGGGCTCCAGCCCCCTGCCCCCACGTTGGATTCGCCCCTGGATCTGAGTACCTGCGGTTAGAGAAGAAATCGGAGCATCGAGCCTCAACGTGGCACGCTGGTCGCAATCTCTAATCCACCAATGAAAAAATATGTTGTATTGTATTGCGCTCTTCTTTCTTTTGTGTTGCTGAAAATTAATTCGCTGGTCGATTTCAGTAGACAATTATGTTTCTTCACTAATGTATTCTGAATTGTGGGCTTATTTCTTTTATATGTATACCATTTCGATCTGAGTAACTAGACATAAACTTGTACTTGTGTTACATGCATGTTACTAATTCTCACCACTATGACATTAAAGCGTTTTTTTATGCATATGGCTATCAACCAACTAGGCATAAGGTTCTGTTCCATGCCTGTATTTACTAGTTCTCACCATATGGAATTAAAGGTGTTTTTTATCCACATATGGCCATCAATAACCAAATATATGCCACGACCTTTTTTTCCCAAAACATCCGTGGCAACAATTCGAACAACAGTCCAATTGTAATGAAAAAAACAACAGTCAAATTGTGGTTTGCCACACCTTAGTCATCAACCAAACAACTTGTTTTTGCTCTAGACTGTGGCTTGCCACACTATATCCAATTCCCAACCTTAAGTGTGACAAATTGTACCGACAACCAAATGCACCCTTGCTCTTTCAGCCGCCGCTGAGGTGGTGATCATGGCCTCACCGACAGTTTGGGCTAGGGCGAGGCCAGAATTATCACGGCTAAGTGGTGGGCAAAGCTGCAAAGGTGTGTTGCGGTATCGTACAGCGGGGCAAGGTGGCGTGACTCAATGCCCACCGGTGGAAGAATAGACCGGGGTGACAGGCGAGGAGCAACGCAATGTTTTGCTCCAATGCCTCTTTTATGCTTTTTTGTCTCTTGTCGGCATTCTCATAAAAGTAAACATTGAAGTGCTCTTAGGTGCCGCCTTTCACAAAACAAAAACATCGCAGGCATATTATGTGGTTTAATTAAATTTAGGTTGGATTTTTTTTGCTTGTGAGGATATATTTGGAAAAAAGGATAAATTAACACATATACTAGACTACTTCGATCCCTAAATAATTATCTTTCTCGCTTTCTAAAAAACAACTGTGATAAAATAAATAAAAATATATATTACTATAATCTATTATACAAATTAATTGTCAATTAAATAGATTTTTTAATCTAGTTTTAATAGAATTTATTTGAAAATTTAAATATTATACGTATTTTCTATAAATTCAATCAAACTTACGACATGGACACTCAAAACAACATTTATTTAGGGACGGATGAAGTATAATGCAACCTATAATCTATCGTCTGCGTATTTATGCCACAGAGAAATGTCTTTCTACAAGGGTTGAGATCGTCGGAGCCTCGGAGGCGATCAGGACCGGGAGACTTCGGAGTGGAGGGCATCCGCGGTACATGCATGGACAAGTGCAAGCACTCCAAACCGATGCAGGTGCTCCCCTGGCTTTTCTGCCTCCCCGCGCACCAGCACGCAAGCGTAATGTTTGGCAGGCAACTGGTACGCTGCCGAGTAGTACTCCCACCAGTCCACCACTACGCACCACCATGTCAGGGTCAGGAGGCCAGACAGTGCAATTTGACTGGCTCTAGAAAATGCCTTGAACTTACTTAAAAACACGATCAGCACACAATCTGGGGTGCAACTGGACAAGCGCTCAAAAGCCATGTCCCCGTCTCCTAACACTCGTCCTCTGTCCTCCTCAGAGGCTCGAGAACAGTTCGTGTACCGTGTACGTGAACAAGTTTTGTCCACTCACTACCAGGGCAGAGCAGAGCAGAGCGAGCCAAAGCAAAGCATGTCCACCTGCTCCCGCACGACATGTACTTGCTTGCTTGCCCGCACATCGGCATGGCACGTACTCACGGGGGGCACATGCGTCACTGACGGCCGGGTGGGATCACGCTTTGTTAGCTGGCGGATCGGCCGATACAATCCGTTGGGTGCCCATGGCAAGGGCGCACAAGGCTATGCATGGAACCATGGAGGCATTGGAGCGTAGGGGTGTGGCCGTGAGGGTGTGGGCATAGCGTGGATGGCTCGTACTCGTAGCCAATTAGCCATCGCTCGAGCAGTCGAGCTCACCGCATTGCACAATGGTGAAAGGAAAAGGAAGGAACCCGGGATTGTTCGATCAGTCACTCACTCCACGTCTCCACGCGTGCTGCGTGCGTGCGTGCGTGGGAATCAGTACTTTACTTCGTCGAATGAACAGTAGGCAGGTACTACGATCTCTAGTCTAGGCTGCCTGGCACGACGCAATCTCTTCAGGGTCAGAACTGGATCGACGGTTAAGCGCTCCTTGACGCCGCGATCAGTAGTAACATGTGTGTTTTGCACAGGTTTTTCTGTGAGGCCACAAGTGCGAGTGCGAGATAAGTGTATGTAAAATCGCTTCCACCAACTCCATACGGCCACGTCGCTGTCTCATGAAAGCTAAAGCTGGGGCCGCTCTCAATCGCGCCGGGAATCTTTGACCACGTGCAATTAGCACGGAGAGTTCAGATATTCTCAGCGATGTGCTCAGAGAGTCAGGAAGCGCAAGAGCATGACCAATCAACAATAAACACAGTGGCAGTACATTTGTCGTAGTATGCACGGTAGCTGCATACTTTTCAATGTATTACTGCAAAATGTAACACGAAAATAATTCAAATTCGCGAAATTCGAACCGATCGGTTCCTGGTATATCACTTTTTGGTCCACTCTCGCTTTGCTCTTCGCTTGTTCCGTGAGCGACTGGCCACCCAAACGGGCCGGACCGGCCGTTGCATCCACAAGTCTCCAACCGAAAGCTTCTTCTCCTCCTGGTTCGATACCGTGATCATTAAAAAGATAAAACTGATACCGTGGACCATACTGGCGCGATCCTGGTAAGCGCAGCTCAACTCGCAGTCCCGCAAGCAACCGGTCATTCTCGATCGGTCGCTGGCCACCGGAACACACATGCCCTCCAGACCAAACCAGGGGTTAGAGAAAGTGCAGTCTGACGGCCCACCTCGGTCGCTGGCCGCCGCCGGAGCACACACCCCTTCAGACCAAACCAGGAGTTAGAGAAAGTGCATCCTGACGGCCCACGAGCGCCCAGGTGAAGCCTAGCCCAGGTAGGCAGGACTGGCAGAGCGGGCAGTCCACACAAGCCTCACAATCACTTGCCCAAGTCCAACATCCAAACAGAGAAACAGAGAGGAGACCAATCAAGAGCAAGAGCATTCCGCGGGGCGCTGGCATACCAATCAAAGCAAGAAAGAGTGGGTTGGGTTAGTTGCTCAAATCACTTGTCCAAATGACACTTGTCCAACATCCCAGAACTGAACGCGTATCAGCGGACCAGAACAGAGCTTCAATCCTTTGGCATATGGAAACCATTGAACTGAAACAATTGGCTTTGATCCAGACAAATATGCGAGAAACATAACAAGTAATAGGAACGTAACAATAGCCTGCGAAGATTTGATTGAGATAGGCATGGCAGAGGTCAACGCTTCTGTTATCATGGTCGTCACTTAAGACAAATTCGTTGCACCCAGATTTTACCAGAAAGATGAAGGCAACCAAACCAAACAAAAGAACAAAACGGTACATGTAACTTCCACCCAACAGGAGGTATAGAGATTAAGATGGGCAAGTACTAACACCATTTCGCACTCCAAATGGAAGCAGTAGTAACATTTAGGTCTGTCACAGCTTGACTACCAAAGACAAAAATATGATGAACCACATTGTTCTGGTGAGGTACATAAACAGCATAAGGAAAAAAAACACCACTTCAGTGGCATCTGATGATAATCTCCTTATATGTCTAGCCTGCAAAAATAATAAACGCATTGTTCAGAAATGTGTCCGATTTCTTCATAATACAAACAGAGGAGAATCACTAGTAACATCTGTCATTCTACTGTCAGACATAGGTCGTCATTGAACATAATCAATATGAGAAGCCGGACTAGTTCAATCATTTGCATGCCATACCATCTGGGCAAAGATTCTAGGAAACATCAATAATAATGCCACAGAAAAGAATATCATTCAGTGATGAAAATAAAGCACGGTGCAATCATTTATATAATCTGTCCATACAAGCAGAGAAGCAATGCATCATTTGATAACTGTAACGATGCATTGCCAGTGCTCACATATCACAGACAATTTCCTAAACAACCGCACACAGAAAAGCTAGAGTTATACATACTTCCCAAACGACACAATTCAGCATATGATTAATTGGACAAAGAATCAATCACAGCACCCCCAAAACAGACAATTAAGCAGACAACTATGCATAACTACAAGAACCAATGTAGCCAACAAACTTCCTAAAGCCCGACTGCAGATAATTCAACTGTAAACATCATTCAGAGTTACTGAAAGACATGCGAAGATCCAGCAATTATTAATAGGATCAATAACAGCGTTCCAAGCAAGACTATGCATCACTACAATACCACAAAAATGACAACGCAGTACTGCAGATTAAACAGATTTCAATACTGAATGTGGCTTTCACACAGCTTACTGAAACCAATCCTACAGAGACAAATATGAACACAAAAACAGTAACATTGGTCGGATGCAAGTTCCAGTTATCGTGCCAATCAATGAAAGTAAGATCAAAGCAATAAGAATAGCTGATGCATTTCACCTTTAAGCGGAGGGGATCTCGACCTCGCCGTCATCGATCTCCTGCTGCAGATCCTTGGGGTCCTTGCCGTCGACGGTGCAGCCGACGCTGACGCAGGTGCCGAGGATCTCCTTGACGGTGCCGGCCATCTCCTTGGCCATGGACCTGGGCCTCATGGTCCTGGCGATCTCGATGACGTCGTCGAGGCTGATGTTGCCGCTGTGCTTGATGTTCTTCACCTTCTTCCTGTCCCTCTCGGGCTCCTTGAGAGCCTTGATGACGAGCGCCGCGGCGGAGGGCACGACGGAGACCTTGGCCTGACGGTTCTGGACGGTGAGCTTGACGGTGACGCGGAGGCCCTTCCAGTCCTTGGCGGTCTCCTTGGCGATGTCCTCACCGATCTTCTTCGGGGAGAGACCGAGCGGGCCGATCTTGGGGGCCAGCGACGACGCCGCGCCGACCTCGCCTCCCGTCACGCGGACGAAGACCTCCACCACCTGCGAGGGGTCCAACTTGGGCGGCATGGCTGCTGCTTGCTCGGTGGCGAGAGGCGCGGCTGCGGCGGCGGGGTGTGGGTAGGGTTTGGGAGCTGGAGGACTGGCGGCGCCTTAGGGTTTCGACACGGCAAGCCTTATATATAGCTGCTCGATTTCGTTTCGCGTTGCGAGTGATGGCTTTGGGCCCTTGGGGCACTTAGGAGGCCCACTCATGAGTCCATGGGCTCTTTAGTTTTGAACGCCTTCTTTGTGGGCCCAAAGGGCGGCTGTGGTGATGGTCCGTGTGAGTCCATGGGCTAAACAATTGCAAACAGCAATTTTGGGCCACGACAAGTTTGGATCCAATGTACAGAGGAGGGCAGGAAGACAAATAAATTTGAAATTTCACCTCAACAAATTCGGCGATGATGAGGTACCGTGTCAACCACAAAAAGGCGATCCAAACTCTTTCAATGTCTTCAACAAAATGAAAAAAAAAATACCTCGACATCAATATGATGGAACGGTACAAAACGTGTGTCGAGAGTGTCGACCACAGACGGTCAGATCACGCCCAAGGAAAATCTCGCACGACCGGATCACCATTTTCATTTGGACGCGCCGGTCGTGGCCGGCGCGGGCCACGCTCTTTGACGTGCGCGGTGGTGATGGCCGGCTACCGTCCAAAAGGTCCAGCGCCGCCGGGTCATTTTCTCGCAAGGGGATTCAAAGCGTAGACGAGAGACATCACGTGAGATGAGGGTACGGTCACGATCGGCGAAGGTGGCAAGTCTTGCATGGCCGATGCTTATCTTATCTTCTCTGATCCGAAGGCTCCGGGGCATGCAATCTATCGTGCATTCGTGCTGGAGGTATCATCACATCGTATACCTACCTGTGCTCTCGCTCCAACAGCGCGTGGAAAGTGGCTCGAGCATCCCTAGTTGGGTCGGGTTCGTCGCCGGTCAGTAGCGTGCATCGCCGTGGCACGGCACGGCACGGCACGGCTCGCGCAAGTGGTTGTTGAGCGGGTGCGCTAGAAATTCCAGCAAAGGAATCGCGTCGCTGAGACGTCGTCGGACGTTAGGAAAGCATGGCATAGAGCGTACTACGGATAATGGGTTGAATTTTTTGTTTCCCCCCTTCTCACCCGCGACATTGGTTTTCGTGGCTTTGTTCCACTGCTCTGCCAAGTGCCAAAGACTACAGAGCTCCACAAACCACAGCATCTCGTTCTTCTTGTCTTCCAAAGTCGATCCCACAATTCGTGCGTACAATTGCCACGGAATCATTGTACTAGATTTTGCGCCACCTAATTCGCCAACACCTACGCCGCTCCGATTCTGATTGGGTTTCAGGTTTCCGATCGTGCATACATCCATCGGCCATGATCGCGTCCGCCGGACACGGCGAGATTCTCATTCGCTAGTCGCGACCCGCTCCGAGTGGCAGCTACGCGCGCGTCCACCCAGCCGGATCGGATGGCCCGGCCGCACCCCGTACAAGCCGCATCTGGTTCCGCTCCGAGACGTCACCCCGCACGCGCCGCGCCGCGCGGTGGCACTCGAGGGCGGCGCCATCCCATGCCGCCAGAGCGCGACGCGTCGAACGCCTGCGCAACCAACATCCAACAGCCAATGCAGGATCTCTCTGTGTCTCGTTAATTATCATCTCGCGCGTACACTTCCCCTGAAGAAACCGGCCGGGCATGGAGATAGGATATGATGGGGGGAGGCATGGCCGCATGGGTCAGCAGTGACGACGACGTCGCAAACTCGCGACGGCACGGGTGACGCGACAACAACCCGTAGCGCTAGGCGGCCTGCGCGACGGTTTCAGCTGGGCGCGACACGACGAGGGATGGCCATCATGGGCTGCAGCTGCTGTGCGCCTGCGGACGTTACGTGACTTGTTCCTGCACGCAGCACGCGTCTCCTCCGGCTCGGTGCCTATCCGCGGTCCAGTGGATAGAATGCATCTGGCATGTGGCATGGGACGTGCCGGGAGAGCCCGAGACGGCTGCTACAGATAAAGCCCTGACGTCGCCCGCATAGCACCTGGAGGCTGGAGCGTGCGGGCTGCAGGACGACGCTTCCTTTGCCGTTCGGGCATCCACTCCTTTCCTTCCCCGACGCGACAATCCCGTCGAATTCAGCACCGCCTGCGCGGCTGCACCGACCGAGATGTTGGGCTCTGGAGTCAACGAAAATACGGTGAAAATGCAGCCAGTGAAAACTGAAATTGGCTTGAAAATTGACTTTTCTAGCAGTCGCCACCTCAGCCAGTCAACCTAATCCGTGCTCCGCTGTCAGCCTGATCCACATCCACACCACCGGTCCGAACCGACCGAGGGCACACGAGGGCGGCACGTGCGGGCTTACGTGCGAACTTGCTGGCGCGAGGAGATGGTTGGTCGGCGCTGTATCAGCATCTCGGTGCCGGCATATTCCGACGCCCAAAGTCTGAACTACTCGCCCTGTACAAGTCAGTGCACTAGGTGACCTGCGGCTCATTTGGCTGTTTGGCCTGGTTGTTAGTAGTTGATACTACAAGGAAACATGGCCAATGGGCAATGGCAATGGCAATGGCCTGGCCTTTCTGTAATACGCCCGCCGGCTTCTGGAATCTCTCCCCTGTGATTCGCATAGGTTTCGTGCTAATCGTGGCAGCCGTACGCGCTTGTCTTTTTGTGTTTAGTTTAGCCTGTGTGCGATCCAGATCTTACCTCCACTTTTCTGAAAGAACGGAAAGGTACTACTGTACTTGCCATTGCTTGAATAAAACTATCGATGGTATGGAGATAAGAACAACAGAGCATGCGTGTATTGTAGTTGCAGGTGAACATTTTAGCTGCTACAGTACCACGCTTGATTTTATGCCTTTGAATCAAAGCCAAGCGATTGTTTTACCTTTTCTTCCTTTTTAGCTTTCACGGGCAAATCATTGTAAACGAATTAATACACACACACACTATCATGAAAAAAGGCCGCACTTGCACAGCACCACTAATAGAAAAGCTTGACAAGAAATTCAGGCTTCGTTGCTTGCCGCTGATCTATTTTTCCACGGTCGTGTGATGCATTGACGTAGCATCTGGCTGGCCCCGGCGGGGTCAAGTCAAACAATTCAATCACCGTCCATTTCCCTGCCACGAATTGAATAACGTACTTGTCTTAAAGTAATCCATGGTTAGCCAAAACTAATGCTGCGTTACGTGTGCCATTCCAGCCTGCACGATCCGTGATAGCCGAGACGGTATTTTTCTACGGGCACTCGCCGTCAAAGGAAAAAAGCAGCACGGAAAGCGTCCATTTCCCTGGGGATAAAAACACCACACAACAAACTCCCACTGTGAATTACGTACATTTCACCGTCCATTTCCCTGCCACGAATTGAACAACGTACTTTTCTTAAAGTAATCCCCATTGTTAGCCAAAACTAATGCTGCGTTACGTGTGCCATTCCAGCCCGCACGATCGGTGATAGACTGATAGCCGAGTCGGTATTTTTCTACGCGCACTCGCCGTCAAAAGGAAAAAAGCAGCACGGAAAGCGTCATTCCCTGAGATAAAAACACCACCACATATTAAAGATTACTGTGAATCTGTGATCGCCCGCAACACATGGTCAATACCTTGACAGTCTGACGTTAACGGGCGATCGGACGGCCCCGGCGTCGTTGGAGGTCCCAAGATGCAGCCTTCTCCGTCCGGACAGCGATGTCGCCGGCCGTTGGTAGGTAATCGTTACCGACACCAAATATTGCCGTCAGTGCTGTTCCCCCACGGCCGTAACTCTCCGTCGCCTTTTTTTATAAACCGCCGTGTGATAACCGCCGCGTGTTTAATTACCAAAAGTAGTTTTTATTTTCTATTTATTATTTAAAAATTTTTTCACCTTTTCTATTCATCTCTATCACAGAATAGAAAAAAAAGTATTTTTTCTCCCATCAACTAACACACGGTAGTATTGGTCATTGCCGCAGCAGGGCGCTGTACGGTGGAGTGCAGGCACCGGCATGCCCCGCGCCTGCAAGCCCCTCCTCAGGGCGCTATAAAACAGAGGGTAGCCGAAGGAGCCCAGAGAACTGAAAACCCACCACTCCCTTTCGACTAGCACACAGTTCGTGCGGAGACTCTTCTCCTTCTCCAGCGCTCCCCTTCCTCCCGACAGGTCGATCCTTGCATGGCCGCAGCAGCTGGTTCCAAGGGGCGGGCGATCGCTGGGAGCTTCGTCAGCCGCGTCCTCGCCGGCAAGGCCGCCGCCTCCCCGAGGTACATACTGAAACACAGAGAGACACATCACATGGGCGCCTGTGATTTCTTTTTTTGTTCGGTTCACGTATTTTGTGTAGGCGCTTGTTCTTGCTAAGCTCGTCCAAGATCTTGTTCTCGTTGCGGACACATGTGATTTTTTTAGGCCACTTTTTAAGATTTTGCTTTGGGTGCCTCGGATAGCGTTTGCTGCAGCTTTTCCTCGGACATGGGAGTAGGATTGATTATACTCACTATTTATCCTTGTAGTTAACTACCTATTCAGCTAATAAACTTTTTTTTTATGTGTCGATTTAGTATGAGATTAGATGTCAGGATGTTGTTGGTACTTAGTAGGACCTAAACTGAAGCAGGATCATGTCTTCTTTATTAGCTGATCTAGATATGGAAACCCTCTGCTTTGAGAACATCGCCGGAAGCCTGATTAGTAATAATCCTCTGACCGTCTGAGAACACAACAAGAGAAGAGTGCCTGTGCCTGGAACAAAGCCTGGCACTTCACCTAATCATCTTTCACGGCCGAACTCAACCAAGTGAGAAGGGGAGATCCATGCGACATGAGTAGATATTTTCTCCGCCCACTTCAGACTGTCAAATCTGCCAAAACCAAAGCTCTTGCATCTGCCTGTGGGAGGAAGAGGCCAAGCCCCACACCACACTAGCGACACTCCACTCCACCTCCATCTCCAGCTCCATGCGCACCCACACAAAGAGGATGAAAGGAGCAGAGGTGGTGGCGACCCCTTCACAAATCACACGGGACGTGCACATCAAGCTTGCCGCTTGCGCCCCAGCGCAGCGCATCGCTTTCCGGAAAGCTCTCTCTCTCGGTGGCTGGAGGATATCGGATGGGTCTGGTGCGCGGTAGTTGTTGCTCTACCCGCCACCTGCCCCTGCCTGGTTTCTCTTGGTTTCCACTCAAAGGAAACAACCAACATGGGGAGTGACCTCCAAGTGCTGGCTGTGGGCCCACCGTGGCCCACCAAGGCCGTCCTTTCGCATCTGGCCCGTACGGTTCCCTTTCGATCGATCCCCATCAGATTCATCATCCGATCGCGGCTGGATCTGCTGTGGGCTGTTCGGCACTGGACCGACGACCGGATCAGGGCCGTCCGTGGGTGGTGCCCCGCTAGGTGACAACCCCCATCGGACGGCGTAGGGTGCCTGCTGTACCCGGCGTGGTACGGAACGGATGCGGGGGAGGCGATGAGACTGATGAGTGGGATGAGCTGTGGAGTGGTGGCCTCGCGCGCGCATCGCACTTGCTCGCCTGATCTTCTAGATGCCCCGTTGTGCTGTGTCGGCTGGCGTGATGGCCTGATGGCACCGTCGTTGTTAATTTGCTAATGAAAGTCTCTTTCCAACAGTTTCCTAAAAGAAAAAAAACTTTCAGAATTCAGACAGAGGGTAGGTTGTGTAGAGGTTGCTGTTTTGTTGCGACGACACTTGTTACGCGAGATCGTTTTTATTGTGAACCATGGATTGTGTATGCACGCATAGCTCTTGTCATCATGTATACTTTCTTATGAGCCAGCTTAATCATAGCTTAGCATGATAGGGGATCGCAATTATGGACTCAATCTGCGCACATCAGAAGAGCACAGCACTAGTTGGATATCATCGTACAGTAGCTTGCAAAAACGAATATTCTTTCAGGCTTTGGTCCTCTTGATTATGGGAAAAAACGAATATTCATTCAGACTTAGTAGTGCTCTTGTTTATACTTTGAGGGTCCTCTTGTTTGTTATTTTCTTGTGAGACATTGCAATCGTAGCTATCGTCAGGCATGTTTGCTCATCAACAATTTACGATTCTGACTGGATCGATTTGTTGGTGTTGTGCAGGAGGGCCGTGCACGCCTCGGCGTACGACAAGAACCTGGAGGACCAGGTGCGCCCGGCGTTCGTGCCGGACGATGTGATCGGCGGCGTCGCCAACCCAGACAAGTACTGGAGCCCCCACCCCAAGACCGGCGTGTTCGGCCCCGCGGCGGTGGACGTCGTCGCCGGAGGGCCGGACGCCGCCGCGAATGCTGCGAGCTCTGTGCTGGACCAGAAGGTGTGGTTCCGCCCCCTCGAGGACGTCGAGAAGCCTCCCCCCACCGCCTGAGGCGCGCCTGGAGGCGGCACACTGCTGCTGATAAGCGTTGAGGTCCTGGCACTGATCGCCTATCACTCTGCTCAGCTGGGCTCCTTGGCTTATCGCTATAGTATATAGTACTGCTTGATAGCAGTGTGTGTCTGTGCTAATACTGGGTTTAATCAGGCAATGGCGTGCATCAAGACTGGTAGTAGCAGTAGTAACTTGATGCTCGTGCCCGTGCCTGCAATAAGAGCAAGCAGGAGATGTGTGCCTGTGCTGCTGCTTGTGGATGTCATGTACCCGTGTCTCTATCAGTGCTATAAAGTATTTGGATCACTGGTTGTGCAAGAGTTTCGTGGCCTCGGTGCTCGTCGTGCTTTGTACTAACAGTTAGTACAAGTGTTTAGGACTGTAAGGTTATGGTTGGTGGTTTTTGGTTTGGTCTGGTATCAGTCGGTATCAAGCATTCAGTTAGAGGGCGACATGAATCGAATCAGTGATCGGTAACCACGCTTACCATGTGACAACGACAGAATTCGGAGTGGCTGTTTCCTGATCGATGCGGAGGATTAAATATCATCTAGTGCATTCTATGTCATTCTCATTCCTTCAAGGCTTTGAAGACCCTCGAACCTGACACTACGTTTTTCACACATACGACGGGATACATCACCACACTAGTACAGTAGTACT
Organism: Digitaria exilis; assembly: GCA_015342445.1. Lineage (NCBI taxonomy): Eukaryota > Viridiplantae > Streptophyta > Magnoliopsida > Poales > Poaceae > Digitaria > Digitaria exilis. The sequence goes on along the minus strand of JACEFO010002261.1, from coordinate 103,240 downwards.
AATCTACAGACACGCCTATCGTGATACCCTGATAGGATGCCGCTGCTATCACTCGTCTGTTAGATCACTTGTTTCTTTCAAGGACTAATTTTTAATCTGACCTTGGTGCCTTGCACATCTGCACACTAGCTAGATAGGGTTGTTCCACCAAATCCAACCGTGCGCAGATAATTTCATCAGAACTGCTAGTAACGTGATGGTCGTGCCTGGAACAGGATGCGCAGATCTGTGCTGGTGTTGCCTGTGGCTGTGATACACTTGTGCCGTGCTCCAATCAGTGCTACGAGTATTTGGCAGTAGCCATCAAGGTGCAGTGAGTTATGGGGAAAAAAAATTCCGTGCGATGTTGTTCATACTTGGCACTTGTCAGCTATAAGGATTCCAGATGTGTACGTGTACTGCTGGATTTTCCCTTTTGTTTTGGTTAGAAAATCGCTGTCACCAGCAATGTGGCATTCAGGGTTGAGGACGACAAGTGAGGAAAACCCACATGGATCACTGGTTGTGCGAAAGTTCCGTTGCCTCGGTGCTCGTCGTGCTTTCTACTAACAGTTAGTAGTACAAGTGTTTAGGACTCTAGGCTGTGGTTGGTTTGTGGTTTGGTATGGCATCAGTCGGTGTCAGGCATTCAGTTTAGAGGACGACATGAATCGAATCGGTGTAGCAGTGAATTAGTGGTGATCGGTGATTTTTTTTTTTATACTGGTGGTGATCGGTGATTGAATCAGCGATCCATCACCACATGGCTGAGTGCCTGAATCAGCGATCGAGTGGTTTCTAATGGCTCCCGCAGCGTAGCTGTGACTCGCGACTGAAACCGGAGTGGCTGATGAATCAACTACGTGTTCCGCGTTTCGAGTATCCTGCGGCTGGTGTTTCATCATCCCGGATACAGGAATGAATCGTGACATCGACGTTTTGGCCGAGCACCGCTACTTAAACTGAATCGGAGTTGATGAACACTTGAAGTCCACCGGACGGTAGCTATTCTTTCTGATTGAAGATACGGGCAGAATTGTAGTGGCCGACTAACTGACGAGCAAATCAAGTACTAATGTGACAGCCAAGTTCAGATAACTGACGAACAAATCAAGGTTCATGTTAAAAACTGTTCAGATTCGTCTAGTAGAGGCAGATGGTTGTATCCTTGAATTTAGCGTTTTGATTTATCAAGGACAGAAACCATGAGTATGTCTGCCCTACGAGGTCACGTTTATTGATTCCCCCCGTTAAAACATGTCCGTGGTCTGCATCTGTTTCTGAACGTCCCTTTAGAAACAGCAAATTGAGTTTAGTCCCAGGCATCGGCTGCAAACTAAAGAATGATGTAGTTACAACTTACAGTCTGCAAATAGGGGTGAGTTTAGTTTCACAAAGATTCTCACGAAAAACCACTATTCATCCAACTTTTCCCTATTCATCCTATCCCTCCCACTCACATAACACTATTCATCTATAGTGTATTTTTAGGTCTACAGTGTTTTTTCGGGGAATCTTTCCCAATCTAAACACACCCAGGCATACTACTGGCGCTAAATTACAACCAGATGCAGAATGGTCGCTCATTCACCTTTTTCTCTCTACTTAACTGACGAGCAAGTAGCCTGACAAAACTGAACTTTCTATACTTTCAGAGTTCCTGACAGTAGCAAGCTGAACTACAACAAGCAAACCTCCAAACAGTTAAGTTTGTAGGTACAGAAATCAAGCTAACCATTCACAGATCATAAATCATTTCCAAACAGTTAAATTGCACGAGTGCAGGAGATGCACAGATATATATTCCCAAGGAGTAACGGGAATTTTAAATAAGATAGGCAAACCAACACCAGCAAACCGTTCACAGATCAAAGCTGGGTACTAGCCTACGATCAGGCTTGGAATATAGCCAAATCGTCTCATGCCACTCCAAGAAAACATGCAAACACACACACAAAAAAAACACGCACACGTATAAGTTAGATGCCAAGGTCGGAGAAACCGCAGTTTCACCACAACCTGATAGTCTGGGGCATGCAGAGGTGATATATATGTTCAGCGCCAGCCTCTTCTCTATTTTAATGCTGTTGCAGATTCAGGTTCTGCTGCTGCCCCTTGGCACGGGATCGACAAACATTTTCGTCCACCCTGGCGAGGGCCACCCTCTTTGTTTCTTTGTTCTGCATGTTATAAGGCAATTCAGTATTCATATCTGATACTAGAAATGGTACAAAAAAATGAAGCTTGTTGGTTTATTACCTTCTGGGCATTCAGCGTCTCCTTGAGCTTGGTTCTAAGCTGGCCTAGGCTAAGCTTATACAAATCCACCGATTTCTTAGCCCCATCAAATCCCTTCTCATTCAGTATTGCCACCGGTTCAGCAGCCTTCTTCTCACTGCTGTTGTTGCACACTGATGTGGCCTCGGATATAGACACTATTGGCTCCACAGTGACGATGTTCTTGGACAGGTGCTCAGTGACATCGGCAAGCAGTGCTGGGGTTATGTGGTCATCAGATTCTTCTGAAACCTTGAGCTCTTGTGGAAGATCACAGGTCAAGGTATTTTTGGTGTTTCCATCTGCCCCATCTTCTGGCATGTTGTCAGTAGTGACTGCATTATTCAATTCATCTAGAAGGAAACAATTTTCAAAATCAATAGTTTGAACACACTCATCCATTACACCAGTGCTGTTTGGCACCTCCCCAGTGATAGCACCTGCCTTATCCTCCTTGACAACATCACCTTCTGTTCCACTGAGTTGTGCCATTTGTCAGTAGTTACCACTTCCTTCAGTTCATCGACATGCACAGCATCAATTTCGAACTGATCTTTCTCGAAATCCTCGTCCATTGTACCTGTGCTTTGTGGCACCTCCTCAGTGATTGCTACTTCCTTCAACCCACCATCCTCATCCAAAGCATCTGGGCTCTCAGGCATCTCACTAGTGACGTCCCCCGCCTTCTCCACTTCAACCCAGCTGATATCACTTGAGCAACCAGAAGGAATGGCATCAAAAACCATGTCAGGCAACGCCATTTTAGCATCCACATCTTCCTTTTCCTGGCAAGAAAAAACATCTTCAGTATTGACCACACCAGTGACCTCTTTGTCAAACAGGTTGGCGCTTCCTGAGCAGTCAACAAGAATAGACCCAACAGCCAAGTCAGCCTGCAAGTGATCCATATAGATATCTTCCTTCTCCTGGCTTGTGAGGTGGAATTGAACTGGGCTCTCTAACGTCACACAGATGATGTCCCCTGCCTTCTCCACTTCAACCCAGCTGATACCACTTGAGCAACCAGAAGGAATGGCCTCAGCCACCGTGTCAGGCATCGTCGTATCAGCAACCACGTCTCCTTTCTCCTGGCAAGAAAAATAATCTTCAGTATTGTCCTCGCTGGTGTCCTCTTTGGCAAAAAGGTTGATGTTCCCTGAGCAATCAACAAGAACAGAACCAACTGCCAAGTCAGTCAACAACTGATCAACATTGATATCTTCCTTCTCCGGACTGACAAGATCTGCTGCTGTATTAGCCTCACTGGCTTCCTCTGTGCCATGCGGTAACACTGGTAACTCACTAACATTCCTTATTTCACTTTCGTGGCTGGCACCACCAGTGACAGCATCCTGCTTGATAGGCATAAGTTTTTCACTTTCATGGTTGCCACAACCGGTGACAGCTTCTTGCATGATATCGCTGGCATCATAGATCCCCATGAACACCCCCTTGTCCGATGATCCCTCACTGAATCCTTCACCATCCTGAAAACTGTCACCTTCGTCCTTATCAGGTGCCTGTTCATCAGCCATTGATACAAGACCCATGATTGGCGAATCCTCCTGGTTGGTTAATAGAGAAGGACGATTCTCAACGTCCTCTTGCTGCTCTTGCAGTGTTGAATAATCCATGCATTCCTGATCCACGCTCTCTTTCAGCAGAATGTCATCCTCGATGACCATGCCTGAATTTTCTAATTAAACAACAATAAACATAAAAGTAGCTATATCAGCACATGACAAAAACAAGTACACAAGAGAAATGGAAGCCGGCACATCATGTGGATGTCTCACCTTCATCTTCTTGCTTTTGCGCTCTGTTCTGAGGATCAGAAGCCTTTTTCGAGTCTTCTGAATTATCACACCCCATGTTAGACACTGGTTCAGGCACAACCGCTACATCAGAGATGGTGCCTGCTTCAACAATCAAAATACACATAAGCAAAAGCAACACTCAATTCAAACACATAAATAAATTATCTGGGATCAAACCAATTCACCTTGTGTTTTATCTTGTTCCTCCTGCTGTGCTGGGGTCTCTTTCATCAGAATCTCATCCCCGATGATGACCATGCCTGAATTTTCAAATTGAGCACAGCAATAAACAGAAAAAAAATAGCTATATCAGCCCATGACAAAAACAGGTAGGTAAAAGCAATGAAAGCCGGCAAATCATGTGAATGCCTGACCTTCATCTTCTTGCTTTTGCACTGTGTTCTGAGGATCAGAAGCCTCTTTCGAGTCTTCTGGATTGTCACATCCCACGTTAGAAACTGGTTCAGGCAAAGCCTCTACATCAGAGATAGTGCCTGGTTCAACAATCAAAATACGCATAAGCAAAATCAGCACTCAATTCATGCACGTAAACAAAGTATTTGGGATCAAACCAATTCACCTTTTGTTTTGTCTTGTCCCCCCTGCTGTGAAACAGTATTCTTTACTACATCTCTTCTTGTAGCTTTTGGCAGCGCCTTCTCTTTTGCTGCAGCAGCCACTTTCATCGTAGGCTTGCGCTGGCGAATGGGCCGGATGGGTACGGCGTCCACAGCCACATCACCTGCCTCAATTATCCTTGTTGAAGCACGTCTCCTTGTAGCCGGAGCTTCTACAGGGACAGGAGCGCGTGTGTTGGCACCTCGCCGCCGCACGACAATTTCTGGCGCGTCACCATCCTTCTCTTCCGGCTCTGTATCGCTGTCATCCAGTGTTACGACCTCGTCTGTAACCTTTCCTGCCGGTGTTGCCACAGCAGGCGCACGACGAGCACGCCGACTGGCACCGCGACGACACACACCTGGTGCCAACACGTCTGCCTCCTCCTCCTCTGGATCCGCACCCTGCTTTTCATCAGCCTCGCCGTCGACCGGATTGACTTCATCGATCGACTTGGCCTTGGTATGGCGGCCGCGTGGGATCGGTGCCATCTGCTCCTGTTCAGCTGCCTTGCCAGCCGGGGCAGGCAAAGCTGATGTGGCCCGAGCACGCCGGCTGGGATCCCGCCGCCCCGCGCCAAGGGCTGGTGCATCGTCCGTGCTAGCCTTCTGCTTGAGCTCCACCTCTTCCTCCTCGCAGTCGTCCGATCTGATGGGCTCGGACGACTTGACAGGGACGCGGCGGCCGCGGGGGACTTTGGTTCCCTCAATTTCCCTCTCCTCCCCCGCCCCTGCACCAGCTGAGACAGCTGCCGGCGCGGGCCGACCGCGACGGCTGGCACCGCGCCGCCCCACGACGGGGGCCGGCGCATCCTCCTTGTTCTCCTCCGACCTCTGATCCTCCTCGTTGCTGCCGTCCTGCTTTTCCTCCTCCTTTCCAACCGGCTCGACCACCGGCGTTGCGACGGCAGGCACTGGCCGAGCGCGACGGCTGGGACCGCGCCGCCCAACTCCAAGTGCCGGTGGGTCCTCCTTGGCCAGCTCTCGCTTCTCATCCTCTTCCACATCTACCCTACCGACGTCCGCCTCAACCGCCTTCACCGTCACGCGGCGGCCGCGAGGGAGCGGGCTGCCCTGCTTCTCCCGCTGCCGCTCAGCCGCCGCCGCCTTACCCTCCGGCGCAGGCACGGCGACGGGCACCTTGACGTACTCCTCGATCCCATCAACCTGAAATTACGGTGCAAGCCCGCAAATCAGCCGCGGCACTCAGATCCGAAATCAGCGCGCCTAACGGAGACTATAAGCAAGCGGGGGGCGCCATCCTTACCGCGGGGAGCGCGGCGAGGGCCTCGGCCATGGCGACGTTGGTCATGTTGGCGCGGACGCCGTTGCGCTTGCACAGCGCCTGCAAGTCGCGGCGGGTGAGCGCGAGGAAGTCCATGGCCTCTCTCCTTGCTGCGGGCGGCGGCGATCCTCCTCCGGTGACGCCGTCTTCTTCCTCTCCGCCGGCCGGCCTCCTCCTCCTCCTCTTCGTCTCGTCCGATCTGGTTTGGGTTCAGCTGGGGCGATGGCTCATCCGGAAAAGCGAAGGAACGGGAGCGTGGGCGTCGGATATAAAGACAAGTGCGGGTGGATTTGAATTCGAGGAGCCCGACCGTTGGAGCGGCCTGTTCATTCCCTCGGATTGTTTCCCTTTTCCCCAAAGGAGCTGGACCCCGCATTGCCGGGCTATTGTATTCTGTTTGTCGAACCACGGGAGGCCACGTGTCTTACTTGTTTTCATACTCCCGAAGATCAGAAGTCTAGGCGTCTGTAGTTGCGTCTGAACACGATGCGCTTATTTTGAGTTTGAAAAATTGAATTAACTCTTCCAGAGAATATTTGCTTTGAAGACATAGAAAAATATTTTTTTTTAGAAACGTGTAACGTGAGAGGGATGAATAGAAATCGTGGAAAAGTAATTTTCTAGAAAACGTATTCTGTAAGAGGGATGAATAAGATGTAAAAAAAACTTTTTGGAACTGGTAAATTCCCTATGTACAGGAAATTCAACAAAGGTTTTGTTGGAATTTATTCAGCGTTGAATCTGTAATTGGTTTTTTTTTTTTGTGCCCTTTTGCTCATCTCCAGCTGGTGACGATTGGTCTCTTTTTTTTATCCCCATTTGAGATAAAGTCTCCTCCCGTATAAGCAATTACAGCCCAAGTACGCTTCAGCTTGGCCCAATGGCCGAAAGTAGTACGAACTTCGCGCCTCCTCCTGAACGACTTGGCACATGAACGAGGGATCAAAGTGTTTACTTTAATGAATTTATTCTTGTTCATCATTCTGTTTAGGATGTAGACCAAAGTCATCAGCTCCCCCAACTTCAACTTCGGCCACTACATTTATCCTCTTCATGCTGACCCAACACTGTGCTACATGTTTAGATGTGAACAAGGCCGTCATGTGGTAAGTTATTGCTTCTCCAGGGTTGCTGTATTTTTCCGTGCATTGGATACAAAATTGTTGTCTAGCGACTGATATTGAGGGACGGAGGGCGTACACGACACATGACACCGACGCATTCGCCATGATATACATCAAGTGTGTCCAAGTGGAGATCTTTTTTGTGACTTGCGAGGACAAGAGCTCTCTTCTGTCTTTTTTTAGGAATAACGGGGCGCAAGTAACCCACTTGAAGTCACCCTGTATTCAACAAATCGTTACAAGTGGTTACATTTTAGGTCGGCACGGTGCCCCAGAAGGAGACATGGGGAGGGGGGGATGACTCCATTGAGATCAATTTACATTGACCATAATGTGACCAGAGCTTGAGGGGTTCGACATCTAGACGTCACAGGGCGCGGCACACCCATAGGATGTGCTCCTGAAGGTTTCGGGCGATGGTGGAGGTACTTTGCAGGTCGACGTTGAACACCATCACGTTTCGAGCCTTCCACAGGGACCACAGAACGGCCACCGCAACCGTGTGGGCCAATGTCGGCAGCCATGCTTGGCAAGCCTTCGCAGACTACAACGGTGGCGAGGAGCGTGGTAGAGGGCGTCGGCTGGCCAGGGAAGAAGCGTGCCCAGAGCGGCAAGGATAAACTTTAATTACGATGCATTGGATTGAAGAAAAGGAGATGAAATAAGACTCTACAGCTCTCAATGAAGGTTTCAACACATGTTTCATGTCTTGGTAACTGGGTACACATAGTTTTATCACTATAGAACTCATTTCTTCTCTCCTTATAAATATCTTGTCATGCCACCATATTTGTCAATGTGGCACATTATTTAATGAGTATGAAACCCTATTAAAAATGGCCTTAACTAACGAGCAAATAAGCACGCGACGGACCTACGAGCCGCGCGTGCTGTCCTGTCACGATTGTCATCCACTACTCGTCCTTTTGGAAACTCACTAGCTACTAGTTATACTGTTGTTCCACGGGAAAAGTTTTCGTTCGAACCTCATGATTCCACGACCCACACGTTGCCAAAAATTGTCCACTAACTCAATAATTTTTCACACAAGCATCTGAACCCGGCCCGGGCCCATGCATTGACTAGAGGTTAGCCAAGTCTTCCACTAAGAGGACTCTTTGTCTGGGGAGTGGGGACAACGCACGCATCGCATGCTGGCCCCGGTTTCCCTCCTGACCGGCGATGATCCCCTATAGCACTAATAGCAGTGACAGCTCTTACCACCGAGATGATCCCCCCTCGCGCGCCAGCACCAGCGAGATCAGAAGCGGCAGCGCGCAGGCGACATGTATCCTTGTGGGAGACAGAGCCGGCGGCCAGCCGCTGCTGCAGCGCTCGCCCTTGCGCTCGCTCTCGTCTCGACGGCGGCGGCGCGCTCTCCTCCTCCAAGATGAACAAGCTCGTCAACGTCGGCTGCAACCGCACGCTCATCGCCAACTTCACCAACCCGCCTGGCGATCCCATCCCCTGGCCATCCGCCAGCTGCACCACCTGGTGCAACGGCGCCTCCGACGCCATCATCAGCGGCTCCTGCTCTGGCCAAGCCTGCTGCGAGATCCCCATCCCGGACCAGGTGAACGGTGCACAGGCGTTCACTCTGTCGTCCTTCAGCAGAACCGTGGAGCACGTCGCCGGCGAGGAGTACGGCACCTGCAGCACCGCCTTCTTCCTCGACGACGGTGAGCAAGCCTTCGGGGGTGACGACGGGAAGAAGGTGCCGCTGGATAAAGCGCTGGTGCCACAAGGCGAGCGCAGGATGATCTTGGATTGGTCGATTGGGAGCTCAACGTGCGACCAGGCCCAGACTTACACGTTAGAGCCGCTGTGCAAAGGCGCGGCCACGTGCGTCGACGCACCCAGTGGAGTGGGTTATCTCTGCAAATGCCGTGAAGGGTATGAAGGAAATCCGTACGTCTCTGATGGATGCCAAGGTAAAGGTTTCCTTCACCACCCTTGAAGGACCGAATCGGCGACCAGAGGGGGGTGAATGGGAGCCAATAAAAATTTCTCGATTGAACAAACCCGAATACCAACCTAAAGCATACAACGGAAATAAAAGCTCAGAGTGACTCGAAAAGATGTACCGATCTACACGTACTATGATAGATGAAAAGTCTTAAACTAAATCACGTAAATGATCGAAATACTAAATAAAACACAATCTATAACTATGTAGATTAAACGATAAAAGACAAATCGAAATGATTACTCAGAGATTGTGTACTGTTCACTGAAAGCAACTTTTCTAATATAAAAAATAAATATGCACAATGAGAAATAGCTCACGGTTCTTGCTGCTGAAATCAAACGAGTATCATGTCAACTAAAGCAGATTACGTCCAGCATGTGACCTGTGACGTGCAATCAGCGACAGCAGCCTGAAGTCAAGACTAGCGACGGCGCTCCCCCTCTCCGTGAATTGTCCCTGCACACATAAAAGAGAACAGCACAAGAAGGACCGGCGGCGCAGGGCACACAAGTTGATCCAAGATGAAAGGGCAGACCCAAATAATTTTTGCAGATCGGATCAACAAGATGCAAACAAACGACTCAACAATAAATGATTGAACCAAGTAATTGTTCTACAGAATTGCATCTAGCCTCCGCCCGATCATCCTCCCTCTCTTAATTAGAGAGATCAACTAAAAATCCCTCGCTAGAAATTGAAACCCTAGGCTAGACAAAAAGGAGAGGGAGGTGGCCCCTGTTACTGTAGCGCCGATCCTGTTCACGCGCGTGAACAGTAATCGCGGCACTGCGGCAAAAAAAGGTCCAACTCTCTCAACCCTAGGTACCACATATTTATAACCCTGAGGGTGGCACTACCTTTTACACATAACCCCCTATGCTAAATAAATTTAACATAGAAGCGTAAATTCCAATTATGCATAATCTTCCATGGTGAATTCCACGATGTCCGCGATCCCTCCATCTCCGCGATGTGATCATCACGATATCGCCGCACGACCATCCGAAATCGTATCGCGATCGCCGGAATTTCCATCTTCAGCCAACACTCGCCGCACGAGCGTCCCGGTACGATGCATGGCTTTGTGGCTCAACCAGCGAACCCCGGATTTTGTGGCATGATCCGGAAACCTCCCTCGACGTTCTCCCGTCATGTAGCCTGGTACAGTAGACGTACACCACACGATCGCCTGTCCCTCGAACGCAAGCCTCGATCCGCCCTTCTCCGCCCCAGCGGTTCTTCGGCACGACATCCTATCCTCGTTCTTCACTCGTCGCCGCATGTACCTTGTCTCCACCTGTCACCTGCAACCACAGCCTGCCAAGAGATACGTCACACGCACACCGTGTTGTCAATCGCTCATCACCAAGGTACTAGCCCACCGGCATCTCAACCCTCAATACAGGGTTCCTTTAAATCTCACTATCTTAATCAAGGTTCAGAATAGGCAAGGATCTAAACAAATAAGAAAGCCAAAAGTGTAGGTAAGCAAAACTAGGGAGGCTACTGCAAATATAAAACTGGCGAACAAGATATGATGCACAACCTTTTCCCTCAAAAAAAAAAAAAAGATATGCACAACCATCCTAAAGAACGGTGTTGAGTGTATAATTCTTTCAGGCAGGTTCATAGCAGAGTTCTTTAACTTGCCACATATACTACTATAAGTTCATGTCTTTTATGGATAATAATGCCTCCCTGCTTCCTGAAACGAAGCGCTGTGCTGTGATGTTTGCTAAGATATCGATGAATGCCGGGATCAGAATAGCAACAATTGCATGTACCAGCTGGACTTCTGCACGAACACTCCGGGAAGCTATACTTGCTCGTGCCCCCAGAATTATATCGGTGATGGTTACAAGAATGGAACAGGATGCAAAACCAGCACCACGCCTGTGATATCTGGTAATGGTATATATCCTACATTCCTGAACTTCGTTTTTCAACTTAGCACATCCTTCTTTGTGTCTTCCTGAATAGTATTTTTGGCTTTAATACCTAACAAATAAGCAGCTAACATGTAAGCCCCAGCGACAATATGAATCTTAATTTACTTTCTGAATGCATTGTGGATATTAATTTACTTTCTAAATGCAATATGATTAAGATTTCCGAGATATTTAAAGCAGAGCTAGACCAGTTTCTAAGTCGTTCTACATCGTAAAAGTGCATTCAACACTCCATAAACTTGCATTCACCAATATGTCCCTCATGCAAAAAATACCTAAATTCTGAAGTAGGGTAGCTATATACCTTTCTCTGTCCTGATTACATATAGTACCTACCGACAAAAGATATAACGATGAGTTTTCTTTTGTAATGCAGGTTCCCCTACGCAACAACAACAAGGTACGTTATAACTTGTTCACTGGTGGCAGAAAAGAATACCAAACCATTAATTAGGTCATCATGGCTTTAATACCACTTTTAGTAGCCATGCCATTTTCTATTTGGGAAAAAAATCCTCTTTAATGGGACGTCACTAATCAGCTTTGGCTATCTATCAGGTACCAACGTCTGTCGTCACCCGGAAAAGAACCCCTGCAAACACCCGAACTACTGCACTATTGATTTTCAAGGAGTTGCTTCGTGTACCTGCCCTCAAGGGATGAGTGGTGACGGCAAAAAAATGGGTAGCAGTTGTCGAAAGCACTTTCCTATAGACACTGCTTTGGGTAACTTACTGAATACCTGGAGTACTAAATTACATCATTGGAGTTATTTTGTGTCATTCTTCTTTTATTAATTAAGAAACTCCATAAATAAGGACTCATCATATGTAGTAAATTGTAAGAACATTTTATGAATATGAATAAAAAGGGCAAGCGAACTAGATTAAACACGGCATTGGTAACAATTATGAGAGAATTTATAGTTTACATCAGCCGTAAGTATGGACATATTCCATCTACATGGAGACAATCAGAACACAAGTAATCTGCAGAAAATTTATCAATTCATCAATCATCAGTTATTTGGAAACAAGACTTGCACTAAGGATTCGACTATCTGCAGGTGTAGGTCTTGCACTTACGATTACAGTGACTACAGCCGTGTCGTGCTATTGCTGGGCAACAAGGAAAAGAGAGCTGGAAAGAAAGAGAGCCGAATTATTCAGGAAGAATGGAGGTTTGCTACTGCAGCAGAGACTTGCAACAATCACATCTCAAGGTGAGGACTGGTCAGCAAAGATATTTAGTGCAAAAGAGCTCCAAACTGCTACAGACAACTATAGCGATAGTCGAATCCTTGGCAGAGGTGGACATGGCACAGTTTACAAAGGCATTCTACTAGATCAAACCCTAGTCGCTATAAAAAAAATCCAAAGTGTTTGATGAGAACCAGGTGGAGCAATTTGTCAACGAGATTACCATCTTATCGCATATTGGTCACCCAAATGTTGTCAAGCTTCTGGGATGCTGTCTAGAGACACAGGTGCCATTGTTGGTTTATGAGTTTATACCTAATGGAACACTATTCCAGCACATCCACAACAAAAATGCACCATGCCCTCTAACATGGGAAGATTGCTTAAGGATAGCAGCAGAAATTGCAGATGCGATTGCCTATCTGCACTCCACGTCTTCTATACCCATCATACACAGAGACATCAAATCAAGCAACATTCTTCTGGATGAGAACTTCGTAGCCAAAATAGCAGACTTTGGTGCATCGAGATCAGTCCCATTTGATCAAACTCATATAACTACTCTTATTCAAGGGACTATTGGGTATCTTGATCCTGAATATTTCCAAAGCAGTCAGCTCACAGAGAAGAGTGACGTTTATAGTTTCAGAGTTGTTCTTGCAGAACTATTGACCAGGCAAAAACCTATTTCTGCAGCCAGGCCTGAAGAATCATGTAACTTGGCCATGCATTTGGTGGTTCTATTTAATGAAGGGCGTCTACTTCAGGAGATAATGTCGCGCATTTTGGCAGAAGCAGGTGAAGAGCAATTCTATGCTGTTGCACAGCTTTCAGTAAGGTGTCTAAACGTGAAGGGAGAAGAATGGCCCTCTATGAAGGAGGTGGCCTCAGTTTTAGATGGTCTAAGAAGATCATTCACAATGGAGTAGACTATCAGAAGAAAAGATGAGCCGTTACATAAAAGTAGTGAACAAGAAGAGCACCTTCTATGTGAGACCGGACCAATTTCCACCTTGCAGTCATCAGAAATAAGTATAGAATGCAGCATTGATGATGAAATGTTAGCTTCTTACTCATATGCCAAAATGATGTTCCTGTTGAAGTTGACAGACAATGTACGATTCATTATGGATTAAGTTTTGTAAAGTTACTTAAAGGCATCTCTTTTACCCTAGCAACTGCTATGAAGTGTCCTTGCATCCCAACTTGGGATCAAATCCAAGTTATGTCCTTCGAATTTGGTCTCAATCATGCCTTCCAAACCGTCAAAGTCAGTCATCCATGATGAAATGCATGATTTGAAAATGATGAGTTTCTCTTTTTCAAGTCACAAAGTCAGTCCCCCACCGTCAAAAGCATGAATTTTAAATGGCAAGCGTCTCTTTTTCACAATCCTAGACGTGGGATGCAGGCAGCAACTGCCCTGTGAAGCATGTGGCCGTCAACGTCATTGACTTAGGCATTAAACGGTTCATTATCTAATATTCTTTTAGGGCCACTTTGGATACACGGGCTGATTAGCCCAGGGAAGCAACGACCCCACGGGGATTTTTCTGGACATGGAAATTCCCGTCACCGCAGGGGCAAGGGTGCCCGCTCTCACGTTGCCGTTTGGAAACGTCATGACGAGGGGCAGCATTCACCTGTGTTGCTTCGGCTGTACACATTTGCTTCGGCTCTGTACACATGCATGTCCGTTTCAGCTGACTACAATATTTTTTAAAAAATAAAAAAACACTACTAAACCAAAAAAAATACCACATCATATCCAGCAATAATGACATGCATTTTTCAGCTCATTCATACTAACCAGGCCATCACATAGCATTATAAAAGATGTTTTCATAAATATAGTCACTATAATTGATGAGAAAATAATATCAAGCTTCAGACAATACAAATGGTAGAACAACATATTAAATCCAACTGATACAAGAGTAAAAAAGGGACAGATCTTCATCTTTTTTTTTCCCTTCACGTTGTTGTGGTAAGTGATTTTCCTCCAAGTAAAACAAACAAAATATTCTTCCCTTGCCTCTTGGATCACCTCAACACTCACTGATCATCAAATAAACAAAAAACAAAAATTAAGATCAATCTTCATATATAATATAAGCAACAACATTCGCTAGTAAGCTCCATTTATTTAACAAAAAAAAATAGTTCATTGCCTTCAGGTAGCAGCAACATTGATCCATTTTTCTTATTAAACAGTAATAAACAAACATGGCACGCTGACCAAATAGAAGATAAATGTAAGGCACTAACAAAACAAAACACAAAAACCCAGCTGAGGGAGATGGGCTAATCTGCTTGTACTTGTACACTTAGCCGACAGCTTAACACTGTTTGCTAGTTTTTACCAAGTATAACCACACTGTCAAGCATGCAGTTTGACAAAAATTACTCCTACCAAATTTAGAGAAATGGACCATAGCATGAACTAGAAAGGAACTCTCTGATACTTCAATCAGAGAAAGAGAATCACTAGCCCAAACAAGATATGATGCATATTTCACTAGCCCAAACAGGATAGGATGCATATTTCAGGTCATTCGCAGTCAGGTGGCAAATCAGTTTAAGCTACGAGTGGCATATCAATTTCAACTACGAAAACATTGGCACAGAAAACATACCAGTAGGAAACAGTAAGCTATAAGTGCCATAACATAAACAGTAGGAAACAATAATAAACATCCGCATTTATTGACCAGCGGATAAAACAATAATAAACAATAATCACCTAACTTCCTCTCCCCAAGAGTCCATTATCAGTATATAGGTAATATTATTTTGTCACTAGAGAATAGAGTATATAAGATATCCAATAGCTACCAGCCCAAAATAATGGCATTACTCTACGAAACTGATAATGACTAGATAAAAAACATGCTCACAGAACAGCATGAGTTATAGCACAAATAAAGGCCATTTTGTAACTAATACACTGACTTCCAGTTCTAAGTTCATTTTCCTTTCCAAACTGCACATAAGTACATGATAAAGAGAAATTGAACATCGATCACAGACTGGGAAGGAACATATTCTATTTGTGCAAATCACCTGGACATATTCAAAAGTCGGATTGGAAAGGAAAGCAGGAGTTTCAGGTAATTTGTTTTACATCGATCACAGATTTAAGAAACTATCAAACAAAAGTTTGATTTCTCCTGATGTTAGCTAGCTCCTGTAGATGTTAGCTAGCTCCTGTAGCCCTGTAGGCACTATACTAATCATCGGTTGAGCCTGACGATGTCTCTCCTTGGTGGCCTAGGGGGTAGGCACTAGACTAATCATCGGTTGAGCAGGCGGATAGGCCTCAGGGGGTGAGGATTAGGAGCCAAGGGAGAGGAGCGGAAGGGAGAGGCGAGGCGAACCTGCAGCGAGGAGTCACCGGTGGTGTGCGGAGGAGTCACCGGCCGCACGTGAACGACAAGGTGCGTGCTTCGCTGGAGTGCGGCAGCGCGTGTTCTCCACAGCTTCCCCAAGAATCCAAGATCTACAAAAATCCAAGATCTACAAAGAATAGTGTGAGAAGAGGATAAACCCTAGCGGAGGATGGAGGTTGGAAGAGATGAGAAACCCTAGCAAACTCACCTGTGGGACACGAAGGTCCGAGGTGGGAGCGGCGTGCCAGCGTGGTGGCGCGGACGTCGGAGGTGGAAGCGGCGCGCCGACGAGAAGCGGAAGAGCGGCGACGACGACGATGTTTCGCCTCGCGTGTCGCTCGGGGAAGAGCGGCCCGGACTCGAGGGGTCGGAAGGAGACGCCCCGGGGAAAATACAGGGATCGGGCCGAGCTCCCCTGTGCCGTGGGCTTCCAAATGCAAGGGAAGTTAAGCCCGGGGCCAAATTCCGCGCGGGGCTGCGGCCCAGGGAAAAGGCCGGGAACCCCTCGTGGATTGGGTCTCCCAAAGTGGCCCTTGAGGAGACTCGCACTCCGATCGGGTCGATAGATCACATCCGATCCCCTGGCACCGCACACGGCTGCAATCCGCTGCAATGACGAGACATGACGGGAGGGACCGAACCCCTAGCTGGCGCCGCCCCACAAGTTCAATATGATTCCCAACCAATAAGTAGTAACTATGGCATATGTTGTCGCCGCCCTACCGGCGACGGCAACCCCGAATGACCAATTTCCTCTCACGGCGGCGCAGATGAGCGAGCGCCAGGGACATGCAGATGCTCCTCATCGCCTCCGGCGCCCCGTCGTCGAAGAACTCCAGCTACGCGATGTAGCACTAGCACAACACGTCCAAGCCGGCCAGCACGAAGTACTAGCTGCGGCATCTGCCACGCGATGATCATCGTGGTCTCGAAGTACATGGGCGTGGCGAGCACGGATCCTGCGAAGGCGAGCGCGACGCAGGCTGTGGCGACGCCGAAGCCGAGGCCCCGCGGGTGATGATCTGCTGGAACCACACGATGAGCAAGCCCGAGACGATAATGGCGAAGTCGACGCAGATGTAGAACCAGCTGAAGAAGGACATCTTGCGCTCCCGGCCCGGTCCAACGCGCTATCGTCGTGGTACTGCTCCGCGCCGAAGGGCAGCAGCGCCGCTGCCGATGTAATGCCGAACGCCACGAGGTAGAGGCCGAGGAAGGCGACGTTGTTCTGGGCGCCCAGCAAGGGTTGGCACCACGATAGATCCCACCACGCAGGGCTCGGTGGTCAGCAGGAACGCCGAGAATGTGCTGAGCATAATACCCTGCGCGCGTGGGCCATTCAGGTTGCAAAGTTAGGGTGATCGAAGGTTATAAGTTTTCGAATCCTGTTTCACATGGCAACAATTTGAATCTGAGAAGTGCTTACAAGAAGGTAGACGACGAGGGAGACGAGGATGGTGCTGTAGTTGCCCCGGAACGTGTCCGCGACGATGGCGCCGAATACCGGGGTCAGGTAGCTGGTCCGGAACCAGGATGTGACATTGGACGCGCGCTGGCAAGATTGCTGCCGTGCAGCTAGGACGGTCTCGAGATACACCACCAGGCGTGCCGATGCCATTGAATGCTGTGCTCTCCAGGCATTGGCTCCTGCAGACCATCGTCGTGCCAACCTGCACCAAGGTGGTGTTCGCCTGAGAGTTGGCGGCGAAGTACACGGCAAAGTACTCCCGGGCGTATGGAGCTGCTAAGCATGATCTATCTTTTCGCAATATTTACAGTAAAAATAAAGAATGAGTAGAATTCTCGTCCAAATTAGACTCACCGTACCACTTGGACCGCAAGAGCTAAGGCAGGTGGAAGGGATGCAGACCTATCAGAATTGTGAGTTGGACAGTATTTTTGCCATATTAAATATTTTTTTGCACTGCTCTGGTTTATTACCGCCAGCTATATCCTTTATATCACGAGTGTGTCGCACTTGCGTTTCTGCTAGTTTACAGTAAACTTTTGAATAAGATGAATTTCCAAACGTTGAGCGGAGAAGTTAAAAATAAAGAGCAAATATTTCAATATGGTTGGAGTTACTTTTCACAAAATATGTGTTTGGGTTGTTGAAAGCCATAGACCACCATAGGGGGTGACTGTAGGCAATCCAAACACGACTTAATAACATGGAACTGGAAATAGCAAGGAAGAAACACAGGCCCAAACTTGGAATAAGTTTAGGGACATGTTGGAGATTAAGGCCTAATTAAAACTAATCCAAAAATTCAAGGCCTCTAAAATAGTCTTTTTCCCAAAACAAAATACGAGTTCCACCAGAAAAGTTCAAATACAACATTTTCCTGTAGATACATCGAGAATTTAATGTAAAATAAAATTTGGATATCCATCCATCATACTAGATTTTTTTAGAACAAATCCATCGTACTAGATGATAGTAAGAATAAATAAAATGAAATATTTTTTTAAAAAAAAAGTGGAAGGAAGCCCACCAAGCAGACAGCCCACGTACCACTCCTACCCTGCGACTCCCTCCTCTCCTACCCGGCGTCGTCCTCCTCGATCCGCCAGATCCAGCCCATCGGTGCCATGGCGCTGCGCAACCTGACCAGCAAGGTCGGCATCCCCGTGCTCCGGCGGGCTTCGGGTACGAAATGGGCCACTTCAAATAGGTTCATGTATTTGAACATCATATGAAATGGGTTCGGAGCAATGAACATGTATTAACCCTTGTTCATACATGGGCTTTTCTGGTACGAAATGGGCCACTTCAAATAGGTTCATTGCTCCGGCCCAGAATACGATTAATCCGGCATGGGCTACATGAGCTCCAAGTAGTTTACCGGACAAATTGATAAGTCTGGCATTCCCAGCCCACCAAGCAAAGCCGGTGGTTTCTTGGTCACGACCAGCTAAAACGAAAGTTCCATTAAAGAGCGTTTCCACGTGGTAGAACCTCCTCAGGGAATATAAGATTTTCATGAGGCTGATCCTGAGCTGCCATCCACGCACGAATACCTTCGTTTAAAAGAATATTTTTGGTGTAGAAAGTCTCAAATTCAGGATCTTCCGCTGCACGGATTTCCTGGGAAACGAAGTCATAGGCACGTAGGTTCAGAGCCAAGCCAACTACGCCAATAGCACTCATCCATAAACCGGTGACGGGTACAAATAGCATAAAGAAATGTAACCAACGTTTATTGGAAAAAGCAACACCAAAGATTTGGGACCAAAAGCGGTTAGCAGTGACCATTGAATAAGTTTCTTCAGCTTGAGTTGGGTTAAAAGCGCGGAAGGTATTTGCATCATCACCATCTTCGAATAGAGTGTTTTCTACGGTAGCCCCATGGATAGCACATAGCAGAGCTGCGCCTAATACTCCGGCAACTCCCATCATATGAAATGGGTTCAACGTCCAATTATGAAATCCTTGGAAGAAAAGGATGAATCGAAATATAGCTGCTACGCCAAAACTAGGCGCAAAGAACCAACCAGATTGTCCCAGTGGATAAATAAGGAATACAGAAACAAAAACAGCGATTGGACCAGAGAATGAAATTGCATTATAAGGCCGCAATTGAACAGACCGAGCAAGTTCAAATTGACGTAACATGAAACCTATTAGTGCAAAAGCCCCATGGAGAGCGACAAAAGTCCACAAACCACCTAATTGACACCAACGAGTAAAATCGCCTTGTGCTTCTGGGCCCCATAGTAGCAACAAAGAGTGTGCTAAACTATTGGCAGGAGTGGAAACCGCCGCGGTTAAGAAATTGCAACCTTCCAAATAGGAGCTAGCCAATCCATGGGTATACCAAGAAGCTACAAAAGTAGTCCCTGTAAACCAACCCCCTAAAGCGAAATAAGCACAAGGAAAGAGCAATAGGCCGGACCATCCTACAAAAACGAAACGGTCCCTTCGTAACCAGTCGTCCATAATATCAAATAGATCATTTTCTTCTTTAGTAACTCTACCAAGGGCTATAGTCATAGTGATCCTCCTATTCAATTACTTCAACCATTTCCGAGCACCTCATATTACTTCCAGGGCATACGATAGTTTGATTATCTTTGGACGATTTCTTTCTCGTTCAATGCCCTTTTTCAATGGTCTCGAAGATAGAAATTTTGTATTTTTATCTATGGGGTCACAACCAAGGTCGTACGAATTTCATTCCATTAATTTTTCTTAAGAAATAAAGAAATAAACATTTGAATTCAGCATTATTCCATGATTCCTATTTCAAAGCCTATCTTTTAAGGAAAAAATAATCCCTCTTTTCTCATTCGTTCTCTATTGCATGGGTGGAAGAACAAAAAGAAAAAATAGGATTCTGAAAAAAAAATAAAGATATTGAAAAGAAAAATTGACTTTTGAAACTCTTTTTCTGTGTAACGGAAAAGAGTTGTGATTTATTCTTATTCCTATAGAATGTCTAGTAACAAGAATATGAAATCGTAAATAGTGAAAAATTCTTGCGCGATCTAAGTCTAAGGAAATAAAAAAAATCCGCTTATACACCAATTTCATTCACATCGAATTTATATATCAGAATAGCGGATAGAGGCATCATCCAAGGGGTCAGGTCTACTTACTTTATCTTTCTTTCCAATTTTATTGTGGGTTTACTAGGAGCCTTTTTTGCTTTGTGGATAAATAAAAAAAAATAATTTTTATAACCTGCTTGTTTTATTCTAACAAATCCTATATGGAATTGCTCGCGGAAGAGAAAATATATCTGATTGTCTCTCATGTCAGCCCAGCCCATATTGAATTTGAGAAAGAAAAAACAAGAATTTTCTTCTTTTTTTATTATTATTAACATTAAGAAAAAAGAATATAATTAAAATGGAATTGGCAATATAATTTTTATGCACTTTTGAAATGAAAGAAAAAGTAAGGATTTTTTGCAATCGTTATTTCTTGCCTCTGTCATATCACGAAAACCTTTCGATTTGGAACGGGGAGAGATGGCTGAGTGGACTAAAGCGGCGGATTGCTAATCCGTTGTACAATTTTTTTGTACCGAGGGTTCGTGTCGCCGTCGGAGGGCACGAGTCGCCCCCTCACCTCCGGCTCCTACCAGGTGCGCGTGGGCTCCTCCCCCACTAGTCTCAGCTTTATGCACGAGCTTCCTGATGTCACGGAAACGATCGATGGTTATCAAGCAAATAGTTTTAGAAACAGAGATCAGATACCTGCTTAGTGGCAACCTAGAGCTGGCTGGTACATTGCCTTTGATTTTTGGTGTTTCCTTCATACAGTAACAATTATACGCTTGCCAAGCTGGTTTCTACTTGAGTATTTGACCTGTTTGTTTTTTTGTTGTATAAGCTCAATAGCATTTTTTGTTTCCTCTGACAACTTGTAGAGCCAATGAAAGTTTCTCTGTATGGGACTATGCAAAAAAGGAGTTTATCACTGATAATTTTGTTAGCTAAGTGGCTTGATGGTTGGTTTACCCTGCAGTACTGTAATGCTTGCCCAACATTCTTTTATGCTTTTGAAACGAATTTTACCGTACACATGTTTTATTATGATTTCACATTCATTTTACTGTTTAAGCAAACCAATCTCGATCAAATCTGCCTGCATCTCCAACAACTTAGTTTTATGTGTGACTGGTTGAATGTAGAAGACCAAGTGTTCTCCAAGTACAACAATTTAAAATGCAGACATCTTATATTTCGAATGTCACTAATTGAGCAATTGTATAATTAGAACCGCCACTCTGCAAGCTTATCCATGCTCAAGACTGATTGGATTAGACCTCTTCTTTATTTTTTCTTTATTTATACGAAGGAAATGTTTTTGCTGAGCTAATTACAGAATTTCCACACAGGGCTTTCGTCATATGCAGCACCATCCAGTGAAGCAGTGGGGAACTTGGAACTGGATGCACCCAAGGCAAAGCGTACTCGATCAGGTGTCTCAAAGAAAAGCGGAACAGCCATGATGCTTCCACTCCATCTCCATTATGGCCATGTTTAGATTCCTAACTATTCACTATTCATTTCAACTTTTTACTATTCATTCTAACTTTTCACTATTCCTCCCTCACAAAACACGTTTCCAAGCGAATGCTACAGTGTTTTTCTTATGCTACAGTGTTTTTTCCTACAATCTAAACACACCCTATGAAGATGTACTGCGTCAGGATCTGCTGCTCAAACAGAATCATGCAAATATTATGCAAGTTCCTGGATTGTATGAGATCAGATTAGTGCCAAAAGCAGGTTCTGAATTGAGGGTCCCAATCGGAAAATTGGCTATGGAGATTTTGAGCGGTCAGAGATTCAAAGAGGCACAAACTGACCCTTTTGCTAAAGCAAGAAAGTCTGCTCGAACCAATCCATTCATGGGGGCTCACAGAGAAGGTGGCAATGCCTTTGCACGACAGAGTGTTCTCCGAGGGCATGCAATGTACAATTTCTTGATCAGAATGTTGACAGTGATGTCCATGCTCGATTCTCGGGCTGAAATTCGGGAAAACACCATAAAGTTCTTCATGGAGACAGAGTTCTGTGAGTTCTCCCCTGAACTGGAAGACCATTTTGAGATCTTTGAGCATATCCGAGGGTTCAATGTGACTATTGTCACTTCGGCTGATACAAAAGATGAGACCTCACTACTGTGGAGTGGCTTCATGCTAAATGACGAGGGGGGAGACTGAGTAAGGTGACACCGGTGATCTTTCCTTCTGTTCAATCTCCCTGGTATTGTGCTTGCTGTCCTGCTTGAAGCCTTGAACTGAACTTTATTTTGACTGTTTTGCAGGGGGTGATGGTTTCAAAATGATTTTGGAGCTTTGGTGGTTCTTGCGCGACGAGTACAATGCAAATATCCATATGTTCCGTGGACTGAACTTAAGCTCGAATGGTTATTGATTGTAGTGATGCATGGAGCTCATGTTTAATTTCTACATTTAGTGCTATGGGCTTCAAAATCTAGGCTCTAACAAGTATCATTTTACTTATTCATGTGGCGCCAGTTGTAACATGGGATGCTCACAATGTGTTTCTCAAAACTATTGAAAGAGAGGGAGCTCATGCTTACCTGTGTTTACCTGTGTAACATGATGCGCCAGTTGTAACATGGGATGCTTACCTGTGTAACATGGGATTCTCACCTGTGTTTCTCTAACAAGTACCACATGCTCTAAGTGTTATTTTGCTTCTTTCTGGGGTTCATTAGTTCATATTTCAACACGGAATGCTTGGTTGTATTTTATCAAAACCATTGATGTATAAGAGCTCATCTTTCCTTGTGCTTAGATCATTGTATTGCATACCATCGTTTCACATTGCATTGCCTTTTATGCTGCGTATGGTTTGGTATTCAACATGGGAAAAAAATGTGCACAAAGAGCAATTAAAAACTTTTATTTATATTTTAGTGGAAATTTTATTACAAATTCTGGTTATCTTAAGATAACTTATTTCTATTTTGTGGTAATTTTCTGAGGATAAATTCTAAACGTTCAGATCTCTTGTATTTGAGGACAGAGAAAATATTTTCCTTAAGAATAAAATATTAGAGCTCTTTTACAATGGTTGGGAAGTACCAGCTGGTACTACTAGGTACTTGCAGGTACTTTAAGTACTTTTCCTGGTACTTACCGGTACTTTTAACTAGAAAATTTTTAAAAATAAATAAATAATTAGTTGGGCCCATTTTCTGGTACTTGGTCCCACAATTTTGGTACTTTTTGGTACTTTTGGATGGGTACTTTCAGGTACTTAGACATATTTCTCACCGTTGGATTCTATATCTGGTAGTACCATGGTACTTGCCAATCATTGTAAAAGAGCTCATATATATATAGGCCGCCCCGCAGCAAAAAGGAAAACAAAAACGCGTACTCGTCTCCGACTATACGTCGCGTGCAATCGGATTGGGAGGTTGCCGACCGACCACGACACGAAGTATAGAAAGCCGTCGACACGCCTCTCAATGTCTCGGGCGCCGCCTGGTCGTAGAAGAACTCCACCTGCGGAGATGGCCATGGCCACGTACTGCGGTAGCAGCCACGCAATTCCCATGTGCGCCGCGCCGGCCCTGACGCTCGCCAGCCTCGGCGCACGAGGCTCCGTGCCCGAGCACCATGAGTTGTGTGCAGCGGCCTGCGCGCCGCGCGCGGCCCAGGAAGCGTTGTAGAGCGCGACGGAGCGAGGTGACCGAGAACACCATCTGGATGCTCGTCAGGGACGCAGCCGGGACCGAGAACGCACCGCCCGCGACCATGGAGTCCGTCGTCGTGCCCACCTGCACGACAGCACGAACGGTGGTGATCGCCTGAGAGCTGGCGGCGAAGCACACGGCGTCACGTGACGTGAGCCAGATCGGGATCTGCCGTTCGCGCGCTGGTTCAAGCAACCGAGTCTTAATGACAATGACGCTCGCCTCCTCGTACAGCTCAGCAGCGTCGTCAGGTACTCTCACGATCCGGTACACGGGCGCCGTCGCGGCGAGTACGGCGACGGCCGCCGCGACGAACGACGGGCAGACGCCGCGTTCTTGCCACCGGATGGCGCACAGGTGCGCGCCCCGCAAAGAACACCAGCCGTTGAGTCCGAGTCGCCGGGGCGCAGTACTGTCCGTGCTCGCACGGCGGAGGCCTCAGTGACGGCAGCAAAGACCATGTCGTGACCACGGCCATCACGCGTCTGTCAGTTCCGTCTGTAACTGTAGTGCAGATGCATGCAAGGCTCTGCAGAGCGTTCACATACAGCACGAGATACAGAGACGCCGACGAGCACCGTCTACCGTCTTGTACTTGCCCCAGCAAGAATCGGCAATGGTGGCGCCGACCAATCACCGCATCACGCGGCGGCCCGGAAACTGACGACCGCCGCGTTGGAAGCACCGTTTCCGTGGAGGATACATACACGACTAGACCCTGTAGAAGGCTGCGACTTCCAATAATACCAGGCCTACCACAGCAAGTTGAATTCACTAGCATATGGTTATCATTCTGCAGCAAGGTAATCTAGCAAAATTTACACTAGTGGCTGTGACTGATCCCTCCATAGCTCAGCTAATACATTGCATAGGATTTAGGCCACGTGGCGCCTGAAAAGGCAAGAATATATTTTTTTTTCAAAAGTAGAACATATTTCAAATAAAATTCAATCCAAAACTGCATGTTTTACGTGCACGCATATTTAGGCATTAAGAAACATGCCCCATTATTATTGGAACTAATGTGTTTATCGAGATGCATCATGTAGGCTTTTATATAACTCAACGATATATTTCAAATGGCGTCTCTGGCAGCAAATGTCGTGGAAATGGAGTTGTAGTGTCCTACAAATATCCCAGGGCTGAGTTCGCTCCATGAAATTCATCTTGCTGCCTTTTGCCCGGTACAAGGATTGCCTAGATCATACATCAGGGTTGACTTCTATACTCTTTCCATAGTTGAAGGGGTAATATACACTTTTTTCCTTTTCTAAAGGGAAGACTTAGACAACACTTCAGTGTTTCATCTACATCAGACACTCAATTTTTTCCTTGCAGCAGTAGCAAGGAGCTTCTCCTTCCCTAACTCTGGTGAGGCTATGGTTAGGGGGTTCGGGTTTTCGGGGCAGGATTGCCTGTCATCTGCGGGTACTGAGGGAGCATCGGGTGGCTCACCAATCGGCGGTGGTGGCGGACGAGACGACGGGCTTCAGCCTTTTAGCATCCGCGACGGTGGAGGGCGGCAGTATAAGCGGCGGAGGCACCATCAAAGCTGGGGTGACAAGGAGGAGGAGGGAGAGACGGGAAAGATGAAGCACGGGTAAAAAAATCATGTGTTGAGATCTCATATAACACACGACTGATTTATATACATGCCTTTTATACCGTACTAGGTTTGATATTTTCACTCTGCGTACTCCCTCTGTCTCAAATTTTAGTCTTTCTCACTTTCCGAGAAAATACTACGACTAATTATATAAAAATATATATTTAAATTTTATGATACGGTATAGATATCATTAGATAGATATTTAGATCTATTTTTTTATAAAAAAATATTAGAGATTTAAATGTTGAACGTATTTTCTACAAATCTAGTCAAACCCGTGGCACGAACACCCAAAACGACTATAATTCTGGGACGGAGCGAGTACTCCATATGGTGATTAGTCAAATTATTATATGACCCGAACAACTATGAGATGACAGTTGACAGTATTACATTTTTAAGCCGAAGCGGACGATGACTGTCCTGGTTTAGTTATAAAAAAAATTGCAATGGTTAAAATATAAAGAAACGAGGCTGATTGGTTTACTTCTACAATGTGCCAAACAGAGCAAGGCCATAAAATTTTGGCACTCATTTGGTTGGAAGCTAATTTTTGTTTGCCAAAGTTCCTTAACAAAGTGACAATGCTAATCTCTTTCATATTTTGACACTCCATCAATTGTCCATGTGTGTTCTAGTATAAATCATAGTCATTAGTTATTGTATTTGACATCAAGTCATTTGGCGACATAATTTTGGCAGCTATATTTGACATCAAGTGATACTCTACAATTTTTGCCCAAGTTTTGGCAAAAAAAAAAATTGGCATGTCAATATTTTGGTTTGCCTAGTACATTTTAGCTTGGCAAAGTCATTTGGCAACATAATTTTGACAGCAACATTTGGCATCCAACAATCATGCCCCACGTCTCCAGCTGTCGCAACGGAACCGCCTCCCGCTGAGAGAAAAAGGTACTGGAACGGAGAAACCCCCCACCAAACCCGCTCGGTCCCGCCGCTCGCCGCACCACCCCACCGCCGACCCCGGCCGCCTCCACCTCCACCTCCACCTCGACCTCCGCCACCTCGAAGGCTCGAACCACCGCCATGCCGGGCCTCATCGGGGACCTGGACCTGGAGGCCACCGCCAGGAGGCTCGCTCACTGCTCCCGCACCTCCCCGGCCTCGAAGCAGCCGCCGCACCGCCCACCTCCCTCCGTCAAGGGACAACTGAAGACCGATGAGGTCCATGACGAATCTTTGGAGAAGGCGGGGGCGAACCGCGCGGTCCCCTCGCCGTGCGCGGCGCCTCCTCCACGCGCGCTGGCTCAGCCGACGCCACCTTCGACGAGTCTCCTTCGCGGCACGGGTGGGGCGCCGCTGCCGCCGCCGAAGACCCACGGGCCCGTTGCGCCACGCTGCGACCAGAGGAGGCTGCCTCATGAAACCCTCGTCGTCCCTTCGCCGTGCCACGCGCCGACGCCGACGCCGACGTACTGCTTCGCACCCGCATTCTTCTTTTGTGTCCAGGGCGTCGTCTCTCTTCCCGAGACCCTATGTTCCAGCGTCGGTGGTGTTGCCCAGCGCGGTGCAGCCGCAGCAGCAGACGCGCACGGCGGCGGACGCGGCAATGGCGCGGACGCAGCGCCCGATTCCGTACGCAAACGAGGGGATTCAAGCGGCTGCAGGCCCCAACAACAAGAAAAGGTTCATCCTCACCTTTGCTCTCGATCGGCTGTTAACCCTTTCCCTGAAAGCATTATAGCTATTAACATCTTCTAGAAGTAGTCAGTACCGTGAACAAATGATTTCTTCTCGTTTTTTTGCGGAAATAGAGAAGGAATATCACCAACTCTTCTTTGTATTTCCATTCTACATCTTCCCTTTGTTACCCAAATCCACTCTCATAAACAAGCTTGTGTAAGGAAGATTTGAATGACATGCTCGATGCTCACACACCGCATCTGCAAATTGCAATTCTTGAGAAGTTGGCTTGCCATTCAGCTGCATAGTAACAGTATGCTGCAAATTGACTAGTTTGGCTAGTTCTTCTTGCTAGGCTTTCTTTTTGTCAGCTTTGTCACCAGCACTAGTCATGCAAAAAAAGGAGAAAAAAAAACACCTTCGGTTGCCCAGACTTTCAGAGTGTCGGTGGACACATATTGCAGCATACTTGCACTATATGCAATCTTGCTGTGTATTCACATTTCACAATGAGGAGTACATCGCCATGTGATAATGTGCTCGCTATTTAGCTGTACAGTTTGTAGATAGTTGAACAAGAGAATGAAATCGTCAAATTGCTCTTACTCTTGACAGTTGATTCTGCCTAGGGTTTTAATTCAATTGAAGCCAGTTGGCTCCTTTTGCACACCCATCTCCTTAAATCATGCAATCCGACAAAGAAAAAGAGATGACGACCAACTGTTTAGATGCCTTCCCTGGCTATTAACCTTTTAACTTTATGATTTTGGGGTCGGTCTTATGTATTTATGTCGAATTAGGTATTCCACATTGTTTTAAATACTTTATGCTGATTTATCTATATTCTTACCTTTTCTGGTGTGTTATTTCAGGGAGGAAAGTGCAGCAAATTTAGGTCAGGCTTTGATAGGAAGTTTGATGTCAAAACCTACAGATCAGTATGTTCTGGAGTCCTTAGCTATCTTTGAAGCCAGTAGCCAAAAGGAGACGGATATAATACAGACTGTTCTCATGATGCTTCCGGAGGGCCCAGGATCAACACTGCACCGCGAAGAATCCTCTAATGGAGATGATGCAAATATTCACACCTATAGCATACTGGCCACTAGAGATAATGGAGATGAATCTGGGACACCATTTAGGATACTCTGTTTTGATGTTGGTACAGAGCTTATGAAGTTTGGTTCTATCAGGTCCGAACCATGGAATAGAATATGGGAACAGCAACCACTTATTCTACAAGATGCAGATATTGTGAGAGCAGCTAAGGCCATCGAAGCCCGAGTGGATTTTGTGGAGAGAATCTCAAATATATTGGATAAGCATCCATGACCTGTCAAGTACTTTAGGGTTGACTCTTGCAAATTAGAGAATGGAATTGAACAACTGCAGAAATGGCTTGAACTGTTGAGAAGGAAGCAGGTGAAGGAAGTGGTGTTTGTAAACTGTAGGTGGCCATTTGATATATTTGACTTCCCAATAAACAGCATTGACTGTCAAAGTCTAGAGAGGATTAGCCTATGCTTTGTGAAAGTATCTGACATCTGCCTTCACTATGTCACAAACCTCACTACAATTAACCTTTCTTGCTGTTCTATTAGCACGCAAGATCTATATGGTCTATCCTATCAATGCCAACATCTGAAAGAGCTGAATATTGGTGTTTTCGAGGGTGACGTCATCAGAGTTAATTCAGAAAGTCTTGAGATTCTTACAATCTGGAGATGCACATTGAGAAAAGTTGCTGTCCAACATGCAGTGAAATTACGGAGAGTTTCGGCTGGGGCACTGCCAACAAAACCAGCATTGCGGGGTGGAATCTGGATTGAAGGTGAACAAGTACTAACAGATGCATGCTTTGATCTTTCAGTCCAATCAGTATCAATCTGCAGTCTTAAAACCAATGTGGTAGGTGATCCTTTTTTTTGTTTTAGAGTGCAAGGTTGAGTTCCATATTATAATAACTATTCTTGTTATAGGATAATGAACCTTTGCTGAATCTTAGAAGACTTGCCCTGCATTTCACCTTCAAAGTGGAGAAAGAAAAGGATGTTCTAATGAATTTGATGAAAAGGTCCACAACATTGAGGGAATTGATTTTATGGGTAAATATCCTAAAATTCAGTGCTGCTTTCTTTTTCCAGATCAACCTTATTGAACTATTTTACAGAGGAACGATGAACCATATCAATTCGAATGTTTGGATGCCAAACTTGATGAATGGTCAGCGAAGTTCGATGGTTTACATTGTTTGAAGCTCCATCTTCAAGTGTTCATGATAAAAGACTACAAAGGTGGACATATTGAGTTAGCAATGTCTTCAGCTATACTTGAACATGCCTCCAACCTTCAGCAGTTGATCCTGCAGGCCGACTCTTTCCAGAATGACAGTATATTCAATGGTGCTAACACTGATCTTGTGAAAGTGGTACCGGCATCTACTACTGTTGTCATAAAGTGTGAGATCGGGATAAGTGTTGATTGAGGAATCTGGAAAGGACAGTTAGAACTAAAAAGTTACTGTTTCTATATTTTCTGTATGTATAAAAGTTACTGGTTCAAATGAACACGTGACCAGTTCTGTGTTGACCTGAGAAGAGTTACTATCTAGATATAGAGTATACCCACGCAGCCGTCCTGGTATCATGTCCTGATGTACGGAGTACCTTCTTACGGGCTTCTGTTCTGCGGTTGCTTTGAAACACGGTTGAGAAACTTGTGTTCAAGAAATATATCCGTGCTGACTGAACGGTGCAAATTCAGTACAATTTACGGAAGGTGAAAACTGATTACTATACTACTTTTAGTTGAACACATGGGTTGCTCTACTAATGCTGAATCCAACTCTTGGCTGGAAACGGCCGCATGCATTCAGATCGAAATCAAACTATTATTATTTCACTAGCTAAATGCTAGTGCTTTGCCAGTTACCACTGACAAAATGGACAAGATAAATTAGAAGTTCTCCATCAAAGTCAAGCGACTGCATTTGGCTCAAGCTTTATAACGTTTGGTGCTCAACTATGCTTCACTACATATCATTTCAGTATCGTCAGAGCAATAGTACCCGAGCCTAAATGACACCTTAAACAAGACAGAGTTTTGGTGATTGAAACGTAAAGATGTGACCTTTGAATTAATAATATGAAGACATATTATTCATTATTCTCTTCATGACTTTTGTAATAGCCAATTCATAAAACTGTCATTCCCAGTTGGTCAGTTGTAAGCAAAACCTTGTATACTTCGACATAGGCATGGGACTTCTCCCTTTTGTTTTAAACAGGGCATTTGATTTTACCAAAACTGCTAATCCACGTATTAGTTTGCTGCTCGAAGTATTGAATTCTCAAATTATTTCAGAGAATACTTGATTTCAACATACAATCCGTGCAGGTAGTGTCCTCATTTCACAAAAATCTCGATAATGCCATGTAACTGGATTATGGCATGGGGAGATCAAGATAACATTGGGGGTAAATGAGAGAGAGAACTCATCTTTTCCTTTGAGATTGCTTGAATTGCCTATAAGGTATAATAAGCCTTAAAAGACATACAACACAAAAGGGCTACATATTAGCCTCTAAGTTTCAGAAATATTAACATGGTTATGCAACAATAGATGTTCCTTGACATATTAAATTTGACAGCCATAAAGCGGTAATTTTGTTCTAAAGCTTGAATCTATGGATTGAATTCTCAACTCTGTTTATATCATGATAGAAAAAAAAATGAATAAAATGCCGACTCGTGATTTGTTAAGAGCTGGAGGAGAGCGAGCCAAGCTTCACATGCCCAGGTCTGGTTCCAACAAGAGGCAGGTGGGGCTCAAAAATCAAAATCATCAGATGGAGAGGAGGTTAATGGACTAGAAAATATACTGATGACCATAAAGAAATTGAGCAGAGAGGTTTACCCAATTGCGTCAACAGGCACTTATGAAATATTTTTTCTCAAGTTGATACAATACGACAAGAACCATTACTATGTTCAACACATGTATCATATAAAAAAATTTGTCCCCACAGCATCAGATTATAGTCTAAAATGAAGGCCACTGAATCTTGAACATTAATTTGTTGGAGCCTGATTGATTTTGCAGCTCATCATCGCTGGGACACCAAGAGAGACACAAAGTGTATCATGATTGAAACTTGGTTTTCTTCTTCGGTCGGTAGTAGATTCCTTCTTCAGCTGCCGCATCACTCGACCACGCTTCTTCCTGATCTTGCAGGCACTCTTGGTCGGACGGCAGTGCGAATTGGCAGATCGGGCAGAGGCGGTTAACGACTAGCCACTTGAAGATGCACAACTTATGGAAGGTGTGTTTGCAGGGCATCATCCTCAACTGCTGGTCAATCCCCAAGCCCTCGAGGCAGACGACGCAACCACCATGGTCCTCATTCTCCTTGGCCTCGCCCCAGGTTGGCACGCAGAGGTCGATGATGGCCTGCTTGGAGGCCGGGACACCGTAGGCCACGGCCACGTCATCGTCTTGGTCGTCGCGCATGTCCAGGTCGTCCATGAGCGTGGCCGCCCACGCGTCTTGTACGGTTCGCTTCTTCTCTTCCGGCGACGACGACCACCAGGTATTCTCCGTTGCTTGCGCCATCGTGCTCGACGTCGTGGAGGAGGCTGATGACGGAGAGCAGCCGGCGAATGAATGAGACCGGGGTCGGAGGCGGCGGCGGATCTCTTCTCGCTTTGGCGAATCAGGCAGGGGAAACAAACAGAGATCACCGATCTGGGGATGGAGACTGGTGTGTGGGCGATCAGGATCGGAGCCAGGTATACTTATATATATAGGCCGCCCCGCAGCAAAAAGAAAACAAAAACGCGTATTCGTCTCCGACTATACGTCGCGTGCAATCGGATTGGGAGGTTGCCGACCGACCACGACACGAAGTATAGAACGCCGTCGACACGCCTCTCAATGTCTCGGACGCCGCCTGGTCGTAGAAGAACTCCACCTGCGGAGATGGCCATGGCCATGTACTGCGGTAGCAGCCACGCAATCAATGCCCATGGGCGCCGCGCCAGCCCTGACGCGCGCCAGCCTGCGCGCATGCGGCGAGGGCCACCGTGGCGTGCCCGAGCCTCATGAGCTGCAACGGCGTGAACGCCTGTGCGCGGCCGAGGAAGCGGTTGTAGAGCGCGATGGAGGCGACCGAGAACATCATCTGGATACTAATCGGGGATGCCGCCGGGACCGAGAACGCGCCGCCCGTGATCCTGGAGTCCTGGTGTTCGCCTGAGAGTTGGCGTGACGTGAGCCAGATCGGGATCATCCGCAGCAGAGTCTTGAGCTCCTCCTCCTCTTTGGTCACCGTGCACAGCCTCCACGGGCTGGCGTCCTCTAAGCCCGCGCCTGTGACAACCGCGGCCTTGTCAAGAATCAGCAATGGCGTGGCGCCGACCAGGGGCATGAGGAAGCTTGCTGCGGCCCAGAAACTGGCGGCCGCCGCGTTGGAAGCACTACTGTCCTCCCTGGAGGACGTCTTGGAGATACACGACTAGCTAGGTTCAGGTAGACCCTGTACAAGGCTGAGACTTCCAAGAATACCTGGCCTAGCACATCAAGTGCATGAATTCAAGGTTATCATTTTGCAGCAATAATATTCTGCACTGAACTATTTTTTGAAATCAAAGAAAAATCTTATAAAAGGTTAGGTACTCACCCAATACTAGAGATTACTACTGTCCTTGCGCATGGTCATTCCCTTCCCATGACTAGAACTAGATGCCTTCCACACTAACAGCAAAAGGAAAGGGGAGAGAATGAGCGAGGAAAAGGGCATCAATGATGTGGGACAGACACAGAACAAGCGAGGGACCAAAGGAGGACCAGAAGCCGGCCATTGCTTTCACGGGCACGGCTCCGCGACTCCATTGGCAGGCAGATTTTTGCAGCTCTGAGAGACGATCGTGACGTCTATATATGTCTTTCTCGCTGGCAAATGACGTACTGAAAATGAAGCGTTTCAAAGAAACAAAAAGGGCTGAAAGGTTAGGTGCTGCCGAGCTGCATCCCAAGTCGTCGACGGTCGAGATGGTCCAAAACTCCAGGCATTCCTCTGTGCGTAACAGCCCATCTGTCACGTGTGACGTCAGGGGGATTACCCGGTTACGAACACGTCAGCCGCCTCCTTAACAGTGTAGCAGCGAGCTGTGCGTAAGTGGAGAACAGGAGATTAGGTGGCGATCTGAGCGCCACGCAGGGGCTTCGGGTAAGCGTGAGCATATGCTTACTGCTACTACGCCTACGCTGCGCAAGATTTGAGGAACAGTTTAAACCGGGCAAGATTTGAGGAACAGTCTGAGCAGGGCAAGATTTGATGAGCAGTTTAAACCGGGCAAGATTTGAGCAACAGTCTGAACCGGGCAAGATTTGAGCAACAGTCTGAACTGGGCATGGCTGCACGACCACAAATAGCACGTCCCAGACACTGAAATGCAGGTGCAAGTGAAACTACAGGAACAGGACCACGCTAATAAAAAACAAAACCACTTCCTCGCGGTTCCAGCTGACTGGGCTTTCGTAGGTGCCCAACAAATTAAGGCTGCCCCCATCTTTTTTTGGGCCGTCAGCAAAAGGAGCATCATCCGTAGCTGCTTGCTTTTATTGGGCCAACACGGTACTTGTGCCTCGCCAGGGGGGTTTGGTTAATTCTGCTCGCCCTTTTTTTTTTAAAAAAAAAAGAATAGTTCTGATGATGATGAAAAAAAGACAAGGTAATTGTGCTCACTGACACCCCTTTCCGTAGTAAGGGGAGATCAGGAGAGCACTAAAAGGGATGTCCCAAGGAATGCGTCTGTCATGCCCCCCTGCTGCGGCCGGGTGGGCTCCCACGGCACAGCACCTGCGTTAAACCCCGCCACAGGGATCGCTACCGGTGAAAGACACGCTGCAACAACCCCTGCACTGCAACAACAAAGCGCCATGCATGCATATGCTCCACCTCTGAACATCCAAATGTGCCGGTACAGGGTGCCTGGCCCGGGCTCGATCCTTGGACTCGCATTCAATTCCCGGCGCCGATCCATCCATCGGGGTCAGGGGTCTCCCAAGACCCAATAGTGCCACGCACGCACGCGGATGACGACCCAGCCGGCCGGCCGGCCGCCGCCGGCCCCAGCCGCTTGAATGCCTAATTATTGGGCGCATCACGACCCAATCCATCCATCCCACTAGCAGTCCAGCCGCCGTGGCCGCCGTGCCCATCGCACACCACAAACCACATACAGGAGCTCCGCGTACGGCCACGCACGCACACGGAGGCACGACGCGTGAGCGGTCGCGTGCGCGCGGTGCGGCCTTCCCCCGCCATCATCGATCGCCTACGGGCGCGGCCGCGTGCATGCGGCGCACGAACTCGTCTCCTCCCCGGCCCAGTGAACGCCACCGGCGGCGTGAACACGATCGACCTCGAGATCTGCCGCTGGCGCCCGCGGCGCGGTAGAGGAACGGAACGAACGGTTGCGAGCCAGTGAGAGGACACGGTTGCTCATTAGGATAATGGCCAGACTGAGATATACTAGCCGGCTTATTATCGCCCGTCAATCAGCAGCCACAACTAACGTCAGGATCAAGCTGGGATTCTCTCGTCCACCAGTCGTTGAGCTAAAATCTTGATCGTTCATCACGCTACACCTTTAATTTCTATTGTTTTTTTTTTGCCCTTTTTCATGGGGAAAAAAATACTAGTATAGGAGATTGTCCCGGCCGGAAAATGCGTTGTATTTTTACTAATTTTTTTTTCCGACGGCCGGTGTTGGTTGATGGATGCACGTATGCATATAAATGTAATCAAATCATGATGCGCCTGAATGGCGACTGCACAACCGAACCCACCACTGACAAGGTTTACAGTACGAAACATCTGGCGGCCGTAAGACACGTGCACGTGGCCATCCTGCGTTCCTGCTACTGCAACAGAGAGGCACTACTCGCGCATGCAACCGTGTTACGAGTAGTACTCCTGATCTTTTTTTTTTTGCGGGTAAGTAGTACTCCTGATCTTGACCACCGAGAATGACCGCATTATTGTTGCACGCGACGCATACATCAGCCGCGACGTACACCAGACGAGCGCAGAGCACGTACGCAGAACGACCTGTCCCTACGTACTTGCGCAGGTACTATACATGGATGGGAAATGGTCCTGTCCCGTGTGGGCGCAACTGAAAGCTAGTAGCTGGCCTGGGTGGCCCGACGCTGCATACGTATGTGCCACGTACTACCACAGCACCGTACCACATGTTTTGTTACACTTGATACACGTATATCACTTTTGTCAGGCACTACTGCAGAGCTGCCCAGCTAGGGCTGCGCACGTATACGTGCCACATGGATCAGTGTTCTGTATATCGCATGTACTAATGCACAGAGGAGCTGAGTAATACTCCTGCCCAGCAGCAGTGGCCAGCCACTGTTAGAGGAGGAACAGGTAAAAATTCCATGCAACGCATTTTTTTCTTAGCACGCAGGACAAAAACATGTACCCACCAGAGAATCCAACATAGGCATCCAGGCCCCAGCTGCATGCAAAAAGCAAAGATCAGGCCAGCTATCGTAAACACAACATCTTCCGTTGCAACGGCGCCCTGCCCCTGCTTTTTGTCACATCACCTTCAAGGATGTGGGTCTCTTCTTCTATTCCTCCCATCTATCACAAATCACATTCACACACCCGGCCCCCCACTCTCCAGTTTTTTTTATGTCCTCTTCTTCGAGCACATAGAATGTCAGATAGCCATAAACATCTGCAGCAGATCGACGGATCGGAGCGTGTGCGCACGCGCGCGCGAGAGAGATATGATCCTCAGCTAGCACCACAACTAGTTCATCTCATGCATAGGTACAACATCAAGCTGACACAAACCTTAAAAAAAATAAGGTTCATATCTAAACCTTGAACAAAAATCCCAATCTCGATCTCTCACACAATGATGGTACGAAGCAAAGAACCCAAAGAGGAAAAGAAAAGTGAAGAAAAAAAAAAGCTCTCATCTTTCCTTGCTGATCATGTGGTGGTAATCTTAATTTCAGGTTATTAGCTGCTGATCCAATGTATGTGTGCACACATATGCCAAGGGCTACTACGTACGGTTATTAACCTCTCTTTCCTTGCTCAAATGAGCTTCCTGCCGAAGAAGTAGTGGACCAATCCAGCAAGTCAAATGGATCCAAGTCCTTGGTTATAATCGCTTTCTCCTGAGCTGCACGATCCCCAACGCTTGGCTTTGCTTCCATGTACTCCTTTGAGAAGATTAGGCTCATGGGATCTGACTCCAACTCTGCCAGGTCGGAGAAGAAATCGTCGGACTGGCCGGCCTCCGGTATCATCGGCTTGTAGCTCTCACTGAACACTTGGTCCATGAGTTCAATGTTGTTGTGGTCTACTGCTGCTGCATCCATGGCTCTCCCCAACCCTTCTGAAGATCCTGGCAGCGTCTCCTCTTTCACCGCCGCCGCCGCCGGAGATGTACTGGTGGTGGTCGTGGTAGTGATCGTGCTAGTGGTTGCCGTCGTGGCTGGGTCCTTGGGCTCTTCCTTGACGTTTGTTTGCTGTTGCTTCTCGTTCTGTGAGCTCTTGGAACCTGAGCTGCTGCTGCTGTTCTTGCCGTGGTGATTCCGAGTTGACCCGGCCAGCGCGTTGCGCTGCGTCGGCCATGGATGGTTGTGCTCAGAGGTGTAGGTGATGACCAGCATGTTGGGGTCAGTCCGACTGCGCTCCACTTGCTTGCGTGCTGAGCATCCTTTTGAGCTGCTGCATCTGTAGTACCCCCTGAAATATCGAGCATTCAGTGGACAAAAAAAAATTATCAGCGAGCATGCACCTTTTCATCACTTGCCGTGATATTGCAACCACCATGCGTAAGACAAAGTTGCACTTCATATGTGTGCCAAAACAGCTATATGTATTTTTTCAGTTAATTCATTTTTTTAGCAAGTTCAGTTAATTCATTCATAGCACAGTTTAAAACCAATGTCTTATCTACTACGATTTTACCAAAAATGCTTCCAATCACATTTCCCAAATTACTCTAGCTAGAAAATATAGACTGACATATACATATCACATGTATCGTGAAAACTACACAAGACAGCTTAAAAATAGATCCAGGTGTAATAAGCAATACAAACTTAGAATAGAATAGAAGAGAACTAAATTAAATCGGGGAAAAAGTATGAACAATTACTACAATGATAATGGGTATGCCTCGCAACATGGATCAGTACATTAACACCGGATGTATTTTAAGGATACTCATTATCTCTTGCTAATAAAGTATCCCTATCGGTTGTGATGTGCTCCCCAAAAAATTTCTTGTAGATAAAACTAGTTATATTGGATATGAGAATTAGAAGCAATGTCCATGCGTCTTGCTTCCTAGCCAGGTAACATTTAAATTATCTTTCAGTTAATTATTTGAAACCACATAGATCGTGCAGACACAAAGAATCATGGAGCCGAGAATTGTATAATTAGGACCATACAGAAGGTAGATTTGTTTACTCTCATCAAGTTTTAAGATTCGCCTTCAATTTATCACCAGCACATTGTCCAGTTTAAGATTAATGGATGCACATTAACCTTTTTTTCTTGAACATAAATCCCAACTAATAATTAGTGGAAGCATATACCTTGGATAGGGAGAGCCTTTGATAGGCTTCTGACCGTACTTCCTCCACGCCCAGAGATCAGAAGGAACCACCTCCCCGGTGGGTCTTCCCCCAGCTGCTGTCGGCGCCGGAATGCACACCACCTTCCTTGCTTGGTTCTTCCTGCACATAATATATATCTTTCGCAAGTTAGTATTTGATAAAACAGCAGTAATCACATGATTATTTTTTACAGAATTATAAGTCCAAATACTGTATAATTAATCTTTTCAGACTAGTTTGTTGTCTTGTTGAAGATTTCGCGACTAATTGAACCTTACTAGGGTTGCACACAAAATCAGCTTTCAAAACTCAACAAAAACAAGCCGGCCTTCCCGGGGAGAAGACCAGCTAGGTCTAGATGCACATAACCCTATGCATAGGCATCGTTTGCCGATTCAGAAATATTCCCACCGATCACAGTCACCATGTGCTGATGATGACTCCCCCACGCCTAAAATTTCGAGCTGTAGGCAACACTTACGATCTTGCCAATCCCTGGCACAGCCCGAGGAATCCTTGGAATCCTCCCCTCTCCTTTTTTCACTACCTTTACTTGGAGTTGGAGGTGCAGCAGTGAAGAGAGAGAGCACAAAAACAAGGACAAGCAAAAGGAACAGAAGAAAAGAGATCGCAGAAGTTTCCCTAAAAATCACGAGCTTGCTAGTAGCAAACACCCCAGCCGTACATGTATGCATGTATGTACAACAACATGCAAGATCGATATGATGCAACAAGGAAAGTAGATTTTGGATCCATGCGGATGGATCTGCCCCCACCAATTAACGAACCTGCGCTTGATCCCTCCCGCGCCGCGCGGCGACGACGACGACATCTGCATGCCGACGACGGCCGCGTCGATGGCGCACCCGGCCACCTGCCCCGCCGTGATCCCCAGCTTCACCATGTCGCCGGCCATGGCCATCGCCGGGTACGGCCGTATCGCCCTCGGCGACATCGGCGATGGCATCGCCACCCTGCTCGCCGGCGTCAGCATCCCCACCGACGACGCCATCGTCGTCTGCATCCCCCGCGGCAAGATAGGCTGCTTCCTGCTCATATCCATCATCAATTGGCCTCCGCCACCACCGCCGCCGGTGATGGCCGTGTCGAAGGCGACCTTGTTGGCCATGGCGTCGGGCATGGCGTCAAGGAAGTCGACGCCGCCTCCTACTGATGTGTAGTCGCTGCTGAACGGGTCGCCAAGGCCCGAGAAAGGGTCGCCGGAGAAAGGGTCGGATGACGACGGCGGCGGCTGGAAGAGCATCGGCTCCCCGCCTTGATGGAGCTGCCACTGGGTGGCCGTGGAAGGCAGCTCTGCGTTGCCTGGCATGGCTCCGCCGCCGGCGCGGACGATGTCGGTGAGGTCGCCGGCGCCGGCGGCCTGGTCGCCATCCATCCTCTGGAGGAAGTAGTCGCACATGGCTCTATCGGCAGCTAGCTAGGGCGCCCTTTGCCGATCGATCCCTCTCGCAGCGCAGCTGCCTCTATAGTGGATGCAAGCTGCTGCTGCTACCTACCGTTCGATCTCAATAATTCTCTTTTTTCTCTCCCTTCCAATCAACTGGCACCAGGGGCTACCTAGTTAGCTGCTAGCTAGCAAAGAGCCGTAGTAGCTTCAGCTTTGCATGTGTTGGGACGAAAGAAGAGGAAGAAGAAGGGGGCTAGGGCAGGGACAGTGATTCTTGATGAAGCTGCAGGTTGGCTCGATCTGCTTGGAGGTAGCTAACAAGCAAGCGAGCAAGCTTGTTTTTTTTTTTTTTTTTGCTTTTGTGGGGGCAGAAAAGGAGGTAGGGTGGAGGGGAAGCAGGATGTGAGAGATGGGCTGTGGAAAGCGAGCTATCTTTTCTCTACACCAAGCAAGCAACAGGAGAGAGATGCAATGAGAGGGGGGAGAGATGGGTAACTTGAGTTGGCTTCCAAGAGAGGACAATAAAGAAGTATGTGAGGGCAGATGAGAGAGAGAGAGAGAATGGCGAGCGAGAGGTGATCAAGAGAGGGACAGGAGGGAGAGAGTGATGGGCGCGCGCTCTGTGGTTTTTGTATTGTTTCCTTCTGACCATCGATGTGTGTTGTGTTCGTGCATGCATTTGCAATTTTTTGCATTGCATATGCTCTGCTGGCCTCCTGCTGACGGACGATTGACCGACGGACGGACGGATGGACACGGCTGACCTTTTCTTCCACGTCCGGGCCGGGGCGCGAGGTGGGGGCGCCCGTGTGTGCCAGCTCCATACGCAAGGCGGCATGGCCGCGGCGGGCGCCTGTCGCCTGCATGCCCTGCTCGGTAAGTAAAAAACCACCGTACCGGGCTGCGTCGCGCCCGCGTGCACCCGTGCACGGTGAAAAAAACTCAAGGAAAACACCGGCCCCTGCCCCTCGCCGGACGCCTCTGCCTGTCTGTCGTCTCCTCCTCTTCTTGACACGCTGACGGACGGAATCACCGAGGCCGGACACGCAACCTACTTGCACTTCTCTCAGGCCTCGCCTTCATGGCGACCTGATCGATCGTCTGCTGCACACACACAAGAATTCCACATTATATATATATATTTTCCCGTTCTGTGCCCCGGCCGCTAGCTGTGTACGATGCATTTCAGTAAAAATCCACATTTTTGCTCGATCGAAATGCGTATGCGAG
Organism: Digitaria exilis; assembly: GCA_015342445.1. NCBI lineage: Eukaryota > Viridiplantae > Streptophyta > Magnoliopsida > Poales > Poaceae > Digitaria > Digitaria exilis. Next base: position 62,890 of record JACEFO010002261.1, on the reverse strand, counting down.
CTGCCATATGCGGCGGCTACAGTGCGGCGCATAGTTGTGTGTACTTTTGGTCGTTTCACCACAGGGGGACACACTACAAGCGCATGCATGTGTGCCAAGTACTATGATCTGAAATGGCATGAAGTATTTGTCTTCTATGCAGCGAGCGAGCTAGTAGGCCACGATAATGAACAGGGTAGAGGCTGTGCGGCTTGTACTATGCATGGTAATTGCTAGCGTGTTCATTCTTTTCAAGATGATTGCTGCTTGTTGTGAAAATGCAATATGCCCCAAAACGATCAGCAACGCGAGCCAACGACGCAACAGCCGATCGTCTAGCTAGCTACTAATAGGGTTTCTCTGTGTCCTAGCTGCTCGCAGGAAATCTTCTATGAAAACTATTCCTGTCCAGCTTTGGAGATATTGGCAGATTCGAAAGTGAGATGGGATATTTTCTTAAATTATGCTGAATATATCACTCATAAATTTAACTTTATCATCCCTACCTTCTTATCGTTTGATATCAGGTCATGTATGAACGTGCTCGTTGTGAAACACAGCACAACACCAACATGATGATTGCTTGCAGAAAAATAATTAAGATCCGGCCGGCCTGCAGGCATCAACAGAGATGGAGCACTGCATGCATCTCTAGTATCCACGCACATTACATTAATCTCATGTATATGTACAAAAGCTGCTTGTTGATGCCATAGGATAGGTTATTTCGAATGGAAAAATTATTAAAAATCTAAACAATAGGGTGGAAATTAAATGACTGTAATAGGTCATCAAAGACTAGTATTAAACAAGAAGATGTATGCACTAGATGAGCTGATTATACTACACGTATTGAAGGATGTACTAGACGTTCAATGGCGACGCATATAATATAAGTAATACGAACGGCAATATTAATCCAAACAATCAACATATACAAATTCCTTCACCTAATAAGCAACTCGAGACACATATCTCACTGAGTGATCAAGCACATAGATTTCATGACATAAAATGGTCATTTGGAATTGATCAGTCCAGGGTTTCACAGGATAGCTCCTGCTCTCTGCAATTGTTTATATGCATCTAGGGCAAGTGGCTCTCGAAGGTGACGCCGCGATGGGATTAAACAAAGGAGAGTTGCTTTCTGCTGGAAGTTTCTTTGAATCCAACGACATCCATGGGGGTGGATCTCATGCGGCCAGAGCCGTGTGACTCTCTCTTGTGAATGCAGGATTCAGCACGTAGAAGATCCTGGCCCCGTATTTGAAGGCGTTCTAGGCGCAAAGGACATGCTTCGGGTGATAGCGTTCGATGTTATCTCTTCTCCTGCAGCTGATAATTTTAATTCAGCAGCCGCTTGCTGATGCCGATTATATTCAGCTTTAAAAACCAGCATGCAAACGTTCGTCATCATTGTCGTGTACGTTTGAATGGTATATGTACACCTACTTTGAAACTCGTATACTAGTCCTTTGTGCATGATTCCGTATTGTTGTCCAGCTATAGTTGAAATAGTAGTTTGTTCAGTTGATCCTATTCTAATCCCGTCTGCATACAACATGGTCCAGGTTTGGAGATATGGGAGATATACATCTTTCAAATATATATATTCCTGTACTATAATAACCTTGCTCTGTAATTATTTTCAGTTTTGGTTAATGCTAATTTATGCAATATATGCGTGTGCTAGCTTTTGAACTAATACCGTGGGAACGCGAAATGTACTTTCTTCAGAAGATCAAATATTTGATGCGTGCCTCCTGGCTTCTTGTTTAGGTAATTTTTGGTCTACACATGACGGTAAATCAAGGGACTTCGTTTCTGCCAGAATAGCCATAGACGAATCTAAAGAAAAGTTTGACTCTAGATTTTTTTTTTAGACGAAGAGAGTACATACTATACCCTAATAGGTTTGTAACCAAACCCCATTATGATATGTAATTGAGTGCTATCGTCCACATACGCACGGAAACAATAAACATGTAGCAAGGTCGAGGTACATAAAAAGAAAAAGGGGGGAAAGCTTCATGGTGCGTGGATCCGGCCTACTGGTCAAACCATACTCAACCTGCGTCGTCTCTCTTGCTTTTGGCAGTGTTCGGCCCCACCCGTCAGCCCCCCAGCAGCAGTTGCAGAGCAGCTGGCCGAACACTGCCTTTATCTTTCCCGCGGAATCTATTTGACACGTAGGCATTTTATGTATACATAGCTTCCTAGACTAATTAAGAAACTATATGAATTGAACTTATATCTGATCATTTTGACTTAGCACCTTGGGGTTGAGTCAAGACAAAGAGTCTTGTCACAAACCTCACTCCACGCATGGAGTATTTTTTGATGTGTGCGCTATGTTTCTTTTCTACTGACAACTGCACATTGTGCCAGTAAGCAGCTAGGGTTCTCTGTCTCTCTCTTCTCTAGTCTCAACTTCAGTCCCCACTGGTCTCTCCCTTGTTACCGCATTTTGGAATTGGATTGACTTCTTGACTTGAGGTACTGTCCAAAAGGCGATCAATGCCTGATCTCTACTTCACGGAGCACTAAAAGGAATTGTTTGGAGTTAGTTACGGAGAACTGTCTCCGAATTGGAATTTGAGGGCAGCCTGTCATCAGTCATGGCACTATAAATACTAACCAGCTCACAATTTTTTAAAGGTACGATTATTTTAAACAAATGGGATTAGGCCTTCTAGATGCCTGCATTTGTCCTTTGTGTGTCATTCTGATTAAGGCGATACGCTTTAACAAAAGCTAGAGAATCTTCGTTTCCAGGAGTTGGCACTATTTTAGTTAAGACGTGATCAGTTAGAGATTTGAAAACACCCCACAGGCTAGATATTTAAGTAACTAATTACAACTTAAGAATGCCAGCACGCAAGCCTATGATCTGTGACTGAGCATTGTATCTGAAAACAACTGGGAATTTTAGCAGTCGGACGTATATATATGTATCCTGCAGTATGCTGATTAAGCTTATTTTATTGAGTAGCAACGTGTGAGGTCCTCAAGATATACACGGGTGCTTACTTATGTGGACAAAAGGTTAAATTGATGGTTAATATTTATATTAACTGTTTGTTGAGTGAAAAACATAAGTATGCAGAATAAAAGCTAGAACTGTTGTGTTCGAATCACAAGGACATTTTGCAAAAAAAAATTAAATAAGACGAGTGGTTAAAGTTGAGATAAAAAAAGTCAAACGACTTACAATTTGGTACGGAGGGAGTAATATTTATATTAACTGTTTGTCACTTTGTTGAGTGAAAAACATAAGTATGCAGAATAAAAGCTAGAACCGTTGTGTTCGAATCACAATGATCTGGTCATAATACTTTAGGTAAATTCTCACACGAATTACACAAAGGATGATCACTGCCAAGAAAAAAAGGCAACAAATGCCGTTAAATGGCAGAATAAACATAAATGCTTGACCTTCACTTTCCTTCGTTTCTTCCAGAGGGTATATACTACAAATGGATGTCATTGTTTTCTTTATTTAGATTCCCAATATTAACCATCCACATTAACTTAATTATTAGCAAATTTTGGAAGAATCCTTCAACTAGATCTTCCTGTCATTAATTTGAGATAATCTAAGATATGCAGTGTCTTTGCACCTGCACTGTGTGTTCTAAAATTAATTTTCTACTAAAGTTTTGCCGGTCATTTTGGTTTGTAAATGTTCACTATTATTAGTATCAGTTAGTGTTACTAACAAGCAACTTGGGTGTGTCTTGTTTGGTCACAGAAGAGAATTGATGACCATTGTGATGCATCTCACTGTTTGTAGGATGTACGTTTGCTAAAGAATAAAGATGTAAGGCAAAGTACGAGGACCATATATATTCAGAAGTTTATGCATGTATTTTTTAAACAAGCATCAGCCGGCCGGGGCCAATATTGACGCAGCATGCATTCACTCGCAATCCATATACTAGTATATATTCCCGGTAACCGATGGCGCCATAATTTCAATGTTCGTTACTACAGAAAATCGGGTGATCCCCACCAACCTTCACATCGATCGATCATCATATGATTTTGGATTTTGTCCAGCTCAGGCCATCAATTCGTTGCCCCCAACTCCCACTCCCACGTTCGCGCGTGAGCCGGGATTAAAAAACTGGCGACCATCATCAAATCGAATCGATGGATCGATCCATCCAAGCATCTCTCTTTCTTGTTCTCGGGGCACAAAACGAGGGCGCCCTAGCATAGCATAGCAGCCAGCTAGCTTGCCCCAGTGTCCTCTTTCTGATCTCTCTCGTCTCCAGCATGCATGTATGTGCTGCATGCCAATGCCGGGATTCTCTGCTAGTAGCTGCATAGCAGCCATGCTCGCGCATGCATGCATAGGATATGGGCCAGTGCAGGAGGGAATGAGAAGCATCCGGCCATGTGACTGACGCCCGGCCGGGCATATATTCTACTCCAACAAGCCAACAGGCAACAAGTATCAAAAGAGCACCCGCCAAAAAATTGAAAGTATCCAAAAGAGAACCTCCCGGCCCTGTATCACACTCTCGTGTACTGTGCGCACTCCACTCTTCCCTGTGGATAGGAGCTGAGAGCCTGAGACCATCAGACGTGAAAATCAGGAACTAGGCATGACCAAGTCGATCGTGTACACATAAATCTTTGATCTGATCATGACAGCTAGGCTAGCTAGGGCTAACCGCTAACCAAGACACTTTTGTGTTAACACAAGAAGGGCGACATGTGGCCGTCTAGCGTTTGCAGGGTTCCAGTGCCAGAAAAGGAGCAGGAGCAGGCTAGCTAGGCATCTCGATCTGTGTTTGGATCGAAGATGATCCGATCGAGAGAAGAGAGTGGCACTTGCACTCCCACATTAATTGCCCACATGTTTAATCGTTCTCTGACATATGGGGACCCGTGTGGTAAGTATGACGCCTAGTAGTACCAGTAATCGCTAGTAGCATGAGGAAGCACTGCGTGACATCGGATGCGTGTACGTGCAGTGCTCCGTATAGTCACAGAGCTTTCTGTGCCCGCGCGAGCCTAGAGATGGACGCATCGAGAGTTACGGGCCGGCCGGCGAGTGTGCTTGCGTCGCGCGATTAACTCGTTGATAGCTGACTCTGAGAAAGTTGGTGGCGTTAGTTCTGCCCACACATCCATATACATATACTGCATGCCTTGCATTGCAACGATCTTTTGCTCTCACGCCTCATCTTGGTCGCCATATTCATTTCTTGAGTTTCACATATATATGGTTTTTTCTAAGGAAAAGTCTATTTTTCACCCTCCAACTATTACAAAAGTATGATTTTCAACCCACAACTACAAAACCGGACACTAAACACCCTCCAACTATCCAAACCGTGCAAAATTGGCCCTTTGGGTGGTTTTGAAGGTGGTTTTGTATTTTCCAAAAAATTTAAAAATAATTTTGTATTAAAAAATCCATAACTAATTTATTTTGAACTAGAAAAATTAGAATCTGATGCAAATATTTTTCTAAAAATATGACCTACATGTTGGTGCACCATTAGAAGTTATTTGCATATTATTTATTTTTATTCTAATTATTTTTTTAAAACAATAAGACACTAATAATATAAATATATAATACCCAAATAACATTAAATGGTGTGCCTATAGGTTGGTTACATTTTAAGATAACTTTTGGCATTGATTTCATATTTTTGGGTCTAAAATGAATTAGTTATGGGTTTTTAAAGTTTAAATAATATTTCTGCTATTTTTAGAAAATCCAAAACCACCCTCAAAAGCACCCAAAGGGCCAATTTTGCATGGTTTGGATAGTTAGAGGGTCTTTAGTATCCGGTTTTGTAGTTTGAGGTTGAAATCAGACTTTCGTAACAGTTGAAGGGTGAAAAATAAACTTTTCTCTTTTTTTTATCATTTAAACTCAAACTTGGTACCAAACTCTATCCAGGCCTAGGCGTACTGTATTTGATTGATCACCAGCCTCCTCCCTGATCTTTACTGTCTAGGTTAAACTTTGATAACAATACATACGATCTACATGCATGCATGTGCTGCTAGGGACTAGCAGGGAGTGCTGTATTTGATTGGTGACTGACGAAAGACGTTAGCAACCACTTGCCATTTTGATCTCCAGCCGTGGTTCTTCGAGATAGTAGATAGCTTTACTTGGATCTGGATCACCACAAAGGGCCGGGACCGGCCGGGGGGCTCCCTACCAAGAGGCAGGAAAGCATGTGTCTCAGTACGTATCCCTTTGACCGTATGTCCGTATACATCATCACCACCCCACCATATAGACAATCAGTTATCGAACTCCTACAAAACACAAATCTCACTCACTCGCATGCATGCACTTGACTCCACATGAGCCATACTTTAAACGCCGATTAAGCCGAGAGCAAAAAAAGAAACCCACTACTTGTCGCGTGCGTGGATCGGAACCCTAGCTAAGTCAGCCGCAACCTTTTCTCTGTCCTCCGATCCTTGCAATTTGCACCTCTGTAAGCGCCTGCGATTAGCGTAAACAACACTAAACGCACAAGTGCCCGCTGTCAAGTTTTGAGCTCCCGCGAGCGCGTAGATAAGCTTGGGGAGGCGTGAGGGCGCATGTGGAGCTCTCGCACATGGCTCAAATTTAATGAGACCGATGACCGGGTGCTTGCTAGAGGAAGAAGATAGAGACGAAAGCCTTTGCTTCCGTTGAGAGGCATTCTTCGGTTCCATGGATCCATCCGCCCACCTCGCCCTGATTTTTCTGCTCCATCCACCCACCCGCGTGCAAATCTTCTTGATCTGTGTGTGACTCAAACAGGGAGCAAATTATACATTCTTTCTGGGCCTATGATGAGGCTCATGTTCTTCCTCACAAAAAAGGCCGAATATACATGGGCTGAAACATTAGGCCCCCGAAGCAACGGGCCAAGGTGGAGCTTTCCTTACTAGAGAGAGCGTGTGAGGGCCCAACCTCTTTTTTTTTTTTTGGCGTGGGCTGTGTCTCTGTCGAATGGGTAAACGAGCCGGGGCCCCATCTGGCAGCCTGTGAAGAGTACGTTACGCGTGGCGCGTGGTGGGCGCCGCCACGACGCGTGTTGGGTCGGGACGGACCGAACCCTCACCACCCGCTCGGCCGCTCCCCAGTCGCGTCGCCATCCGCCCAAGGGTCACGTGAAAAGCAGCACCGCAACAAGAGGAGAGCAGAAAACAAGGGGGGAGAAACTGCTTGAACTCGAAGCGACCCGAGTCCAAACCACCGCACCGAGCCCCTCGCCGCGCCGCCCGCTTCTTCCTCCACCCGCCGCCTCACTTCGTCTCCCCGCACGCGCGCCGGCGCCGAGCGCGGAGGCGAGCATGCATCACGACCCCAACCCCTTCGACGAGGGCAGCGCCGACGACAACCCCTTCTCCGTGAGCACAAAACCCTTTCTCGGAAAATTTCTCGCTGCCGACCCAGTAGGTGGTCTGGTAGATCTGGAGGTTTTGGATGAGTATCTGATGAACCGTCGGTGTTTGCGTGGTAGAATGGAGGAGGCGGAGGCGCCAAGCAGCAGTACGGGTTCCGGTCGACTGAGCCCGTCGGCTTCGGGGGCGCCGGCAGGGGCGACGCCGTCGTCGACGTCCCGCTCGACACCATGGGGGTGAGGCCGCTTCGTTCCTACGCTGCTAGACTTTTCCCTATGTGGTTATTGTCTTGCTAATCCGAGTGTTTTTGGGGGCCGGTGAGCAATGCAGGACTCCAAGGGCAAGGCGAGGGAGCTCTCGTCGTGGGAATCAGATCTGAAGCGGCGCGAGGCGGTGGGGTTTTGCCCCCCATTTCCACTTTTGAATTTTCAGTTGATGTTTGATGGAGTAGTGTCTCATGTGCGATTGTTTTGTGACGGCAGGACATCAAGAGGAGGGAGGAGGCCCTGAAGAATGGTGCGTAGGAGTTTCGTTGCTGCTGTCTTTTATTTCGAAGTTATCAGTTATATGTTAACTGGAGTTTTGATCATGTCCGTTTTCCCGATTTTTTGCTTGATGCAGCTGGGGTGCCGATGGAGGAGAAGAACTGGCCACCATTCTTCCCGCTCATCCACCATGACATTGCCAACGAGATACCAGCCAATGTGCAGAAGCTACAGTATCTTGCATTCGCAAGCTGGCTTGGTATGTTTGCGCATAACATTTTGTTGCATCAGTGATTGAGTAGTAGTGCTTTGTTTCCTTATCTAGGTAGAGGGCAGAGCCAGGATATTATGGTAGTAGAGATGGTGTTAGTCAAGGATGCTAGCATCGATTGTTCATGACGTGTTTTGTTTTGGGTTAATGTATATTGCAGGAATTGTGCTTTGCCTCTCGTGGAATTTCATTGCTGTCATAGTCTGCTGGATCAAGGAGGGAGGTCTGTTTCATGGTTCTCTGTTAATGGTTGTATTCTCTTTATACAGGACGTGCGCTGAATAGTTGATATGCCTTGTCCGTGCAGATTCAAAGCTGTTTTTCCTTGCAACCATCTATGCACTGCTTGGAGTTCCCCTGTCATATTTGATATGGTACAGGCCCCTCTATCGTGCAATGAGGTATTCTACCACCATTCTCACCGCTCCACAGCGTTTGTGTGGATTTAACTCAGTAGATTTTCAGACGCATTTACTTCCATTTTTAGTGCTTTCCACCTGCATTTTTTTAGAGCAACTACTTTGCATGAATAGTCTATGCAGGCCTATCTTAGCATAGTCACTACTTTCATTGATCTATCCATGAGTGAGGCTGTGAGGGTTGGGTATATTTGTCCCACTTCTAGTTAGAGACCACTTTCCTGGGTGCTTAAGTGGCACTCTGCATAGATATGTCGTATATTTCTGGAACCATGACACTTTTGTTTTTAACACAATTGTCTTTTTAAATTGTTAAACAGGACTAACAGTGCCTTCAGTTTCGGATGGTTTTTCCTCTGCTACCTGGTATGATCTAGCTGGATACTTTATTTGGCATCATAGACATTTCAATTGAACTGCTGCAGGTTCTGTCACTTGTAACACATATCATATCATTTTGTTTCAATGATACTGCAGATACACATTGGTTTTTGCATAATTGCTGCTATTGCTCCTCCCATTGTCTTTCATGGGAAATCATTAACGTAAGTTCCCACTGCTGTATCTACACTGGCAAATCATTGTTACAGTTAATTTCCGGTACATCACACAGTGGTAGAGTTCTTGTTGGTGGCTTCCTATTATTGGAATTTCCTGCGTATAAAATATATAACCTTAAAATTTTAAATTGAATGTCTCCATATTCATCTGCAAGTTATGAAATAGGCTGGCTGCTTTCATTCTCTTCGTAAAGATATGTTTGGTAATATACCAGTTGAATGTTGTTACCCCTGGTGAAACTTTTCTATCATTTTCTGTTTCATTGGACCAGCAATCTGCTCTTTATTTACCATCTAGTGGGTATCTTATGAAATGCTAACCAGAGCTGCATGCTTTGATTTTTTTTTACATGCCTACTAAAATGCTGTTTCATCTAATGCAAATCCTTTCCTGTTTCTTTTCAGAGGTATTCTGGCTGCAATCGACACCTTCTCTGAGCACATCATAATTGGGGTAAGCTGAATGTTACTTCTTCTGTTTACATCTCTAGCATTGTGAATGCTGGGCAAAGTTTGCCTGCCATTTTTTATTGTGCCAGGTTTCTTGAAGTAACCTCCAGATCTTACAGGCCATTAAGTATGTTTTTTTTTTTTTTTTTGCAGATCTTCTACTTTGTGGGATTTGGGCTGTTCTGTTTGGAGACACTGCTGAGCATTGCGGTTCTTCAGGTCTAAAATAAAATCTTATTTTCATCAATTAGCACTCTTACATTCTCATGTTTTCCCTTGATGTGTGTGCGTGCTAGTCAATGTTTCATTGTTCACAGCATGCTAAACCGTTCAATCTTTGTATGGTTGAAGCTTGAAATTTCCTCGCCTTTATTCAATTTTGTTTTAATAAATATGAAATTTTGGATAGTAGCTTCATGAATATTGTAGCAAGAAGAATTTGTGTATTCAGTTTATGTATCCACACAGTTGGCTAAAGGATTTTTAAAAATAGGAAAAATGGTTTATCATCCCCTCGCAGTAGTGCTTCAACAGAGCACACATGATGTTATTACCAATTTGTAATGTCTGGATGCTAAACAATATCTTCTGACTGCCGCTCTATTCTTGTTTTGGTAGTTAATGTTATAGACGAGCAACTACCTATCTTTTGGCAGTAGGGGCTTAGCATAGAAAATAAATCAATGATCATAAGAGTGTTGCATCAGAAGTAACTCCAATATGAAATTATGGATGCCATGGTGTTTAATTTCTTTTGGCATTCATGTTTTAGGTAGTCTCTTCTGTAGTCTATTATACACAAAGCTTATGCTTAACATTTGCTATTTTGCATGTTTTGATGGATGCAGAGAGTCTACATGTACTTCAGAGGGAACAAGTGAGCAAGCCATTATGGAAAACATTTGTTGGGAAAACATGTGATGGAGAATTACTTGTGCATGCTACTAGCACCTGTTCGGGCGACGGTTTTGTGCATACCTGTCAGTACACTTTGAGTCTTATCGTTTCGTATATCAGTGGTGGCGCTTTTAAATCTGGCATGGAGTAGGATCGTAGCTCTATCATTATAGGTTTGTGTGGAGAACGGGGGTGTTTTTTTTATTATTCTTCATTATCTATGCCCATGTTTTATCCGGTTAGTTTATTCTCAAGTTTGGCATGTTGGCAGTACACATATTCTCGAAAGTAAAAGAGCAACCGCCGTGGACTGAATTCTTTTATGCTATCATGCTTGTCAACTTATATTGATTTTTTAATCTAGTCCAAGCAAATTTCTCAGGTATGTATAGCAAAGTTTTCTGCTTGTACAGTTGCGATGTTATCTGGTTTGTCCAAACAGGCAAACAGCTACACCTGAGATCTCCCTTGTTGAATATTGCTGCCATGTTTTGCCTGCCTTTGGTGAATGTTGTTACCATGGCTATGCACGCGGAAACCGCTTGTCTGTTTAGTGTATATACGAACTTCCCATGGACTCGAGGTTTCTTGGTTATTCGTTGACCTTTTTTCTTTGTTGCAATGGTTATTCGTGGACCTGTGCACGTGTTCAACTGAAGAAAACATTGTCAATCCCGACGGAAACCCTCAGCTCGCTTCTCTGGGCAAACTTCTGCGGCTTGTGATCATGTGGTTCGGTTTGGGCGGTCTGATACCTTGTGACCTCTTGTTGTGCTGCTGCTGTCCTGCTGCCGGTACAAGACGTGCCAATTCCTCTAGTCCATTTCAAACGGCTGTTGTTGGAATCAAATTTGTAAGACTTTGATTATCTATCTTGGCCGTCATTGACTACAGTATCCTGCGAGGCTGTGATCCCAAGAATTGATTAGCACTCACCATTCAGGCCGTGACATTTTTGTCATGCTGTAGCTGTGTGGGCGTAACTAGCATGTACTTCTATTTTTTTTTTCTATAATCGGATTAGCTGACCACCTTTCATATCAGGAAGAAAATGCTCGTCAATAACGATAAAAAGGCATACTACTAATTGTCAAAAACGCCGCATGACACATCCAGGCCCTTCGATTTCGGCCGGTCTTTGGTTCTGTCATCCGCAGCAGGCACCAGGCGGACCCCATAGCACCACGTAAGCCGCCACGCGGGGCCCATCATATCTTCCTCTACAAAACCACAGCCAAGCTTTCTCATGGCCGTCACAAGATGCCAACAACACAGCACCATACAGCGCCATCAGGGAGACAGGGACAAACACAAAGGGGAGGGAGGATTAACAGAAGAGAGCACAAAGACATCACACAACCACAAAAGCAAACTCAAAACAGAGCCGATCTCTCCTTGCTGATCGGAGAGCTGGGCTCGCCAGTCGCCACAAGCTTCGCCTCGCCCTCTCTTGCCGCGCGCGTGTGTCACCAGTCATCTGTTTCAGACCCACCATGGCGGCCCTCAAGGTGCACACTAGCGCCACCACCTCGCTCTACTCGCCGGCGTGCAGGACCATCCTGCTCCGTAGCAGGAGGAGGCGGGTGGCCTTCCCCTCCCGCGTCCGCGTGTCGTGCTCGACGGTGGTGATCGGGCTGGGGGGCGACTCCGGGTGCGGGAAGTGGACGTTCGTGCGGCGTCTGGCCAGCGTGCTCGGCGACGGGGCGGCGCCGCCGAGGGGAGGGAACCCGGAATCCAACACGCTCGTCGGCGACACCGCGACGGTGATCTGCCTCGACGACTACCACTCGCTGGACCGCCCGGCGCGGAAGGCTCGGGGCCTGACGGCGCTGGACCCGAGGGCCAACGACTTCGACCTCATGTACGAGCAGGTGAAGGCCATCAAGGAAGGCCGCGCCGTCGAGAAGCGCGTCTACAACCACGTCACCGGCCTCCTCGACGCGCCCGAGCTCGTCGTGCCGCCCAAGATCCTCGTCATCGAGGGGCTCCACCCAATGTGACCAGACACAGCTCTCTTGCCTCGTCTTGTTTCCGTCGATCGATTCTGACGGCAATATTTTATATAGTAACAAACTAACAATGCGTTGCTGGGGCTTGCTGCTTGCTTCAGGTACGATGAGCGGGTGAGGGACCTGCTAGACTTCAGCATCTACCTGGACATCAGTGACGAAGTGAAGTTTGCATGGAAAATTCAGGTCAGTTCAGTTTTTAAAAAAAGACTGCCTCGATTCGATCAATCTCATGAACATTGTAAAAGCCTCCGGTCTGCAGAGAGACATGTCAGAGCGCGGGCAGAGCCTTGGGAGCATCACGGCCAGCATCGAGGCCAGGAAGCCCGACTTCGACGCCTACATTGGTAAGTCAGCCTACTGCAAATCCGTTAGATCATGTTCAGATTCCTAACTATTCACTATTTATTCTAATTTTTTATTATTTATTTCAACTTTTCACTATTCTCTCCTTAAAAAAACACGTTTCCAGCGAATGCTACAGTGTTTTTCTTATGCTACAGTGTTTTTTCCTACAATCTAAACACACCCTGCAAACCATGCCTACTGCAATACTGAGCACTGAATCGACCTACACTGCATACGCTGTACCCTGCAGACCCGCAGAAGCAGTACGCGGACGCCGTGATCGAGGTCCTGCCGACGCAGCTGATCCCGGACGAGGAAGAGGTTGGCAAGGTGCTGCGCGTGAGGCTGATCATGAAGGAAGACGTGGACCACTTCGCCCCGGTGTACCTCTTCGACGAAGGGTCCACCATCAACTGGATCCCCTGCGGCCGGAAGCTCTCCTGCTCCTACCCCGGCATCAGGTTCGCCTACGGCTTCGGCACCTACTTCGGCCACGAGGTGATATGATCATCACTCACTCATCACCATGCATCTCTCAGCATTGCATTTCAGCTCACTGGCAACTCTTGTGATGGATTTTGGCAGGTGTCCGTGCTGGAGATGGACGGGCAGTTCGACAGGCTGGAGGAGCTCCTCTACGTGGAGACCCACCTGAGCAACCTGTCCACCAAGTTCTACGGGGAGGCGACGCAGCAGATGCTCTCGCACGCCGACTTCCCGGGAAGCAACAATGGCACGGGGCTCTTCCAGACCATCCTGGGGTTCAAGATCAGGGACCTCTACGAGCAGATCGTCGCCGAGAGGGCCGCCGTGGCGGCTGACGCTCTCAAGGCCTGATTTCTGATCGACGGTATCGATCACATGAGAGCTCAGGGAGCACACATCCTGTGTGCTTTTCTTGTGATCCCGACATACCGTAGCGTCTGATTGTTAGGAGTACCTGCATTGTAGAATACAGAGGTACTGTATACGAGATGTTGCAGGGACAGTGCGCTGTGCAGAGTTTTGCACGTCCACGAGATGTTGGCGCACTTCGTTGTAGAAAGCATTCTGACGGTGATTAGTATACGTTATGCTCTGATTCTGATCAGAATAGTCTGTTCAAAATTCTTCTCCTTGTTCCCTCGAATACTAATATCTCATAAAAGGACCTCTTATCGCTCATGTGTTAATATTTTAATCTATAGCCCACATAATATAATCTTGCGTATTTTTTTTTTATCTAGATGGATGACCATTTCACTTGGACTCCTGGAGAAATGAGTATACTGGTATCATTACACTAACCAATTATTTATGGAGAAAAAACCCGTGTTACTGCACTAAATAATCATATTTTTCTTATAATGCACTACACTGATTGTATGCTGCACAAGAATTGCATTCCCGATTCTAGTCCAAGGTGTCCTGAAAATTATGTCATCAGAAAGAGAACAAGGAGAAAAAAAAGAGGAGCAAGCAAGATACAGGAAAACTGTTGGCCTGGCCCATACCACCATCCAGCATCCGCGAATAAGTTGGCCCATATCGTCCGGCGCTGCGGGATATGACTGAATATTAATCTGCGTACTTGAGTACTTGACATTGCTATCAGTCGTCGGCTCGTCGCCCAGTTCCGGGATGGGGAGACGCGCAAATATACCAAGACTCCAAGAGCAATCCCAGAGTAGAAGGGCACAAGAGTAAGATGTAACCTCGAGCTGAGGGTCAGTAAAAGCATTCTGCCAAACAACAATTACTAAAGATACTACTTCACTGCTTGAAGCAACAAGGTTACAACAGTCGTTACTGCAGTCTAAGAACAGGTAAATAGTCAAGGTATTTCTACACATCAGGAATGCCAAGGCAATCCTTTGAGCGGAAAGAGAGGACCATCACGATGACACCAAGTCTGGCGTCTCGGCTTCAACCGAGAGCAAGGTCGTATGCACCTTCCCAACCCAGGTATCCAAACGGTCACGCAAGGATTTTACTTGGTCTATGCCCAAGATCCTCGGTTGAACCCACGAGACATGGACGGTTCCATCAACTTGATCAATTATGCCTTCTATAAGACGAGCCTGAATAAAAATAAAGCAATGTCAAAAGCTTGATAATGAAAGGCTACAAGAATGAAAAGGGCCAAACATGGTTTTTGGAGGGCAGGACTTACAGAGAGGCTCTTCATCAGTAGATACTCCACATCTTCAACCGAGAGCCTGGTCCGTTCTGCTATAGCGCTCAGTGGGATCGTGCGGTTTTCAGTTGATCGACTGCAGATAGACAAAACTGTTAGCGGACAAAGCCTTGCTTGGTAGCACCAGATTTGCAACAGCAATCATTACTCCCACGAGAATTACTTGAAAATGATTTCCATCAAGCAAAGTATGTTGATCTTTTCAAGCAGTTCCCTCTCATTTTGTACCAATGCAGGCTGTGCGCTCAAGGCAGCGTTGTGAGCTTTGCAGAGTTCTTGATACATCGGTAGATTACCAGAGTTGAATGCTTGCAACATATGAAAAATCCACTCAACCTGAGTCCCCAAAAGGTTATGGATCTACATGATGTCAACAAAAAAGAATTAATTGAAAAAATACGAAAAGCGTCACTAGACCTTATGACACCAGTTTAAACTTTGCAGGGTAGGGAGGAGAAACTAAGCTATGTAAGCTGCTAATTAAGGCCATGAGTTTTCTTTCAGAACACAACAATTTTTTTTATCGGGCTGTGTTTTCATGTTAAGCGTGATTCATTGACCCCATATAACAACAGCCATTGATTCAGCATATCACATTTCAGTATAGCAATGGCAATCTACAATCTCCTTGCAGTGTACATATAGTCCCTACACAAAACTACTTAAAATGAAGAATTTGTATATTAGTCAGTGCCAAAGCAGACAGTGAGAGCAACCAAGGGAAAACATTGTACTTACGATCGGATGGGCAAGCAGCTCCCCAAAGTTGTAAATGTTTTCACCCAATAAAGCAGCAAGTGAGAGGTCAAATGCCAGGTTCTGAAACTCATATATAAACCCAATCAGAAACCGTAAGAATAAAACCCAATCTCGCAGTAGCAAAATATAAGCAGGAAGTAATATAAAATACCTGTTGGAATGGTTCTGAAAGGGACTCCACTGTTGTATATGCAAGATAAAGAAGAGAGCTCTTGTAGAATTCACTATAGTCTTGATGGGCCTTGTGATACTGAGAACATACCCAGTAATAGGCACCATGTACTGAAGGGTCAACATCAACCATGGTATCCAAAGTTGTTTTACCCTCTTCTAGCAGTTTCTTACATTCTTTTTTATTCCCTTTCTCAAGAAGAAATGTTGCAATCTGCATCTTCACATACAGGATGGGCTCTTCAACCCGTGCTTCCCGGGTATCAAGCAGCTTTGAGATTACACCTTCTAGATAGTTTATACCAGCATCTTTGTCCAAATACTGGCGTGAAACTACCACTGCGAAGTGAGCAAACTTGAGAAGATTGATCTTGGTTTCAAAATCCGAGATGAAATGATTATACAGCTGAATAAGGGCATCGCCCGCCTGAACGGGAAGGAAGAAACATAGAGAGTAATCAGCACAGTGGTAAGGACAAAGAGCATACTTGATAGTTAAATGGCAACCAGACTGTTGATGGAAAAATTTGGAAGTATTTGAAGATCAGAATGAATCTACATGTAGTAAGAGCATTGCATGATTTCACAGCATAGATATGGTAGTCATGATGCAAACCATATTAAATACTAAACTAAACCTGAAGGTGTTTTGATATTCATAAAATAACTTATTGATTTAGTGGTTTGGAGTAAATACATGCCTAATAATACAATCTTGATTGATCAGGCTACATGTAATGGCACTCATAGGGAAGTCATATTCCATTAGCATAATATGCACTAACATTTTAGCCCAACAAACTACAATCCCGTACCAACACACACCAGACAATTTACACAAGAAACACCAAAATGCCAGAGTTGCAGTCGTTGGTCAATATAATTAGCCACCAAAATTTTGAGCATAAACAACAGTATCTACATTTCAAATGCCTATGATTCCTCCAACTGAGAGACCAAGGTACTCCTGTAAGATGTAGTAGCCACATGGCCCACATCACAGCTATTTTAAACACAGTGAACTAAAAGAAAAGGCACACGTGTTGACACTACAAGTGCATAACCAAATTGCCATTAACCCAAACTAGTACACAGGATTGCAAGTACAATCTGAAGCTAGATAGTTCCGCAACACGTTGCAATTTTAAAAATTCTACAACACTAAAACATGGAGATTAACCCATCTCCCCCATGCGAGATCAACATCAGATGTACTGCGGGGACTGCAGCCAGCTCACAAGATCGTCGTACTAAAACTAGAAAGTTAAGTACCCAAAAGGGGCGCCTCGTTTAACCCTAATTAGATCAAACGACACGCCGAGAGACAACCACGAGGGGAACTAAACGTCAGGTCGTCATCGGCGGAATCAATCAGACGGACGGACCTGAACGACGGCAAGGGCGAGGAACTGGTCGAGCTTGAGGGTGAGCTGGTGCCACAACTTCCGCTGGTACAGGTCGGCGAGAGCCGCATACCACTCCGCGAGCTCCGGGCGCGTCGCGCCCTGGGCCTCCAGAAACTCCAGCGCCGCTGCCATCGCCACCTGATCCACGCGCCCTCCCCCTTCCCTTCTCTTTCTTCCCGGCCAAGAAGGAGCGCAGCAGCCTGCAGGAGCTATAAGAAAACGATCTGCTCAGTCGCGGTGGTCATAGTTGGCCAAACGGGCCAGGCCCGTTGGGCCGGCACTGGCACTCCACTTTAAAGCGTCTGCCGCGGCGGCCCAAACGGCCCATTAAGGTCCAACTATCAAGCGGAAGCAAAGTTGGAATGAAACGCTGAATAGAGTAGAACGGCCCCAAGCCCCCAAGTCGTCTTCCTCGACGCGAGCTGAGCCGCAAAGCAGGCGACCAAACCAACCGTGCGGCCCGAGCCACGCCACGCGCACCGCCTTCTCCGACCGCCGCCGGCGCCGCCTTCATCTGCAGGTGAGCTTCCCTCTCGGTTCCGGCCCCTTCGCGCGACTCTGGTTTTGGAAGTAGTTTGGTTGCGCTGTTGTCTCTGCAATTTTCTTGGGTGACATCAGTTAGGGTATTGTGTTTGGGGAATTGTGGTTGATTGGTTGTTCTAAGGAAGATAATCGGAAGTTTTCTAGTGATGAGGGCCCAACTACGGTTGAATGGGTTCAAGCCCCTCGTTCCCTTTGTGGTAGTTTGTTGGTCAGCGTTTGGCCGGCTATCACCTGTGTAGATTGACTTGGGGACATGCCTGGTGTTTAGAGGCATGCCACTGTTTGGATTCCGATAAACTGGCTAGGTTAATTTCTAGATAAAATTTACTAGTGTTTTTTTTTTTGTTTAAGTTTCATCAATTGCTCATGGATTCCTAGTCCCCAGCAAGGGGGTTATTTGATTGTAACCATCTCCCAAGGAGAAATAGCAAACAAACCATTATTTTGAATTATTACCACAAATGGGAGAGTTCAAAGTGCAGTCTGCAAAAAAAAAAACCCTCTGCAAATATTTCTCGGTGTAACACTGTAACTAGGTTGTGTTTTCTATTTAGAAAACTGAGTTATCAATGCGAGTTGTTGAGATTAAACTAATTTTGCAGAATTAATCATTTTGAATGATTGCCGCAAATGGGTTAGTTCAAAGTGCAGTCTGCAAAAAAAGGAAAAAAAATTCTCTGCAAATATTGCTCAGTGTAACTAGGTTGTATTTTCTATTTAGAAAACTGAGTTATCAATGCGAATTTGTGAGATTTAACTAGTTTTATAGACTTAAGGAGCATATAAAGTTCTTGACACATTTTTATGCCTTTTTATTCGCAGGAATTTGTCTTTCTTTTCTAAAGTTGGTGAATTGTGCTTCTAGAAATGGTTATGGGATTGATAAATGCTAATCCTGTAATCCATGAGAAAAAAGAGAGGCGTGTACGACAGGCACCAGAGTCCACAGATGAAAATGCAGTAGAGCCTATTGACCAGCTGGAAATATTTGATATCCTTCTTTATGATTTCCTGATATGAATGTAGTGAAGCTTGTTCTGTTATACTCCCATATATCTTAAGTGCTCTATTGGCTATTTGGTTGTGGTCCTTAACGTGTTCTTACATCACATTAGAGATATTAAGGATCCAGAGCACCCATATTCATTGGAACAGCTGAATGTGGTAACTGAAGACTCAGTTGAACTCAATGATGAAAGTAATCATGTCAGGTAAGATCACATTTTTGGGTTTGTTGATTTGGATGTAACATTCTAGGATTTCTAATGAAACTCACTCTTGAGGACTCACATATGGTTTGCACCAGGGTTACTTTCACCCCGACAGTGGAGCACTGCAGTATGGCAACTGTTATTGGCCTTTGCATACGTGTGAAACTCATACGGAGCCTCCCTCCTCGTTACAAGGTATGCTATTAGTGAGGGCTTGAGGCAAAGAGCTTATGTTATGATTATGCTCCGAGAGCAATCAGGTTTTGATATGCTGTCATTATGTCCCATTTATCAAGTTCTAATAATCTTTGATAGACATAATATCTTGTCAGAAAGGATTAGTATTGTTGCTTGGCACGTTGCATGCACGTATACCTTTGCTGAAGATAAAATTTGAACAATTATCAAATGGTTACAAAATTAGCAGCTTATATGTCCATACTTGCCGAACCCTTTGTAGGCAATTAGACTATTTACCAGCTCAGGTATATATCTAATGTAAGAATCAGGAAGCTTAGGATACTTTGGTCCCATGGTAGGGAAATGGCTTTTTTTTTTTTTGTGTGTGTGTGGCTTTATGCTATCTATCATTAGCATTTTGATGAGAAAATTTAGATGGTTTTCTGAATCTATTTTTTGCAGGTGGACATAAGGGTAGCCCCTGGATCACATTCAACCGAAGCTGCTGGTATATGTTCTACGATTTTTGCATTAAAGTCACCACGTTGTTTGGCATTCCTTAATATCTCAGCATATAAATCTGTTCTTTGTTGCAGTCAACAAGCAACTGAACGACAAAGAACGTGTCGCAGCGGCATTGGAAAACCCAAACCTACTGGACATGGTCGAAGAGTGCTTGTCGCCCACATTTGACTGAGGCTCGAGCATATCTGGGCACCATGGTGTTGATGTTCCACCCCCACACAAGCTTATCGCCCCATGGGGTTTGCTCCTGTCTTTTGAGTTTCGGGATGCCCTGGCTGTTGCAGGACGTGTGCATGAATTTTGTTTCCCCGACCATCTCAAGTCACTGTTATATCGTTACCTTATTTTGGACGGCTTTGGTTGCTTGTGAAGTTGTGATACCCCTGGGCAAAGATGGAATTGATGTAATCAGGTCTTGTGTTGTGCTGTAGCTCTCAGAGTTCATATTGCTGTCAACGCCATGGCGTTTTGTGGCTGTATGCCGACATCAATCAACTGGACTTGGTTGGAGAATCCGGGAATGCTCAAGCATACGTCTTTTCATTATAGCGTGCCTTTTGTTTGCACAAAAGAAACCATGATTTCTTGTTGGTTTTCGTCTCTCGACTCTACTGATCATGCAAATTCTGTGGCTTAAACGTCTGTCGTCTTTTCCTAGTGGCAATGGACCATTTGCCCCATGAACACGATGCACTTGCAAATTGCAAAGCAGGCCAACCAAATGAACACTTAAACAGAATGAACCATATACACCAGGAAGGAGTAGCAACTAGCAAGCCAACCAACAAGTGAACACGACGGTACGATACAGTGATACACTTGCAGCAGCAGGCCAACCGAAAGACGGAAGCATGTCTGGCTGCGCACATTTTTGTGTGCCGCCAGTGCGCCACTGCCCCGTACGCCCACGGCAGCAGAACGGCTGGCTGGCTGGCTGGCTCGCTCACGAGTCTCTCTCGCGTAGGCGTCGGCCCAGGCATAGGCCGCGTGTGTTGAAGCAGGCGCTCCCGATAGAAAAAGATCAGGGGCTCGTCTGTCTTGTTGCCACTTGCTAGTCAGTCCAGTCCACAGCGGAGAAAAACTCACAGGAACCCAAACAACCGACGGAATCTCACCTGCTCGGCCGCCGCTCTCCTCCGACCCAAACAGCCCTCGCCTCCTCACCCCGTCCGCCCCCGCGATGCCGGCGTGGGCCGAAGCGGCGCTCGTCCTCGCCTCGCCGTCACCCGCCGCCGCCTCCTCGTCCTCCTCGTCATGCGGCGGCGTCAGGCCGCGCGCCGCGCTGGAGTCCGGCAGGCTCTTCTGCAAGGTGCTTCCTCGTCCTCCCCCCCTGCGCTCCGTCCATTTTCTTACTTATTACGGGGTGCTAGTTGCGGCTGGGCTCGTGGTGAAGCGCGGGCCGTACAGATGCTTTCTACAAGGTATTGGCGTCGTTCCTGGGCAGTCGGCAGATGTGTCGATGCTGACTTGTTGGTTAGGCTAGCATTAGCGTCAAGCAGCCGGCCATGGATGTGTGAATCCTTGTAACAGCAATTTCCGTCTGTGATAAAGTTTTCATTGGGGCTGCTAATTAGAGCGGTTGTGGTTTGCAATAGCATAATTTTGGAGGCTTGGTTGGTTCTACTTAAATCAGTGCTCTATTGCTATTTGCTTTGCTGCTGTTAGTGCCAATCTCACCCGTGTTGATGGAATGATGGCGTTTCATGCGCTGTCGGTATTGGCCCTTCCACAGTCCACACTTCTAACAATTGCTAACATGCTTTGCTCACACTTTACCTGTTCACTTGGATAGTATACTTTGTGCCTTTGTTCGCTTGGACGAACATATTATTTACGGTTTATTGGAACTTCATCTGCAGTTTAAAGTAGCCTATCTGAATTGTTACCTCTCTCCATTGACACTTGACAATAAAAATTTGTTACTGAGGGAATAGGAAAAAGTCTACATACCCCCCTGATCTATTGTAAATGGAATACTTCACCCCCCAAAGTATAGAATTGGATTTTATACACCCTAAACTATTCAATACCATTCATATGACCCCTGGGATGGTTTTGTAGGTGGTTTTGCCACCATGGCATACCAAGTTGGCATGGGCCCGCTCGTCAGATGTTTCTTCTACCTTTCCCTTCGTCACCCCCTGGACCCTGCGCTTGAATTCACTGAGAGGGAGAGAGAGATCCGCAGTGGAGCTGAAGCTCATCACGGCTGCAGCAAGGAGAGTCACAGCGGCATCAAAGCAGCACGCAAGCACACAATAGAATACCTCCATCTTGCTTTCTCTATGCTCCCACAAACAACGAACGCCCCCGAGGCCACAGCCAAGTAGATATATGTGAAACGATTTCTTGCTCAAGCACAAGTAAAATCGATCACAGGCGCCAATGTTGCTCGCCGTGCCTGGGATCGAGGACGGGGAGGGCTGCCGGAGCATCATCGCCGCGTCAGCCGTGTAGGAGGGAGAGGCCCACGCCGGAGGTGAAGAAGGCGCCGCACCGCCGTAGTCGTCCTGTGCTCGCGCCGCTGTCCCGTGCATGTCGTCATCCCGTGCTCGTGCGCGCCGTCGCAGCCGCCCCGAACCCCCCGAGCTCACGCCGCCCTCGTGCGCTCGGCCGCCGCAGCCGTCCCGAGCCCCCTAGCTCACGCCTCCCTCTTGCGCTCGGCCACCACAGCCGCCCCTTGCTCAACGGTGGAGGGGCGCGGCCCCACAGCTCGCCGGCAGAGGAGCAGGTCGGGGGCAGCACAGCAACAATGCTCGTCGGGGCAGTCTCGCGGCGCAGAGAGCAGGGGAGGGGAAGAGACCGGGGTGGAGAGAGAGAGCGACATGCTGGCCTGTCAGGCTGCCACCTAGGTGAAACGACCAGGCAAAACCACCTAGACCCGTCTGAGGGGGGGATTTATCTTGTTTTGTCAAGTTGAGGGGGGACAATACCTGGTTTTGAAGGTGAGGGGGTGAAGTAGACCACCCTTTAAAATCAGGGGGTTAACTAGACTTTTTCCTGAGGGAATAATAGTTCAAATGAAGAAGATAGTGGAAATGGCCTTGGGCTGCCATAGTTTTCTGGTATCTGTGAGACTTTTACCTGTTCATGATGCTTCTCAATTTCTCATATCATGCCAAACCGTTTTTCATACATCCTTATAAACTTATGTTTCTGTCAGGTACTTAAACCATTGATATTTTGTGCGCTTATCAGCTTATGCATAATTTCTAAATTTCTGATGCATTGCTGCTGAAATTGGCTGTGCCCAATGTGTAGTTGATTTTCTCAGTGATGTGAGTTTTTCCATGACAGCTGATGGGTGATCGTTGCATTTTATCCTTTCTTATGCTTGAACTGTTATGCCAAACCCAGATTGTTCTTTAAAGTCTATTATGATACCATGATGCTCTATTACATAGGAGCATCATATGTTGCACTTCTTGTTCAAAGGTCAAAGCTAAGCTATCCTGGGTCAAGTGGATGATGGCTTGTTGTTCTGCTTTTGCTTCTGTAGGTGCAGGGGTTTCCTTGTAGCATGCGCGCCAAAGCTGGATTCCAGATTAATAATTACCGTACAAGGACCTTCAAGATTAAAGCAAAAACAGAATCTGGTGATGGCTACACACGCCTTGCTCCCCTCAGATTTGAATCTCCAAGCGGTCAACTTCTGGTCCAAATACTACAATCACACCCTCACCTGCTGCCTGCAACAGTTGATCAGCAACTTGAAAATCTACAATCAGAGAAAGATGCCCAAAAGGAAGAAGCTTTAAAAGTTCCTCAGGACCTTCTCTACAAGTACGTCCCCTGGATTTATCTGAACTGTCATGCAATCAATTATCACATCTGCTGTTCTTGCATCATGTTTTACACTAAGATGCAAATCCGATTAGGCAACTACTCATGATACACCTTTATTCTCACTACATTAAAAAACTGTTTCCTGACTCTGCAAGAAGAGCAATTTATAGCTATGTAATGAAAAAAGAAAAAACGTAACATAAATATGGCTCGCATAGATACAAAAGCTTGTGAAATGAATATTTTCATAATCCCATCCATCAAAAGTTGAACACTAAAAAAATGCACTAACTGATGATAAGCTAACTTAACTACAGGAGAATTGCAGAAGTCAAAGAGAAGGAAAGGCAGAATGCTTTAGAAGAGATAATCTACTGTTGGATTATCTACAAGTTTATGGACAATGACATATCTATGACACCTGCACTGTCACCAGGCGGTGGCCCTGTACGCGACATATCTTCGCTGCCTAACCAAAAGGATAAACTGCAAAGCATACACTCCCCAGATGCTTTTGAGATGATACAAAACCATCTTAACCTTATCATGGGAGAAAAAATAGCAGCGCCACTGGACACTGTTGTTGAAATTAGCAACTTAAATCTTGGAAAGCTTTATGCAGCATCCATCATGTATGGTTACTTCCTTAAGAGGGTAGATGAGCGATTTCAGCTTGAGAAAAGTATGAAGACACTTCCACCAAACCCCAAGCAGCAGATCGTATTTGAAAACCTGAAACCTAATCCATTCTGGGACATGGAGTCCTTAGTGCAGATTACACCTGATGGGGAGGAAATTAGTTTGGACGATGAAGAATCAAATCCAAACAAGTTGAGGTCTTATGTTTCGCAACTGGACCCGGATACTTTGCAAAGATACGCAACTATCAGATCAAAGGAAGCTGTCTCGCTGATTGAGAAGCAAACCCAGTCTTTGTTTGGACGACCAGACATCAAAGTATTGGACGATGGATCTGTTAATGCAAGGGATGGTAAGATGATAACAATCACATTTATAGAGCTGAATCATCTTGTCTTGGAGGCAGTTGCTTTCGGATCCTTCCTCTGGCAAGCTGAGAGTTATGTAGAATCCAAATACCATTTTGTTAACAGTTGAATGTACCTTCTTTTTATATACATTTTGGGAGTGGTTTATGTACATGTGATAGGGTAGGATCTATCTCTGACCTGTTTCTCAGTATAGCCATGGTTCTTGCTCGCTAGCAGTGACAGCTAACGCGTCAACATGTTTATGACTTTCATCAGAGGGAAGTGAACATGATAAAGAGTGTAATCTGACAAGCAAGTGAAAAGTGATACTCAAACACCTGATGTTTTCCAAAATACAAATCCTGGATCTTTCGTGTCCAGTCATTCGCTGTAACACAGTCTACCGGTTGTTCGGTTGTTTTTGGCTCTTCGCTGCCCGGCTAACTGCCTGTATTCCTCAGGGCAACCGGGTAGGGCACAAGGTCTACTGTTTCTTGATTTTGGCCTTCACTATGCCTGGCTGTTTGTAATTATTCTTTTTTTTTTCGGGTGGCTGTTTGTAATTATTCACCTTCATTTTTCAGTCCTTGATGGGCCATGTTCGTAATTTCCCGATCCGCACCATAAATGTGAACACGTCTCGCGAGATTTGGCGCGCGGGTAAGCTGGACGGGCCTCGCGCGTAAACGCGGCGTGGATGTGGGCCGGGTCCGGCTTGCATTTACAGAGCGGAGTCCAATATGAACTCGATGATGACTCCTGACCGCAGAGCCCAAGAGCTGAAGAGCAAACCACCTGTTTAGTGGTGGATTACTCCTGGAATAGTACCACATCGGCTAATTAAACAGGGGAAGAACCTGGGGGAGCTATAAAAGAAGAGGGAGGGACACCCTTGAAACATACTTACCTGGACGGGGTCTATGGCTGATCATGAAGGGTCATGGCCTAGGTCAGTGGTCTCCATTGCACTTGGGAGGAGCATTGGCTTACCATCTCCTCAAGTAGGAATATATAAATTTTATTTATTAATTATAATTATAATATATTATAAGACTATAAAATTACAATTTTCATAATATATAATATTTATATTCATTATAATATTATAATAAATATTTATACTACATACTGATACTAATCATAGAGTAATAATTACTAATTATATAGTAATAATTATTTTAGGCAGTTGTTACAAAGTGCAACTTGCTATCCGTATGAATAAAAGCTCTCGTAATCTTAGGTTGCATAAATCATAATTGCATCAATGCGTACAGTTGGCTTCGCCTTTCAGCTAGCAAAGTGGTGGGATCGGAGAGCTTGGATTCGAAGGCCCAAAGGACGCAGCACATGCATCTAGGCAACCCTTCCCGGTGCTGCATTTGAGAATTGGGATGGTACAATTAAGCGGAACACTGAATTCGAAGCGACCATTCTGAAGGCACCATGGCTTCGGCAATATAAGCTTTCTAAATCCACCTCTTCAGGTTCTCTCAACAATCTCCCACAAAAAAAAAAAAAAAAAAAATCCATGGCCGGAGCAGCTGGGTCTGCTGGAACCGGTAAGATACAAGTCAGGTTCCTAGTAGACAATGAGAAGAGAAAGGTGGTGTTTGCAGAGTCCGGCAAGGAGTTCGTGGACGTGCTCCTCAGCTTCCTCACTCTGCCACTGGGCACCATTGTTCGGCTGCTGGGCAAGGAGTCATCTCTAGGCTGCTTCGATGAGTTGTACAAGAGCGTAGAGAGCCTCGACGCAAGCCTTCCAAACCAAGGCGTGCAGGAATATGCTGTGCCAGCAGTGTGAAAAACCCTTGGACCTCCTGTGGTTCTGGACGAAGCGTGACAGGGGAGTGAAAGATCATGGAGTTTTTGTAAGAGGGGGGATAAGCTATGCCATCACAGATAATCTGCAAGTTGTACCTGCTGATACGGACAGTCTAATGTACCTTTTACATGACATGGGAATTGAGGACGTAACCATGCTCGAAGAGAAGGCTGTAGAACTTGGTTTGGAAGAGGTTAGTACTATCTTTTGCGAATTCACTTCATCTTGTGTCTAGTTATAAACTTATAATTGTGTTTACCCATATAGTCTTGAATTGAAAAGTTTCTCATCTATCGACAGATAAAAACATTGTTGAAGCAAACCCTGAAGTCTGATCAACCCCTAACTGATCTTATGTTCGGTGCGTCGGATGAACCGACAAGAACTATTGAGTCCTTTTCTATGGATAACAAGGTTAGTTGTAAGAACGATTCAAGTTCAGACTGTAATGGCCTTAAAGTGAAATTACTTGTGACAGAAACAGATCAATCGGTAGTACACGCCGAGGTTTCTGAAGAATTTTGCGACATTGTATTTAGGTTCCTTACCTTACCACTTGGTCATGTGGTAGAGCTTCTTGGAGGCAGTTCGTCAATCTCGGCCATTGATAATCTCCATAAAAGCGTGGTTAAAAACATGAGTGGTTGCTTTAAATCAGATGGATGTCGTGGCATGGTCCTTTCCCCTTATTTACCCCCCTTTTTCAGTTGTGGCAACCACGTCCTTATGATTGATGAGCTGCCGCCGGTTAAAGGTTCCGTCCCTTGCTGCCCTTCCTGCATAAGAAACTGCAGTTCTTTCAGCCTTTCTGAAATGAAATGTTCCCACGCCAAAACGAAAGTACTAGCAGTGAATCCCAAGGTGCCAACCATGACGACAGAAACCGGGGGTGGCTATGCAAAGGGACCAGGCAAGTTCTTAGTGACTAATGAACTCATAGTGGTTCCATTCTCGCTAATCAACTCCTTGAACGCACTGAAGAAGAAGGAGCATCCTGTGTCAAAGCTTGCGGCAACAGAGTTTACTTTCACACAAGTGGAGGTGATTAGAGTAACATTTTCTGCAACTTCATGTTTACCCAGTAAATCTAACTCTCGTGACATTGATTCTTTGTAGGTTCTGAACCTGTTGAGGGCTGCGTTGGTTTCTCGCGACGTGCTGACCCTAGCCTGCTTGCCAACAAAACCTAAGAGACGGCCGCATCGCTACCACTAGTACCAGCTAAAGGTCCAAAGCTGAGGCAGGAAACGTTCTTCCCTGATGGCGTAACAGAGTGGAGCATGGGTGAATCGCTATTCATCAGTATCTTCATTAGTCATAAATCTGCCTGTTTTCTTTTTATTGGGAAAGCCTTAAAAGCTATGTGTGTCGATATACCATTACAAGGAGTAGCAAAGGAAAGAGCCCTACAGCTCTCTGTTTTCTTGAAACTGTTGTGCACACTTCAACATTCCATTGCTTTCAATTTAGTTCCCATGTTTTTATCTTCCTGATCGTGCAGTCTTGAAGGCACCTGGCGCGACACGCGCCAACAGGATAAAAAGAAGCAAGTGCTTATTTTTCTGCTCTGTGCAGTGTCGCTATGCCCCAGCAAGCAGAGGTGATGTACAAGACAGTGGCAAGATCTAACTGTCTTGCCTGCTTAACCCCATGTCTGAATACAATGGTGCGCGAGCGCGATCCACGAACTCCTGCGAGCCGCAAAGTCATCGAGCAGGGATGCAACGTGCGGCTGCGCCGCATCATCTGTGCATATCCCGATCGACTAGCTCGGAGGAGTCAGCAGGCAAGGCGACTTCCACCAGGCACCAGCTGAGTCGGCTGGAATCATGAGCCGAGACCCGATCCTGATGCCTCCTAGCCTCAGACATCTTGTTACTGGTTCAAGACGAGGTGCTTGAGTAGAGAGGCAACATCGTCAGGCTCTGGGTTCTATTAATCGATCACTATTCACTAGCTACCTTTGCTCTCTAGGCAGTGGGTGGAGTAACTGACCATGTTATGCTTATATGCTAGGAGCTCTGACGACTTGCACAACACTTTTCACGAGCGGGGTAATAGTATGCTTGATGCCGCGTCTACCAATCTATCATACTTCATACCTACCGAACAATTAACCGCCCGTTCAGTTGCATAAAAAAAAATTAACCGCCCATTCAACGAGAATTTAGTAATTTATTTTACTGAGGTGTCACTGTGTCAGTACTTGCTTGGTGCCACAATGAAAGTTTCCAAACTCAATTAGTTGCAATTGCAAAGGGAGAGAGATGTTGCTGCTTGGGCCATCTCCTCAGGAAAACAAGTTTCAAACGGTGTACTGTTTTATTTCTCTGTTTTACAGCGACCCCACGAGTCAGCCAATTCCCAGGGCCTAGTACCTGACACATCTGCACGCTTCCTTCTTCTCGAGTTCAAGGCCGCCACATGCGCGCATCGTAGTTGGCTCCAAAATCTTCGAAGAGATCCGGCCACGTTGCGGAAGCTGATCAAGACGGAGGAGCAACGACAAAGGATGGATCGGAGTTAGTTCCAAATTTTAGAGGATTCGTCATTCAACCACATCATCGGCCTTGTTCGGTTAGGATTGGATTCAATCCGGACTAGGAATGATAAATTATAAAAAAAAATCTATGATAAGTATAATAAGAGACCCGGATTTAATCCGGTTAGAAACAAATTTACTCATGATAGATGTATCAAAAGAGCCGGAATCTTTCCATTAGTTAAGAGGTGTGGAATCAATTCAGGTCTCTTGATACTCATTATAGATTTCTTATTATATCTATCGTTTCCGGCCCGAATTAACCAAACAAGACATGTGTGTAGCATGTTTCGAGACGAAGAAGAAACAAACGGAGCGGTTTCCATAGTTCTATCAACCGGATAAGAAGGAACTTGAGGTCGACCATCAATCCTGACGCCTCTCATCCTCATGCATGAGGTTAAACTTCAAAGCGCGTGATGGGGTGCGTGTATACAAAGAAAAGAAACTTCAGGGCTTTGGGTTTAGGTATATCTCTACCATATAAAAATCGTCAGTGTAAAAGAAGAAGATGCACGGGACATTCGCATTTATTTTCTGATCTTTCCGTTTTATTCTGCTTCTAGTTGCCTTCATTCTCGTTTTATAACCAACTTGACGAGGGACAAATCGTGCAATGCACCAAAGCGTTTGTTGCAAATTTACCGTGCATTTACTTGCTAGTAGTACTGCCACACTGCACGAGTTCATTGAAGCTGGTAGCTGAATGGGACGCCACTGCTTGGCATTCCCTGCTTGTGGCTTCAATTAAAAAAAATAACTTTTTTTTTAAAAAAAATAACTAGCAAGCGTTCAGGCTTGTCCGCCACAACCAGTAGACATAAACGATGCGTATCCAACCATTCTCTCTCTGTAGATGTTTCGACAAGAAGCAGAAACCCATCATCAACGGAATGATCCTTTATTTTTGTGGAATATCTAGAAGGAGCGAAATAGACGTATTTTCCAACATAGATCCCTACCAGTAGAAGATGTAGTCTCCCTGATCAGAGACGATTGTCGCCTTTGCCAGGCTGCCTTGACAAGAGACACCAGAAGCGTGGGACAGGATCACCCTGCATAGTTGCTCTTTTTCTTACCATGTTGTATACTTTGTGTCTTTACTCTCTAGTTGTCTCCTTAGTTTCGGAGTTCAGTCGACTGGTTGGTGGAGCTCTAGTTGTTTTCATGTTGTAAGGTTTTCGGATCCAATTTTCTTCCTTAAAAACCGGATCAACTCTTTTCTTCTAATAAAAATTTGGGAAAGCATAAGCTGTCGCCATCCATTCTAAAAAAAACCAATCTCTCTCTAGCAGTTCATGTGTATGTATGTGTATGTGGCAGTCTTATCTATTCGGCTGTGTTTGTCCGTTCAAGTGAAAAGCCAAATCGGACGAAAAGAAGCGCAACCAAAGGGATACGAGTAAGAGCACTTGTCATACAAAACCCATATCTATGGCTATATGTACAAACCATGGTACAAGAATGATCCCAAACCAATAATAAATCGGTATCACCTCAAGGCATGTGTTTTTTGCACGGTTGTTTCATCAACGGAGGACAATGCTGCCACTGCCACCTGGACACCCCTGACAGTAGGGTAGGTCGGAGGTCGGCTCACGGTGCTCGTCGGCTCGACCCTGTACGGCTGGACCGCCACCAGTAAAGCATGTGTAGCCGTGTGGGTGTCTGAACCATGTAAAATGTCCACTGTCAGTCTCACGATGATGATCCACGGGAGTCCTCGAAGTTCCAAGATCATCAAGGATTCATCGCTCGACCACACCACAGCGTGGTTTGTCACCACGACTCTTGGATAGAACAGGCACGATGGCTTCCACCAACCGAATCTAATGGAAAATGATCGGTGAAGCATCGATCCTGGCGCCACTCATCCTCAAAGATAAGATTGCTAACTAAAAACATGGAGTGGTTACGTTCGTGAAGAAAATAATAATAGAAACATCAAAGCTTGGGTTCTGTCGATCTTTTAACACATGAAAACCATCAAGCATCAAGGTAGAAGAGGACGGAGGATGTATGGGGTATTTGCATTTCTTATCTAAGTTCCCCACATCTTTCTATACCATTGTTCTTGAGTCTTACTACTTTCTTCTACTTTTATGTTAGTTCGCTTCGTTTTGCTTTTATAATGAACTTATGAGAGGCGCATGTACTGAGATTAGGAAGTAGGTGAGCTTATTACGAGGTGTACATGGGCGAGCAGTTATTCTTGATGGCACGTCTACCATACTTATATACCGAGCAACCACCTATTCAAGAATAATGTACTGACTTGTGTATTGCAAATGGGTCAGATGAATTAGGGCCACTATAAGATGGGATCACCATCATTGTTTGAAAAATCAAAATAGATATCTCGAGTAAAAGTCAGCCAAATAGCACCATCATAGGTAGGATATGAGTATTGTTAGTTTGTTACAAGGACAAAAGCAAATGTTCATAAATACTTTTAAAAAAAATTATTCCACTCGTTATGCTAATATTTATAGTGTAATTATGTAGAAAATAATTTGAAATGTTCTGGAACGATCTTCAGTGTTCTAGAACGATTTTGTAGGTTCCTCGCAAAAATTAACAAAATGGAGAAAAGGCGGAAGAGAAAAGAAAAGAAGATGGAGAGCTTTGTCGGGCGAGTTTCATCCCGTGGGCTTGCTTCACCACTCGCGTGGCTTCATAGTCAGTTGTGATCATGCACGGAGGTTCGTTCGATCCTGTTGCTTACCAGTTCAAACTTCAAAACGTGTGTGGTTACAAGAGAAACAAGCAATGCTAGGATCGGATTTGGGTCCTACTAGTCGAGCTTGAGCACCAACACTTCTTTTCCAAGGTTCCCACTCTCTAATCTCTATGCATGCCATGTTTCTCACCACCTGCTTGAAGCTGCCTTTGTACGTTCTGCCTTATTACGCTGGGACGGGATCTCTGACAGCGTGCACTTGGGCGAGCCGAGCGGGACGGAGGGTACGCCTGGCACCAGTTGCAAGGATGACCATGTGTAGGTCAAGTAAGAGGCAACCAGAGTCTACTGCACCTTCCATCATCTGAGCCAGCGCTCTCAGCCATTGTGATCTGTTGAGTATCTTTCCTTATGCCTCTCATCCTCACGCATGGGCATGGTGTGGTGCACGTACGAAGAAACGAAAGTCCAACTTGGATTCAAAGTCTATGTATCCATAATCCATGCATGGTATGACCATGTTATCTGAATAGCCGCAGTTTTCTTCTGCTTCTACTACTTGCCTTCATTCTGCTTTATATTGAACCCTGAAGAGAGGTGCGCAAGAGTATATGCACGAGGGTCTTGGCAGATCGTAGTCATAGCGTGCCGGGAGGCCTGACGACCCGAACTTGTGCAGTCAGGATGTGGTTGGTGGGGCGTCCTATATACCCACCGCACCAAACCGAGAAATTAAACCACTCGTTCATTGTGAATTTACTGTGTTATACTTGCTATTGAAGTCAGCAGTAGTCGCTTGGCATTCCCTGCTGCTCTCGGTGCTCACAGCTCATATGTATAATCCTGGTAAGGACGAAACATACGGAGATAGAGCTCATATGTATAATCCTGTTAAACATGACAGGACAACCATACGGAGATAGGAAGGGAGTGAACATTGGCATGAGAAGGAAAGAGGAGGAAATTACGTGGAAGCCATGCGAATACATGTGTCGGAGTCTTTCCCCTTATTACCCTTTTCTTTTGTTTGTCTAAAAACAAATACTTAACCAAATATATCTTAAGATCAACGGTTATAATTAATTAGGCAAATAGTACCACTTGGTACCTCCTGGTACCTGTCAGTATTGTAAAACATCTCAATGTTTAAATGTGCACAACAGTTTTAAGAAAGCAGAGAGTTGTGGTTCTTTTCTTTGCTACACCTTGATAAGTTGTAAACATTCCGTTGCTTTCAATTCAGTTCCATGTTTTATCTTTCTGATCGTGGAGTCTTGAAGACACCCCCGGTGCTACATGCACCAACAAGCTAAAAAGAATTAAGTGCTCATTTTTTTCTGCACCGTACTGTGTCGTGTTATGTCCCAACAAAAAAGAGTCGCTGTACAAGACCGTGGTAAGATCTAACTACCTTGGCTGCTTAACCTAATGTCTGGATTAAATGTTGCGCAATCAACGAACCACTGCGACCCCTGAACTCATCAGTCGGGGATGCCTCGTGCGGCAGGGCTGCATTATCTCCGCATGCACCGACGAGCTTGGAGATGTTTGCAGGCAAGGCGGCTTCCACCAGTTGAGTCGGCTGGAATCATGAGATGAGACTGGCACCAGTTGAGTCCTCCAAAAGCACTCTAACCAGGGTGCTGTTTCTGAACTCCGATTTCCTGGTATGCGCTTCTGCGTAAAGCAGCGCTTGGCAAACACCATCCCAAACAGGCCAGTAATTCGGCCACGACGGGGAAGCTGGCGGCGAGGATAGAACAAATAAGGGCGGCTTCCATCAACTGGATGACAAGGCAATTCATGTAGACCATCGATCCTGACGCCTCTCATCCTCACGCGTCATACCATCGTGATGGGGTGCGTGTATACAGAGAAACAGAAATGTCAGGCTTAGGTTCAAGTATATCTCTACCGTATAAAGACCATCAGCAGTGTAAAAGCGGACATCCGCATTTCTTTTCTAGATCTTTCCGTCTTCTTCATCCTCTAGTTGCTTCCTTCTCGTTTTATAACCAACCTGACGAGGGACCAATAGTGAGTGCACCAAAGCATTTGTTGTGAATTTACTGTGCTTGCTTTTAATTGCTGGTAGTACCACATTGCACAAGCTCATTGAAGCCGGTAGCTGAATGAGATAGACACCATTGCTTGCCATTCGCTGCTTGTGGCTTCTATAAAAAAAAAAAGAATAGCAACCGTTCAGGCTCGTCCATCACGACTGACATTTATCTAAACGGTGAGTATCCAGCTAATCTCTCTACTAGGTCATGATTATGTGGCAGCCGTAGCTATCTGCTTGTGTGTCTTTCACAAACAATTCAGATAATCTCTCTCACGGTCCGAAATGATGCTTCGGATTCACAAACAATTCAGATAATCCGTTCAAATATGTGCACATTTGTCTTTTCAGCAACTGAATCCTAGAGCAAATAGTGTACTTATTATTGAGTTGTCCTGAATGATGTCGAAAAGGTGTGCACGTTCTCGAATAAGCAGAAGCATCATATTAGTCATAAATTTGTTTCGCGTGTGTATTTTTTCAGTTCATTCTGAACATTGCCAGGGCAAATGGAAATGATTGTGAGTCAAACATGGAAGTGAAAAGCCAAATTGGACGAAAGAAATGCAAGCGCGTCCAAACGGATACAAGTACAGAGCACTTGTCATACCAAACCCATCCACTCTGCTGGCTATATGTACAAACCATGGTACACGAATGATCAACCAACAATAAATCGGTATCACATCTAGGCAGCTGCTTCTTGCATGGTTGTTTCATCAACGGGGAACAGGGCTACCGCCGACGTCCACATGGACACTCCTGTCAATGGGGTAGATGGCGAGGTCACGGTGCTCGACCCTGGTTGGCTGGACCCCCACCAGTCGAGCAGGCATCCTGTGTCCCAACAACGCAATGTAAGATGGCCACGCCGGCGTCGTCCATGCCCCGTGACGATTGACGCAAGTCCTCGAAGTTCCAAGATCATCAAGGATTCATCGTTCAACCACACCGCGAAGTGCTTTGTCACCATGACTCTTGAATGGAACGGGCATTGCGGCTTCCATCAACGAAATCAGATGGAATGCCATCGGCCGAGCATCGATCCTGACGCCACTCATCCTCAGAGATACGATTGCCAACTAAAAACATGGAGTGGTTATGTTCGTGAACAAAATAAAGAAACATCAGGCTTGGGTTCTATCGATCTTCGAACACTGAGAAGCATCAAGGTAGAAGAGGATGGAGGATGTATGGGGTATTTGCATTTCTTTTCTAAGTTCTTCACCTCATCCTTTTATATCATATTTCTTGGGCCTTGTTGTTTTTCTTCTTCTTCTAGTTGCCTTGTTCTCCTTTTATAATGAACCTGATGAAAGGCTACTGGGATCAGGAGTAGGTGAGCTTATTATTCTCGGAGCTCGTACAGATGTAACATGAGCGAGCGGTTATTCATCATGGCGTGCCTGCCATACTTACCGAGGAACTGGCTGTTCAACGAGAATTTACCGAGTTGTGTTGAGAATTTACTGTTGTGTCATCTATTTTCAGCTTGCATATGGCCTGGTCAGACCAATTAGAACAGGTATAGTGGAGTCTCAGCCGGCGCAAACGAATGGGAAGGAGAGAGAGAAAGACAGCTAGCGTCTCACGACTCGCTTGCTCTAAGCCGGCGTATGGATTATTTTTTAGCCTGCTGCATCGTTGGTATGCTCTGGTTGGTCCTCATCTTAGGGGCAAGTCTAAGCAGCGCATTTAACGAGCGTGAGACCTAGTCACTGCTCGGCAGCACGGGGTGACGTGGAGCTGGAGTCGCTCGCTTGCTGCCGTATCTACTAGTCTTGCTCTTATGCACATTATGAGATGGGGTCGTCATCATTGTTTGAAGAAGAAAATGAGTAAAATTGAACCCAAACAAGGTCATCGTAGGGACTAGCCGACTAAGCAGGATATTATCATTGTTATTACGACCACAGAAGAAAATGGTTATACATATTTTTTAAATTGGGTCACACATTATGCAATTTGTAAAATAATTATGTAGAAAATAATAATTTGATAGTCCTGGAACGATCTTCAGTATTTCGGAACAATTTTGAAGGTTCCACAAAAAAATCAAGAAAAGAGGAAAGAGAAAAAAAAAGACGGAGAGTTTTGTCATGCGAGCTAGCTTCACCCTGTGGCCTTTTGCTTTGTGTAAGAAACATGGTCCCATAAGATTATTAATTGTGATTTTGATCATTAAGCAACAACATAATCATCTAGATTAACATGTTTATCGAGCTGTATACGTAGGTCCAAATAACATGGTGCAATTGATATGGTCCACGAACTCCTGTGAGCCCCAAAGTCGCATCTCGGTCACGAATGAATCGTGCAGCCCTTTTTTTAAGAAACCAGGGATATATTTCATTCATTAATTTTGTTAGTTACAACTCATTTTTACAAGAACAACCTCTAAATAAAAGAAAATTACATTCTAGTCCTTGTAAACATGTTTCCCGCCTTCCTCGCCTCCGCAGGCCTAAGCCGACCTCCTCCTGCTAGCGAAGAAACAAAGTTTTGTTGCCATCTTGAGCAGCACATTATCACGGCATGCATTTGCCCGCGACCTGGCTTGAAGAGATGGTCATTAACCATCGAATTGTCTAGCTTCGAGGAATCCGACGCTTTCATTGCCGGATACGCTGAGGATAAGCTGAACCACCAAAATTGATGGAAACTAAAGACCAACCTGATTTCTCGTGTTGGTAAACCAAGAAACAACACCAGACAACAATCCAATAAAGTCAAGGGAGTAGAAAATGAACCCAACGTGATCTGGAGCACCAGATCCGGGGTAAGAACACCACAACTGCTCATTGCTGGTCAGCAAGACCTCGCCAATAATAAGGTGAAGAAGACATCGATGTCGCTTATTCCTATCCTGCAGACCCGCCTCCACCCTGCAGGATCTGCCTGGCTTCAAAGTACCTATACTGATCGGCAGGTACATATATGTACACCAGACACTTAATCCTCGTTCCCCCATCCCCTCCAGCGTCGTCGCCTCTTGAGAAGAAAAGATGAGAAGGAACAAGAGTCTGGTCGATGAATGAGATACTACTAGAGAAGAGGGCATTCATCCCTAACACGTTAGTACCGGTGGCACTTTAAGCCAGTATTAATGTGCAAAATAGGCATGCATCGACGTCACCCGGCTAATTTAGTACCGGCTAGAGACACCAGCCGGTACTAAATGACGCCACCTAACATCGAGGCAACAACTAGATTCCTCTCGGTCTATTTAGTACCGGCTGATAGCTCCAGCCGGTATTAAAGGAGTAACTTTAGTACCGGCTAGAGTTATGAAACAGTAAATAATATTTAGTACCGGCTGATCGTTGTAACCGGTGCTAAAAGAGCACGATTAATACCGGTTAGAAACCTCCACCGGTACTAAACATAGCTCACACGCTATTTATCTTCTCCTTCCCACGGTCAGACTTATCTTTTATTTTCTCTCACCCTTACCTCCTCCCTCCGGCAACACACCACAAAGGCATGGCCTGCCCCCGGGCGATGCCGATGCGCCTCTACTGGCCGGCGGAGGCGTTGACCGGGCGGCCCATCCGGGCACCTGTGGTTCGACCTACCTCGGCTCCTTCACCAACAGAGCCGAGGGACCGAGAGCAGCCAAGGGATCGATCGGATGATTTGATTGCAACAGGACAGGAACAGGGAGGATCCTAGCAGGGATATTTTCGACCTGTGTAGGTACGTGATTCTCCTTTTGCTGGGCCAGATATCTTGATTTATGGCTTCCTAGATTTGGGTCCTGTGTGCGGGATTGATGCATGTTTCCGCCTGATTTGAAGGTACAAACACCGCTCCATTTCCTCTCCGCCGGTGGATGGACACGAGGGACGTGTCAAGCCTGGTCACCAACTAATGCTCGTGGAGTGATTCGGAGAGGAACGCGGAGGCATGGCGGGAGCCAGTTCGGGCGCAGGCGAGAGGTGTAGGTGAGGAACAGAGGAAGAGAGAGATTGTTCGATCTTGATGATAAGTTCGATTGTGTAGAGAGCCTTCATGTCGTGGGCTTTTTTTTTGTTCTATATTGTGCTATTTTTTTTTTCTTTTTTCTTTGTGTAGCGAGGGGTATTAGAGCAGCAACTCACATACTACTGCATATTCTTTTTTAACTAACTATGTATCAATACTACCCCGGATGTGTACATAGCCTTCTTTTTCTTTGTTCTTTGATGTGCACTTGGCTTCAAATTAGAGTTATGCTCTTTGCTGTGGTCTTGGCTTCAATTTAGAGTGCTGGACAAAATAAAAAAATGCAAACAGGAAAAACAAAAATAATATAGCTGGACATTGGACATTTTGTACCGGTGAAAGACACCGACCGGTACTAACGTTTGCTCCCCATGCGCTACGTGGGTGTGCCGTTTAGTACCGGCTGTTGCTATCAACCGGTACTAAATAACACATTTAAGTACCGGTTGCTTCAACCGGTACTAAATAGCTGTCCATTAGTACCGGAAACGGGATACCGGTTGGATAACCGGTACTAACCTAGCCTTGCGCCCGGTACTAAAGCTCGCTTCTCTAGTAGTGAGAGTGCGTTTAGTTACAAAAGTTTTCCCCAAAAAAATACTATTCATCCAACTTTTCTCTATTTATCACGTCCCTCCCACTCACAGAACACTATTCATCTACAGTGTATTTTTGGGTCTACAGTGTTTTTTCGGAAATCTTTCCTAATTTAAACACACCCATGCAGCTGCGCCATGTTATCTGTGCAGATCCTAACGGCCCAACCAGCTCCGAGGAGTTAGCAGACCATGCAGCTTCCACCAATTGAGTCGGCTGGAGTCGGTCAAGACCCGATCCTGATACCTCCCATCCTCACACGTGATTACTGGTTCAAAGACAGAGACAAGGTTTGGTCCGTAGGTAGAGGGAGGGAACATCTCATCAGGCTTTGGGTTCTACTAGTCGATCACCCAATCTCGAGGAAATCCAATGGGCGATATCCCAAATACCCCAGGATAGGGCACTGGGACCAGACGGCTATACCGGACTCTTCTACAAGGAATGCTGGCAAATAATCAAGCAAGATGTCATGGCGGCGGTTAACTCCATCTATAACCAAAGGTGCAGGGACTTCGACTTAATTAACAAAGCAAACATCGTGCTCATACCAAAGAAAGAGGGCGCAGACTGCGTGACGGACTTCCGCCCCATCAGTCTTATCCATGGGGTAGCGAAGATCATATCAAAGCTGCTTGCGCTACGGTTGGCCCCCCACCTAAATGGCCTTATCTCGCCATGCCAAAGCGCATTTATAAAAGGTCGTAGCATCCACGACAACTTCATGTATGTCCGGAACCTGGCATGGCGACTGCACTGAAACAAAACGTCGGCCCTGCTTCTAAAGTTAGACATATCAAAGGCCTTCGACTCGGTGCGTTGGGACTACCTTCTGGAAATGCTCAAACAAAGGGGATTCCCCCCCAAATGGTGCAACTGGCTTGCGGCTATGCTTGCGACCTCTTCGTCCAAGGTTCTCCTCAACGGTGCTCCCCTAGACTCTATCAGGCACGGTCGTGGACTACGACAAGGTGATCCACTTTCACCTTTTCTCTTCATTCTGGCGATCGACCCACTGCATCATCTACTAGAGGAGGCCACCAACCGAGGACTTCTAAGTAAGGTCGGGGGAAGAGGCACGAGGCTCTGAGTCTCAATATATGCTGACGACGCGGCAATATTCATCAAACCAACGCCCGGGGACGTGCAGAATATCCAAAGCCTGCTGTCCAAGTTTGGGGAGGTCACAGGTCTCAGGACAAACCTCCACAAAACAAGTGTCACACCAATCAGGTGCGACAACACTGACCTGGTTGCCCTGCTCCATGAACTACCAGTCAAACGGGTGAACATCCCATTCAAATACTTGGGCCTTCCTCTATCGATCAAACGCCCAAAACGAGTGCACTTCCAGCCGCTTGTCGACAAGGCAGCGTGGAAAATGTCAACATGGAATGGGCGAAATCTCACAACGGCTGGACGCACATGCCTAGTCAAGACGGTCCTCACCGCCCAACCAGTCTATACCCTCACAGCACTTAAACCACCATAAGAGACAATAACAGACCTCGACAAACTGCGTCAGGGCTTCCTCTGGGCGGGTAGAGGAGACCTCACTGGAGCTAAGTGCAAGGTCAATTGGACCAGAGCGTGTCTCCCTAAGGAAAACGGAGGACTGGGAATCATGAGCCT
The DNA here is from genome assembly GCA_015342445.1 of Digitaria exilis. NCBI lineage: Eukaryota > Viridiplantae > Streptophyta > Magnoliopsida > Poales > Poaceae > Digitaria > Digitaria exilis. The sequence goes on along the minus strand of JACEFO010002261.1, from coordinate 23,033 downwards.
ACAACAATTCGCACGAGCCTTGCGCCTACGCTGGCTATGGCAAGAATGGGCATCCCCGGATAAGCCATGGGTCGGGACTAAATCGCCATGCGATGATGCAGATAAGCGGCCTGCACGACCATAACCGTGGGAAATGGGGAGAAGACGAAGTTCTGGACAGATGGATGGATCACAGGCGAGAGACCAAAGGATATTGCCCCCCGACTCTATACCAAATCCTGACGCAAGAACAGAACGGTAGCGAAGGCCCTACAAAATCATAACTGGATCAGAGAGTTAAACCTCCACATAGGATGCACGGTGGCTCAATTCCTTGAGTTCGCCAATCTGTGGTAGGCAATCAATCGCGTCAAGAGAATCGAAGCACAGGAAGATCAGATCTCATGGAAGCTGACAAACAACAGCCGGTACACAGCTTCATCTGCATACAATGCACAATTCATAGGATGCACAAGGAACCAACACCTGAAAGCAATATGGGACACCTGGGCACCACCGAAATGCAAGTTCTTTACATGGCTCATCGTACAGAACCGTGTGTGTACCTCCGATCGCTTAGCCAGGCGGAACTGGGATCATTGTCCGTCATGCCCACTATGCAGACAAACAATGGAGACGGCGCATCACCTCCTAGCAGAATGCCGTTACACGAAAAAAATATGGAACCTTATCGCCTAGTGGCTTCAACAGCCACAACTACGCCCTGCAGAGTGGGCAACAACAACCACTGCCCAAGAGTGGTGGCAGATGGCTTCTTCGGTGTCTGGAATGTCCAAAAGGTCAGCATGCACCCTAACAATGCTAACTATATGGGAGATCTGGAAAGAACGGAACACGAGAATCTTCGACCGTAAAGAATCATCAACACTGGCGCTGCTAGCAATAATAAAAAACGAGGCAAATGCCTGGATTCAGGCGGGGGCCAAGACTCTAGAGTGCCTTATGAATCGAGAATAACAATAAAACTAAATGTAACACCGCTTAGGCGGTCATTGTAAAAACTCACTCTTCTTTATCAGTGAAACAAGCACAATCTCATGTTGTTCGTTCAAAAAGAAAAAAGAAGAGAACGGTATGCCTATTTCTTTTTTCTCGATTTCTCACCTCTCTGAAATGTTATGCATGCATCCTGGATCTTAGCCTCTCCTTATATCTGCTTTCATTCTCTAGGCAGCGGAGTGGCCAAGTAGCTGAGCTCATGGCATGCCCAACGCGGGTGTCCCATTGGTGGCCTTGTCAGGCCAACTAGGCTCGGATGCCACATGGTCAAAAGTTGGGTGCTCTTAGTGTGGCCTCACACTAGCCTCAGGAGAGAGAAAGAGCTACGGAGAGATAAAAGTTATGGTCCAAGAGGAGAAAGCAAAAGATGACAACCTGCGTTGGGAGAGGTAGTGGCTTTGGACTAATGGTCCAATGTGGACAGATACTTTTTGCTGAGACTACCAGGCATAGATGCCTGCGTCGGGCTTGCCCTTATGCTAGGAGGCGGCAGCTCTGACGACCTGAACAACACTTTTGGCGAGCGAGGATGCTTCATGGCGCATCACCAATGTACCATGCCTATTACTAAGCAGCCGCCCATTGCCCCACATTCAATAAGAATTCATTATTTTTTTACTGAGGTTTGAGTAGTTACTCGATACCCAAACTTTTTTCCCCTCGAAACCTTAGCTATGCAAATTTCAATGGTGGTATCAAAAAAAAATTAAACATGGTGTCACAAATACTCTGAACGGTGAACATATGTGCATAACCCATTTAATTGGGCCATAGTTAATAGTTTGTGGGCCGGTTAAGACTCTGTAGGAAGGCAAGCCCGATACAACAAATTCCTGACCTTAAAATGGATTTCTTATCCATCTTCCAATAAATGTTAGTTTCTCCACCTTTCAATGTTTTAGATTCGTGCAAACAAAATAGACCATTGGATCTACTCAAACCCTAGCACTACTCCTCCCCCACCGGCTCCCACCCGCCTGCCGTGCGGACGCACCCAGCGCGCGCCGCCTCCCGCTGGCCTCCTCGTGCCCTTGTGCCGCTGCTGCCCACCCATACAGGTGGTCGCACACGGCACCCAGCCTACCACTGCCCGGCCCTATGTGCCACCTCCGCACGCCGACGTCGTCTTCAGAGAAGGAGCACAGGTGAAGGTCAACATTCTGAGTTCATGGTCTCAACATTTGTGAATCCAATTTCAACATTTTATTTTTGTAATTTCAACATTTTAAGTTTAAATAAATTTTATTTGATGTGCATTCACGCCACACTCTCTGGAGTCTGGAGCTTATTGCCCGTGTCCATGAGTATGAGAGGGATCAAGGAAGATGATTGACCAATGACTCCGGCCGAGGGCTGGCGCAGATGGAGGAAATGCATCTTTTCCCTCTAACTTGACCTACACATGGTCATCCTTTGTACTATGGCGCCAACAGGGGCGAAGCTGCCTTGGCCACAGGGGTGCCAATGCACCCACGAAAAAAATGAAACTTGGTGTAAACCTCTGATTTTCCACCACTAATGCACCTCCCAAACTTAATTTTATGCACCCACGGCTCAAGAACAAAAACATGGTGCACCCCCTCTATTGTACTCTAGCTTCGCCCCTGGGCGCCAAGCGTACCCTCCAGGCCTCCATCACCTGCTTGCGGATGACAGGCCGAAGTCGCTTCGGTCTCGTAGCCATGTATATCTTTTTTTTTCTTTTACAAATTGGTGATCCCGCAGTGACGTAGCTGTGTCCCAGTCTGAGAACGCACCATATGCTCGTCTGGTCTTGTCATCTTGTGCAACTGACTCCAGTAAGACGTCTATTGTGGTAGCAACTCAGTAAATTCTCATTGAACGGACGCGTTTACTCTCGGTAGGTTTGGTAGACGCACCATCAAGCATGGCCCATTCGCCCAAGTGCATGTCGTCAGAGCTCCGGGCATAACAAGTTCAACTACTCGTACGGTCGGACCCCGCCGCGCAAAGTGCACCGTGCGCCTCTCATAAACATATAAGCGCAGAAGGAATCAGCTCAAAGCAGGAGCTGGGGAACATGACATAGAGAGGTGGGAGCTTTGGAACCCAGAGCCCTACCTACGCACTCCAGCTTTTTTTTTCAAGTTTGAACTGTGGTAGCCACATTTGTAACTTGTGAGTATGGGAGGCATCAGGATCGAGCCTTGGCCCATGATTCGAGCCGGGTATGTCGGTGGAAGCCACACTGCTTGTTTCTTCACCGTTTCGTCGCAACATGGAAATTTCCTGCAGCCGCATCATGCATCCTGCTCATGCATTAGTGTGTTTGAATTGTGCATGATGGAGGAGTTGTGGCCGTACGACTCTCCATGGTGGAGATCAAATGCAGCCGGGGGTAGCCCAAGATGCGAAGGAAGCCCACGGGCCACATTACACGACTCATTTAAATTCTCATGGAACAGGCGGTTGCTCAGTAAGTTTTGTGAGAGCTAATAAGCTCACTTACTCCTAATCCGCTACCTATCCACTGCCTAGAGTGCACCGTACGCCTCTTATCAGGTTCGTTATAAAAGCAAAAAGAAGGCAACTAGTAGAAGCAGAAGAACGAAAACAGCAAGATCCAAGAAAAAAGCACAATCTCGTGCTTGTTCGTTCAGAAAACAGCAAGATCCAAGAGACATAATATAAAAAGAGGTGGAGGCTTAGAAAAAAATATACACACCCCATATGTCCTCCTTCTACCTTAATGCTTGATGGCTTATGTGTTAAGAGATAGAAACGAAGCCTGGTGTTCTTTTGTTCGCACACGAGCCAGTCCTTGTTTTGAGCTGGCAATCACATCTCTGACTCTGAGTCTCTAAGGATGAGTGGTGTCAGGATTGATGCTGGGCCGAAGGTTCTCTGTACGCTTCAGATGGAGAGAGTCGCCGTCGCGGCAGGGCCTTCCACAGTGTGACCGAACGACGTGTCCTCAATAATCAAACTTGGAACTTCGAGGACTCCCGTCGATAGTCACACGACGCCCATCCACCTAGGAGCGTGTTCAGGTGCTCGCTACTACACGGCATGGACGGTCTTGTGAATGGATTTTGGTCTCGTGGTTGTATACGTGTCGTACACCCAGAATCATCACTGGCGAGCATGACATTATTGGTTAATTGAGTTAGATGACAAATGAAGAAACTAAACATCTATCATAAGTGCTCTTTACTCGTGTCTGAATCGGTTGTGCTTGGATTGCATTTGGTCATCCAATTCGCCTTTCACTTCCAGGTTGAAAACCGGTTCTTATCCCAACATGTGACTGGCTAAGTTTTGAAGTTTTTGTGCTTTTGCGGTTGGGCTACGTAAGTCACACACACACACATTTCGATTACTGGAAAAACAAAAACACGTACGCTATTTGCCGCATGAAACCACATAATTCAGGTGCTGAAAGCCAGAAACCCAACTGGAAAGAAAAAGTCCCTATTTGCTCTTGGATTCAGTTGCTGAAAGACGTAAGGAAATATTAATTTGCCACATAAAACTTTAACTGCTCCAATGCCCCTCAATCTCCTGGGAACGGGATTAACCGAACAAGGCCTAAAATGGGAGAGTGGTCGTCATAATTTGTGATGAATAGGGCAAATGAGAAATTCAGTTCTTTCAGCAATCGAATCCTAGGGCAAATAGCAAAAATTTCCAGTTATCTTGCAGTGACGTAGCTGTGTCCCAGTCTGGGAACGCACCATATGCTCGTCTGTCTTGTCATCTTGTGCAACTGACTCCAAATAAGAACATCTATTGTAGTAGCAACTCAGTAAATTCTCATTGAACGGACGCGGTTACTCTCGGTAGGTTTGGTAGACGCACCATCAAGCATGGTAACTCGCCCAAGTGCACGTCGTCGGAGCTCCGGGCATAACAAGCTCAACTACTCGTACCCACCGCGCAAAGTGCACCGTGCGCCTCTCATAAAGTTCACCCATATATAAGCAGAAGGAATCAGCTCAAAGCAGGAGGTAGGGAACATGACATAGAGAGGTGGAGCTTTGGAAAAGCGTGTTGGTCTTCAAGATCGACTAGTAGAACCCAGAGCCTACCTACGCACTCCACCCTTTTTTTTTAAGTTTGAACTGTGGTAGGCACATTTGTAACTTGTGAGTATGGGAGGCATCAGGATCGAGCCTTGGCCCATGGTTCGAGCCGGGTATGTCGGTGGAAGCCACACTGCTTGTTTCTTCACCGTTTCGTCGCAAAACATGGAAAGTGCCTGCAGCCGCATCATGCAGGGGCGTAGACAGAATTTGACCATAGGGGGGGGGGCAAGACATAAGTGTAAAACGATATCATAAAAGTATGACATGTATATAGTATGCGTAAAGATGAGTACTCTACAATAAGTTTACGGAAAAATACATTCTCTATCAAATAAGTATTTATCCAACCTATCGTCACAAAATAACGGTTTGGTGTATAACATGAATATATAAAGATCGATTGCACAATACAATGCTACTGGTTCTGATCATTAATCGAGCACTCGTAAAATAGAACTTTGAATAGAAGAGAATAAAGATGGGTTTAATGACCCATATAAAAATCAAATAGAAAAATACATATTGGTTACATATTAGCCACTAATAATCTTAAACCATGCACAACTTTAAGTCATGCACATGCTGGGAAAACGACCTGTTCCAACCTATAATCGGATAATAAATGATTAAATGGAACCCATCTGACAATCTTTATGTAGTACACTACGACGGCACTCGCAGTCGCTACAGCATCATATATCTGTATCAATTTCTGCACCTCTAAGCAGGTACTGCTTCTTGGCTGTTCGATCATCATCAGAAGACAGGGCACCCATCCACCTCGACACCCCTGGCCGTGGGGCAGGTAGCGAGGTCGCAGTGCTCTCCCCTTGATCCCCACCAGTCGAGCGTGTTCCCGGACAGCGCGAAGTAGATGACCACCCCCATGATGGCCACGCCGGCGTCCATGGCCGCCGAGAGCACGTAGTTGTAGCGCTTCCACCACCCCTTTCGGTACCTGAACACGAAGAAGTTGAACACGGTGCCCAGGAAGCACCACGCCGTGTAGTTGAGCGGCGCCGCCGGGGGCATGTTGGCCGTGGCGCCCAGGAGCACCGGCAGGTTGACGAGGCTGATCCACCACGCGTGCCGCGGCAGCGCCCTCGCGAGGAGCCACACGAGCGCCGGGCAGATCAGGCCGCCGAGGAAGCACCAGTTGAGCGCGTTGTAGTAGCCCAGCGGCCCGAAGATGCGGCGCGGGCCCACCAGGCCCCAGATCACGGACGCGTCGAAGAAGACGTGGTCGCCGGGGCACGTCCATGGGCTGCCCTCCGGGAGGAGGTCCTTCTCGCAGATGTGTGGCACCGTCGTCAGCAGCCACCACGCCACGATCGTGTTCACCGTCCCGGCGATTATCGTCCCGATCAGCTGATCAAAGCATTGATTGTTAGTTTTCAAACACCAATTCAATAACTTGTTTTGTTTGATCGGACATCAGCAACAGTTATTCGTACCTGAACTAGGAACATGGATCTCGGCGGGATCTTCATGTAGTGGCCAAGTTTGAAGTCGGTTAGGAAGGAGACGGACTGGTTCATGCTGATGTAGCCGTAGACCTTGAAGCACACGTTGGCGATCGGCTTCCCCGGCATGATCAGCCCAAAGATGTACTCTGTAATGACATTGAGCCCCGGTGTCTGCAAACACGTACGTACCAGTGTCAACATGACTAATGCTGGACTATTGGAGTCAAGCTGCTGCTAGCTACTAGTTAGGTACCGTGTTTGTGGTGGCTGTGATGATACTGATGGGGAGCGTGAAGATGAAGGCGACGGCGCAGGCGAAGAGGAGCCCCCACCATGGCAGCTGCACCTCTTCCTTGAACACGGTGCAGAGCACCAGCGACACCGCCATGGTGACCGCGAGCAGCAAGTAGAACCACCAGCTGGGTATGTCGTCGTACTTCCTCATCATCCTCGTGTGCACGTCATGCTTGCCCTTGTACGACTTCCGGAACCTCTGGTATATCTCCCTGCACAACAAAACAAAACAAAACAATATTAGTCAATAAGTTTAGCAGATGCGACAGATCTATGTAGTAGAGCAGGAATAGATGACTGAGGTGATTTTGCAAAACAAGCACGTACTTGCCGTGGAAGAGGGCAACATGAGACAAGGTGGCGGCGATGGTGGCGAAGCCAAGGCCATAGCATATGGCGAAGACCAAGCTGAGTTGGATCTTCCCCTGCTTAGCATAGGCGTCCATGTCGATCTCGAACCTGTCGTTGACGATGGCGGTGATGTTGTACATCTGGCCGGCGCCGGTGAAGAGGTCGGTGGAGTAGATGGGGAAGGTGCTGGCATCGTAGAGGTTGAACGCCCAGTAGCAGGCTGGCACGATGAGGTAGGTGACGAGGACGAAGCCGAAGTAGACGTTGACGATGGCGAAGAAGGGCGACACGAGCGGGCTCGAGAGGAAGGCCACTACCACGGACCAGTCGAGCGTGAAGGCGCCGACGCCGAGGCCGTTGAGACCCGAGCCGATCTGGTGCATGGTCACCGATTTGGGGAACGCCCAGCACACCCACGAGACCGCGCTCACCGTCGGGAAGATGTACCCCGGCACGATGTACCACGCGAAGCTGCAGATGAGCGCGATCAGGAAGAACTTGCCACGCGTCATCCGGCGATCCTCCTTCTCGTGCAGCGCTCTGGATGAATTTGTGATCAGGGATGAGTTGAAATGCGTGAAAATTATATTAATTTGGTCGATTACATCAAGGGGGAACCCATCGTGTTGGATCACCTGAGGAGAGACACCTGCACGAGACTCTGCGGCCACCACATCTGTGCCGGCTCGATCACGTACTTCCTCATCAGCCCTGCCCATCCGTACCCGAGCACCTACACGTACAGGAGATCGATGAGCGCCATGTTCCATCGAACAACGTACACTGAAAGACTCGTGCGAAACGAAACACACATAAAGGGAAGCTGACCTGACTGGTGATGATGATGAGAAGGCCGGTGAAGAAGGAGATGTTCCTCTTGTAGAAGGCCTTGACGATGGTGACGATGCCGATGGCGTAGGCGCTTCCGTTGCCGAACGCGGCGCCGGCGTTGGCGAAGATGCAAATCAGCACGTGCTCCTTGACGTTGAAGGGCCCCGGGTTCAGCGACCACTCCCTGCCTAAAAAGATCATCTTCCTGTTCGGCAGCACACGCGCCATGAAGTGCCCCACCGGCAGCGCCGCCACCTGCACGTACGTACGTCACCATGCTTGACAAATATTCACAAGAAAGAAAGAAAGCATCCAACACGATCGATCGATCTGGAACAACGAACAGAAGGCTGACCTGGACGGTGATCTGGCTGATGACGATGGGCTCGCTACGGTAGCCGAAGAACTGGTTGAAGAAGGAGAGGAGCGCGCAGGCAACGACGCCGATGGTCCACATGCGGAACGTCCACACCGGCATCGTCGGGTCGTCGGTCGTCGGCACCGTCAACCTGACCTGCTCCACCAGCTCCACCTCGTCCTCTTCGCCATTGCCACTGGGACGATGATGCTCGATCTCCATGGCTGCGCGGCGCCTTCCGCGTCCAGATCGATCTGGACTGAGGTTTATCGAAGAATGGCGGAGCGAGCGTCAGAGGACGGCGCGGCGCGGTTAAATATCGCGGCCGGCTCGGGCTGGGGGACGCCGAAGATCCGGGCCGGGTGGTTTCATAGGTCGTTGGGGATGAGAGATTCTTGGGTCCAACGACTCGGTAGTATCTTGGGCAATGGATGATTCCGCGCGGGCCTGAATCTGAACGCTTGTTTGTTCACGCAAGCGCAACTGATCTGGAACCTGAATGAAGCGGATCTGTTTGGTTTCGAACAGACGCGTACTGATGAACGAATCAAAAGCGCTCGTGATGAGCTGGCACTTACTAGTCCTGTTTGTGTGCTTCAGATTTGGCAGCTTCGTAGTTTAACGTACGTACCCAGCTAATCGTGACAGGTTTACTAGGATGTATCGGGACGTGATGGCGCGCGGGATCATCGTTCACCGGCCTTGAGCGTCAGTTACTACTCCGGCGACGACTGAGGACAAAGCAAGCAGTAAATGGCTCGTGCCATTTTTAGCCGCCGGCTCCGTGCAGGTGCAGTAGCAATTAGGGGTGAAAACGGTCGGTATAATTCCCATATTCGACCGAACCGTTTTCTACATTTCACCCGATCGAATTCGTATTTTCGGGAAAAAACAAAATCGGGTCGGTATAAAAAATACGGAATACGAAATCGGGACGAAAACGGTTTAGGCTCCATCCCGATCGTTTTCGCTTTTCCCGTATTTATTCGGGATATACCGAATTCGAAATCCGGTATATTCCAGTTTTACTGTTTTAGAATTTTAGCCCATCCAGCCTCCCAACCGGCCCATCCCAACTATTCTAGGGTTTCCTCCCCCACATCAGATCCACTAGCCACCATCCCACCACGCCTCCCTTCCTCCCTCGGCGCCGCATCTCCCCTCCCGACCGACTCGCGAGTCGCGTACTCGCGTCGCATCCCTCCCTCAACCACACGACGCCGCCACCCCGCCGTCAGCCCGCCACCGTGCCACCCTGCCTCCTGCCCTCCACCGCGTCACCCCACCGCAGGCTGGAGTCTGGAGAGTCGATGGCGCCCACTAGAGAAGCTCCTCCTGTGTTATGCTACTGAGTGTAGTTGCACCTTGTTGACTTTTGTGTTTGCTGTCATGTTGTGTGTTTCAAAAGAGTGTTATTGTGATGCTTATTTAAGACTTGTTGGTTGTTATGCGCTTGTTAATTTGTTAAGGACTAGGAGTGAAAACGGTCGGTATAATTCCCGTATTCGACCGAACTGTTTTCTATATTTCACCTGATCGAATTCGTATTTTCGGGAAAAAACGAAATCGGGTCGGTATAAAAAATACGGAATACGAAATCGGGACGAAAATGGTTTAGGCTCCATCCCGATCGTTTTCGCTTTTCCCGTATTTATTCGGGATATCCCGAATTCGAAATTCGGTATATTCCGAATTCGAAATTCGGTATATTCCAGTTTTACTGTTTTAGAATTTTGGTCCATCCAGTCTCCCAACTATTCTAGGGTTTCCTCCCCCACATCAGACCCACTAGCCACCAGCCCACCACGCCTCCCTTCCTCCCTCGGCGCCGCATCTCCCCTCCCGACCGACTCGCGAGTCGCGTACTCGCGTCGCGTCCCTCCCTCAACCACACGACGCCGCCACCCCCAGCACTGCGCCACCCCGCCGTCAGCCCGCCACCGTGCTACCCTGCCTCCTGCCCTCCACCGCGTCACCCCACCGCAGGCTGGAGTCTGGAGAGTCGATGGCGCCCACTAGAGAAGCTCCTCCTGTGTTATGCTACTGAGTTGTTGTAACACCCCTGGTGTTAATTAACACTAAACCCATGGTTAAGCTAAGCTAAGCCTGTTTCAAAAGTCAAATCAAAGAAAATGAGAAAATTTAACCAAATTTGAGCCAAAGCCATTCAAAGGTACCAATAAGGAAAACTTTGAAAACTTCATAAGAACTTGAAAAAGTGCAAATGTAAAAGTTGGAGAGTAAGCCAAGCCAAGCAACTTTCATTTTCAGACCATAGCCTAAAAATGCTTGGAAGCAGCCCAAAATTCGAACCCCAATCTTGGAAATTGAAAATTTCAATTCAAATTCAAAAGCTGAAATGGAATCTTAGCCAAATCTCAAGATTTTACCACAGAACATCAAAATCTCCCAAAAGCAAAGTTGTTCTTCATCACATTTCAGGACTTTTCCTCTCTGGACACTTTGGCCAATTTTGCCATTTAGCCCCTCGAATTTCAGAAATTCAGTTCAAAACAGGGATTTACCCCTTTTTGAATTACAGCCAAGATTTCAACTTTTTCTTCAAATTTCCAGTGCAGGAACGTGTCCAATGAAATTCTAAACAACTTTCGTGTTGGAAGATTTTTGAGTCATGTTCAAAATTTTGAAATTAGAGCCATGCCAATCAATTGACTTTTGCACCGCTCACGGCGTGCTCACGGGATGCCAGCGCCGCGCTCGCGCGTGCCCGAGCTCGCCGCCGGCAGCTCCCGTCGCCGTCCGTCCTCGCCTGCGTCGACAAGTGACACGGCTGGGTGTCCCTTCTCGCCGCGCACGCGTCTGGCACGGTCTCACGATCGGAGGCGCACTGTAGCGCTGACTCCGCGCTCGCCACCACGTCGCCGCCGCGGACCGCCGGTCCTTGCCGCCGCCGCCGTTGCCCGCCGGTCCAAACGGCGACTTTCGCGCCCCCGCGTGCTCCTTTCCACGCCCTGTCGCTTCTCGCCTCGCTCACGCGCATCTGCCGCCCTCAGCACGCCTGCGCGCGCGCGTTGACACCGCGCGCGGCGCCAACACGGCCGCGGCAGTGCCGCTGTCGCCGCGACAGCTCACCGAGCTGCCCTGGCCCCCATCTCAAGCTTCCCGAGCTCCCTCTCACTCCCCTCTCACGCCTACATAAGCCAGCAACAGTTCCCCTCCCTTCCTCGCCGGAAAAACACTCGCCGGAGCAAGCAGAGGCGCCGCCGAGCTCGTTCCCGTGAGGAGCCCCTCTTCATTTTCCCCTACTTCCCCGGCCCGGTCTCGCCGCCGTTTGGCCGGCGTAACCACGCCGGCGAGCCCAGGGACTTGGTTGTGTCTTCAACCTCTTTCCAGGGGGCCGAGCGCAAAATATAAGGACTTGTCTGTAATAGTTTCAAAAACCCTAGGGTCCCTCGCGTAAAACAGATTCTTAATTTTTGGATTAATTCGCTGAGATCTTCAAAAATTCGTAGAAAATCGTAGAAAACTCAGAAAAATGTCAAACCAATTTTGTAGTGACCAGTGAATCTAGAAGAACAACTTCCTCTTTTGAACCTCACTCAGTTGAGCAGTAGATTTTGAATTATAAATACTTTTCAGTTTGAGCACATTTCATCATAGTTCAAAATCTACACATGCACTGGAGCTGAGCTTGGGATATGTTGTTAGGATGATTATCATTAGCCTAATGCGCAAAGGGTGCACAAAAATTCCCAATGGATTTAGGGTTATGATTTTCCAAACATATACCCTGCTGTTTTGGCAAATAAATCATAGAAAATAAATTACTCAGTGAAAAATCATCTCCTTCACACAGAAATTCAATCAAGACATAAGAAACCTTAGAAAAATGAAAATGATAATTTTTGGACACTGGAAAATGGTTAAATTATTTTTGGTAGTTTAAATATGGTGAAATTCCACAAAAATAACCAAAAATCAAAACCATTTACAAACTTGCAGAGATGTCACCCTTGACATCCTAAGCCACTGTGCCAAGTGGTTTGGACAAAAACTTTGTAATTATTTTTGTAGGATTTTAGTTTGATTTTAGGCAAAAAGATAAGAAAAATTGTAATAAATTATAGGAAAATCAACTTGAGCCAAATTTTGGGCTAAACTCCTGTCTTGGCATGAGTAAGCCTCTGGTCGAGTGACACCTAAAAATAATACTCCTAAGTTCACCTTTTGAATAATGGAAAAAGGACTTAAAAGGTGGAAAAGAGAAGAAAAAGAAAGGAAAAGAGAAGAAAAAGAAAAGAAAAGAGAAAATCTCAAACTCAAAAATCAAAGTGAAGGTTCCGCATGAAAAGGAAATATTCACTTATAACTAATGTTTATCCTTTCCAACTTATCCATCAAGATCTAAATAAACACTCACTTAAGTTCGTTACTTAAATATTCCATGCATTCGTGTAGATTCGGGTCTCGCCGACGGAGTCTACGAGCTAGTCCCCGCTGCCGAGGAGATCACCCAGGAGTCCGAGGTGAACGTGGTGCACGTGGATCCGAGCCCCGAGCAGGAGTACCGCTTCGAGCCGGAAGGCAAGCCCCGGAGCATAACCTAACTTTACTTACGCAATTCAATTGATTATATGTTTGTGCATTTAAGTTTTAAGGAGTTGATTGAAACCCTAGATTGCATGATCATAGGTTCCTTTGATTGAACACTAGTATGATAGGTTCGATAGTTGCTATGCTTAATAACGATAGAAGTCGAGTGTTTTCCGACACTCGCGAGATATAGGAGTTGTATGACTACTCATATCAGAAACACTAGAGATGATGGACGGATGATTGTAGATACCCGTCTATCGATGTTTAAGTGGAAACATGTGGTACTTTTGTGTCAAGCGTTTGAACGTACCACACATATGCACGGTTTATGGGACTGGTAAGTCCCGATATCCGATTGATGCGAGCAGGTCCGACAGCTCATTTGTCTTGGAAACGTTATCCCATGGGCACATGAGGGTAGTTGCGTGAGTCCCAGTAGTGGTAAACCTTTACCCTGAGGCAGTGGGACTCGGGAGCCACTCGCAGAGAGAGGAGAAAGGATTGGGGTGTGTTGGCATTTCCAACCATTCCGTATGTTTGGGTTTTCCCTGGCCAGGTAGTAAATTCGGTTCGAACTGTCCGCTTCTCGCGGTTAATGAGACTGCTTGACCGATGTATGACATATTATGAAGTGGAACTTGGAAGGATGAAATCTTTGTATGAAATAATTGTATTGCAAAACTTGATTGTTTAGCTAGGCTCACCTAGAATGGATAGACTTAAGAATTAAAAGTTAAAATAAAGAAAATAGAAAACAGCTTAGTCGCTTTTGGCAAAAGAACCCCCACTAGCCAAACAGCCTCTCATCTTAGGAGTCGGTGATGTAGTGATCACCAGTCGGGTAAGTCTTGTTGAGTATAACTAGTATACTCAGCCTTGCTTGTGGCTTAATTTTTCAGGACCTTCCCCTCAGGAGGTAGCTGCCTCTATGGCTTGGGCCTCCCAGCTTCCTCCTGGTTACAGCATCGAGTGGGAGCCGGCCTCTCCCGAGGACCGTGAGGAGTAGCGTCACGGCTGACTCCATCGTGACGATACTATGGATCGTCGCTAGTATCTCGTTTATTTTCCGCTGCATGAACTCGAACTATTTTATTTACTTATCATTTCAATTTGGTTGTAATAACTCTAAGACTTGTTGTAATTTAAATTGTGGAATGATGTGATCTTTGGAAAGCTCGCCTTCGAGTGAGTGTATGGACGGACGATCTTCAGTAGCCGTTGGTCGAGCTCGACTCGACGGTCGAATCCGCACTTGGGAACATTTTAGTGTATTAGCACCAATGGAAGGTGGAATATACTTAAGTGGGCCCATTTCTCGGGTGAGATCGCTACAGCTGGTATCAGAGCCGACGTTCATACACACCAAGGAAAGCATCAGACCCTAACCAATGTTTTTCTAAATAAAATCTACCAAACCCCGATTCCATTGCGCTTAAGCAAAAGGAATGAACGAATAGGATCGTTAAGGATAAAACTAGAACGTGAAGTCCTTAAGGGTTAAGGGTTGCGTTTTGTTAGGTGGCATAGTCTAACTTAGGATTGATGTTTGCTCTTCCATGAAACCCCATCTTTAAAAAGAATTTCGTCGAAATTCCTCTGACTGCTACGAAAGGGTTACGAGTAGGAGTCCGACTAGATCTATAGAGAGAAACGTATCTATGCCTAGCCACCGGCACTAACTCCGAAAGTCAAGTCTGACTTAAAATGTGAGGATATTTAGGTTTGCATGCATCTCTTAACTAAAAATCAAGAATAATAGTAAACTTAAGAAAGTGAAAGTCCAACCAATCAAATCGATGCTTAAATGATCTTAATTAAAAGCTTGAGCACGTTCTTTACCTTCAGTTTTCCCCAGTTTTTCTTTAGTCTTTTGACTCTTGGTACTCACCTCTGAATTTTTGTTCAGATGGCCGTTCCCAGTCGCTTTGCTGGCGTGAACGAGAAGGTGGAGTGCCAGGACTGCCTCAGCTGGGAGGGGTTTCCGTCCCTCTTTTGGTCGATTCTGAAGGAGGTTGGCTACCCGTCTCCGCCGGTTTACTTTGGCAGAGAGTATGCGGAGCGTGGTGTGACATGGTGCAGTGCCCGCCTGGAGGCACCGGTGCACCCCGAGCACCCCGACTGGCCTAGGCTGGGAGTTGTGGTGCATGGCCACCGCTTTCCGGACACTTGGGAGCTGGCCGCTTTCGCAGGGCTGAACCAGTTCACTTCACAGCACCCCGACTTGGTGGAGAACACCTTGGTTGGTTTCCTGCCCTCAGCCCGCAGGGATGACCCTCAGTGGTTATCACGTTACTTGGCTTCCCCGCAGTTGTTCCTGGAGTTTCCCCGGAACGCACCGGCTTTCTTTGCTAGCTGGATGAAGGCTAGCATCCGCATGGCAGAGCTGCTCAAGATGTCTCAGGATTCTCTGCTTGACTTTGCTGATGCGATGGTGAGAGTGTCCGCGGATAAGGACATAGCCGGGATCTGCACTTCCTTGGACATGGCTGCCAAGGATACTCAGATTCGGGACTTGCAGGCTCACGTCGCGGAGCTTACCATGGAGAAGGAGTACTGCGCTCACCAGGTGGAGTTGTTGAGGGATGCACTTGAGGAGGCACAGGAGGAGTTGCATGAGGCTAACGCCGAGATGATTGAGTTGGAGGCTCATATGGAGGTTCCCGGAGAGGACGGGGCAGAGGACGAGGCAGGGGATGATGCCAAGTCAGAACTGGACGACGAGGAGTTACCCCCAGTTCAGCCACCACTTTCCCCCACCGTGAGCCGTACTTCGGTGAACGACGTGGATGACTTCTAGAGCGTTGAGTTAGAGATTAGGTACTCTTCAGCATGGCTTTTCCGTGTCACGTAGAGTTTAGCTAGTTGAAGAATGGATAATCTCTTGTATCTTTGTATCTGTTTCCCTTCGCATTGATGTAGCATCTTAATTAGAATGTGTTGTCCGCATGCGTTGTAATGGATTCGTCGAACCATGTCTTGGATTAATGAAGTTGCTCCTTCTATGAAATTTCGCTTTTATGCCACATTCTTTTGTAACGTTGAGATTGACTCCTAATCATGCCTGTCATTCCTTATGAGCAATTGTGATTCATGTGGTTAACGGAGACTCAAACATGCATGTAGCGATCTCACCCGAGAAATGGGCCCACTTAAGTATATTCCACCTTCCATTGGTGCTAATACACTAAAATGTTCCCAAGTGCGGATTCGACCGTCGAGTCAAGCTCGACCAACGGCTACTGAAGATCGTCCGTCCATACACTCACTCAAAGGCGAGCTTTCCAAAGATCACATCATTCCACAATTTAAATTACAACAAGTCTTAGAGTTATTACAACCAAATTGAAATGATAAGTAAATAAAATAGTTCGAGTTCATGCAGCGGAAAATAAACGAGATACTAGCGACGATCCATGGTATCGTCACGATGAAGTCAGCCGTGACGCTACTCCTCACGGTCCTCGGGAGAGGCCGGCTCCCACTCGATGCTGTAACCAGGAGGAAGCTGGGAGGCCCAAGCCATAGAGGCAGCTACCTCCTGAGGGGAAGGTCCTGAAAAATTAAGCCACAAGCAAGGCTGAGTATACTAGTTATACTCAACAAGACTTACCCGACTGGTGATCACTACATCACCGACTCCTAAGATGAGAGGCTGTTTGGCTAGTGGGGGTTCTTTTGCCAAAAGCGACTAAGCTGTTTTCTATTTTCTTTATTTTGACTTTTAATTCTTAAGTCTATCCATTCTAGGTGAGCCTAGCTAAACAATCAAGTTTTGCAATACAATTATTTCATACAAAGATTTCATCCTTCCAAGTTCCACTTCATAATATGTCATACATCGGTCAAGCAGTCTCATTAACCGCGAGAAGCGGACAGTTCGAACCGAATTTACTACCTGGCCAGGGAAAACCCAAACATACGGAATGGTTGGAAATGCCAACACACCCCAATCCTTTCTCCTCTCTCTGCGAGTGGCTCCCGAGTCCCACTGCCTCAGGGTAAAGGTTTACCACTACTGGGACTCACGCAACTACCCTCATGTGCCCATGGGATAACGTTTCCAAGACAAATGAGCTGTCGGACCTGCTCGCATCAATCGGATATCGGGACTTACCGGTCCCATAAACCGTGCATATGTGTGGTACGTTCAAACGCTTGACACAAAAGTACCACATGTTTCCACTTAAACATCGATAGACGGGTATCTACAATCATCCGTCCATCATCTCTAGTGTTTCTGATATGAGTAGTCATACAACTCCTATATCTCGCGAGTGTCGGAAAACACTCGACTTCTATCGTTCTTAAGCATAGCAACTATCGAACCTATCATACTAGTGTTCAATCAAAGGAACCTATGATCATGCAATCTAGGGTTTCAATCAACTCCTTAAAACTTAAATGCACAAACATATAATCAATTGAATTGCGTAAGTAAAGTTAAGTTATGCTCCGGGGCTTGCCTTCCGGCTCGAAGCGGTACTCCTGCTCGGGGCTCGGATCCACGTGCACCACGTTCACCTCGGACTCCTGGGTGATCTCCTCGACAGCGGGGACTAGCTCGTAGACTCCGTCGGCGAGACCCGTATCTACATGGAATGCATGAAATGTTTAAGTGTCGAGACTTAAATAGTGAGTGTTTATTTCAATCTTGGTTGATAAGTTGGAAAAGATAAACATTAGTTATAAGTGAATATATTCTTTTCATTTTGAACCTTTACTTTGATTTAGAGTTTAGGTTTTCTCTTTTCTTTTCTTTTTCTTCTCTTTTCCATTTTCTTGTTCTTCTCTTTTCCTTTTTCTTTTTCTTCTCTTTTCCTTTTTCTTTTTCTTCTCTTTTCTTCCATTAAAGTCCTTTTTCCATTATTCAAAAGGTGATCTTAGGAACATTATTTTTAGGTGCCATTGGACCAGAGGCTTACTCATGCCAAGGCAGAAGCTTAGCCCAAGGTTTGGCTCGAAATAATTTTTCTATAATTTATTACAATTTTTCTTATCTTTTTGCCTAAATTCAAACTAAAATCCTACAAAAATAATTACAAGGTTTTTGTCCAAACCACTTGGCACAGTGGCTTAGGATGCCAAGAGTGACATCTCTGCAAGTTTGCAAGTGATTTTGATTTTTGGTTATTTTTGTGGAATTTCACCACATTTAAACTACCAATAATCATTTAGTCATTTTCCAGTGGCCAAAAATTATCAACTTCATTTTTCTAAGGTCTCTTATGTCTTGATTGAATTTCTGTGTGAAGGAGGTGATTTGTCACTGAGTATACTATTTTCTATGATTTATTTGTCAAAACAGCAGGGTATATGTTTGGAAAATCATAACCCTAAATCCACTGGGAATTTTTGTGCACCCTTTGCGCATTAAGCTAATGATAACCATCCTAACAACATATCCCAAGTTCAGCTCTAGTGCATGTGTAGATTGTGAATTATGATGAAATGTGCTCAAACCTAAATGAATTTATATTTCAAAATCTACTGCTCAACTGGGTGAGGTGCAATGGAAGAATTTGTTCTTCTAGATTCACTGGTCACTACAAAATTGGTTTGACATTTTTCTGATTTTTCTACGATTTTCTACGAATTTTTGAAGATCTCAGCGAATTAATCCAAAAATTAAGAATCTATTTTACGCGAGGAACCCTAGAACTTTTGAACTTCTTACAAACCAGTCCCTACATTTTGCGCGCGGCCCCCTGGAAAGAGGTTGAAGACACAACCGTGCCCTCGAGTTCGCCGGCGTGGTTACGCCGGCCAAACGGCGGCGAGACCGGGTCGGGGAAGTAGGGGAAATTGAAGTGGGGCTCACCACGGTTCGTTTGAGCTAGGTCTCGAGGTCGGGGATGGCCGGGAACAGGGTCAACGACGGCGATGGCGGCTCGGCTTGCTCCGGCGAGCGGCTACCGGCGACGTCGGGGTCGGAGAAGCTCGGGGAAGTGGTCGGTGAGCACCAGCACGACACGAGGAAGCTAATGGTGCCCTCGGTTTGGCCGGAGGTGGAGCGTAGCGGGCTGTGCTCGTGCACGGGCGGCGGCGGAGTTCTCTGTGAACTCCGGCGAGCTACGCCGGGGGCTCTGGTGGGGGATTTGGTGCGGGGATTGCTCGGTGAGTGGCAGTGGAGGTTGGGGGAAGCTCGAGAGAGCCTCGGTTTGGCCGGGGAAGCAGTGGAGAGGGCTGCTCACGGGAACGAGCTCGGCGGCGCCTCTGCTTGCTCCGGCGAGTGTTTTTCCGGCGAGGAAGGGAGGGGAACTGTTGCTGGCTTATGTAGGCGTGAGAGGGGAGTGAGAGGGAGCTCGGGAAGCTCGAGATAGAGGCCGGAGCGGCTCGGTGACGTCGCGCGGCGACAGGGCCTGTCGCGGCCGTGTTGGCGCCGCGCGCGGCGTCAACGCGCGCGCGCAGGCGTGCTGAGGGCAGCAGACGCGCGTGGGCGAGGCGAGAAGCGACAGAGCGCGGAAAGGAGCACGCGGGGGCGCGAAAGTCGTCGTTTGGACCGGCGGGGCAACGGCGGCGACGGCAAGGACCGGCGGTCCGCGGCGGCGACGCGGTGGCGAGCGCGGAGTCAGCGCTACAGTGCGCCTCCGACCGTGAGACCGTGCCAGACGTGTGCGCGGCGAGAGGGGACACCCAGCCGTGTCACTTGTCGACGCAGGCGAGGACGGACGGCGACGGGAGCTGCCGGCGGCGAGCTCGGGCACGCGCGAGCGCGGCGCTGGCATCCCGTGAGCACGCCGTGAGCGGTGCAAAAGTCAATTGATTGGCATGGCTCTAACTTCAAAATTTTGAACATGACTCAAAAATGTTCCAACATAAAAGTTGTTTAGAATTTCATTAGACACGTTACTGCACTGGAAATTTGGAGAAAAAGTTGAAATCTTGGCTGTAATTCAAAAAGGGGTAAATCCCTGTTTTGAACTGAATTTCTGAAATTCGAGGGGCTAAATGGCAAAATTGGCCAAAGTGTCCAAAGAGGCAAAGTTCAGAAATGTGATGAAGAACAACTTTGCTTTTGGGATATTTTGATGTTCTGTGGTAAAATCTTGAGATTTGGCTAAGATTCCATTTCAGCTTTTGAATTTGAATTGAATTTTTCAAAATCCAAGATTGGGGTGGAAATTTTGAGATGCTTCCAAGCATTTTTAGGCTATGGTCTGAAAATGAAAGTTGCTTGGTTTGACTTACTCTACAACTTTTATATTTGCACTTTTTCAAGTTTCTTAGAAATTTTCAAAGTTTTCCTTATGGGCTCATTTGAATGGTTTTGACTTATTCGGTTCATTTCTCCCCATTTTCTCCAAACTCACTTTTGAATTAGCCTTGGCTTAACTTTAAACATCATTTTAAGGTTAATTAAATCTAGGGATGTTACAGCCTACCCCCCTTAAAAAGAATCTCGTCCCGAGATTCGGGAATGCTAGAAAGTGCGGAATGTGCGGTACCTGGTGGGGTGGTGAGAAATCCAGGATAATGGCGATTAAGATATTCCTCGGTCTCCCATGTTGCCTCTTCTTCAGTGTGATGAACCCACTGAATCTTATACATTTTAACTGAGCTTCTTCTTGTGTGCCTTTCTTTCTGATCAAGGACTTTGAGAGGTTGAGCAACGTAGGTCAGATCGGGCTCAACTTCCACGTCTTCTTGTTCCACGACCTCAGTCGGAACTCGGATACACTTCTTGAGTTGTGAGATGTGAAAGACATTGTGTACGGCTGAAAGTTTGTCAGGAAGTCGTAGGCGATATGCTACGGATCCACATTCCTCAATGATTTCATATGGTCCGACGTAACGGGGTGCAAGCTTTCCCTTTACTCCGAACCTTTGGACTCCCCGAGTTGGTGAGACCTTAAGATACACATGATCACCGACTGCGAATTTGAGAGGCATTCTTCGGCGATCGGCATAACTCTTCTGACGAGACTGAGCGGCTTTGAGATTTTCCCGAATAACCCTGACTTGCTCTTCGGCTTCAATCACCAGGTCAGGTCCGTATATTTCTCGCTCTCCAGGCTGAGACCAAACATAACGGAGTTCGACACATTTTCCCATACAAGACTTCGAAAGGGGCCATTTTCAAGCTTGCTTGATAACTGTTGTTGTATGAGAACTCGGCGATAGCCAGGCATTTATTCCCAACTTGCTTCGTAGTGAATTGACGCAAGCTCGAAGCATGTCTTCAAGGATTTGATTCACTCGCTCGGTCTGCCCATCCGTCTGCGGGTGGTAAGCCGAGCTTCGAATAAGCTTGGTGCCAAGAGATGCATGGAGTTGCTCCCAGAACCTTGCCACAAACTGCGGACCGCGGTCCGAAATAATGGTCCTAGGCACCCCATGTAGGCGTACAATTTGATTGAGATAGATCTCGGCATACTTCTTGACGGCGTAGGTGGTATTGACCGGAATGAAGTGAGCGGTCTTTGTGAGCCTATCCACAATGACCCAGATAGAATCGTGCCCTCGTGCGGTCTTGGGAAGGCCAACAATGAAATCCATACTGATATCCTCCCATTTTCCAAGATGGTATAGATAAAGGTTGAAGAGTTCCAGCCGCCTTTAGATGACTAGCTTTTACTCTCCGCAAGTGTCACACTCGGATACAAATCGAGCGATATCCATTTTCATCTTGGTCCACCAAAAAGTTTTCTTCATATCTTGGTACATTTTATTGCTGCCAGGGTGAATAGAGAACTTAGGAGTGGTGAGCTTCACTCAAAAGTTTTTCTTTCGTAATTCCGGATCTTTTAGGTACGACGATACGGTCCCCAAACCATATCATACCTCGGGCATCCTGACGGAAACAGTTATACCGTTCCTCCGTTCCTTTGGCCAGCTCCTCCCGAATAATTCCGACCTTTTTATCGGTCTGCTGGGCCAGAAAGATTCATCGTGCAATGTGGACTCGAGATATATATTGTTTAAATAGCATGCGGAACAATCTCAAGATTGAGTTTCGCCAGCTCATGCATAGAGTGTCGGCATATGATTCGACCGAAAAGACAATGGCAATGCGATTTGCCGGCTCAAGGCATCCGCAACCACGTTCGCCTTTCCAGGATGATAGTGCAAACTCATATCATAATCTTTTGCCAATTCCAGCCATCTTCGTTGCCTCATATTCAGGTTAGCCTGAGTGAAGACGTACTTGAGACTTTGTGGTCGGTATACACGTTGCAAGGAACTCCTATCAGATAGTGCCTCCATATTTTCAGAGCGTGAACCACGGCGGCCAATTCAAGGTCGTGAGTGGGATAATCAGCTCATGAGGACGGAGAGGCACGTGAAGCATAAGCGATAACTCGATTCTCTTGCATAAGAACACAACCGATGTCCGGTGCCTGAAGCATCGCATATAGAACCATCGTAAGGTTTGTGCTATCCGGTGGGTCAGAACAGGAGCTGAGGTCAACAATTTTTCTCAATGTGCGGAATGCCTCTTCACACTTCTCATCCCACACAAATTTCTGCCCCTTCTTCAATAGCTCGGTCATTGGCTTGGCAACTCGTGAGAAATCCGGAATAAAACGACGATAATATCCCGCCAAACCAGAAAGCTTCGGATTTCGTGACGGAGGAGGTAGGGCTTCCCAATCCATTACTTGCTGCACTTTCCGTAGGATCCACCCGAGATACCATCCTTAGAAACAGTGTGACCCAAGAACTTCACACTATCCAGCCAAAATTCGCACTTGGAGAACTTGGCGTACAATTTGTGATCGCGGAGTCGTTGAAGAACAATGCGAAGGTGCTCGGGCATGCTTCTTCTCATTCTTGGAATAGACAAGAATATCATCAATGAAAACCAACTACGAACTTATCCAGCTCGGCATGAAACACACGAATTTCATGAGATACATGAAATAAGCGGGAGCATTAGTCAGTACCGAACGACATAACCAAGAATTCAATAAAGTCCATAGCGAGTCGAGAAAGCCGTCTTGGGAATATCACAAGGACGAATTTGATTTGATGATATCCGGAACGAAAGAAATCAATCTTGGAGAAATATCTTGGCTCCCGGCGAGTTGATCGAACAGGAACAATACATCAATGCGGGGAAGAGGGTACTTGTTCTTGATAGTGACCGCATTGAGAGGGCGGTAGTCAATACACATCCTCAACGTGTGATCC